>CM069170.1:12954650-13104144 GCA_035221665.1 Okamejei kenojei | reverse complement strand
ATTTGAACCCGAGGGACCAATATCCTGGCAGGGAGATTTGCAAAGGCTACTGGGGAGACTTTAAACCAGAAAGGCTGGGGGAGGGACTCGGGTAGAGGGTGCTAGTATCAGGTGTGGGGCAAGAGGCAGAGAAGGGAAGCACTCAGATCCAAAATGTATGGCGAGAAAGATGTAAAAGATAATAGACAGAAAAAAGGGATGGTGGGTTTCTGAAAATGTGTATATTTTAAAATGCTAGGAGCTTGTAAGGTAAGGTGGATGAACTTAGTGCCTGGATTGACACCTGAAATATGATGTTTGTGGCAATCAGTGAAACATGGGTTCAGGAGGGATGTGATTGAAACTAAATATTCCATGATTTGTGCATGCAGTTGTGATAGAATTGGAGGGACCAGAGGGGGAGGTGATGCATTTCTTGTCTAGAGAGATATTACAGCCAGTGCCTTTGGCAGGATATATTAGAGGGCCTCTTCTAGGGAGGCTATTTGGGTGGGAACTGAGAAGTGTGGAACGGTGGTAGCAACACATAAGGGGTGTAGCTAAGGACCCCGCCAAAAGGGAGCGAGAATTGGAAGAGCAAATATGTAAGAGATAGCACAATATTAGTAGTAAGCACAAGGTAGTTATTGGGGGAGATTTCAATTTTCCAAAATAGACTGGGAAACACATTCTGTAAAATGGCTGGATGAGTTTGGAGTTTGTAAAATGTGTGCAGGATATTTTTTGCAGCAGTACATAGAGGTATCGACCAGGAGAAGGGCAGTGCTGACCTCCTGTTAGGAAATGAGGCAGGTCAGGTGACGGAGTATGCGTTGGTGAGCACTTCGGAACCTATTGATCACAAATACCAATTAGTTTCAATAAATTATGGAGAGAGTCCAGACTGACCTAGGGTGGAGATTGATTGGAGAAAGGCTAACTTTGAGGAATGCGTAAGGGATTTTAAAGAGTGATTGGGACACTTTGTTTCAATGGGTAAGGATGGTCGAAGAGAAATGGAGGACATTTAAAGGGGAAATTGTAAGAGTCAACAGAATCTTTATGTCCCCTGTTAGTGAAAGGAAATAGTAACAAATTGGAAAGAGCCTTGGTTTTCAAGGGAAATTGACACATGTTTCGAAAAAAGAGAGATATCTACAATAATTATAGGAGCCATGGAGTAAATTAGGTGCTAGAGGATATAAAAATTGGTAAAAAGAATCTTACGAAAGAAATTAGAAGCTAAATAAAGATATGAGGTTGCTTTTGGCAAGAAAGGTGACATGTAAACCCAAAGGTTTCAACATGCTCTAATAATAACAAAAGTGATACGTACTATAGGGCGGATAATAATATGGAGACCATTAGAATAACCAGAATGGAACAGCGAGCGTATTACACAGCATAGAGAGACGTCAAAGGATATGGGGGAGATATTGACAAATTCTTTCTGTTCGGTATTCCTCCAAGGAGAAGGATATTGAACTCTGTGAGTTAGAGTTTGAAAAAGTAGAGTAGCCTATGGAAACTATGAGATTCAAAGAGGAGGAAAGGTACTGACACTTTTGAAAAATATAAAAGTGGATAAGTCTCCAGGTCCTGACAGGATAAATCCCTAGACATGAGGGAAGTATGTAGAAATAGCAGGAGCTATGGACGAGAAATATTTTCAAATGTCCATTAGAAAGCGTGAAAGGTGCCGGAAGGATTGGCGTACTGCGCATGTTGTCCATTGTTTAAAAAGGGTTCAAAGAATAAACCTAGCAATTATATACCTATTAGTTTGACGTCAGTGGGTGGCAAATTAATGAAAAGGATACTTAGAGATAATATAAATAAGCAATCTGGATATACAGGGTCTGATTCTAACAGTCAACATGGATTTGAAGCCTTTAGCGCGAACAGTAATATTTTGACAAAACCATGAATTTTTGAAGTGGTAACTAGGGAAATTGATGAGGGTAAGCAGTGGATGTTTGTCTATATGGTTTTCGTAAGGCCTTTGTCAAGGTTCCCATGGAAGGTATTGGTTAAGAAGGTTCTCTTTGGGTGTTAATGGCGGAATAAAGGTAGAAAGAAGTTGAGTAGCAAGATGGATTAACAGTGCTGAATGGGAGATGTCAGAGAGGTATTTGGTGGATGGCTGTTTGTTCAGGTTGGAAGCCGGGTGGCCAGTGGGGGGGTGCCTCAGGGATCTGTGTTGGGTCCACTGTTGTTTGTCTTGTACATCAATGATCGGATGATGGGTGGAGAATATTGGTTAAGTAAGATGCAGATCATAACTATAGTTAGGCTTGGTGTTGTGGATACTTGAAGTAGATTTTCAAAGTATAAGAGGAGATTTGACAGAGCCATTTTGGTAAATAGTGGGCTGATCAGATGGCTGATGGAGTCTTTAAATGCTGTTAAGTGTGAGTGCTACATCTTGGAAGGACCAATTCAAAAATAGGGAAGTAACTGGTATATGGTAAGGGGAATTTGCAGGTGGAATTGCTGTGGAACTGAGGGAATCTAGGGAATAACTGTGCATAGTTCCTGAAGGTCGAATCGCATGTTGAAAGCCTTTGGTGTGCTGGCCTTTATAAATCAGAGCATTGAAATATAGGTGCAGGGAGGTAATGTTAATTTGTACAAAGCCATTGGTAAGTCAAATTCTGGTGTATGGTGTTACTATTTTGGTCGCCTAGTTATAGGAAGGATGTCAAAAAAAAATAGAGTGAGTACATGAGGAGATTTACTAAGAATGTTGCCAGGGTCCAGCAACTATGTTACAGAGAAAGGTCGAACAAGTTAGGTTTTATTCTTTGGAGCGCAGAAGGTTAAGGGGGGACTCTTGTTGAGGTCTTTTAAAATGATTTGATGGGATGATAGGACAGTGTTGTGTGGATACGTACCACTCCGGAATATATTATAAACTCAAAATTAGATTTTTTTTGAAATAAATGATCAACCAGAAAATATCTCGTCTTTATTATGGGAAACATTTAAAGCATATCTTCGATGAGAATTATGATTCTTCACAAGATTCCATAATATATGATCGGAAGGTTCAAAAGGACTTGGAAGGGAGATTTAAAACAATTAGTTATACAGAATGCAACAAAACCAGTTATAATAATACATTAATAAAATTGTAGCATTGAAATATAAATTAATATTATTTATACTTGATCAAGTTTTAACATTTTATCTACTTACTAAACCAATTTTACAGGTTGTAGTTGGAAACAAAACAAAAAATTATTAGCCGAAAATTAAGGAAAATTGAAGCTTGTAAAAAAATTATCCGTCAGGATTAATATCACTATTTGGTTGTGATTTTTAATACAACTAAAGATATTAATGAAAGATGTATGCTAATTTTTTATAAAAAATCTTATATGCCTTTATAGCGGACAGTAAATAAAAACTGAAATAGATGCCTTTTTAAAAAATTTGTAAACTTAAATGGATTGGATTTTCAAAATAAAGAATGATTAAATGCGGATAATTTCATAAAAGAAACAAGAATCTATTAGTTCATTAAAAATGGTTTTAGTTTTTAAAACAACGGGACCGGATGGTATAGGTTCGGGAATTTTATTAAATTTTTCATGATCATATGGTCACATATTTTAAAAATCATTATTTGAACAGATATATTACACATCAGAATTTACATGATACGCTTAAAACGAGTCTATTATAAACTCTTATACCCAAAATAAATTAAGACTTGGATGAACCAGGATCATATACAGCAATAGCTCTATTAAATACGGCACAAAAGATACTAACAATAATATTTGCACAAAGATTAAGTACAGTTGTCAATGTTTAATTCATCCCGATCAAACAGGATTTATACCTAAAAGAAATACCTCTTTTAATCTAAGACGGATATTTAATAGTATATTTCGAAAGAAGTGATATTAAAGTTTTTGTAGTTATCTCGCAGGATGCAGAAAAAAAGATTTTGACCATGTGGGAATGGACTTATTTATTTTTCGGTTTATGGAAGCTTTCAAGCTCGGTGAGAAGTTTACAACTTGGATTAATTTGTTATTTGCTAAACCCATCAGCTAGAATTACTACAAACGTATGTTATTACTAGTTTTAGTTTATTCGAGGTTGGAGACAAGGGCTGTCCTCTATCACCTTTATTGTTCGCGCTAGCAATAGTACACTCTCGCCCAAAGGGTGAGTAGTATTCATCCGGAAATACATGGATTGTACTAAAGATACTAAGAAATAAAATCTTATTTGCGGAACGTTGTATTACTTTTATCACTGAACGTAAATAAGTATCCGAAAGTTGCATTTTAAAACTTATAACGGGAATAGGATAGTAATCTCAGGTTACAGTATCAATTGGAATAAAAGTGAACTTTTGCCTATAACGATGAATAATGTTACAGATAGTACAACAATTTCACTTTCAAGATAACAAATGAAAATTAAATATATCTTGGCATGTTCGTACAAAAAGATTTGATTCTTTATTTAAATCTAACTTCCGGTATTATGAACAAAATTAAATAAGAATTTTTTATACTGGAAAGTTTAACCTATTTCATCATGTTAGACGTATAATACTACACGATAAAAATGATTTTACTCCCACCAATTATTATATTTTTTTCAATTAATCCCATATATCTCCTAAAATTTTTTTCAAAAAATTAGACTCCCTAGTTACTAACTTTATTTGGGATTATAAAGAACCACAGAATAAATAAAAAACACTTATGTAAAGCTAAAATAAATGGGGGATTAGCATTACCAAATTTTATTTTTATTACTGGGCAGTTAATATCAAAAATATGAATTTTTGGCTAGAAGAAATAGATAACAAACCAAAACTGGTTAAAAATGGAAAAAAGAAGATTGTTCTCCATTTGATAATTAGTTCTATAATATTTGCTAATACTAACGTAACTAAGAATATTTATAGTGAAAAACCCGATAATAGAAACGGAATCCGCATTTGGAAACAAATAAAGAAAAACATTAAAATTAAAATCTATACCGTTAGGTCTTATCATTGCCAACAATTTTACGTTTAAACCTTCAAGATGGATAAGGCTTTTTTACAATGGAAAAATAAAGGAATTTTAAACATTAGGGGATCTTTATAAGGTGAAAGCTCTTTTCTTTCATTTCAAGAGTTACAACAAACTTATGGACTACTTAAACAATGAATATTTTAGATATTTACAAATCAAAAAACTATATCTCTGCAAATACACAAGAACTTAGAAATAGAAAAGACTGAAATTTTAGATGAATGCTTGAATAAACATCCAATACAGAAAAAATGATATCATATATTTATAATATTTTATTGGAAAGTGATATCCCATCAACGGAAACACATAGACAGATTTGGGAAAATGAATTAGGTCAAATAATTAAGCTCAGAAATATGGGACGAAAGCTTACAACACATACATCATTGTTCGTTAAATGCTAAACATGTTCGTATACAGTTTAAAATTCTACATAGACTACATTACTCCAAATCTAAATTTACATAATATATTTCCAAAATTATCGCCTATATGTGATAAATGTCAAATCTCAGAAGCAAAATTTGTCACATCCATTCATAATTGTATAAAGATTGTAGAAATATTGGAACGAAATATTTAAGATTAATTTCGAATGTTTTTAACATTACTATGATTTCTGATCCAAAGTTAATAATACTTGGAATACTTGAAACGGACCAACTAATTACAATGAACCAAAGAATTTTTTATCGACTATTGTCTAATAATTGGGAAAAAAAAATTAATACTAAAAATTTTGGAAAGGCCCTGCAATCCCCAACAATTAAAATGTGGGAATACAGAAATGTCGGAGACACTTCACTTGGAGAGATTGAGGCGTGTCCTTATGGATAGGTTAGATCTCTTCAGAGAGATTTGGTCTCCATATATTAATATTTACAGGGTCTTATAACGGTTCGGCGCGAAGACTTGACTGAGGCCTGAATATCTGAATGGATGAAGAAATATATTAATAAATCATGAATATATCTCAAGGACGGATTAATGAGTAATATTCCAATCTCCATCAAACTTTCAAACACTCTCTTTTCTATTTTCTATTCTTTATTTTTTTCTATCCCTAATTAGAAAAAAAGTATAGAAGACACAATTATATTAAATTTTTAATATTAATGCGAATATAGATATCATTACTTGTATGAAAATATTATTGATGTCTTGTATTTTTAATTACATAAAATTGTGTAGTTTCAAACTATATAATAATTTAGAAATTTAAAGTCATTAATAATACAAACACTCTTATTATGAAAATATAATGATATTATAGAAGTTCGGTTAATATTGTGTATTATACAATTATAACATGGGGGACTTGTATTTTGAAATCAGAGGAATTATGGATATTATGAGTAGTATGAGTATATTGCTAATATTAGGAATGTACTATACACACACTCCCAACCCCCCCCATTATACAAAATAATTAACCTTGATATGTATAATTGATAATATTACAAATAATATAAACAGTATCAATTTATTATTAATTTTTATATATTTTTTTTATCGGTTGTATAAGAGTGTACTTTGTAATTACTTTGTTTCTATAATTAAAAAAATAAAAAAAAATAAAAAAATAAAATGATGAAAGGGATAGACAGAGTTGACGTGGATACGTTTTTCCCATTGAGGGTAGGGAAGATTCAAACAAGAGGGCATGACATGAGAATTAAGGGACAGAAGGTTCGGGGTAACGTGAGGGGGAACTTCTTTACTCAGAGGGTGGTGGCTGTGTGGAATGAGCTTCCAGCAGAAGTGGTGGAGGCAGGATAGATTTTAACATTTAAGAGTAAAGTGGATAGGTATATGGACGTGAAGGGAATGGAGGGGTATGGTCTGAGTGCAGGTAGATGGGACTAGGGGAAAACAATGGTCGGCATGGACTGGAAGGGCTGAGAGGGCCTTTTTCCGTGCTGTAATTGTTATATGGTTATATGGTTATATGGTTATTATATCTGTTGCAGGTGTCCTTGACAGCGGGGTATATTCTAAGATAGTTCTTACATATGGAGGAAGGATGGATCAGATCAAGGCAGAGTCCCATTGCTGGTCTGTTAGTTTCATATTCAGCTCGCCCTCCCATGCAGCTTTTAATGAGGTATGAGGATTCAATATTACCGACCCTAACAAGTTATACAAAACATTGATGCATTTCTTCCGGTTGAGATCTAGAGCTAGGATGTAATCGGTCAGGGTTTCAGGGGGGCGATTTGGGAAGTGAGGGAATGTCTTCTTCACAAAATCCCTAATCTGGAAAAAACGGAAAAGGTGGGTGTTTGGGAGGCTGTAGTTGGACGAAAGCTCGGCAAAGGACAATAAAATGCCATCCTTGTATAGGTTTTTGATACTGATACCATTACTATGCCAGGATTTGAATGCGGAGTCTGTGCTTGAAGGTTTAAAGATGTGATTTTTAAGCAGTGGGGTAAGATGGAAGGGCCTTGTAAACCAAAGTTTTTCCTGAGTTGACTCCATATCTTGAGCGAGAGGGAAGCAATTGGGCCTGCACCCACAGATGTTGTAGAAATGGGGAGTTTGGAGCATGGAACAAACCGCTACGGGAGACGTGAACTCGCCTTTTCCATGTGTACCCAGGTCGGTAGGTGGTCGCAATCATCATTCATCCAATACAGGATCTTTTGCAAGGTAGCTGCCCAATAGTATCGCCTAAAGTCAGGAAGTGCCAAACCGCCGTCACTCTTAGGAGACTGTATATCGTCTTTCGAATTCTAACCGGTTTGCTACCCCATAAAAATTTAGATATTCTCCTTTCTAATTTATCAAAAAAGATTTTTTAGTGATAAGTATAAGGACGTGCTGAAAAGATGCAGGAGATTTGGGTAGGGGGTGAGGAGGGGGTTACGACCATCTTGACCAGATTTATCCGGGCCGTGAGGGGATAATGGTAAAACTGACCAGCGGTCAAAGTCTCTTTCAGCTTAACCAGAGCAGGAAGTTTGTGCGGAACATATCAGATATAGGTGTTGTGATAAAAACGGCAAGGTAGCGAAACCCCGTCCTCCGCCCATTTAAACGAGGTTAAAGAGCGAGGGAGCTGCTTAGCCAATGAGTGAATCGGTAATAACTCACTTTTTTTGGTAGTTAAGTTTATAACCAGAGTACGCACCGAACCGTTCTAAAATATTCGTAATCACAGGGAGAGAGCTGACTGGATTTGAGATGTACAGAAGCAAGTCATCCGCATACAATGAGACTTTATGAGTTGTGTCAAACCGTGTAATACCGTTAAATCCGTTCTCTGAGCGTAACCAAACCGCCAAGGGTTCTATCGCAACAGCAAACAGGAGTGGTGATAATGGGCAACCCTGCCTGGTACCTCTCCGAAGGGGGAAGTGGGGCGACAGTGTGTAGTTTGTTTATACTGAGGCCACCGGGGACGAGTATAACGAACTGACCCAAAGAATGAAACTATTGCCGAGGCCAAACTTGTCCATCGCCTCATATAGGTACATCCACTCGACCCTGTCGCAAGCTTTTTCGGCGTCGAGGGAGACCACTATCTCCGGGGTCTCACTACTTGGTGAATGGATGATGTTAAGGAGACGCCTAGTATTGTGGGAGGACTGTCGGCCTGGCATGAACCCTGTTTGATCTAACAAAATAATAGAGGGCATCACTTGTTGAAGACGGAGCGCAAGGACTTCAGAGAGGATTTTGAGGTCCACATTCAGGAGTGGAATTGGTCTGTAGCTACTACAAAGCAGGGGATCTTTCTCCTTTTTAAGAATTAGGGAAATAGTAGCCCATGACAAGGCGGGCAGTAGGCAACGATGTTGAAATGCCTCATTGTACATATCTCTCAGGACAGGTGCGAGGAGAGCAGGGAAAGCTTTGTAATATTCTACAGTGAAGCCATCAGGGCCAGGCGACTTTCCGCTTTGCAATGATGTGATGGCTGCTTGGACCTCAGCAACAGTTATAGGACCACCCAAGTCTCTCGGCTCTTTTCAGGTTGGAGACAAAAGAGATAAGTTGGCCCCTAATATAGGCTTTTGAAGCTTCCCAGAGGATACCTCTTTCTATGTCCGGCGAGTCATTCAGCTCAATATATAAAATGATTTGGGTGCGCAAGAATTGCTTGTAGTGAGCCTCTGCTAGTAATGAGGAGTTGAACCTCCACTGTTTAAAGGGGTTGGTTCGTTTACGAAAGTGGAGATCGAGGGAAGTCGCAGCGTGATCTGATATCACAATACTATGATACTTGCTGGATTTGATTCTCGAGATCAGTCTTATCTAAGAGGAAACAGTCTATTTGGGTATAGGTGCGATGCACGTGGGAAAAAATGAAAATAAGTTTGTTGTGGGAAATGTATGTCTCCATGGGTCTGTGAGCCCAAGTTGTTTGGCAAAAGTATGCAAAGTCCTACCTGATTTAGTTAAAGTAGAGGCTTTGTCCGAAGATCTGTCTAGTATAGGGTCTTGGACCAGATTAAAATCTCCACCCACAATGATGTGGTGATTTTCAATGTTTGGGAGAGATGTAAAAAATGTGGTTACAAATGAGCTGTCATCCCAGTTGGGACCGTAAATACTGGCCAATATGACAGGTGTGTCTTGCAGTTTGCCAGAAACCATGACAAAGCAGCCAGCAGGGTCCTCCACAGTTTTCTGTGGTTGGAACATAACGTTTTTACGAATCAGGATAGCAGCATCCCTAGCCCTAGCATTAAATTTCAAATGAAATAAGTGGCTAATCCAGCCTCTCTTACGCCGTGTTACCTCTCTGTTGCGAAGGTGGGTCTCTTGAATAAAAAATATATCGCCCTTAAGCTGTTGCAAGTGGGGCCAAGGTCCTATCAGTCTTAGTAAGACCCCCACCCCCCGCACGTTGCACGAGACAAATCTAAGAATGTCGTTTGTGTAGGCCATATTTAGCTATATCCAAGCGAATGGGCAGAGCGCTGTAGTACTGCAAGTTGAGACGGAAGAGTGTATTGAAGCCAGCTGCAAAGAGTGGGGGTGTGGGTGGGGGGGAAGAAGTATAAAATAAATTTTAAAAAATAACAATAATTTTTTTTAAAAAATTAAACAAAAAATACATACATACCTACACACACAACAAACAATCGGGACACATATCACTTAGCCATCTTTCAAACCCGAGTCCCCGGACCTGAGATCCCCAATGTCCCAACCAAACCTTGAGTGCCCATTGCACCAAGGTACGTTGTCCTCGCATCCGCATGGAGTTGTCCGATCTTAACTCCCAATATTTCCACCTCCCAAAGCAACAAAATCGCTCAATGTCAGTAAAGTAACATAAAATGAAATAAATATAGTAATGATAACAATGATGATAATAATTAAAAAAATAGAAATAAAGTCAAATAAACATAAATGAATGAATACAAAGTTAAAATAATAGCCATGGCAGTTGTGTTACCAATGACTGCTAAGACTAATGGTAATAATAGTAGTGATGATAGTAATAATAAGACAAAGCAAATTAACAAAATGGTGATACTAAATAAGTAAGCCAACGTATAAATGAAACAAGAATAGCTTCCTTTGGTATAACATAGTATAACTTAAAGTTGACAAGGTATAAAGAAAGAGTTAGCGTTAGAGAGATTAGCAAGTTGCAAACTGGGTGCTTGGATTAAAGCGCAGGGCAGCAGAACATCAATTAAGTATTGTTAAACAAAAACGCTGTAAGAACTAATTGGTATAACACAGCCTTGACTATAATGAGTTCTTATCAGTCCCAGACAGTCCGTAAAAAAACCGGTCGAATGCTGGCAACATAAGCAGCCAGCTGCTAAAAACAACAAGGCAGAGATCAGGTCACGAACCACAAAGTGGGTCCCTTAAGCCAAATTTTATGACATGTGCAGGGGAAGAGCCTTTCAAGTATGATTACACATAAACATTATAAGGAAAAGTTGGTATAACATAGTCATGAATCGTGGTGAGTTCTTACTGGCCTCATATATTTCTGGACAGGGGTCTAGTATAATCAGCAAGGCTGAGCGCTAGTAGTGGCTAGTTGCTAAGAACAGTCAGGCTAATGTTAGCGCATAATGCGACCATAGGTTAACCGGGCCCCTGTGCCACTCGGATGTAGATGTACCGAGTGAAGTCAGTCATCTGTGGGTCCCAGTCTGCGTCGACGGTAAGATGAAATGAAATCCTGAGCGTCTGCAGGAGATGTTAACCGTTGCCTCTTTCCTTCCCCGGCTGTGATGAACAGCTTGGCCGGATAATGAAGGGAGGGTTTGAGACCCAGGTTGTACAGCTCCTTCATAACGTTGTGAGATACTCGGTATGCAAAGTGTTATTCAGCTATCTCGGGACTGTAGTCTTCAAAAATGTGGATCGGGATGTCCTTGTGCTTCAGCTTACCCCTCTGCCCCCGAGCCTCACGCATCACCAACTCGCGGATCTGGAATCTATGGAAGCAAATCACAACTGCTCTGGGTTTCTCACCAGGGCTTGGCTTGGCTGCTAGCGTACGGTGGGCTCGGTCTAGCTCCGGGACTGATTCCAGTGTGTGTTCGCCGAGAGTCTCGAGCAGGAGTTGAGAGAAAAAAGCTGTTGTTTGGGGGCCTTCGATGTTCTTGGGGAGACCGACTATCCTTATGTTATTTCGGCGACTCCTGCCTTCCAGGTCGATAAGCTTAGACTTCAGCTTGACGTTCTCTTTGGTCACCGTAGTTAGCATTGTCTCCATAGCTCGCATGTCTTGGCTGGTGGCATCGGCAAATGACTCTAATGATGAAATATGCTGTTGTTGGTCTAGAATAGTGGTCTGGATATTGTCCAGCTTCGTTTCCAGTTTGGTGAACGCTTGCGTTGAGTTCTGCCAGTAGCGATGCCTTGTGCTCTGTTAACATGGCTGCTAGGATAGCCATGACGGTGCTGGTTGTCAAGTCTTCCGTCGTTGGCTCCTCTTTTCTTTCCTCTGTCTGGCATATTTGCGGTGTGGAGAGGTGCTGTCGATGGTGTTTAAATATTTATGGGTAGTTATAAAAACAGGCTGAGCTATAATAACAGTTGAAGGTGAACAGATTGGGAGCGTGGAAAAAGTGCGACTACTCCAGCATGTCGCCCCACCTATCTGGGGCCTGTGGACTTCAACACCGTGAAGCCCACGGTCTCCGGTAAGAAGAGGCTGACTCGGGAGCTCCATGCTGCGGAGTGTTCCAATCCTTCCCGACGCCGGAGTTTCCATCATCATGACGCGAGGACTTCGGACATCAGACCATCGGCAGCGGCAACTGCGGAGGGTTCAACAGCCCTGACCACGGGTGAATAAATGAGGAAGATGATTGAACTTTATTTCCTTCCATCACAGTGAGGAATGTGGATTCCGCTGTGGTGGATGTTTCTGTTAAATTTTATTTTATGTGGCTGTGTGTCTTGTTGCTTTTTACTTAGTATGGCTGTATGGTAACTCAAATATCACTGTACCTTAATTGGCACATGTGACAGTAAATGTGAACTGCAAACATCCAGTGAATTGACCTCCACTGCCTTCTGTGACAGGGAATTCCACAGATTCACAACTGGGTGAAAAAGTTTTTCCTCGTCTCAGTGCTATACGACCTACCCGTTATTCTTAAACAGTGGTCCCTGGTTCTGATAATATCCTAGTTATATAATATAAATTATAACGTAAGTTATTTTATTAAGTAAAGATTAATTTGACTTCTTTGGGTTTTGAGTTCTGAAGCATGTAATTCTGTGCTGTAGATGAGCTGGGTAATCAGGAAATTGGAGGCCAGCATTCAAAACTGAAATCAAGCTGCTTCCTGTTGTGCCAAGCAAAAGATATTGACAATGGTGGGAGAGGATGTGTATCCTGAGAAGGTGCTGGCTTCTGTCAACAGAAGCCTTGAGAGAGGATGTGTTTCCTTTGGAGTCGGGTCTCTGTAAACAGGAACATCTGTGGGTAATTGATAAAGATCCTTACATTGTTTAAGAAGGTACTGCAGATGATAGATGTTTGACTAAATTCCTGTTGTTGGGGGGTTTGTAACTAATGTTTGTGACCGATATAACCATAGCATGCTACGGCCATAGCATGAGAAGTATTGTGTTAGTGACAAGAATGCTTTGAATGGGTATACTCTGTGATTAATGTGTTAGACGCCATTGCTCCAACTATGTATAAACACGTGACTACATTCCCAAAATACTATAAAAAGATGCTGTATGCATCTGGATGCCTTTGTTCATTTGAGTGATGGTCCAGGAGGGTTAAGTATGTGTTGCATACTTGACTTTGTATCCCCTGGCACTTTCGCCAGCTAAATGATCAGTAAAGCTTGTGTTGGTTGATCTAACTTATTGTGAGTTGTCTGTTTTAAGAAAATGAACCGTAACAGTTCTGTACTTGCCCAACATGGGGAACACGTTTCCTCCATTTACCCTGTCCAATCCCTCACTAATTCTATATGATTCTATAAGATACCCGCTCATCCTTCTGAATTCCAGTGAATACAAACCCAGTCGACCCATTCTTTCAACATATGTCAGTCCCGCCATCCCAGGAATTAACCATGTTAACCTACGCTGCACTCCCTCAATAGCAAGAATGTCCTTCCTCAAATTAGGAGACCAAAACTGCACAAAATTCTCCAGGTGTGGTGGCACTAGGGCTCTGTACAAACTGCAGTAAGGACTCCCTTGCTCTGAAACTCCTCTCGTTATGAATGCCAGCATTTTGTGTCTGTCTGCGGAGAACATGGAGACGGGACATTTTTAGAGGTCACGACCCTTCTTCAGACCTGAAACATCGTCTATCCAAATTGACCAGAGATGCTGTCTGAATTACACCAGCACTCTGAAACATCACCGATCCATGTTCCCCACAGATACTGCCTGACGCACTGAGTTACACCAGCACTCTGTGAAGCATCACCTATCCATGTTCCCCACAGATGCTGCCTGACCCACTGAGTTACTCCAGCACTCTGTGAAACGTCACCTATCCATGTTCTCCACAGATGCTGCCTGACCCACTGAGTTACTCCAGCACTCTGTGAAACGTCACCTATCCATGTTCTCCACAGAAGCTGCCTGACCCGCTGAGTTACTCCAGCACTCTGTGAAACGTCACCTATCCATGTTCTCCACAGATGCTGCCTGACCCGCTGAGTTACTCCAGCACTTTGTGTCTATTGAGCAAGAGCATCCATATACAACTATCTGTCCAGTCCAAAGCTCAATGAATGACCACTCTACACATCACACACAGCTTCCTTTCACCTGAAAGTCCTTCATGCTTTGCTTACGGTAGTTATCCTTAACCGTTTGACACAAGTGGTTAAAGACTAGTTTACATTAACTTTGAAACGTCACTGATCTGTGTCTGTCTTCAATATTCACACCAATGGCGGAATGGCCAACTCCTGCACCTATTTTTCTGTTTCCCTGGTTTCAGGGCTTCTACAAATGTTGGCATCAAGGGAATGGGTGTATTACGGGGAAAGGAAATGGGTCAAAAATGAGCAATAAAGAACCATTTTGCAGTAAAGAGCACAATAAATCTAATTTTTGGACAGAAAACTTCCAATGTGCATTGAATTCATTTAATAGGTTGCTCCAGTTTGTGTCAACACTCCCACCATGTGGCAATCCGCTGCACTGCAGGCCCGGCCAATCTGTGGTCAACACTCCCACCATGTGGTGATCCGCAGCACTGCAGGCTCGTCTGGTTTGTGGACAACACTCCAACCGTGTGGTGATCCGCAGCACTGCAGGTCCGTGGATACAATTGGCAGGGCCTGCAGTACAGCGGATCACCACACGGTGGGATTGTTGTCCACATATCAGACGAACCTGCAGAGGGGAGAGAGAGAAAGGGAGAGACGTGTTTTACCTTGAGTGAGAATTGTATTGCTTTAAAGTGTGTGAATATCTGAGATTCAGCATATTGCGTGAGGTGTGGAAATTTGTGAGTGAATGTCACAGAGAAGAGGGTGAAGAGCGAGTGAGTTTGTAGACCTGTTACTTGTTTATGGAACCGGTTCTGGGTGAAAGTTGAATGAATCCTAAAATTCAGATGAAATAGGATGTCATTGAATGAGCTTGCTCATTTACGTGATAAATCTTTGTAGAGTCTCATGTGGTTTAAAAGGTACTGTCTCTAAGAAGTTGCAGTTGTGTGGGGGTGGAGCCGCACACAGTTATTTTCATTTCCTTTGCTCTTCGGAAATGCCTTGGCTATCTATGTGTAAATTAACTGTTTATTCTCTATCTTCTTAACTTTTATTAAACAGCGCATGTGGCTCAGCAAAGAGACTGTTCATTTTCTTTGCTGCGTAACCTGGCATTAGGATTGGTGACCTTGTTGGTATTTTAAGTTTGATTTCTTCCTATTTCTTACCTTTTGAATTGAATTCAAGAGAGATCTGAATTGCACACTGGCCATCTGGGATTCAGATTGAGGTGATGGATGAGAATTGGAAATGCCTTTATCTCAGAAAAAAAAATCTGTTAATTTGAAATTGTTTTTTTCTTTATAATGACCTATTTTTAAAGGGTCTGCCTTGTAAGTAGTTAAAGAGTTTAAGTAAAGCCTTGACTGAGACTGGACAGGACCTTAGTGATGAATTAATTACATATGCACAGCAATTGACTGAACCTTGTCAGTCTTACAGAAACCAATGAACCACAGAAACGCAGAAGCCACCATCAACTCACCATGACAGCGAATCCTTACAACCAGGAGATCACGAACTGATAAGAAATTGGGACGGGAAGAAATTGGACGATGGTGGAAGGAGCCCTTGCAAGCACTACTGATTACACCTACAGCAGTGAAGGTCAAAAATAATTCTCATTGGATACACCTAACCGATTGCATAAGAATTGGAAACTAGAAAAAGGAAGTATGGACTTGAACGTCCTCCTGCAAGACTGGAGGTAAAAGGAAAGCCATACAAAACATTTTTTAAAAGGGCAATATTTACAGTATCTTGTTAAAAAAACAGCCATGAACATTAGCAAACGCATTGCACTGAATTATATACGTGCCTCCCTAATCCTGGATACCAGGAACGAGTCTCCCCCTGGTTGAATAAACTTGAACCATTAACAGTGACCCCTGATTTGTTCTTTGGGGTTGCGGGATTAGGAATAATGGTCCACCTCTCTGAAAACCAATGGGATCGATTTGAGATGGGCGACGCCTCTGACTCACACTTAACTGTAGCTACTAGACCTCCAGCAACAGCGAAAGAATAGGAAAAATGGTTAAGGACAAACAGAAAATTCATGTTTTAAAGTTGCCAATGACACAAAAGGAAAGATCACGGGGGTCAGAAAGAAATGGGACACTATTTTTGAAAAGCAACAGCTGCCTACTGAGGATCCGTCAAGGTTACCAATGGCTCTGGTCCAAGTACCCTCTGAACTATGGGCAAAGAATAAGAATCATGTGGGATGAGTGCATTCAGCCCTTGAACATAAAGTGACTTTAAAAAAGGGTGCAGCCTTGCCATGTTTAAAATAATATTCACTGGACCTAGAGGCTGAAGAAGGGGTAGCTATGGTCATTGCATCTTTATCACAACAAGGAGTATTAGTGAAAAGCAAAGTCCTGTAATACTTCTATTCTGCCAATCCTGAAAGTGGGAAGATGTAATGAATAGTGTTTAATAGTAAGATTAAACGAGAACTTACCAAGTTTGAAGGTTTGATCTGTATTTTACGAGGAGTCGCGGTGAGGGATTTCGTGAAGACCCCGCCAGCACACATGCGCGGCATCCTTCAAAGCAGCGGTGTGGAATCACAGAAACACACATCATGACTAAAAATAGTAAGATGAAGAACGTAGAACTTCCTAGTTGACCTTATGATAGAGGGTGGGAGCGGGGGGCACGAAATCCCTCACCGCGACTCCTTGTAAAATACAGATCAACCTTCAAACTTGGTAAGTTCTCGTTTAATCTTACTATTTTACTTCGGAGTCACGTGAGTGAACGTGAAGATTTCAAAGCTCTGTGATTTCACGCCCTGGACAACGTCCATGATTATCACACTGCCGCCAGTCTGATGGAGGAAGGCTGTTAATGCAGTTCAGTCAAAACTGGCTGAAAAATCAACACAATTTATTAATCAAATAAACAACAAATAACCCCTAATTCGGGGACAGACATTCACTGAGCGGTTCCCAGGATAGCTTCTGCGAATGTCGCAGGGGCGACCAGTGGCTTGTTGTAGAACTGTTGAAAGGTTTCTTCACTGGCCCAGCCCACGGTGGCGAGGATGTTGTCCATGGGCACCTCCATTGCCCTCACCGTGATGTGGATGCAGCCCTGGTGGAATGAGACTTAAAAATGTTAGTAGCAACTCCTGCTGCATCCAGCACCACCCTGAGCCACCTGACGATAGTCTGTACAGTCACCCGATGATGTGGAGGTTTGTGGCTGATGAGGAGCCCCTGTTCCTTCATCCTGATAACTCTTGTAACTCGGATGTAGTGGTGGAGATGGGTGACTATGCAGAGAGTGGCATCTACAGGGTACGCCCGAAATTCCAACTGCAACGCATGCGCCCCTGGCCTGTGCTGCTTCAATAATTCTTCGACAAAGAAATTTATTTGACCAGGGGTGGCCACCATGCTGTCCAGTCGCAGTTTTTGTAACGTCTGGACTCGTTGGGCTGTAGTCAGTGCCATCAGCATCACCACCTTGAGGGTGAGCTGTTTCAATGGTAGCTCATTCATTGGAGCCCAGCTCCTCAGTAGGGTCAGCACGATCCCCATATCCCACGTTACAGTATATCTGGGTCGCAGAGGGTTGGTGTTGAACACTCCCCCTCATTAGTTTAGACACCAGGTGGTTGGAGCCGATACCTATATCCATCCAGGTATGAGGACAGCGCACTCCTGGTGCTGTTGATGGCACTGTAGCTCAGGCCAGCATCGAAATGGAGGCCCGCTAGAAACTCCAGGACATCAGGTATCGTTGCCGAGTTGGAAGTCTTGTTAGTCCGGGCACAGAATGCCTCCCACTTCCTGATTTGAGTGAGGTACTATTTCCGAGTTGATTCTCGGCATGATGCGGCGATAGGTTCTATGGCTCGTGATGAGATGCCCACCTGGATGAGTGGTCTTTTCAGAACCTGCAGGCCAACAAGTTTAAGTGACCATGGCAAGGATGACTAAACTCCCGTAATAGGGTGAGTAATCAATTTGGGATGTTTCCCTATCGCCATCCATGGTTGTTTTAAAATTTTAAACGACCATCGGGTACCATGGTTGTGTAGGCCAGTTGGGAATGATCAATATGCCAGTTGCAGAGTCTAGTTTAATTTTCTGCAATACCCGACTGATGAGGCAGAATGGGGGAAATGCGTAGCAAAACCATTAACCCCCAATGGATAGAAAACGCATCCATTGCTATTGCCCCAGGGTCTGGTTCCCACGACACATACATTGGTATCAGATGGTTCAGCCTGACGCAAAGAGGTCAATATCTGGTGTCCCATAGTGAGCTATAATATCTCCAAAAATTTGGGGGGTTCAACATCCACTCGATGTTGTCATTGAATACTCGTGACCTGGTGTCCGCCACTGTATTAAGCTTCCCAGGCAAATAGGTCGCAGTAATCCAAATATTCCTTTCAATGCACCAGTGCCAAATTGTATTAGCCAATTCATCACAAGATAGCGACCTAATACCACCCATATGATTGATGTAAGCCACCACTGTAGTATTATCTATTTGAAGGCGGACATGTAAATCCCGTGAATTAGTACAGTAAGCCCGCAGTCCATGAAATGCCCCCAGCATTTCTATATAGTTTATCCAGTGTGACTCCAGGAATGTAGACTCATGAGAGTTCCATCTGCCACCACAACTGGACATCGTATCAGTTGCTCCCCAGCCTTGTGCGCTTGCGTCAGTTTGTAGCACAACATCAGGGTTGCTTACTATGATGGGTCTATGACACTCTCTAATATTGTCAACCCACCATTGTAGCTCGTTTCTAGCTTTCGGTGGTAACCGAATTGGCCGATCAAAGTGCCCAGCATTTGTTTTTAATGCTGTGATCTTTGTTCTTTGTAAATTTCGGTAGTGTAGTGGTCCGAATCGTGCAGCTGGGAATGTAGCTACCAATTTCCATATAACTTTTGCTGTTTGCTGAATGGTCGGTACCTTGGCACAAGTAAGACTGTGGCACTCTTCTATTATAGCTGTAGCTTTATTGGTTGGGATGGTAATGTTCATTAAATTGGTGTCTAGGGTGAACCCCAAATAATCCATAACCCGTACCGGGTGCAATTTTGATTTGTCTGGATGGATTACAAACCCCAGCTTCTCAAAAAGAGCCTTAGTTGCAACCACTCCTTGAATTGCCAATTGGAGGGTCTGGCCCACTATAAGGATATCATCCAAATATGCCATTACTATATAATTTTGTTGTCGGAGAAGAGCCAATATAGGTTTTACCAATTTGGTAAACAGCCTAGGGGCTGTGGTGATTCCATTGGGCAATGCCTTGTATTCCCATAATTGACCCTTCCAGACAAACTTCAGGAATTTCCTGTGAGCCTCAGAGATGGGCACCGTATAGTATGCATCTTTCAAATCGATGCATGCCATAAAGTACCCTGGGTAAATCATCTGCTTGGCTGTTTCAAAAGTATCCATTTTGAAATGGGTATATTGTACAAAAGTGTTCAGCTCAGTTAAGTCTATTATAATCCGACATCCCCCATCTTTTTTAATTCTGGTGAAGATGTTGGACACAAACTCAATAGGTTCATGCTTGGTTTTGCCAATTACCCCTTTTGCTGCTAGCCGTATAATTTCAGCATGTCCTGCCTCCACCTCTTTTTGGGATAGAGTAAAATTCCTATGAGGCGAATGCTGGGTAGGGGGATTTATACCTCCAATAAATTCTATAACATACCCTTGAACACTTTGTAAAATAAACGCATCTGTGGTGACAGTTTTCCATATGTCCAAGAAAGCCCGCAATCGCCCACCTATTCGTGCAGGAGGGGATGCTACGGCGTGAGAGGAACCAGACCCCCTTACCTCCATGGTTAATGGCGGTTCCGTACGTACGGTGTTTTGGGTGGACGTTGTGGAGGTTGACGGGGCGGCGGCCGCATCTTCCATGCAGGCCGCTGTTGGCCTTGCCCTAAAAAAGGTTGTTGTGTTTGTTGAAGTGGAGGTAGGTAGGACCTTTGTGTCCTGTCCGGTAGCCGTGGTTTCCAGGTTGTGTTTGGTTGTTGCCGGTGATATGGGCGAATTTGGGGTTGAGTGTGGGCTTTATGGAGCTCTTACGCAGGCAGTTTATCTCATACTGGGCATTGCATAGGAGTGCCAGTGCATCTTGCTGTTCACTGGACACATTATCCCCGTCCAGGGTCCTAGCAAACGCCGTTATGCCCGTGGAGAGAACCTTTAAGATACGCTGGAGGCGGACATCCTGCATCCTGGTGGCCGTACTCAAGTGTCCCCAGATCTGGGCATTAACCAAGGGCACACTGAGGTTGATGCAGTTCTCGGGCGGTTTTATTTTCTCCAAGGTATCATTGAGAACCTGACTCTAAAGTTGGTGCGTAGTCAGGTAATCAATGGTGCCCGCCAATTTGTGGTGCAGAGGTTCACCTGTCTGTGTGGTAGCGGCAAACTTACCCACCACATCCAGCATATCCTCCTCATGCTCTGGCTCAGCGGTCACTGGCTGTCCCGGGTCGTCTTCAAACACAGCAGCTGGGCAATCGCTAACGCTTCTGGCTGGAGACGATGAGATGCTGAGTGGGGTCCTCGCACGGCTAGTGGATGCCCGCGAGTCCCGCTCTTCTCGTTCCCGGTCCCGCTGGAGGAGTTGCTCCACTAAGAGCTCCAACCGCTCTATGCGACCGTCCCTGCTATGTGCAGTGGACAAGCCGACTTCCTCAGGCCCTGCAAAACTCACTGGGGTTTCCACCATCGGACCACACCTCCGTAAGGTGCTGTCTAGGGTCCAATGGCAGGTTGTCGTGACCTACAGCCCAAGTAGGCTCATACAACTCCCGCACGGACTCTCCGCTAATCTGTCTTCTCCCAGACTGTGGCGGCCCACCTGTCTGATATGAAGGCAGGTGAGTTGAATCGGCGCCGGCCCCCGGAACCTGGCTCCCCGGAGTCCGTGCAGGCTTACCTCCACACTTGCCCATCTTTTGGCGTGGAGGCGCATGGTCGGCCGCTCCCAGAGCTGAGCTGACCGACCACCTACTGCTGCCACCTCCGCCCTTGACCGCAGCCTGACGGGGTGTTTTGTCGGCGGTATCTGCTCCTGCAGGCCTACTCGATGCAGCAGTGGAGCTGCCAGACTGCACTACGGCAGATCTCCCTGGCAGTGGTACGTGTTGCACTTTTGCAGGGCTCCCCTGTCGTGCAGCTGTCCCCCGGCCCAGCCCCCTCGGGTCTTCTGGAACTCGGGGAGAGGTCGCTTGTGAAAAGCGAGACCCCTTGCCACGTACCTGTTTCCCCCCTCTTTTCTTGGGGGAAGGGGGCTCGAAGTCTGGATCCGTTGCATCCAGCTCCGGGGCGGTAAACCACTCAGGTGAGTCGGGCGCTAAAGCAGCGGGAGCGCCCGACTTCCGCATTCCTGCCCCCACATGCCTCGAAGCTGCCGGTGGTGCTTGCAGCTCCGGGGACAAGGGCCGTTGGCTGGTCGATACAGCTCGGCTCCTCGACAGCGTTGCCTTCCTCTTGCCCTTGTCCATACTGTGGAGTAAAGGTAAGTACTTACCTGCCGGCCTTATGAAGGAGCCCGAGGAGAGAGCGCACTCCCCCCCCCCCCCCCCCCCCCAGCCTGCTGATGCAAATACGCGCGACGATATGCCGCGCATGCGTGCTGGTGGGGTCTTTACGAAGTCACTCACGTGACTCTGAAGTAAAATCTAAGACTAGAGAGCTATTAAAAAAATAGTGATCCCTATTGCTCCTTTAGTACCTGACACTAATATTATTCTGTCATCTATACCGACAGAAACCGACAACTTTACAGTAATTGACCTATGTTCAGCCTTTTTCTCCATACCCCTGCATATAGACAGCCAGTTCCTGTTTGCTTTTACCTACAAAGATCAACAAGGAGGCACCTGTGCTATAATAAGACAAGAGTTTTGTGCCTATAATCCCAGATGAATCCTCTAATATCACTGACCTTGCTACCAATATTTCCCAAGAAATTGAAAATATCTACAAGGTTGGCAGTGACATGTATGGGTACAATGAAGGAATTGGGAGCTGCTGGCCATTCAGTTGGTTTGGTGGACTCTGGGGAACTGTGTTACAGTATGGCTCTGATTATTAGGGTATAAATATGTCTGATTGAACATTACCTCTGTGTGTGGAGAAAGAGAGAGACTGTAGTCTGTATTTTACATATTATGAGAGTTGACACCCACACCCGCCTGGCGAAATAAAGACGTTACTGTATTACTAACTTTTCTGTTGTCATCCGTTTGAAGTAAATTGAACCTTAACTCTAGGACTCAGCTCATAGGAGGGGCAAACCCAGAAAGGGAGGGACATCAACCTACCCTTTAAAACCTCTTACCGGCTAGAAGTAGATCTCTTTCCCTGATGAAGCTACTGCGTTAGCGAAACTGGAAAATCGTTGCCCAGTTGGGAAGAGTTCAGCAAGCGGTCCCTACTACACTAGAGATAATTGATGCTATAGATTACTGCATTATTAGTTAGTAGTTAGTAGTAAACTATAGTACATTATAGTTTACTACTAACTAAGCCAGAAATGAGTAATAACATGCAGAGGTGAGTGGGGATAGAGCGATTGTTTAGCAACAGTAATAATGTGAATCGCGACCAGCACAGGAATCAACCGAGACCAAGAGATTCCTTTGCAGTCGCTGTTAGAGTTATTTATAAAATGGCACAGACTCTGCACCATCTGAGGGTTCTGCAAGAGCGGAGCCTACCCCCTTCGGGTATCATGAGGCAGGCAAATATATGAACACACTTTTTAAAACCGTCAAATCCCACCCAGGAAACATTACAAAAATCGGCCTCTAGTGCTGAAGCCTGGGCAAAGCAAACATGACAAATTTTGATTGAACATTACCAAAACAGCCTGGAAAATCTTGATGAGGTGTACATGGAGGGCAAACCAACATCGTGTGCAGGAGGCGGTCGCCAAAGCCTTAATCTGCAGAAAGAAAAATTTGGGTGATAAATTTAAAAATCGCAATGATCTTAGAAAAGGAGTTTTCAACCTGACCTCAGGGACTGGCTGGAACAGCGAGGCAGCCAGTGGGAGCCCCAGCCCCCCAGACGGGCTCTGCCTCAACGTCCAATGTAGCTGTGCACATCCTGCAGAGGGAGAGGGAGAGGGAAATGGAGACGAAGAGGGAGACAAAGAGGGAGACAGACAGAGAGACAGACAGAGTCAGACAGGGAGAGAGAGAGACAGAGACAGAGAGACAGAGGGAGAGAGAGACAGAGAGTGAGAGAGGGACAGAGAGCGAGAGAGAGAGAGAGAGAGAGAGAGACAGAGAGAGACACAGGGAGAGAGAAAGACAGAGAGAGAGACGGAGAGAGAGAGAGGGAGACAGAGAGAGACAGAGAGAGACAGAGAGATGGAGGAGAGACGGAGACAGAGAGAGAGAGAGATGGAGAGAGAGAGAGAGAGAGAGACAGAGAGAGATAGAGAGAGAGACAGAGACGGAGAGACAGAGAGACGGAGGGAGAGAGAGAGAGAGAGAGAGACAGAGAGAGAGACAGAGAGGGAGAGAGAGAGAGAGAGAGAGAGACAGAGAGAGAGAGAGACTGAGAGAGAGACAGACAGAGAGAGAGAGGGGCAGACTAAAAGTATGCAAAGATCAAAGCATGGATAAAGATGATCCTCTCCTTACTATTTCATACTATAATAGAGGCAAGATCATAATACAGGGAAACACAGAGAACTTGGACTCTTTTGAAGAGGTCTTTCCCCTGCTAAAAGAGAAGGTGAATGAAACAAGGACCAATACCCACCAGGATAACTATGAAGATGACAGTCCACTAGAGACAATTGCTGCCTTGCCGATCTCTACCCCTCCTACAGCTCATAACTGAAGCCGCCAGCTGAGAGAGAATCTGGGCCAGCTAGAACTCGAGTTCATGGAACTTAAACAAGCGCATGCTAAGCAACTCTACCAGCTGAAAGAGGACATCAAACAGCTGATGACGCAAAATGAGAATACCACCTCTGAGATGAAGAGAACCCTGGAAGAGCTGAGACAAGAAAACTGTGCACTCCGTGCCCAAATAGCCAAAATGAAGGAGGATATAAATAAGCAGGGAAAAGAATTTGACAAGCAGCTCCAGAATGTCAGGGACAATCACCCAGAAATTCCAAAAAGGACCCATGAAAAAAACACAGAGCCCAGCTGCTGCTCACTTCCCTATGGCTGCTCCAACCTCTCTGATCTGCACTCAGCCCACCTATACACCATTATCGGACACCCCTTCTGTTACACAGCTTGCCCCAGGTACACAGTCAACAGGCAACCCTCACCCTAGCTTCACCCAACCTCCTGCCCCCCAGTCTGAAGAGCAAAACCCCCAGGTAGTCCTACTGACTGATTCCAACGGGAAGATTCTGGACCCCAGAGGCTGTTCCCAGGTCACCAGGTGTTGGTTAAAACATGCAGCACCACAGACGTGCAATGAGGGTCCTGAGCAAAGACACCATCGGGAGCCCTCAACACCTTGTGACCCATACAGGCACGAATGATTTGTGCACCTTACGTCATCGTACTGCTGGGGCAATAACGAGGATGGCAGAAAAGGCCAGCAAGGAATTCCCTGATTCGAGGATTGTGATCTCTACCCTGCTGCCCAGGACGGATACCCCACCCCATGTGATTCACAACACCAACATGGAGATCAGCAGAGGATGTGCCACCCACCCTAATGTCCAATTGGCCCACCACCCGACCATCGGTACATGGGACCTCCATGACGGAATACATCTAAACAGACAGGGGGTGAGGGTCTTTGCAAAGAACCTCAAAGATACTGCCCTGGGACGTAACCTTCCCACCCCCTCGATTAATGGGAACCCAAGAGGCCAATATGAACTCCCTTTCCCCCACCATGTTAGGACCACCCGCCAAACTGCGAGGAGACATAACAGCCCAGCCAGGGCTGCCATTGCCCCCGGCTCATCATTCCAGCCACAGCCGCGGACCACCTCGGAGATGGGAGAGATCAGGCAGCTGCTGCACGCCCTATGTTCCCAACTTCAGTGGTAACAAAGGATTATGTTCCCATCTTCAGTGGTAACAAAGGGATATATATATATAGTCCCTTCCGAGTGACTGATAAAAACAGCATATGATTGCACTGAATTAGTACTGTTGATATTGTTGATATTACTATTAATACTGTTGATATTGCTATTATTAATATAGTTATTATTACTAGGTGGCAGTATGAGTCTGCCTTACCATGACATACAAAACTTTACCTAACATCCCCCAATGATAGAAAAAAATAGTGGTTTCGCAGCTGTCCCACAAAATAGGTTTTATTTAAATTTAAAAAGAAAAGAATATAAATACAAAATAAATTAGTTCATTTCATATCGGCTGCTGGAATAACCAGGGTCTCTACTCTTCAACCTTCGGGATGAAGACTGGGAACCCTGAGTTCCTAAAGTCTATAGAAGACACCAATATAATGAAATTAACAGAAACATGGTACCGAAAGGAAACGTCCATTCACTGCCTCTCAGGGTACCATGAAGTCATGGTGCCCTCAGTAAAAAACTAGATATGCATAAGGGCAGAACCTGGGGGGGGTCTTGGTGTGGTACAAAGAAGAACTAGACAGTCACATTACATCAATAAAACAGGTGAAATCACATGTATGGTTGAGATTAAAAAATTGGAATAATTGGAAAAGATATATACAGGGCTCGAAATTAGCGGTTGCCCGGGTGCCAACGGCCACTCAAAGTGCCGCTGGGCAACCTAAATGCAGAGTCATTTTGCCCGACATGGCACGCAAAAACTGGTTTATACCGAAAGACACAGAAAACTGGAGTAACTCAGCATCTCTGGAGAGAAAGACTGGGTGACATTGGAACGTGGCGTTTCGTGTCGGCGGAGGCAACAGCTGCAGTGCGGGGCAAAGATACTAGGAGCGGGGTGACGAAGGGTCGGAGCGAATGACGGGCCCTGCACAGCGGCTCCACCGCCTCCTACTCCCTCCCTCCTCCCGGCCTCGGTGTGCGAGAGGGGTTGTTTTGAAAGCGCCATTGGTGGATTTGCAGCAGTATCTTTTGATTTGCAGGCAGCGGCTGCTATCGCCGTGATAACAGCCGCTGCTGGCAAACCCACTAACAACCCCTCTCGCACGCCGAGGCTGGGAGAGAGAGGTCTCCTTCCGCCGGGCGGGGTGCGGGAGGAGGAGGCGGTGAAGCCGCTGTTGCCGCTGAAGCAGCTGCACCAAAGATCCTGTAGCTATATAGGATCTGCACTGTGGCGAGTGAATCCCAACCGCCTCCCCCTTTGGCAGCAGCACTTTGGCATTGGAGAGGGACGGCCAAGGCAGCGGGCGATGTTGTCCGAGGAGCACTGACCTGCCTTCCTCCCCCCCCTCTCTTGTTCGCCCCCCTCCACCCTCTTATCCCGCACTGATCCCTATTCCCTCCTCTATTCAGTCCTCACTGACATCCCCTGTGCTCCCCTCCCCAATCTACCCCCCCAATCACCCTACCCACCTCGCATTGATTCTCCTGCCACCCCCATCCATCCTACACTGGTCCCCAATTCACCCTGTACTGGACCCCCTTCCCATCCATCCTGCACTTCCCCCCATATTCATACTGCACTGACCCACCCAATCATCCTGTACTGACCCACCCTCCATTTACCCTGCACCAATCCCCCCATCCATCCTGTAGTGATCTTTCCATTCATCTTTTACTGATTCTCCATTCATCCTGCACTGATCCCCTCATGCATCCCATACTGATCCCCCATCATCCTATACTGATCCCCTCATTCATCCTGTAGTGATCACCCATTCATCCTGCACAGACCCTCACATCCACACTGTCCTGACCCCCCCATTCATCCTGTGCTGATCCCCCCATCCATCCTGTACTGTTCCTCCCATTCAAGAAGAATGGGGGGGAACAGTCTGAAGAAGGGTTTCGACTCGAAACGTTGCCTATTTCCTTAGCTCTATAGATGCTGCCTCACCCGCCGAATTTCTCCAGCATTTTTGTCTACCCCCATTCATCATGTTCTGATCCACCCATGGTTAAGCATATATGTTACCATGGTCCAGGATTTATTGACACAAGTTGATCATATGCTGAATAATCCAACCACATTTTTGTTTGGAAGTGGAAATAACTAATAGAAATTGCATTTATTGCAATGTGTAAAAAGAGTTGAGATATTATATTATAATTTTGCTGCATGTCATTGTGGTATATATCATGTCTTGATTGGTGAATATGTTTAGTTTGTGAGTTATTTGAAGCAGAAATAATATGTGAATGTAGACAAAAGTGTTGGAGAAACTCAGCGGATGCGGCAGCATCTGTGGAGCGAAGGAAATAGGCATCGTTTCGGGCCGAAACCCTTCTTCAGACTATAGAGTTTCGGCCTGAAATGTTGCCTATATCCTTCGCTCCATAGATGCTGCTGCACCCGCTGAGTTTCTCTAGCACTTTTGTCTACCTTTGATTTTCCAGCATCTGCAGTTCCTTCGTGAACATAATATGTGAATGCTTCATTGAGCATAATTCCGACTGGTAAGTACGCAGTAAGTACTGAGAGCAATAAATACTGTAACAATAATGTATATATCAATGATTTGGCAGTAAAGTTGGACCAGAGCACAGCGCCGGGCCTCTGTCTCCTGGACAGAGAGGTAAAATCCCTGTTTTATGTAGATGACTTGGTTCTGCTGTCCCCCACAGAACAGGGACTGCAGCAACAGTTGTACCTACTTGATGAGTACGGCCAAAAGTTGGCCCTGGCAGTAAATCTAAAGAAAACCAACATCATGATTTTTCAGAAAAGACCCAGATGTCAGGAAGATAAATACAAATTTACTCTCAATGGTATTATTATCGAACACACTATGAGCTATACTTACCTTGGTCTAACGGTTGCAGCAACAGGAAGCTTCAATATGGCAGTGACTGCACTAAAAGAGAAAGCTCAAAGAGCTCTGTATGCAATAAAAAGAAGATTCCACAACATCCAAATCCCAATTAAAATCTGGCTTAAAATATTTGACAGTGTAATCCAGCCTATTGCACTTTATGGTAGTGAAGTATGGGGTCCGCTCAGTCACCATAGTTATAGTAAATGGGAAAAACATGCAACGGAGGCCCTGCATGCGGAGTTTTGTCGGAACATCCTCCGTATCCAAAGGAAAACACCAACAAACGCATGTAGGGCGGAATTAGGCAGATACCCACAGATAATAAATATCCAGAAAAGAGCACTAAATTTTTGGAATCACCTTAAATCTAGCCCCCCAGATACCCTCCAGTTTAAAGCCCTTCAAACACAAAAGGGGAGCCCAGAAAATAGTTCACTGTGTCAGTTGGTACTGAGACTAACTACCCTATTCAGTTAAACCCTATCCAGTTAAATCCTGACTGGCCTCAGATCAATACTGATCCCCAATCACCAGTTAGAGTGAACAAATTATCAAACAATCTAAAGAAACTTATTTGGTACATTGGCATAAAGAAACCAAAAGCCAAAGCAGATTAGAATGTTATCGTGCCCTAAAAAGAGATTATAAATTGGCAGACTATCTCTCGACTGTTAGAGACATAAAGCAGAGACAGACCCTCACCAAATTCAGGTTAAGTGACCACTATTTGGCAGTTGAAAAAGGAAGACAGAAGAGATTCTGGCAACCGAGAGAAAATAGAATATGCGGACACTGTTTAACAGATGAGGTTGAAACAGGTGCACTTCCTCCTAAAATGCAAAAAAATTGACAAATCAAGGAAAACTTACTTTGACAAACACAGTCTGGCAACCCCTGATTTTAAAGAACTAGATGATACATCAAAACTAAGAATAATCCTTGGTGAAGGAAATACGGCACATCTTGGTGCACAATACCTAACAGTATGCCATAACCTGAGAGACAGTGAATGACCAACATGCACGCACACACTAATTGACATTAACTGACACTAAGAAATTAATATTGAATTGCTAAACTTGCCATTCTGTTGTACTGCTTACAGCTGCAAGAACGTGTGGCAATCAATAAAGGGCTATAGGCCTATTGCGAGTTTATGTACAGGGACATATCTATCCATGCAACGTATACTTGTATTTATACTTATGCATTTTAAATATGCATGTCATGTTTTATACTTTGGCAATATAACGATGTATTTTATCATGCCAATAAAGTTTTTTAATTGGAATTGAATTGAATTGAGAGAGAGACAGAGACAGAGCAACGGAGAGAGACAGAGTGAGGCGAGTCAGAAACAGATAGAGAGACAGATAGAGAGGCAGAGAGAGACAGTGAGAGAGAGAGAGAGAGAGAAAGCAGAGGCAGAGAGGCAGAGAGAGGGAGAGAGAGATGGAGAGACAGAGAGAGAGACGGAGAGACAGAGAGACACAGACAGAGAGAGAGACACAGATGGAGAGAGAGAGAGACAGAGGGAGACACAAAGAGAGACAGAAAAAGAGAGAGAGACAGAGCGACAGAGAGAACGAGACAGAGAGAGCGAGACAGAGAGACAGAGAGAGACAGAGAGAGAGAGAGAGAGGGAGAGGGCAAGACAGAAAGCGAGACAGAGAGAGCGAGACAGTGAGAGTGAGAGTGAGAGTGAGAGAGAGAGAGAGAGAGAGAGAGAGAGAGAGAGAGAGAGAGAGAGAGAGACAGAGAGAGAGAGAGAGAGAGAGAGAGAGAGAGAGAGAGAGAGAGAGAGACGGGCGGAGAGAGGGGGACGGGCTGAGAGAGAGGGACGGGCTGAGAGAGAGGGAGAACGGGCAGAGAAAGGGTGACGGGCAGAAAGAAAGGGGTGGGCAGAGAGAGGGGGACGGCGGAGAGAAGGGAGACGGGCGGAGAGAGGGGGACGGGCAGAGAGAGAGGGGGATGGGTGGAGAGAGAGGGGGTCAGAGTGCGGGGGAGACAGTGAGCGGGGAGACGGAGAGCGGGGGAGATGGAGCGGGAGACAGACAGAGATAGACAGAAATTATTACTAGGTGGCAGTACGAGTCTGCCTTACTATGGCGTACCAACTTTACCTAACATTCCCCATTTATAATTAGTGTTATTTGCACGTCCCACAAAATAGTATTTTTTTCAAGAATATAAATAAACATAAATGAGTTCATTTCATATAGAGAGAGAGAGAGAGAGAGAGAGAGAGAGAGAGAGAGAGAGAGAGAGAGTGTGTTATTATTATTAATATGTTATTATTGCTAGGTGGCAGTACGTGTCTGCCTTACCATGGCATACCAACTTTACTTAACATTCCCCATTTATAAACAAAAATTGTGTTTTCGCAACAGTCCCACAAATTAGTTTTTTTTAAAAGAATATAAATAAAAATAAATTCGTTCATTTCATCTAGGCTGCTGGAATATTCAGGGTCTCTTCAACCTTTGGGATGAAGACTGGGAACCCTCAGTTCCTAAGGTCTATAGAAGACACTGATATAATGATATTAACAGGTTACCATGAAGTCATGGTGTGGTACAAAGAAGAACTATACAGTCACATTACTTCAATAAATCAGGGGAAATCACATGTATGGTTGAATCTAGATTTTAAAAATTGGAAAAGATACATATCTATATGCCGTCTACATACCCCCAATAGAATCGCTATATTTTGAAGAGGATATATTTGAAACTCTCCACATGGAAATCAATCATTTCCAGGCCCAGGGAAATGTGCTACTATGTGTAGACCTGAATGCAAGGACCGGATGTGAACCCGATTCCATAGGCTGACAGGGCAACAACCATGTATTCGGTCAAACCCCCTTGTATGTCACATCAACTATCATTAACCGAAACAACCTTGACTGTGAAATAAATAAAAGTGGTAGAGAGGTAGTGCACCTCTGTCGAGCCTTGGGCCTGTATATAGTTAATGGTAGGTTCAGAGGGGACTCGCTGGGCAGGTTTACATATTCCTCAGCTCTTGGGTCTAGCGTGGACTACGCAATTACTGACATGGACCCCTGCACTATCAGTGTTAGGCAGCAGTCCCCTCTTTCAGACCATAGTCAAATCAACGTGTACCTAAAATTTCCTGTTCAAACTAGACATTAAAAAGCTCAGTAAGCTCTGTAAACTAAATCAGACATACAGATAGGCTTCAGGTAGTGGAGATAAATTCATCATGCCCCTGAATGCACCTGATCTCACAAATAAAATACTGAAATTCAAGACGAACCCATATGAGACTACTAGAGATCGTGTAAACATGGCCATAGATGACATTAATATGATCTTTCACAAGGCAGCCATCAAAGCTGACCTTGTGAAACAGAAGAGAAAAATTATCAAAAAACACAACCATGAAAAATGGTGTGGCCATGAGTGTAAAAGTGTCAGAAAAGATCTGAGGAAAATATCGAACCAAAAACACCGTCAACCAAACAATCCAGACTTACGTATTAGATATAATGAAACTCTTAAAAAATATAAACACACTATTAGGAACAAAACACAAAATTACACTCATAAAAGACTTGACCCCACCTTGCCAAGCAACTACAGACCTATTTCAAAACTGCCTTTCCTTTCAAAAGCCCTAGAAAAGGTAATTTTAGGTCAACTTATGCCTTACCTTCACCAAAATACAATTTTGGAAACTTTCCAATCAGGTTTCAGGGCCCACCACAGCACAGAGTCTGCCTTGTTGAAGGTACATAATGACCTACTGCTCACCGTTGACTCCGGCAACTGTGCAATCCTGCTCCTTCTCGACCTCAGTGCAGCATTTGATACTGTCGACCACACCATCCTAATTGACCGTCTCCGGTACGGGGTTGGTATTGATGGCACTGCCCTGAGCTGGTTCATCTCCTATCTCAAAGGTAGGAGTTTCTCTCCTAACATAGGCAACTCTTTCTCCTCCCCAGCTAGCCTCTGCTGTGGGGTTCCACAAGGTTCCATCCTTGGCCCCATTCTCTTCTCCCTGTATATGCTCCCCTTAGGCCAAGTCATTCAAAGGCACGGCATTTCCTTCCATTGCTATGCAGACGATACACCACTCTATCTCCCCCTGAAGCCCAAAAAACGATCAAATCTACTTGACCTTATCCACTGCCTCGAGGATATTAAGTGTTGGATGGCCCAGAAATTTCTCCAACTAAACGACAGTAAGTCTGAGGTCATCCTTCTCGGCCCCTCGGACTCAATCAAAATGAAAGCAGGCACCCTTGGAAGCCTTACCCCATTACTCAAACATCACGTCAAAAACCTTGGCATAATATTTGACTCAGCATTGAAGTTTGACAAACAAATCAATGCCGTGATAAAAGCTAGCTTCTTCCAGCTTCGGACGATAGCTAAAATAAAACAATTCCTCCAGTTTGCTGACCTCAAAAAGATCATCCACACATTTATCTCCTCTCGCCTCGATTACTGCAATTCCTTTACACTGGCATCAGCCAATCTTCCCTGTCCCACCTGTAACTGGTCCAAAACGCCGCAGCGAGACTCCTGACGGGCACCCGAAAAAGGGACCACATCACCCCGATCCTGGCCTCTCTCCACTGGCACCCTGTGCGGTTCCGAATAAATGTCAAGATCCTTCTTTATGTCTACAAAGCCCTTAACGGGCTTGCCCCCACCTACATCAAAAGTCTGCTTACCCACCACACCACCTCCAGGTCCCTCAGATCGGCCGACTTGGGGTTACTGAACATCCCGCGGTCTAGGCAGAAGCTCAGGGGCGACCGCGCCTTTGCGGTTGCAGCTCCTCGACTGTGGAACAGCATTCCTTTCCTCTTCCCATCAGAACTGCCCCCTCCATCGACTCCTTTAAGTCAAGACGTCAAACTCATCTTTACTCTCAAGCCTTTCTTGACGTCCTCTGAGGGAGGGCGATATGTACATATTTATGTATGAACTTAATTTATGAACCAATGTCGTATAACGTTAGCACCTGCACCAATATAAAGCACTTTGGCTAACGAGAGTTGTTTTTTAAATGTGCTAGACAAATAAAAGTGATTCGACGCGACTTGAAGAAATTGAAAATTCCATAAATCAAAACCAATTTTGGGATATGTGGAATAACCTGAGCACAACAAAACTACAAACATTACCAATTCAAGACGGTGATATCTGGAGAGCACATTTCAAAAATCTATATATAAGACATCCCAATAAATATAAAATAAGCTTAAATTATTCTCATATCAAAGAAAAACTCCAAACATTTAAAACAGTAATTAAAGATTATCAAAACCCTCTTGATTTCCCAATTACTTTGGAAGAATTGACCATAAAAATAAAATCTCTTCACTCAAAGAAAGCCTGTGGTCCAGACAGCATTAAAAATGAAATGCTGAAGTACAACACTCTGGAGATGCAGGACACAGCGCTTAGCAGGGCTCGAAATTAGCGGTTGCCCGGTTGCCAATGGCAACCCACAGACCCGCGGGGCAACCTAAAAGCCATGCCATTTTGCCCGGCTTGGCAAGCACCCGGGACTCCTCTCGTTTAATTCTGAGCGGGCCCCCTCTCTATCTTTCTCTCTCTCTTTGTCACTCCCCGACTGCGCCCGCTGTCCATGTCTCGGATCTCTGCCCGCTGTCCGTGTCTCGGGTTTCCGCCCGCTCCTCGTCCGCCGGCACGGCCGGCCGCTTTACACACGCGCACAACCACGGCCAGCACCAAAGATCCTATAGCGAGGATCTTTGGCCAGCACATCATCGGCCGTGGTTGTGCGCATGTGCCGCCCTGCACATGCACGCTGCCACTGCAACTGGTCAGCGTCAGCCTCTTTCTCCCTCTCTTTGCATGGTGGGAGATCTGGCTGCCATTGCTGTCCACTCGCCGCGACCGCTGAAAACCAATGCAGACTCACTCGCTGGAGCAACTCCCTGGAGTAACTCTTGCTTCTTGGTTTCCTGGTCCTCCTAAAATATTCGAAATGGAATTTAAACAGAATTTAAACACCACCACCAAACTCTGAAAAATAACAGCCTATTGCATTCTATCTGTTTGTTTATTGTATATAAATATATGGTCTATGGTATATAGACACAGTGAACTTTTATCTCCTGTTCTGTATTATGTTTACATATTCTGTTGTGCTGCAGCTAGCAAGAATGTCATTGTCTTATCTGGGACACATGACAATAAAACTCTCTTGACCCTTAACTTGGACTTAAACAAGAAAGGGTTTTTGGGGAAAAAAAGAGCTACCTTAAATGTAATTGCTTCTGGTTGGGTACCTATATTAGGGTGAAGGCTATTCCATGCTTTAATTGTGCGGGGAATCCATGGAGCAGCCAACATCTCTGGATAGAAGAAATTGGGTGACGTTTCGGGAAGAGACCCTTTGGATTTCCTCTGGTTTTAGTGTTTTGGTTTAACTTAAAGAAACAGCGTGGAAACAGGACCTTCGGCTCACCAAGTCTATGCCAATCACCGATCACCCATACACTAGTTCTATCCCACACATTAGCGACGTAAGTCAAGGATCTACATTGTTTTATTCTCTCATGTCCCAATGTAATCCTTACTTGCAGCAGCACAACAGAATATGTAAACACAGTACTCTGTAAACAATGTTATCAACGAGAAAACAAAACAATGTATATTTATATATGAATACATAACTATGTACACACACACACAATTTCCCTCCTTGGATTAATAAAGTTCTATCGTATAGTACCGTGTGTGTAGGAAAGAACTGTCGATGCTGGTTCAAACTGAAGATAGACACAAAAAGCTGGAGTAACTCAACAGGTCAGACAAAATCTCTGGACAAAAGGAAAATATTACGTTTTGAGTTGGGTCTGAAAAAGGTTCCTGCACACCTTTGGAATGTGAAAGGAAATAAGAGCACCCGGGGAAAACCCATGCGATCAAAGGGAAAAGGAGCAAACTCCATACAGACAGCACCCATATTCAGGATCAATTCCGGGTCTCTGGCAATTTTAGGCAGCAACTTTATGGCCAATGTACTGCCCCATAGTCTTGAACTGAATTAAAACATACAGTAGCTGTAAAGAGGGACATAGCATCACTTAGAGATTTAAGACTGAAAATGGATAGTTTCTTTTTTTTAGTAACCAAAGTTATCAACGTATATTTTTTAGTGTGTTGGAAAATAAAATATAGTGGCACAGCTGGTGGACTTGTTGCCTCACGCCAGAGATCTATGTTCGATTCTGTCCTCGGGCACTGTCTGCGTTGAATTTGCACATTCTCCCTGCAAGCATGTAGGTTTCCTCCCACATCCCAAAGACGCATTGGCTTTGTAGGTTAACTTGTCTCTGTAAAATTGCCCCTAATGTGTAGGGAGTGGGTGAGGAAAGTGGGATAACAGAACTGGTGTGAATGGGTAGACAAAAATGCTGGAGAAACTCAGCAGGTGAGGCAGCATCTATGGAGCGATGGAAATAGGCGGCGTTTCGGGTCGAGACCCTTACAATACAATACAGTTTTATTCGTCACATTGCACATAAAGTGCAAGTGAAAATAATTTGCCAGCAGTGGTACAATAATAAAGAACACACAAAAACACGATAAAAAAGTAACACAAACATCCACCACAGCATTCATCACTGTGGTGGAAGGCACAACATTTGGTCAGTCCTCCTCCATTTTCCCCCGTGATCGGGACCTCCACCCTCCGCAAGCCGTCGCTGCGGGCGTCCAGATGTGCAGACAAGGTAAAAAGTCCAGGTATGTCCTGAATCGGTGCCTCCCCACCGGATACCGTGGCTTCAGGCTGGTGTAGGCCGCAGGCCGGCGGTCGCAGATTTAAAGTTCCCGCCGCAGCCAGAAGCAGCGCAGAACGCAGGGCCGGCAATCGAAGTTCCCCTCCAGGGATCCCTGGCGAGGGACCATGCTCCTGATGGTAAGTCCACGCCGCGCCCGCGGTAGAAGTAGGCCACGGGCCGGTGGCGCTATGGAGCGTTAAACCATAGCACCAGCCAGCTCCGCAAAATTTTTTCAAAAAACGGGGATTTAAACGGATTTAAAAGAACTTACCGATCGACTGCTTTCACTGTCTGCCGCCTCAACATCGACGGTACCGGCTGACGTCATCAGCCCTGCGACAAATCATGACGGCACGGAGCCCTACCGAGAAAACGAAGGCTCGAAAAACCCGGGCGAGACCGGGAGAAGGCCTGGGAGAAGCCTCGAGACTCCATAGGGCCAGCTCCTTGAAGACGTCTCCAGGAAAGCAGACACAGGAGTGAGGACTTGAAATCTTTTATTTCTCACCAGATGGCTGATTTAAAACGTGAGTTTCAAGGCAGAAATGAAAGATATAAAGAAAGAAATGAAAGAAATAAAGGGAGATATAAAGGAAGAAATCTCTCAAATTAATAATCAGATGGACGATGAAAAATCAATGGTGTGAATTTCAAAAAGATACAAAGACACAAATTGATAATAAGTTCAAGAAAGAATCAGAAATATTGAAGAATGAAATCATTGATATGATTAATAATCTGGAACGCAAGATGGAGGGTAAACTTGAAAATGTTAAAAAAGACTTTAAACATAAGATTGACCCTATTGCAAATGTGGTCGAACAACAAGTTGATGGCAATTAAAAACCTTGAAAAGATAGCGGAGGCTAGTACTGTGTCTACAGCAAAGCTGATAACAGAACAAGAACGTCTACTGGAGTTGTTATCCAAAGTAACCAGATAAATGCACGCAGCTAGAAGGCTATCAAAGAAGGCAGAACTTGAGGATTGCAGGGATTCCTGAAGGTCTAGAGAAACACGAAGACACTCGAGAATTCACTGCTAAATTACTGCAAGCTGTTTTTATCTTTGATGATAATGCCTGTTTTAGCTCGTGCACATCGAGTCGGCAGAAGACAGACCAGTGCAAACGCCCCCCCAAGACAAAATCATCGTCAAGTTTACAATATGATTTCACCCTCGAGGAATTATGCGAAGAGCCTCGAGAACAAAGAATCTGACGTTTCAAGGACAAAGAATCAGTATCTATCGAGACTATCCCCCAGAGGTTGCCAGAAAACGAAAAGCGTTTAACGAAGCCAAAAACCTTAATGAGGGTGTGTAGAAAACTTGAGATACGGTCTGAATTACCCAGCCATCCTAAGAGTTACTTATAACAGCGTGGAACACTTTTTTCAGACTCCAAACAGAAGCAATGGAATTTGCAAAGCAGTTTGATACTTGAAAAACCATCTACAAGCAAATATACTGCCTTTTACTATTTTTAAAGACCTAGTACGGTCTCTTAACATTTTTATGAAACTTTAACCGACAATATGGAATTAGAAAGAAATCAGGAAGGAATGGACAATGTTCGTATGGAACGAAAATGTTTTCCCCGGATTGGAAGAAGCTCACCGAACATTGACAATTACTCATAATATACAACAAACACAAACAAATAACCAACACATACTAAAATTATAACGCGGTTTTATTATTACTATGACTGTTATTAACCAAGGACTGTGCACTATTGCTAATTAATACTACTAATAATTAATATCTTATGTCTTGTTTCATTTGGAAGATATCCTCCCCTTAATGTATTTCTCCCTCTTTAATAATGACTTCTATTTTTTGTATTTAAAAAAAATTCTTTAACTGTGGCTTTATAATTAGATTTTTTTAAACTAATCTTAGATATAATATACTTTTATGATGATTAATATCACTCCTTTCATTTCTTTAATACTATATTCCCGTTAAAATATTATCATGGAATAATAATTCCTTAAAATTAGGAGCTGGCTAAATTAATAACATCAATGCCGGAAGCCTTTAGATTAATAGCCAATATAGCTTGGCTTTCACAAACTACAAATATTTTATTTGTAGTTTTTTCTATTCTTTAAGCACTCTATTTAAGCTTTTTACTCACTTTTCATTATTTTTTTATGTTTACTATATCTTTCAGTTTGAATGGAGCTATATACTGGAACAATGGAGATACATTCGTGAAGCACATAAAAGAGATCTAAAATTCATCTATTCGGTGTTCGGGTGTAAGGTTAAGTCTACTGCGCGGACCCTTGGACCCTATTCTTAGATTCCCACCAAACCTAAATGCAGGATTTAAAAAGAAATATGGGGAACGATGGGATTAACCTTTTGCAGTTGGAATGTTAAAGGTATCCCCCAATGAACCAATAAAAAGAGGAAAAATATTGACACACTTAAAGGCAATGAAAGCTGATGTAATTTATATTCAAGAAACTCACCTAAAGAAAGACGCTGAAAATAGGCTGAAAGCTAAATGGATAGATAAAATATATCACTCTTCTTTACGCATAAATCAAGAGGCGTAGCAATATTATATTCGTAAAGATTACTTATTTAAGCATATATCTACTATATCTGATAAAGATGGCAGATACATTATTGTAATAGGAGAAATAAATAGGGAAAAAAAATGATTTTTGTTAACATCTATGGACCAAATTTGATAGTCCTTTTATTCTTTAAGAAAGTACTTAATAATATTCCAGAATTAACACATTACAATTTGATAATTGGAGGAGATTTTTAATTGTACATTAGACCCTTATTTAGATAGATCTTCAAAACACAGGAAAACTAAATCGCATTCTAGTGATTTATTAAACGCATAACATTCAAACGACTAACATTAAAGATGTTTGGAGAACAGAAAATCCTACTGGCCGAGAAAATTCCTTCTACTCGCCAGTACATAAAACCTATTCAAGAATAGATTACTTCCTAGTAGATGCAAAGCTTATTTCACTTACTTACGAATCCAAATATCATAATATTATAAAATTTCAGATCACGCACCAATAACATTTAAAATTAAAATAAATGGTAAAACAGGAAATCTAGGACAATGGAAAACTTAATCCACAAATTTTAAAAATAAAACAACTCAGGAATACATCATAAACTCAGATTAAGATGTTTTTTGAAATAAATGATCAACCAGAAATTATCTCGCTCTTTATTATGGGAAACATTTAAAGCATATCTTCGAGGAATTATGATTTCTTCACAAGCATTCCATAATAAGAAGATTCGGAAGGAACAACATGACTTAGAAAGGGAGATTAAACAATTAGAATACAGAATGCAACAAAATCAGATATAATAATACATAATAAAATTGTAGCATTGAAGTATAAAATTAAATTAAATATATACTGATCAAGTTTTAATATTACTACCAACATACTAAACAATTGTTGTTTGAATTTTGGAGACAAACCACAAAAACTATTGGCTCGACAATTAAGGAAAATTGAAGCGGAAAAAAAATTATACATAGGATTAAATCACAAAAACGGTGAATTATTAATACAACCCAAGGATATTAATGAAAAGATTTATGCAATATTATAAAAAATTTGTATACTGGTAACACAACAGTAAATAAAACAGAAATAGATGCCTTTTTAAATGTATGTAACTTAAAAGAATTAGATTTACAAAATAGAGAATTTTTAAATGCCGATATTTCAATAAAAAGAAATCCAAGAATCTATTAAATCTTTTAAAAATGGTAAAACTCCAGGACCAGATGGTATAGGCTCGGAATTTTATAAAATTGTTCATGCCCAAATGGTCCCATATTTAAAATCATTATATGAACAGATATATACACAAGAGAAATTACCAGATACATTGAACGAATCTATTATAACACTTATACCCAAAATAAATAAAGATTGGATGACCCAGGATCGTATAGAGCAATTGCTTTATTAAATACGGATCAAAAAATTTTAACAAAAATTCTTGCACAAAGACTAAGCAAAATTGTTAACGAATTAATTCATCCTGATCAAACAGGAATTTATAACCTAAAAGATATTCTTCATATAATTTAAGACGGTTATTTAATATCATATATTCGAAAAGAAGTGATAAAAAAGACTTAGTAGTCATCTCGTTGGATGCAGAAAAAGCTTTTGACCAGGTGGAATGGCCTTATCTATTTTAGGTTATTTTTCGGTGATGGAAGCCTTAAGCTTGGTGATAAGTTTACTTACTTGGATTAAATTATTATATGCAAATCCAACAGCTAGAATAATAACAATCATATGTTATCAACTAAGTTTTAGTTTATCTCGAGGTTGTAGACAAGGCTGTCCTTTATCACCATTACTGTTTGCGTTAGCAATCGCACCTCTTGCTCAAAGGGTAAGATTACATCCAGAAATATATGGATACATACTAAAGATACTAAGAATAAAATCTCGTTATATGCGGTCGATATATTACTTTATATTACTAAACCGGAACTAAGTATCTGTAATTTGTTAAAACTAATAACGGAATTTGGTTTAATTTCAGGATACAGTATCAATTGGAATAAAAGTGAACTTATGCCAATAACCATGAATAATTTACAGATATTACAACAATTTCCTTTAAGATAACAAATGAAAATATTAAATATCTTGGTATTTTTGGTTACAAAAAAGATTTGACTTCTTTATTTAAATCTAATTCCCGTTATTATTTGAATAAATTAAATAAAAATATTTATATTGGAAAAGCTTACCTATCTCAATGTTAGGTAAAATAAACGCAAATAAAAAATGATTTTCCTCCCACAATTATTATATTTATTTCAATCAATCCAAGATATATCTCTCTAAAAATTTCTTTAAAAAAGTAGATTCAATAGTCACTAACTTTATTTGGGATTATAAAATCATAGAATAAATAAAAAACATTTATGTAAAGCTTAAAATAAACGGGGGCTTAGCTTTACCAAATTTTATGTTTTATTATTGGGCAGTTAACATTAGAAATATGAATTTTTGGTTAGGAGAAATAGATAATAAACCAAATTGGTTAAAAATGGAAAGAGAAGACTGTTTTCCATTTGAAATTAGCTCTATAATATTTGCTAATACTTAATGTACCTAAGAAAATTTATAGTGAAAATTTGATAATAGAAAGTGGAATAACGTATTTGGAAAACAAATAAAGAAAACACTAAAACTAAAATTTATACCGCTAGGTCTTACAATTGCCAACAACTTTACGTTTAAAACCGTCAATGATGGATAAAGCTTTTTATACAATGGAAAAATAAAGGAATTTTAAATATAGGGGATCTTTATAAGGATAATTCTTTTCTTTCATTTTCAAGAATTACAACAAACTTACGGGCTTCATAATAATGAATATTTCAGATATTTACAAATCAGAAACTATATCTCTGCAAATACACAAGAACTTAGAAATAGAAGAGTGAAATTTTAGATGAATGCTTGAATAAACATCCAAATACAGAAAAAATGATATCATAACATTTACAATATTATTGTTGGAAAGTGATATTCCATCATCGGAAATACATAGACAGCGCTGGAAAATGAACTAAGTCAAATAATAAGTCCAGAAATAATGGGAAGAAAGCCTACAACATATACATTACTGCTCTTTAAATGCTAAACATGCACTTATAACAGTTTAAAATCTTACATAGATTACCATTATTCTAAATCTAAACTACATAATATATTTCCAAAACTATCAAACCTATATGTGATAAATGTCAAATCATGGAAGCAACTCTGTCACACTCATTTACTAATTGTACGAAGATTTTTAGAATATTGGAATGAAATATTTAAAATAATCTCGAAAGTTATTAATATTACTATGAATTTATATGACCCAAAGTTAATCATACTTGGAATACCGGAAACGGAACAAATAATACAAGGAATCATAGAACTTTTATCGACTATTTCTTTAATAATTGGGAAAAAATTAATATTAAAATTTTGGAAAGGCCCTGTATCCCCAACAATTAAAATGTGGAATACAGAAATGACGGAGACACTTCACTTGGAGAGATTGAGACTTGTCCTTATGGACAGGTTAGATCTCTTCAAGGAGATATGGTCTCCCTATATTAAAATATCTACAGGGTCACAATGGTTCGGCGCAGGGACTTGACTGAGGCCTGAATATCTGAATGGATGAAGAAAATACACATAACAAATCATGAATGTATCTCCAAGATTGGATTATTTAGTAATACTTCAATCTCCATCAAACTTTTTCACATTTTCTTTTCTATTTTCTATTCTTTTTCTCTATCTTTCTATCTTTAATTAAGGAAAAAATTATAGAAACATATTATATAAATTTTTAATACGTACACACTTATTTCGTTCGTATGAAAAGATTATAGATGTCTTAAACTTGGTAATTATATAAAACTATGTAATTTTCAATTATACAATAATTATGAAATATAAAAATTAACAATAATACAAACATTATTAATATTTTGATAACATTATGAATATCAAAAAAACTTTGTTAAAGATTGGGTACTACGTAGTTATATTAGCGGGATTTTCTATTTGGTAATTAGAAGAATATCTATGATTTGAGAAATCTAAGTGTATTACTTATTTTTTAGGAATATACTACATATACTCCCAATTATATAAAATAAATAACAATGAAATGTATAATGGATAATACTACAATTAACATAAATAGTATTAATCAATAATCAATATGTTATAATTTTATACATTATATAACTCTCAATGTCGTATAAGAGTGTACTTGGTATATATTGTTTCTACAATAAAAAAAAAAAAAAAAAAAAAAAAAAATTATAAATAAATAAATAAAAAAAGAAGTAGGCCACGGGTCGGCAGTTGGAGCTCTTCTTCCCCCTGGTCCCCACGAGGGATCCCAGGCTGTGGACGCCACGCCGCCTGAAGCTCTGCAGACCGCGGCGAACGGGCTTGCCCGCTCCACGCCGAGAGTCTACGCTGCACCCGCCGCTGAAGCCCAGGCGCGTCTCCGGGAAAGGCCGCCCGATCCTCGCTGTTAGGCCACGGGGGAGGCGACCTGCAAAAAGTCACCTCTCTGTGGAGGAGGCGACTAAAACAGTTTCCCCCTCATCCCCCCCCACACAAAACACACAAAGAGACATTCAAAACATACTTTAAAACACACTAAAACATTTTTTTTAAACGGACAGCTGCTGACAGGGTGCCGACTTGCAGCGCCCCCACCGACCTCCTTCAAACTGATGTGAGGGTGTAGGGGTTGGGAAGAAGAAAGGAAGAGGCAGAGATAGTTGGCTGAGGGAGAGCTGGGAAGCGGAGGAGAAAGCAGGGACTACCTGAAATTGGAGGTCAATTTTCCTACCGCTGGGGTGTAAACTGCCCAAGCAAAATATTCAGGGCTCTCGCTTGAATTTTTTACTGTTGCCAGCCGGGCCACCTAAGCAGCTTTTTAGGTTGCCAAATGACAGTTTCTGTGGTCATTTAAGACGGTTTGCTGGTAACTACTTCGGCCGAGCACATTATCGCACATTAACGATGTGCGATAATGTGCTCGGCCGAAGTAGTTACCAGTTGGAATTATAGTCAATGAAGCATTCACGTATTATTTCTGCTTCAAATAAAGTCACAAACTAAACATATTCACCAATCAAGACATGATATATACCACAATGACATGCAGCAAAATTGCAATACAGTATCTCATCTCCTTTTACACGTTGCAATTTATATTATTTCTTTCCACTTCCAAACAAAATTCTGGTTGGATTATTCAGCGTATCATCAACCTCAGTGTGCCCAAGTGGAGGCTTGGCGATCGCTTCGCACAACACCTCCACTCAGTTCGCAATAACTTTTTTTAAATATTTCAAAATATACTTTATTCAAGTGATAAATATATACAATACATGCACCTTGCGGAAAATCCATCCGACATTTTCGGAGGCTGTACTAATTGATGAATACAGTTTAGACATTTTCTTTTCCCCAAATTTCCACAAATCAGTCCCCCACTCGTGCCACTCATGTGGCACAATGCCGTGGGATACCTTCCCTTATATTGAGGGGCGTCTCCACCAAACCATAACCCCCCATGTCCAGCAGCGGAAGGACCTTAGACTGTGGCCCTCCCCCACCGAGCCTTGGCGTTGGCTGCACCGAGCTTCAGTGCGTCCCTCAGCACGTACTCCTGCAGTCGGCAGCGGGCCAGTCGGCAACATTCCCTGACGGACATCTCGCTCTGCTGGGTGGTGAACAATGCTCGGGCAGACGAAAGGGCGTCTTTTACCGAGTTGATGACCCTCCAGCAGCACTCGATGTCAGCCTCTGAATGTGTCCCTGGGAACAGTCCATAAATCACCGAGTCCTCTGTGACGGAGCTGTTCGGGATAAAGCGTACCAGGGACCCTTGCATTTTTCTCCAGACTCTTTTAGCAAAACCACACTCTGTAAAGAGGTGGGCAAACGTCTCCTCTCCATAGCAGCCGTCCCGAGGGCAGTGTGCGCTGGCAGTGAAGTTCCGACGGTGCAGGAAGGATCTGACTGGGAGGGCTCCCCTCACCGCCAGCCAAGCCAGGTCTTGGTGCTTGTTGGTGAGTTCTGGCGATGAGGCATTTTGCCAGACAAGCTGGGCAGTCTGCTCAGGGAACCACGCCACCGGGTCCATAGAGTCCTTTCCCTGCAGTGCCTGCAGGACATTCTGTGCTGACCACTGCCCGATGGACATGTGGTCAAAGGTGTTGGTCCGGAAGAACCCTTCCACAGACGACAGATGGGGCAGCAATGTCCAGCTGACTGGCACATTGCGTGGCACCTGCGCCAGGCCCATCCTTCACAATGCTGGGGACAGGTAGAACCTCAGCAGGTAGTGACACTTAGAAACATAGAAACATAGAAATTAGGTGCAGGAGTAGGCCATTCAGCCCTTCGAGCCTGCACCGCCATTCAATATGATCATGGCTGATCATCCAACTCAGTATCCCAATGCCCCCACTGCCCCCACTTGATGTCCACGTGCCTTGGCTCTACACTCCGCCTGATGCAGCCACACACGAAGGTGGCCATCAGAATGAGGGCGACGTTGGGCACGCTTTTACCCCCGTTGTCTGCTGACTTGTACATTGTGGCCCGTCGCACCCGGTCCATCCTCGACCCCCAGATGAACTGGAAGATGGCCCAGGTGATCCCTGTGGCGTAGGAGGGAGGGACAGGCCACACTTGTGCCAAGTACAGCAACCCCAAGAGCACCTCACACCTGATGACAAAATTCCTTCCCGTTATGGAGAGGGAGCGTTGCCTCCACAGCTCCAGCTACCTCCCCACCCTGGCTATCCGCTCCAGCCAATTTTTGTTACATGCATCAGCCCCCCCCCCCCCCCCCCCCCCCCCCGAACCAGATCCCCAACACCTTCAAGAAGTCAGGCTTGATGGTGAAGGGGACGGAAGATCTGTCGGGCCAGTTGCCAAAGAGCATGGCCTCGCTCTTCCTGCGGTTCACCCTGGCCGACTCAAACTGGTTGCAGGGAGGTCATTACTTGAATGCCCCCACTGCCTGGCAATGTCACTCCTCTTATGCTCGCATCCTTCCTGATGGATTCGGCAAAGGGTTCAATACAGCAGACAAACAAGACAGGAGAGAGAGGGCAACCCTGCCTGACTCCAGACCCTACAGGGAAACTGTCTGATTCCCACCGATTGATTTGGACTGCACTATGGATGTTGGTGTAGAGCAGTTTGATCCAATTCCTGAATCCCTCCCCAAAACCTATTTTGGAGAGCACATCCCTCATGTACGTGTGCGAAATCCTGTCGAAGGCCTTCTCCTGGTCCAAGCTGACTAGGCAGGCATCCACCCGTCTGTCCTGCACGTAGGCGATGGTATCTCTCAGCAGCGCTAGGCTGTCTGAGATTTTCCTGCCAGGTACAGCACAGGTTTGGTCCGGGTGGATCATTTGTCCTAGAGCAGACTTGACCCGGTTGGCGATGGCCTTAGACAGGATCTTGTAGTCTACATTCAAGAGTGTTATGGGTCTCCAATTCTTTATGTCCTTCACCTCCCCCTTCTGCTTGTAGATTAGGGTGATGTTGCCCTTCCTCATGGAGTCTGACATGCTACCAGCTAGAAGCATGTTGTTGTACACTTCTAGCAGGTCCGGGCCCATCCAGTCCCACATAGGCGAATAGAACGCAGCCGGTAAGCCATCGGTTCCGGGAGTTTTATTCGAGTCACAGGAATGGATGGAGCCAGTCAGCTCCTCTAGGGTCAGTGGTTGGTCCAGACTCTCCCACTTGCTGTCCTCCAAGACCACTGTGATCGAGGACAGGAAGTTCTGGGAGGAGGTACTGTCTGTGGTCTTTTGGTCATACAAATCTGTGTAAAAGGATTTGCAGATCCTCAGCATGTCTGTCTGTGAGGATGCTACCGTGCCGTCCTCCTCCCTAAGGCTGTTCATCACAGAGCTCCCCCTGTGAACCTTATGGAAGAAGAAACGTGAGCACATCTTATCCTGCTCCACATGGTGGACCCTGGATCGGAAGATGATCTTGGAGGATTCAGAGGTGAAGAGCTGAGCTTGCCGGTCCTTCAACTCTCTAAGTTCCTCCCTCACATCCACCCCGCTCGACTGCAGAAGGAGCAGTTGTTGCAAATCTGTCTGGAGTTGGCCCAATTCCCTCTGGCTCTGTCTTGCTCTCTGAACCCCTTTAATTATGAAGAACCTCTTAATGTTCTCCTTGGTTGCTTCCCACCAGAGTGTGGGGGAGTCAAAGAGGGGCCTCACCGTTCTCCAACTTGCATAGTCCCTCTTTAGCTCCTCGACATTCTCTGGGGTCAAAAGCTTCATGTTTAAATTCCACGTCCCTCTGCCCGTCTTCTGCTCCTCCTGTGGGTGACCACGAAGGCCGTCAGTGTGTCTCACCGTGACCGCCTTTGTCGTGAAGACAAAGTCTATCCGAGATCGGGCTAAACCGTCCGATCTCGACCAGGTGAACTGAGGCTGGGACCCGCCTGTAGGGTCGCTGAAGGCGTCACTCAGCTTTGCGTCTTTTACCATCTCCATCAGGAACTTGGACATGCTGTCCAGTCTGCTGTCGGCACTGCCGGATCGTCCAGCCGTATCAATGATGCAGTTGAAGTCACCGGCCAGAACGAGCTGCCGGGACGTCGACAGCAGCACTGGGAGCTGCTGGAGAACAGCCAGCCACTCACTCTGCGTGGGTGAGGCATACACATATATCAGCCGGAGCGGAGAGCCACGGTACATAACATCCACCACGAGGAGACGCCCTCCAACCACTTCCCTGACCTCAGTGATGGCGAAGTTCCCTCCCCACAGCAAAATCCCCAGGCCGCAAGCACGACAGCCATTCCCCCCCGACCACACAGACAGTCCGTGGGGCCACCATCGCGACCACCTCCGATAGCAGCGGAGGTGTGGCAGCCCGCACTCCTGAAGAAAAGTCACATCTGCCTTGACCTTGGCCAGGTACTGTAAGGCATTAACACATCGTGCAGTGCTCTTTATACTGCGCACGTTTAAAGATGCCAGTTTGAGCTCCATTGTCTTTAGAGTCACTGACCATTTCCATGTCCCCTCATTCCCACCGCTTCGGTGAATTGCCTCAGCTTTCCTGGGCTCAGGAATCCAGTGATGAGGTGGGTTTCAGGTGGCATAATCAAAGGTGTTGTTGGGGGGGTGCCTTCTCGTTCCACCCCCTTTTGGGCATGCCGCTTCCTCTGTCTCCTGTAGCTGGGGCCCAATGGCCTCTGCGCTGCTCCCGGTCGCCCGGAGCTGGGGCCCATGGGCTGCTGCTATGCTCCCGGTGTCCAGGGGCTGGAGCCCCTCGACCGCTGCACTGCTCCCGATGTCCTGGGGCTGGAGCCCCTCGGCCACTTCTCTGCTCTCGGTCTCCTGAGGCTGGGAGGTGATCATCGTGGCCTCTCTCTTTTCCTCCCCCGTTCTGCTGGATGCAATAACCAACCTGATATCCCGGTGGCTCAGCACTTCAACTGCCCCTCCCATTCCGAATCGGACCTTTCTGTCCTGGGCTTCCTCCATGGCCAGAGTGAGGTCACCTCATACTTTGCTTGGGCAGTTTACACCCCAGCGGTATGAACATTGACCTCCAATTTCAGGTAGTCCTTGCATTCTCCCTCCTTCCCCTCCCATTCCCAGCTCTCCCACAGCCTACTGTCTCCGCCTCTTCCCTTCTTACCCCCCCCCCCCCCCCCCCCCCGCGCACCGGCCCCGCCCGGTTGCTACGGAGACAGAGAGACCGCGCGGCGGATGGGCCCCAGCCCGGAAATGACGTCACGGCCCGGCCGTTGCCCCGCAGACAGAGAGACGCAGCAGCGGGGCGGCCTCGGCCCGGAAATGACGTCACGGCCCGGCCGTTGCCCCGCAGACAGAGAGACGCAGCAGCGGGGCGGCCTCAGCCCCGAAATGACGGCACGGCCCGGCCGTTGCCCCGCAGACAGAGAGACGCAGCAGCGGGGCGGCCTCAGCCCCGAAATGACGGCACGGCCCGGCCGTTGCCCCGCAGACAGAGAGACGGAGCAGCGGGGCGGCCTCGGCCCGGAAATGACGTCACGGCCTGGCCGTTGCCCCGCAGACAGAGAGACGGAACAGCGGGGCGGCCTCAGCGCGGAAATGACGTCACGGCCCGGCCGTTGCCCCGCAGACACAGAGACGGAACAGCGGGGCGGCCTCGGCCCGGAAATGATGTCACGGCCAAGATGGAACCGACCCGCACTTGACGGTGAGACGAGGGGAGGGGGAGAAAGAGGAGGGGTGGACAGAGAGGGGAGGGGGAGGGAGAGATCTGAGCGGGGGGGAGATGGCTAAGAGGGGCAGGAATAAGGGGAGAGGGTGAGAGGCTGGGGGTTGGGGAAGCGGTGAAGTGAGTAGCGGGGGAGCAAAGGGAGGGGGAGGATTCAAGGGGGAGTGGGTTTGGTGCCGAGGGAGATGAATGGGGCGGCAGGGAACTGGGGGGGGGGGGGGGAGGGAGAGGGGTGAAGTGAGTCAAGGAACGGTGTAGGGAGCCTGGTGGGAGGAGGAGGGGGAGAAGCAGGAGGCGCAACAGGGGTCAGGGGCAGGGAGCCACAGGGAGGAGGTCACGTTGTTTGGGGGTGGGGAGGGTTTTGCAGTTTAGGAAGTCAAACCAGGGCAGGATCTTCACTGAATGGCAGGGCGCTGGGGGAGATGTGTGGAGCCGAGGGATCTAGGAGTGTAGGTATGAGTTGGGCCGAAGGGCCTCTTTCCAACGCTGTATCACTCTAAGACTCATAGAAACATGGAAACATAGAAAATAGGTGCAGGAGTAGGCCATTCGGTCCTTCGAGCCTGCACTACCATTCAATATGATCATGACTAATCATCCAACTCAGTATCCTGTACCTGCCTTCTCTCCATACCCCCTGATTTCTTTAGCCACAAGGGCCACATCTAACTCCCTCTTAAATATAGCCAAGGAACTGGCCTCAACTACCTTCTGTGGCAGAGAATTCCACAGATTCACCACCATCTGTGTGAAAAATGTGTTTCTCATCTCGGTCCTAAAAGACTTTCCCCTTATCCTTAAACTGTGACCACTAGTTCTGGACTTCCCCAACATTGGGAACAATCTTCCTGCATCTAGCCTGTCCAACCCCTTAAGAATTTTGTAAGTCTCTATAAGATCCCCCCTCAATCTTTTAAATTCTAGCGTGTACAAGCCGAGTCTATCCAGTCTTTCTTCATATGAAAGTCGTGCCATCCCAGGAATCAGCTGGTGAACCTTCTCTGTACTCCCTCTATGGCAAGAATGTCATTCCTCAGATTAGGAGACCAAAACTGTACACAATACTCCAGGTGTGGTCTCACCAAGGCCCTGTACAACTGCAGTAGAACCTCCCTTCTCCTATACTCAAATCCTTTTGCTATGATGGCTCACATACCATTCGCTTTCTTCACTGCCTGCAGCACCTGCATGGCTACTTTCAATGACTGGTGTAACCCCCATGTATCGTTGCATCTCCCCTTTTCCTATTCGGACACCATTCAGATAATGATCTCATTTCCTGTTCTTGCCACCAAAGTGGATAACCTCACATTCATCCACATTATACTGCATCTGCCATGCTTTTGCCCACTCACCCAACCTTCCAAGTCACCTTGCAGCCTCCTAGCATCCTCCTCACAGCTAACACTGCCCCCCAACTTTGTGTCATCCGCAAAACTTGGAGATGTTGCATTCAATTCCCTCGTCCAAATCATTAATATATATTGTAAATAGCTGGGGTCCCAGCATTGAGCCTTGCGGTACCCCACTCGTCACTGCCTGCCATTCTGAAAACGACCCTTTTACTCCTACTCTTTGCTTCCTGACTACCAGCCAGTTCTCTATCCACATCAATACTGAACCCCCAATACCGTGTGCTTTAAGTTTGCATGCTAATCTCTTATGTGGGACCTTGTCGAAATCCTTCTGAAAGTCCAGATATAATACATCCACTGGTTCTTCCTCATCCACTCTACTAGTTAGACCCTCGAAAAATTCTATAAGATTCGTGAGACATGATTTACCTTTCATAAATCCATGCTGTCTTCGTCCAATGATTTCACCACTTTCCAAATGTGCTGCTATCCCATCTTTAATAACTGAGTCTAGCAATTTCCCCACTACCGATGTTAGACTAACTGGTCGGTAGTTTCCTGTTTTCACTCTCCCTCCCATCTTAAAAAGTGAGTTACATTAGCTACCTTCCAATCCTCAGGAACTGCTCCAGAATCTAAAGAGTTTTGACCCTATGACAAAGTGCTGGAGTAACTCAGCAGGTCAGGCAGAATCTGTGGAGAAGATAGACACAAAGTGCTGGAGTAACTCCAGGCGGCATCTGTGGAGAGAAGGAATGGGTGATGTTTTGGGTCGACACCGTTCTTTGGTTTAGTTTAGTTTAGAGATGCAGCGTGGAAACAACAGGTCTTTCGACACTTGGAGTCCGCGCCGACCAGCGATCACCCCATACACTAGCACTATCCTACGCACATTAGGGACAATTTAGCAATTTTGCAGAGGCCGATTAATCTACAACCCTGAACGTCTTTGAAATATTGAAGGAAACCGGAGCACAAGGAGAAAAAACTCACGCAGGTCAAGGGGAGAACGTACAAACTTCACACAGACAGCACCCGTAGTCAGGATCGAGCCCGGGTCTCTGGCAGTGAGGCAGCAACTGTACCACTGCGCCAGTGTGCTGCGCAGAATTATATAACGGTTTCCTCCACCCTAAAAGCACCCAATATGTGTTAGTAATATCCTGTTTCCCACCATGTTGAGCCTCTGTGTTCCCCTCCTGCAGGGTCTAGGAGCCGTTGCTGTGGAAGGAGAGACGGGACATGACCGGCCATTGAGGGTAGCCAGGGTGCCGGTGAGCCCCCCCCCCATCTGCTCGATGGAGGACCACATGACGGGGCACAACAAGGAGAAGCGTTATGAGTGCGACGTGTGTGGCAAGGCCTGGCAGAGCCCGAGCCAGCTGGAGGCCCACCGGCGGGTTCACACGGGAGAATGCCCCTTCAACTGCTCAGAGTGCGGCAAGAGCTTCACCCGCTACGGCAGCCTGCTACGGCACAACAGCGTGCACTCGGGCAAGAGTCCATACACCTGCAGTGACTGTGGCAAGGGATTCTCCCAATCCAGCATCTTGCTGGCGCACCAGTGCACCCACACTGGCGAGCACCCCTACACCTGCGCCCAGTGCGGCAAGGGCTTCACCAACACCACCAAGCTACTGAGGCACCAGCGCACCCACACCGGTGAGCGCCCCTACACCTGTGTCCAGTGTGGCAAGGGCTTCTCCAGATCCGACAGCCTGCTGGAGCACCAGCGAACCCACACCGGTGAGCGCCCCTACACCTGTGTCCAGTGCGGCAAGGGCTTCACCAGATCCGACAGCTTGCTGGAGCACCAGCGCACCCACACCGGCGAGCATCCTTACACCTGCGCCCAGTGCGGCAAGGGCTTCACCAACACCACCAAGCTGCTGAGGCACCAGCGCACCCACACCGGCGAGCGCCCCTACACCTGTGCCCAGTGCGGCAAGGGCTTCACCTACTCCCACAACCTGCTGGAGCACCAGCGAACCCACACCGGCGAGCGTCCATACACCTGCGCCCAGTGTGGCAAGAGCTTCACCCACTCCAGCAGCCTGCTGGTGCATAAGCGCACCCACACCGGCGAGCGCCCCTATACCTGCACACAGTGTGGCAAGAGCTTCACCCACTCCGGCAGCCTGCTGGTGCATCGAGGTACCCACAACGGCCAGCGCCCATATACCTGCGCCCAGTGTGGCAAGGGCTTCACCCTCTCCAGCAGCCTGCTGAAGCACCAGCGCACCCACACAGGCGAGCGCCCCTATACCTGTGCCCAGTGTGGCAAGGGCTTCACCAACACCACCAAGCTGCTGGAGCACCAGCGCACCCACACCGGCGAGCGCCCCTACACCTGCGCCCAGTGTGGCAAGAGCTTCACCCTCTCCAGCAGCCTGCTAAGGCACCAGCGCACCCACACAGGCGAGCGCCCCTACATCTGTGTCCAGTGCGGCAAGGGCTTCACCAGATCCAGCAGCCTCCTGGAGCACCAGCGCACCCACACCGGCCAGCACCCCTACACCTGCGCCCAGTGCGGCAAGGGTTTCACCAACACCACCAAGCTGCTGAGGCACCAGCGCACCCACACCGGCGAGCGCCCCTACACCTGTGTCCAGTGCGGAAAGGGCTTCACCAGATCTGACAGCCTGCTAGACCACCAGCGCACCCACACTGGCGAGCATCCCTACACCTGCGCCCAGTGCGGCAAGGGCTTCACCAACACCACCAAGCTGCTGGAGCACCAGCACGCCCACACCGGCGAGTGTCCCTACACCTGCGCCCAGTGTGGCAAGAGTTTCACCCACTCCAGCAGCCTGCTGGTGCATGAGCGCTCCCACGCCAGCGAGCGTCCCTACACCTGTGTCCAGTGTGGCAAGAGCTTCACCCACTCCGGCAACCTGCTGGTGCATAAAGGTACCCACACCGGCGAGTGCCTATATACCTGCGCCCAGTGTGGCAAGAGCTTCACCCTCTCCAGCAGCCTGCTAAGGCACCAGCGTACCCACACAGGCGAGCTCCCCTACACCTGTGTCCAGTGCGGCAAGGGCTTCACCAGATCCAGCAGCCTCCTGGAGCACCAGCGCACCCACACCAGCGAGCGTCCCTACACCTGCGGCCAGTGCGGCAAAGGCTTCACCCGCTCCTCCACACTGCTGTCCCACCAGCGGGTGCACGCCGGCGACCGTCCCGCCCCCAGCCCAGTGTGTGGAGAGCACTTAGCCATAGCCTCCCACGCCCTGTCACACCAGCACGTGCACACCAGTGGCCAGCCCTAAGACTGCCTGTACTGTGGTGAGGTGTTTGACAGCTCACGGGGATTGCGGCAGCACTGGCGGGCCCACGCCTGCGAGCAGCTGCTCCCACGATGACAAGAGAGCGTGGGGGCTGCGGGAACACCAGCGGTTATACACCAAAGAGAGCCCTTTGTGTGCGCTGAGTGTGGCAAGGGTTTCACCCGCATGTCCAGCCTGTGGCAGCACCGGCATACCCACACCAGCCAGCGCCCCTTCACCTGCCCGCTCTGTGGCAAGGGCTTTGCCCGTTCCTCCAGCCTGCTGGCACACCGCCACGTGGATAGGCACTGTTTAGGTAAACACAAAATGCTGGAAGCAATGGGTAACATTTCTTGTTGAGACCCTCCTCAGTCTCGACCTGAAATGTCACCCAGTCCTCTCCAGAGATGCTGCCTGTCCCGCTGAGTTACTCCAGCATTTTGTTCCTTTTTTGTAAACTAGCATCCGCAGTTCATTGTTTTTAAACCATTCTCTGCACCCTCTCAAAAGCCTCCACATCAGTCCTGTAATGGAGTCACCACAACTGTATGCAATACTCAAAATGCTAGCTGTCCAATGTCCGTCTCTCATATACATTCCTCTCTCCTTATCTTACATCCTTTTATCTCATTTTCTCTCGCCTCTGTCACTTCACTCATCTGCCGATCACCCCCTCACCTGTTAACATAGTGTCAGTCTGTAGAAGGGTCCTGACCCGAAATGTCACCTATCCATGTTCTCCTCAGATACTGCCTGACCCGCCGAGTTACTGCATCACTTGGCGTTAGAAACATAGAAACAAGGTGCAGGAGTAGGCCATTCGGCTCTTCGAGCCTGCACCGCCATTCAATGTGATCATGGCTGATCATCTAACTCAGTATCCTTTACCTGCCTTCTTTCCATAACCCCTGATCCCTTTAGCCACAAGGGCCACATCTAACTCGCTCTTAAATATAGCCAATGAACTGGCCTCAACTACCTTCTGTGGCAGAGAATTCCACAGATTCACCAATCTCTGTGTGAAAAATGTTTTTCTTATCTCGGTCCTAAAAGACTTCCCCCTTATCCTTAAACTGTGACCCCTTGTTCTGGACATCCCCAACATCGGGAACAATCTTCCTGCATTTAGCCTGTCCAACCCCTTAAGAATTTTATACGTTTCTATAAGATCTCCCCTCAATCTTCTAAATTCTAGCGAGGACAAGCCGAGTCTATCCAATCTTTCTTCATATGGAAGTCCTACCATCCTAGGAATTAGTCTGGTGAACCTTCTCTGTATTCCCTCAATGGCAAGAATGTCTTTCCTCAGATTAGGAGACCAAAACTGTACGCAATACTCCAGGTGTGGTCTCACCAAGACCCTGCACAACTGCAGTAGAACCTCCCTGCTCTTATACTCAAATCCTTTTGCTATGAATGCTAGCATACCATTCGCTTTCTTCACTGCCTGCTGCACCTGCATGCCAACTTTCAATGACTGGTGTACCATGACACCCAGGTCTCATTGCATCTCCCCTTTTCCTAATCAGCCACCAGAGTTAGTGATAAAGTGATACAGTGTGGAAACAGGAACTTCGGCCCAACTTGCCCACACCGACCAAGGTCCTGGCTACACAAGTCCCACCTGCCTGCGTTTGGTCCATATTCCTCCATACTTGTCCTATCCATGTACCTGTCTATAACTGTTTCTTAAACGTTGGGATAGTCCCAGCCTCAACTACCTCCTCCGGCAGCTTGTTCCATACACCCACTGCCCTCTGTTGAAAGGTTACCCCTCAGATTCCTATTAAATCTTTTCCCCTTCAACTTGAACCCATGTCCTCTGGTCCTTGATTCCCCCACTCTGGGAAAGAGATTCTGTGCATCTAACTAAATTATGTTCTATGCAAGATTCCAGCATCTGCAGTTTCTCGTGTCTCCCTCACCTATATCCACCTATCACTTCTGAAGAACGGTCTCAACCTGAAACATCACCCATTCCATCTCTAGAGATGCTGCCTGTCCCGCTTCTTTTGTGTCCACCTATCACTTGCCAGGCTTTGTCCAGACCCATCTCTCTTTTCCAGCTTCCTCCCCCCACCCTCTCCAATCAGTCTGAAGAAGGGTCCTGACTCAATACGTTGTCTGTCCATTCCCTCTAGAGCAGTGGAGGAACTCCGTGGGTCAGGCCGCATCTGTAGAGGGAAGGGAATCCATGGCGAGCACTCCCACCTCTCCTTTCCAACTTTCTCCACCCACCACACCAAGCAATTTGAAGAAGGGTCCTGACCTAGAATGTTGCCTGTACGTGCTCTCCAGAGGTGCAAGTTACTCCGGGAGATTGTGTCTCTTTTTGTAAACCAGCATCTGCTGTTGCTTGTATCTAGATGTGCATTTCCCCCTACACTTGCGTTCGGTCCGCCAAGGCCTGCTGGGTCTCCCGGTTGCCAACCATTTTAACTCCCCTTCCCCCTCCCCTAACTCCCCTTCCCACGCTGATCATTCTGTCCTGGGCCTCCTCCATTGCCTGTGTGAGGTGAGAAGAGGCCGACTCAGGTGCTCCATTCTGCGGAGTGTTCCAATCCACCCGACACCGATGTTTCCATCATCCCGACGCGACGCCTTCGGACGTTGGCAGTGGCGAGTGTGGAGGGTTCAACAGCCGCGACCAGTGGTGGATGTTTCTGTTAAATTTTATTTTATTTTATAAAATTTTATTTTATGTGGCTGTGTGTCTTGTTGCTTTTTATATAGTATGGCTGTATGGCAACTCAAATATCACTGTACCTTAATTGGTGCATGTGACAATAAATTCAAACTTGATAAGGTTTCCTCTCATCTATCTTTTATTCTTCTCAACATTCTACATGTCTGTGTGAGCCAGGCTTGTGTTGGCCACACATGCTACTCACATTTTCTCCCCCGAACAGATACATATTTCCCGTCACATTTCAACCAATATTTCTCAAGTTATTAACATTTTAAAACGGCTTCAAAATATTTCAGTTTTCAGCGTTCCCCCCCTCCCTCTCCCCCTCTCTCGCTCCCCCTCTCTCTTTCTCTCTCTCCCCCCTCTCTCTCTCTCTCCTCCCCTCCTCTCTCTCTCTCCCCCTCCTCTCTCTCACCCTCACTCTCTCCCCTTCTCTCTCTCTCCCTCCCCCTCCTCTTTATCTCTCTCTCCCCTCCTCTCTCTCTCTCTCTCCCCCCTCTTCTCTCTCTCTCCCTCTCCTCTTTCTCCTCCTCCTCTCTCTCTCCTGCTCCTCTCTCTCCCCCCTGCTCTCTCTCTCTCCCCCTGCTCTCTCTCTCCCCCTCCTCTCTCTCTCCCCTCTCTCTCTCCCCCCATCCTCTCTCTCCCCCCTCCTCTCTCCCCCTCCTCTCTCTCCCCCCTCCTGTCTCTCTCCCATCTCCTGTCTCTCTCCCCCCCTCCTCTCTCCTCTCCCTCTCCCCCTACTCTTTATCTCTCTCCCCAAACTCTCTATCTCTCCCTCCGCTCTCCCCTTCTCTCTCCCCCCTTCCTCTCTCTCTCTCTCTCTCTCCTCCCCCCTCCTCTCTCCCCCCTCTCTCTCTCCTCTCCCCCCCTCTCTCTCCACCTCCTCTCTCTCCTCTCCCCTCCTCTCTCTCCCCCCTCTCTCACTCCCCTCCTGTCTCTCTCCCCCTCCTGTCTCCCCCCTCTCTCTCCCCTCCTCTCTCTCTCCCTCCTCTCTCTCCCTCCCCTCTCTCCCTCCCTTCCTCTCTCTCTCTCCCCCTCTCCCTTTCCCCCCCTCTCTCTCCCACCTCCTCTCTCTCTCTCCCCCTCCTGTCTCTCTCCCCCCTCCTGTCTCTGCCCCCTCTCTCCCCCGTCTCTCTCCTCTCTCCCCCACTCTTTATCTCTCCTTCCCCCCCTCCTCTCTCTCTCCCCCCTCCTCTCTTCCCCCCCCTCTCCCCACTCCTCTCCCCCCTCCTCTCTCTCTCCCCCCTCCTCTCTCCCTCTACCCTCTCTCACTCTCCCTCTCTCTCTCTCTCTCTCCCCCTCCTCTCATCCCCCTCTCACTCTCCCCCCCTCTCTCTCTTCCCCCCTCTCTCTCCTCTCTCTCTCCCCCCCTATCCCTCTCACCTCTCTCTCCCCCCTCCTCTCTCTCCCCCCCTCTCTCTCTCCTCTCTCTCCACCCCACTCTCTCTCTCTCTCTCCCCCTCCTCTCTCTCTCCCCCCTCTCCTCACTCTCTCTCCCCCCTCTCTCTCTCCCCTCCTCTCTCTCTCCCCCCCCTCTCTCTCTCTCTCCCCCACTCTCTCTCTCTCTCCCCTCCTCCTCTCTCTCCCCCTCCTCTCTCCCCCCTCCTCTCTCTCTCTCTCTCACCCCCCTCCCTCTCTCTCTCTCCTCTCTCTCTCCCCTCCACTCTCTCTCCCCCTCCTCTCTCTCCCCTCCCCCCCCTCTCTCTCTTCCCCCTCACTCTCCCCCCCCTCTCTCTCCCCCCCTCTCTCTCCCCCCCTTTCTCTCCCCCCACTCTCTCACTCCCCTCCTCTCTATCTCCCCCCTCTCTCTCTCTCTCCCCCCCCTCCTCTCTCTCTCTCCCCCTCCTCACTCGCCCCTACCTTCTCCCCACCTACCCTTTCACCCCACCTCTGTGCTCCTCTCCCTTCCCATCCACCTCCACTCCCCCATCTACCCACTGTCCCCTCCAGTGTGTGTGTGTGTGTGATGCTGCAGAGCCCCTCGCAGCCGCGCATTGAGGGGACGGGACCCAGCGGGTCCCCCTTGGTCCAGTAACTTGTAAAAGTATGAATGTTTGCTTGTGCGAAATCTTGTTTTCAAACGAACTTTTTCTTTGATTCACCTCTCGAAAACCCATATTCCGGAAGCGATTTACATCAGCATTTCACGTGTAAATATGATTCATTATTTCCTGAGTTTTTCCACGTAAACCCCCCGACTCAGTTAATTTTTCGTCTCCGGTCTCGCTGTCCCTGCTCTGGTTTCCATGTTCCATGCCCTTCCTCTCTGCCCCTGCCCCCCCATATCTGCCCCCACTTCCTCTCTGCCCCTCCCTCTGAGACCCCCTTCCCTCTCTGCCCCCCCGCCCTTGCCCCCACCCTCTCTAGAGAATCCCCCCACTCCCCCTTCTTTCCCCCTCCTCTCTCTCCATCCTTCCCCCCTGTACCCCTACACCCTCTCCCCCTCTGCCCTATCTCCCCCCTCCAACCTCTGCCCTCTCCCCTTCCCCTCTCCCATCCCCTCCACATCCACCTCCCTCTCCCCCCTACCCTCCCTCCACCCTCCTCACTCCTCCCTCCTCTTTCTCCCCCTCTGTACCCCCTCCATGCTTCACCTCCGTCCCAACTCCCCTTCCCCTCTCCTCTTCCCCATCCTCCCACTCCCCTTCCCCTCTCCTCTCCCCATTCCCCCACCTCCCTTTCACCCCCTCCCTCCCTCTCTCACCCCCATCTCTTTTCCCCCCGTGTGTATGTTAGGGGGAGGGGTGGTGGTTAGTGTGCGTGTGTGACGCCGCAGTCCCACGCAATCGCGCGTCGAGGGGACTTGAACTTGCTTGAACTTTTTCTTTGATTCACATCTCCTCGAAAACCCGAAGTGGTAACGGTGACATTTTTATATATTCCGGTAGACATTTACCTCGTGATTTCAAAAATCCCCTCATCTGTAAATTTGATTGATGATCTCCCGAGTTTTTTTACTAAAATTGTTCACCAATCTTAGATCTTTATAAAATCTAACTGCTAATGCCAGTTGGATGACATCACAATGTCGTTGCTCCTCGTGTCCAGTTGTGCAGAATTTTCAACACACTGCCTGCAGGGCACTGTTTTCCAGGAGTGACGAGGTTCTTCTGCAGTTGTATAGGGCTCTGGTAAGGTCACATCTGGAATATTGCGTACAGTTCTGGTCTCCTAATTTGAGGAAGGACATCCTTGTGATTGAGACAAAGCAGCCGAGGTTCATCAGATGGATCCCTGGGATGGCGGGACTGTCATATGAGGAAAGATTGAATTCACTGGAGTTTAGAAAGCTGAGGGAGATCTCATAGAAACATATAAAATTATAAAAGGACTGGACAAGCTAGATGCAGGAAAAATGTTCCCAATGATGGGCGAGTCCAGAACCAGGGGCCACAGTACGAGAATAAAGGGGAGGCCATTTAAGACTGAGGTGAGAAAAAACTTTTTCACCCAGAGAGTTGTGAATTTGTGGAATTCCCTGCCACAGAGGGCAGTGGAGGCCAAATCACTAGATGGATTTAAGAGAGAGTTAGATAGAACTCTTGGGGATAGTGGGGAGAAGGCAGGGACGGGTTATTGATTGGGGACGATCGCAATGAATGGTGGTGCTGGCTCGAAGTGCCGAATGGCCTCCTACTGCACCTATTTTCTATGTTTCTATGACTCGGGTTTCCAGTGAAATGCAGAGTGTCGGGCCCTGTACTAGAGCTCTCTCTGTCTACCCGGGCTCTCAGCTTTTCACAGCTCGCCCGGCTCCCCTCCACTTCTCTCCCCTCCTCCCCCTCCCTCCCGCTCTCTCCTCTCTATACCGTCCACCCATCTGCCCTCCCTCTCCGCCTTCATCTCCCTCCTCCCCTCCCTTCCCCCCTCTCTCCCCCTGCTCTTTCCCCTTCCCCTCTCCCCTTCCCCTCTCACCCTTCCCCTCAGCACCCTCCCTCCTTTCCTTCCGCCCCCTCTACCCCCCCTCTCTCCCCCCTCCTCGCTCTCTATCCCCACTGTTTTCAGCACACTGCCGGCTGGGCCCTGTTTTCCAGGATTGACGATACATTCTAATCCAGGCAACATTCTGGTAAACTACTTCTTCAACCTCAACAAATCCTCCCCATCCTTCCCGTAACAGGCAGCCGGAACGGCACACAATGCTCCAAATACGGGCTAACCAAAATCATACAGGCTGGGTTGCCAGATGAGTCCCTGACCCTTGTTGCTCTTTCAGATCACCACTGTGAGATACGCTTTGTGCTCACAATCATTGCTCAAAGACCAAATCGTGGAAGCAAGATTCTTTATTTACGAGTCTGCAGAACCGGGTGCCTCTCCAAGTTGAGACACCCTGAAGTCAGAAGTCATCCCCATTTATACACACAATTCTACATGCAACCTCCCCTCCGGACCCTTCTCCAATCAGGGTCTGAGGTGCACAATCTGTAGGTACATCCCCCAGTACCTCCCACATCATACATCGCATGTTCATGGTAATGAGCAGTTTCTTGACCAGGGGTGTGTTGTAATATTCATTTATTTTATTAAGCATGCTCAGTTGTTCATGACCTATCCTAGTTTTACTCACCTCCAAGTGAACCCTCTCAGTTCTCCTATATCAGCACTAAAGCTAAGCTATAGTGACAAGGGTCCCATCTATCACTCCATTCTACTGATAGGGATCTATCTACATCACTCCCTTTTACCGCTATACAATGCTATCACTTCTTACTCAAGGATGGGTCTGGTAACTTTTATACACAGCTGTGTCAGAACCCTCTCCCTGGCCCCTATCAGTTTGAATCCTCTTTAAAGCTCCTTACTATAATGGGGTTTAATCACTTTATCCCTCAAAATCCTCCCTTTTTCTTTTGCTACGCATCTACTGATTAAACCTCAATTTCAAGTTCCCTTAACTCGAATTGACGTAACATTGTCCTAATCTTCTTTTCCTGTAGATCATGGACCTCCCCTGGCCGCATTATCATTATTTTCTGTATTTCGCCTTTCTCTCCCATAGGCATGACTACAGCCTGCAACTGACTTATACTCCTTGTAATAAGTTCCCTAAAACAAGGAATGCAACAGGGGATAAAGATCAGTCCAGCCACTGCACATAGAAGCACGAGTCCCACCGTTCTCCACCATGTTCCTCCGAGGATGGAATCCCACCATCGGGTTCCCATAATCGTATTCCACTTCTGTATTGGAACATGTGCCAACTTACGGATTCCTTCTGATATGTCCATCACTGCCTGTCCATTGTCATCGATGTTTAAACAGCAATTAGAGAGGTTGAATTTCCCGCATACCCCTCCTTCTGCCAGGAGGTAATCTAGGGCCAACCGGTTATGGATATTGCTGCTCTCATCTGTGTCTGCTGCTTTGCCAGCATCTCCAGTGCCCCCGCAGTTTGGTTGGTAATTACCTCCAGTACTGCCTGCAGTCTTATGATCCGGTTTAACATGTATACTGGGGTTCAGTAGCCCAAGGATCCATCCTGTGCCCAAGTGGCTGGTCCATAGTATGAGATGATTCTTGCTGGTGGCCATTCATCATCTTCCCATTCTCCAATGTCTATTTTCCTCTTCTTCCGATATAGGTCGTCAAATACAGGTGTTCGTAGCAACCGCCCTTCTTCGGTGTTAACAGGAAAAATCCCGGTTGTACCAGTCCAATAAAGCAAATCCCGCTCCAATTTGTCGGTAACACCGAGCATGCCTTGTGTCCGCATATCCATAACAGTCCTTCAGGGGCCGGTCCACTAGAGGTAACCTTGTTCCATATGTCTCGCAACACCGGGATTCCTTGATAAGGGTTGTTCCCGGTGCAGTTCCATAGTCCAGTGGATTCCATTCCATTGGTCTTCATCCAGATAGTGCAGTTTCTCCCGTCTTTCTTAGTTGGATACCATTTAGGCTCTTCTGGCTACCACACTCGGGACTGATTTGGCCACTGGGTGACGATGCGCTGGCAGGGGCTGCTGCCTACTAGGTTGGCATCCTTTGCCCAGGGCCTAGCGATACACTCAATCCCAACCGGAGCGTCTGTCAGGACCCATGCCTGGGGATCTCGGTCTTGTCCAACTGTCAGGTTCCACTCCTCAGGTCCCATACTTCAACAATGGATCCTCTCCACGGCCAACGTGAGCTCATCAGTGGTCCGCCACAGACCCCAACAGTTAGTCACATTCAGGATTCCAGCTATCCGGAGGTCCAAGTCCACAAACAGTTTTTTTTTCCTCCTTCAGGGATCTCAATCTGCTTCTTTATTTCTTCGTACAGTGCCTGGTGCAATTGAGGCTGAGTAGGTGGGGGAGGGGGAGGCTTGGTGACTACTACTTCCGTAAACTCTGTTATTACTTGCTCCTTTATTATATCTAATATCCATCTTAAGGCCTGGAAAGGGAAACCTAACCGTCCTGTCCTGGTTATACAAACTCATCTCTCTCCCTTTGGGCAGGTAACGTACCCAAACCTCCCTACATATCCCCTATTCCCTACCATAAAATACTTCTTTCCCTCTTCACAAATAATTCTAGTCCTCAGGTTATAGCAAGCATCGTTCACATGGGAATGATAGGTAAATAATCAGGTTGTCCGCCTTCTGTATCTGATAGGATGATAACATTTATCACAATTATTAATACTTTTTACCATAATTACATGCAAAGCAAACAATACCACGACTGCTCCTTTCATACTGTCAGTTATGCATTCAATTCTTTTTATCAGGAGCGGGTGGATCAACGGGTCCTTTAACCCGGATTGCGTGGGTCCACCCTTTTTCTTTTGTTCGTACTGCTGTCTCGGTTGTCAGTAATACTAGGTATGGGCCGGTCCACCTGGGCTGGAGTTTCTCCTCCTTCCAATTCTTGACCAGTACCCAGTCGCCGGCCTTTACAGCATGTATTGGAAAGTCGAGTGGTGGGCTTTGAGCCAATAGTCCTTTAGCTTTTAATTCTGTAAGGGAACGAGATACTGCCAGTAAATAGTTCCTTAAGAATACATCACTGCCCTCTATGGTGGGTATTCCTTCTATCTTTCCCAAATAAGGTAACCCAAACAACATTTCATAGGGGGACACTGCTAACTTTGCATGGGGTCTCCGTTGTTTTTCTCAAAGCCTTTCTGTTTCCCTACTGCTCCAAACATGACCCAGACTCCATGTACATATGCTGCTCTTAAAGCCTTAATTTCTGCCAATTGAGCAAAGCAAGATTGCAGGCAAGCTTCCAATTTGATCCTGCGCTATAGCTTTTACTTCTTTAGATATTACTCGTCCAAAATATTCTACCTGCTGCTGACAAAACAAAAACTTCTTGCTTGATACATCATGACCTCCTGTGCCATCTTTTCCAAGATAATTACAATGTCTCTCTCTCACATTGTTTCTCACTTGTGGAATAAACCAACAAATCATCCACATACTATATCAACACCTTCCAAATCTGCCTACAACATCTGATTAAAAACACGGCGCTAGTATTTAAAACGCTGCCGCATCCTAGCCTAGGTGCATTTAATACCTCTTCTTAATGTTCTTACCATAGCTATGTTCACCATTATCTTAATATTATTATTATTATTATTTCCTGATTATCGTACCTGGTTCACATCCCCAACACACCTTATCCATTACCTATCTCCTTACTAGCCTTGTCTGGGCTTATATCCAGATTTATTTCACTCCTGATAGGGCATTTGAGAAAACACTCTCCCAAATACATTCATTATTGGCATGGAATCTCTGGCCCCTGTTTGGCTCTGTCATAGGACTCACTGTGTGTCGGTGCATCACTTATTTCAGACTTTTCAACCAGGTCTGTTGTTACTGACAACATTGTCTTTCCTTTTTCACGCTCTTTCTTTCGAAAGCAGTCTCATCAATTTATCCCTCTGCTTCCCACTTTAATCCTTTCTGATCTGCCTTCTTTCTCAATCTAAACTCATTGTCTTACTTCTCAGATAGTTTATCCTCCTTTGCAAATGTATTCTCCTTCCTTTTAAAATCTTCCACTGACTTCTTGATCCTCATATTTTACCACCACCCCTTCTACCTCGGGGGCAGTCATCACTTTCCCCCCTACCCCCGAGATTCTGACTTGTTTTTCACCTAATCCAATTTCTTCTGGTACCTTAGTTCCACTTGATCTCTCAAGTTTACCAGAGGTTCCCGTGTGTATCCCATACACCCCAGGGAGCAGGACCCCGACTTCCCTATTCTTCCTTCATGAGTGTGTACGACTGCACCTCCCGTCGTAGCCTGGGACATTCCCTTCTGTTTTTCCTCATCCCATCATACACATATTTCTGAGCCTCTGTTAACAATTGATTTAGTGGTTTGACATTCCAATCCTCCAATTTTTCCAGTTTCTTTCTAATATCTGGCCATGACTTGGTTACGAAATTAACCTTTAGTAACTGCTGACCTGCATCTGCTGCTACTCCCGGAGCCTGCAACCCCTTTCCCAGATCTTTATTCCTGCTTGTCTGACCATCTGTCTTTCTTCTGAAGTAAATAAACTTCCCATTATTGACATCATTGTCTGCCAACTTCTTTTTTTTTTTTTCCCTGGGCCCCATTAATTTTATTACCCTTCTCCAACCAGAATGTTTATCTAAACAAACCATAAAAGCTGCTTGTCGTTCAGCAATTAACTTATTTCTAATTTTGTTCAAAACCATTCTCCCCTACAATTCCCAAATTCCAATTCCTAGTTTAAATACATACGACTAACAATTTTCCAAATTAACTTTACTGAAAAGAAATCAACAAAGCCAAGCAACCTACATTTTCCAACTTTCCCCTTTTAAGTTGCGATGATACAAAGCGTCTTCCGTTACCTTACAGCTGTTCGTAACCTCCCCCATTGCTTACAATTTCTTAAAGGAACATACACACCTACCCTTACGGCATGTGGCCCACAGCAAACAAACCTAACACATATACAAGCTTCCTCATTCATACAAAACCGGTTTTTACACACACATCACATTAGTTCCATTCTTACTTCAATGAGATTGTTTAAAACAACTCAATATTTTTCATAGAAACATAGAAACATAGAAATTAGGTGCAAGAGCAGGCCATTCGGCCCTTCGAACCTGCACCGCCATTCAATATGATCATGGCTGATCATCCAACTCAGTATCCTGTACCTGCCTTCTCTCCATACCCCCTGATCCCTTCAGCCACAAGGGCCACATCGAACTCCCTCTTAAATATGGCCAACGAACTGGTTTCAACTACTTTCTGTGGCAGAGAATTCCACAGATTCACCACTGTGTGAATTTTTCCTCATCTCTGTCCTAAAAGACTTCCCCCTTATCCTTAAACTGTGATCCCCATCGGGAACAATATTCCTGCATTTAGCCTGTCCAACCCCTTAATTATTTTTTTTAAGTCTCTATGAGATCACCCCTCAATCTTCTAAATTCCAGCGAATACAAGCCAAGTCTATCCAGTCTTTCTTCATACGGAAGTCGTGCCATCCCAGGAATCAGTCTGGTGAACCTTCTCTGTACTCCCTCTCTGGCAAGAATGTCTTTCCTCAGATTAGGAGACCAAAACTGTACGCAATACTCCAGGTGTGGCCTCACCAAGACCCTGTACAACTGCAGCAGTACCTTCCTGCTCTTGTACTCAAATCCTTTTGCTCAGCGAGTACTAGCCGAATCTCTCCAATCTTCATTTGAGCCCAGCCTTGACCACCACACCGCGCTCCCTCGGATAGGCTCCTTTGGCCATTCAAAGTAACAAAACTTTATCATAGTTTCCTTACTCTTACCCCGGGTGTTCCCTTCACCCCATCCGTGCAACATTCGCCCCAACGGACTATCGGGCGGAATGTGCGGCTCTATACCAGTGTGAGCCTTATCCTGTTTCCCCGGACCCTCACTATTCCCGTCCGACAGACCCCGGTCGCCCAGGCAATACTTAATAGTTAGTTTTCTTACCTGGGTCTTGTGCACAAGAATCGCTCGACCGTACCTTATTTATTCACCTTACACCCCCTGTTGCTTCCCGAGTCTTTATACCCGAATATCACTCGCTCAAACTGCTGATGGCAAGCAAGGAGATCAGAGACTGCTGAAATCAGCAGGGTGCACCTTCCCTTCCTTCTTTGCCTCCACCAAGCAGCCGGAGTGGCGATCGCGGATGAACCCCCAGTTTGTGAGATACGCTTTGTGCTCAAAATTTTTGCACTGCTCAAAGACCAAATCGTGGAAGCAAGAGATTCTTTATTTTACGAGTCTGCAGAACCGGGTGCCTCTCCAAGTCGAGACACGCCGAAGTCAGAGAAGTCATCCCCCTTTATACACACAATTTTACATTCAACCTCCCCTCCGGACCCTTCTCCAATCAGGGTCTGAGGTGCACAATTTGTAGGTACATCCCCCCAGTACCTCCCATATCATACATCGCATGTCCAGACATGTTCATGGTAATGAGCAGTTTCTTGACCAGGGGTGTGTTGTAATATTCATTTATTCTATTAAGCATGCTCAGTTGCTCATGGCCTACCCTAGTTTTACTCACCTCCAAGTGAACCCTCTCAGTTCTCCTATATCAGTACTAAAGCTAAGCTATAGTGACAAGGGTCCCATCTATCACTCCATTCTACTGATAGGGATCTCTCTACATCACTCCCTTCTACCGCTATACAATGCTATTACTTCTTACCCAAGGATGGGTCTGGTAACTTTTATACACAGCTGTGTCAGAACCCTCTCCCTGGCCTCTATCAGTTTGAATCCTCTTTAAAACTCCTTACTATAATGGGGTTTAATAACTTTATCCCTCAATGGACCACATTACACCTGTGCTTAAATTTTTGCACTGGCTCACTGTGTGTAAAAGGATAGATTTTAAAATTCTGTTACTGGCCTACAAGGCACTGAATGGTCTGGATCCAAAATACATCTCTGGCCTTCTTGTTGTATATGAGGCACCTAGACTTCAGGGACAGGTTTACTCTGTGTTCCCAGGGTCAGAACTAAAAAGGCTGAAGCAGCGTTCAGTTTTTATGCTCCACACCTGTGGAACAGGCTCCCTGAACACCTGAGTTGTGTACAGACTGTAAGCTCATTTAAATCAGGCCTAAAAACACTTGTTTACTGTAGCTTTTCCATAACCCAACATGCAGGTAATCTTAAACTTCTAATCTTATCCCTTTTAATTGCTTTTAAAATCGTTTTATTGTTTTAGTGACTTTGTTTTACTATTCATGCATTTGTCTTATTGCTTGTTATGTAATTTTTGATTATTGGCTATTTTGTTGTCCTGTGTTGTATGGTTGTTCTGCTGTCTTTTTATTATGTTATTCATTTGTTTCTTTTGTAAAGCACTATAAATTGCTGCTAGTACGAATGGTGCTATATAAATAAATTTGCCTTGCCTTGCCTTGCCTTGTATTTAATGCTCCATCCGATGATACAAGCAGACCACATGTCTTCTTTCCCACTGTACTTGTGTTGCCACTTTCAGAGAGCTATGGACTTGTTATCCTGATCCCCTTGATCAAAACTGCTGCTCGGTGTCTCGCTATTCACTGTATAACCCAGGTGCAGGAGGCCCCTTGAGCTTGCTCTTCACTAAGGTCAAGAATGATCCAGATTTGATCTCAGCATCACTTTCTAACTCCCTCCATTGGTTATTTTGCTGATGAAATGCTTGTTATCACTGGCTTGAATATATTCATTGTCCCTTGCCCCATAGCACTCTGGCAGAGCAAGAAGCAAAGAAGAATTTCTGCATGATTCTGAAATTATGACAATGAAATTATACCTGCACATGGAGTAAGTTCCTCATTGCATTTAAATTGGGTCTTTCTCCGAATCGTATTTCAATAAAATCGTCTCTTTCTTGGAAATTTGTGAGTTTTGGCTGTTCTTCTTCCATCAGCCATTTCATCCCTGGAATTGGTTTCTACACGGAGTCCAATGTGAATCTCTACACTCAGTTCTCCAGATGTGGTCTTTATAGATTGGCTGGTGGACAGAATCCAAAGTAGTATTCAGACAGTTCTGACTGAGACGTCAGTGAGTGAGCACTTTGGGACCAGTATCCACAGTTCTATTAGCTTTGAAATAGTGTGCAAAAGGACAGTTCTGGCATTCAAGGTAAAATTGTACGTTGGGCATGGACAACTTTGATAGCATGGGATAGGTCTGGGTGAGACCCATGTGTCATGTTGTTGGTGGACTCAGCTTTGTTTACTTTATCTTAGTTGAGGCAGGAGTCTCCTAAGGATTATGTGGAGGCCTTTCAACAGCCTGGTCTGAGTGACTGACGAGTGTGTTGCCTTAAATTTTACACATATTTGGATAAACCACTTTTTCAATGTTTTATGTGGTGGGAGGGGGATGGGGTCGGGCGAACCTTTTTTTCAGTTTCTTACCTTGCCGGAGATGCGACTAATTTTCGCGTCACATCTCCGGTCGCTCTGTGGCCAACCATCGATGGAGCTGGAAGCCTCCTCGGACTGACTTGAGCCCCACCGTGGGACGTGGACTTAATATCGGAGCTGATCCCTTGCCTGCGGACTTACCATCGAGAGTTTGCAGTCTCAGGAGAGGCCGAGTTGGGAAGCTCCAACGACGCGGAGACTCGACCAGCCCCGACCCGGGGTCCGATTGCTGGCTCGGGGGAGCTGACCTCCCCCCGAAGCAGGAGCTGATCGCCCCGATGTGGAAGGCCCAAATGCCGCTGGCTATGGGAGTCAAGACAGTCGCGTGAACGGAAGGCTTGAGGCCCCAGACCGCGGGAGAGATAGAAGGGAAGAGATTTGAACTTTTTTCACCTTCCATCACAGTGACGAATGTAATGTGGAGGAGTCACTGTTGTAAGTTTATGTTAAAATGTATGTTGTGTTGTATGTAAGTTGCTTTTTATTTGTATGACTGACTTGGCAAATGATATTCCTCATATGTTGCAAAACACACTTGCCTAATAAAGTATTATAGGGAGGTTTCACGGCAGTCGGGTCACGACCCATGACCCGTACTGTTGCTACGCCACTCCAAGTGGAGAACACACGATGAACTGCAGGTCAGCACTTACAACGCCCGTTAAAACCCACCTAAATAGTCCATTTTTGTGCTGTAAATAATTATGGAAATCGGGGTAAGTGTGAGAGACATTTACCCAACTTCAGAATTCCAAACGTGAGGAGAAATGACGGTATATAGTACCTTCATTTTGCTTCACTTTTGGAATTCTGAAGTTGGGTACATGTCTCTCACGCTTACCCCGACAGCCACAATTTTTACAGCGCAAAAAAATCAACATTTTGGCGGTTTTTAACAGGTAGGAAAGTACGGGTTTCTTGTATTAATATGACATCCGGCACTCAAATACACCTGGACCATTTCCGACACTTCCCTACCATTCCTTGACCTTACCATCTCCATTGCAGGGGATACACTCCTGACCGATATCCACTACAAACCCACTGACTCCCACGGCTACCTGGACTACTCTTCCTCCCACCCTGCTTCCTGTAAGGACGCCATCCCCTATCCCCAATTCCACCGTCTACGCCGCATCTGCTCCCAGGATGAGGTGTTCCACACCAGGTCATCACAAATGTCCTCATTCTTCAGAGAACGGGGATTCCCCTCCCCCACTATAGATGAGGCTCGCACCAGGGTCTCCTCCATACCCAGCAACACTGCCCTCTCTCCCCATTCCCCCACTCGCAACAAGGGCAGAGTCCCCCTGGTCCTCACCTTTCACCCCACCAGCCGGCACATACAACACATAGTCCTCCGCCAGTTTCGCCACCTCCAACGTGACCCCACCACTCGCCACATCTTCCCATCTCCCCCCCCCCCCCCATCTGCCTTCTGCAAAGACCGCTCCCTCCGCAACTCCCTTGTCAATTCTTCCCTTCCCTCCCGCTCCACCCCTTCCCCGGGCACTTTCCCTTGCAACCGCAAGAGATGCTACACTTGTCCCTTTACCTCCCCCCTCCACTCCTTTCAGGGACCCAAGCAGTCCTTCCAGGTCCGACAGAGGTTCACCTGCACCTCCTCCAACCTCATCTACTGCATCCGCTGCTCTAGATGCCAGCTGATCTACATCGGTGAGACCAAGCGGAGGCTTGCCGATCGTTTCGCCAAACACCTCCGCTTGGTCTGCAATAACCAACCCGGCCTCCCGGTGGCTCAGCACTTCAACTCCCCCTCCCATTCCGTATCCGACCTCTCTGTCCCGGGCCTCCTCCCCGGCCAGAGTGAGCAACACCGCAAATTGGAGGAATAGCACCTCATATTCTGCTTGGGGCGTCTGCATCCTCTTGGCTTGAACATTGAATTTTCCCAATTCTGTTAACCCTTGTTGTCTCCTCCCCTTCCGACCTCTCCCTCAGCCCCCGGGCTCCTCCTCCTCCTAGAATCATAGAAAAAAGGTGCAGGAGTCGGCCATTCAGCCCTTTGAGCCTGCACCGCCATTCAATATGATCATGGCTGATCATCCAACTCGGTATCCCGTACCTGCCTTCTCTCCATACCCCCTGATCCCTTTAGCCACAAGGGCCACATCTAACTCCCTCTTAAATATAGCCAATGAACTGGCCTCAACTACCTTCTGTGGCAGAGAATTCCACAGACTCACCACCCTCTGTGTGAAAAAAGATCTTCTCATCTCAGTCCTAAAAGACTTCTGTGCACCCTCTTGTATTAGTAACATGTACCGGAAGTGACGGATGTGCTGCAGGTGGATTGAGCGTCGGGCCCCATGACCCGGTGACCTTACGTTGACCCCCCCATTGTGATTTAGCTCAAACTACCAGGAAACCGTTGACGCTAATTAAAGAGGGCTTAACAAAAGAATGGCAGAGAGGATGGGAAAAGGAAGTCAGGGGTAGACACTACTTTTCGGTACAAGCTGAAGTTAGAAAAATATGTTTCTGTACCTCTCTGTCCCGTAGGGACTCAGTTAGACTGTGTAGATTGAGGTTGGGACATTGTGGGTTAAATTACTGTTTGTGCATTGTAGGGAAACATGTTTCTGGCTTGTGTGAATGTGGGAGTAAGGAGACAGTTAAGCATGTTTTCCTAGAATGTAAAAAGTATAGGGTAGCAAGAAAGGCATTGTTTGCTAGACTGACAGGACTTGGAGTTGAGGCTTTTTCTGTTTTATCTTTGTTTGGGCACAGTGAGAAACATCAGCTGATATCCAGGGCTGTTCTTCAATTCCTGCATGTTACAGGACTGTATGTAAGAATTTAGTTCAAATTATGACCTGTGGAGGGCAGTAATACGCTTAGCAGTGTCTACACTGTCGGAATCCTATAAGTCCTATAAGAAGAAGAAGTAGAAGAGGTCCACCTGCTCATTCCCCCTCACCCCAGCATGCCCGGGAACCCAGCAAAAAGTGATGTTACACGCAAACCCAATTTGAGAAAACACACTCAAGATTTCATTTAGAATGTCAGGATGAGCGTTAGATTTCCCTAGTCTTAAAGTTTCAAGAGCAGCTGCAGAATCAGAACAGATAATGACTTCTCTAAAACTGGCGTCCTCAATCCACCATAGAGCCCATTGAATTGCCATTAATTCAGTCGTGAGAACAGAGCTTCCATCAGAAATGCGTTGGCCAATCCTCCCCCAGCCCTCTGTGCACCCTCTTGTATTAGTAACATGTACCGAAGTGACGGAGGTGCTGCTGGTGGATTGAGCGTCGGGCCCCATGACCCGGTGACCTTACGTTCACCCCCCCCCCCCATTGTGATTTAGCTCAAAACACCAGGAAACCGTTGACGCACGGGCCGCAGTGCGCATGTGCACAGTCTGCCAAGTCACCGGATGGGCGGCGCTGCCTTCCTGCCGACCAGTTGCAGCGGCGGCGGGTTGTGTCCGGGCCCGGGGAGCAGAGCTGCGGCACCCCTCTCCCCTCTCACCTCTCCCTCTCACCTCACCCCTCTCACCTCACCCCTCTCACCTCACCCCTCTCACCTCACCTCACCCCTCTCACCTCACCCCTCTCCCCCTCTCACCTCTCCCTCTCACCTCACCCCCTCTCACCTCACCCCTCTCACCTCACCCCTCTCACCTCACCCCTCTCACCTCACCTCACCCCTCTCCCCTCACCCCTCTCCCTCTCCCCTCTCCCTCTCACCTCACCCCTCTCACCCTCACACCTCTCACCTCTCCCCTCTCACCTCTCCCCTCTCACCTCACCCCTCTCACCTCACCCCTCTCACCTCACCATCCCCCTCTCACCCCCCCCCCCTCTCCCCCTCTTCCCCTCTCACCTCACCATCCCCCTCTCCCCTCCCCCTCCCCCCTCCCGCTCCCCCCCCCCCCCCCCCCACCCCTCTCCCCCTCTATCCGGCCGGCCGGGCACCAGTTTGCCATCGGTGAGTATTTTGTCCGCAGCCGACGGGTCTAATCTTGGGGAGACACTTGTGTCTCACTTGATTCCTCCATTGAAGCTGAGTTGCTCTTGTCTGTGAGGATATTGAAGTTATTGTTGTGACTAATGTGTCCCAGTGATAGTTTGAAGCAGAAATGTTCAGCAACAGCTGCTGCTGCGTTTTGTCATTGGATGTGTTTGTGTAGCTTCATGTTGCACAATGATACAGATCTGTAAAATTGTAAAGCAAATGCTGGACTTTGTTTCGCGGTGAGTTACAAAATGGCCCAAAGTTCACGGTCTTTTTTATAATCGGATTGAGGTAACAGAATCCCACCTCTCCCTCGGGGCCCTGGCATTCCCTCTCTCTCTCTCTATCTCTCCCCCACCCAAGTCGCACTAGCTTCTCATTTTCACACTACAAACAGCTTACAATGCCCTGTTTCCTTTGTCATCGTTACTTTTTTGCATATTTCATTCATTGTTCTTTATCTCTCCACATCACCGTCTATATTTCTCATTTCCCTGATCCCTAACCAGTCTGAAGAAGGGTCTCGACCCGAAACGTCGCCTATCCTTCGCTCCTTAGATGCTGCTGCACCCGCTGAGTTTCTCCAGCCTTTTGTGTACCTTCAGGCAACAGATATTGAACTTGTTTTTCCCGTTTTCATTTATTTTTGGCCAGCAACTTGCTCTGTTGCCAGAGTAAAGAAGTGTTGCACGTGTTTATCACCCTCTGGCCACAGCGGAGAGAGTGATCCCAGGAGACGGTGCAGCAGAATGGTAGCACGAGGAAAATGTACTTTGAGGACTTGTAGCATGGAACGCATTTTGTACATATTTGAATAATGAAATGAGAACTAACGAGTTGGGACTGTTGGGTATATGAGTGGACGTACGGCATTTACACAAATCTATTGACCAGGTTAACACATGACTTTTGTAACTTTTTGGGGGCATGGAAATTTAAAGAAACATTGCTATTCCAGAAGATCTGAGGAATAAGATAAAATGCTGCCATGCTGGAAGCACTCAGCAGATTGAGCCGCATTTGATTACAGTCCCAGTTCTGTTAATGGATCATCCACCACTGCACTTTCCACTGTTTTCAGTATTTACTATTTTTATCAATGAAGTAAATGCACTTCGACTTTATTACACTGTAGGAAAAATGGTAATGATTTGTGCTGGGCCCGATCCCACACAGCGGTAAGATAACCAAATATGTTTGTTTTAGATGCTAGAGGTTAATTAAAGGTCGATAGATCACCTGTCCACAGCTGGGATAGTCCAGGACCAGAAGTAGTACCATTTAATGGAGAATTGTATCTTTCAGCTATGATAATAGAGAATGTCTGCAAGATAGTAAATGATAATCTCTGCTTGTTGAGGATGAATCAGTTGGAGAGCTGAATGCTGAGAGGAACACATGTTTGTTCAGTAGTTCAATATGTAACTGTACAGTGAAATTATTTTAGCACATGTAGGCATCGCCATTTTCAAAGTCCAAATTTGGTCAATGTCCAGTGAACTGTGAACTGACCTCCCTATCCTCACCCATCTTTGTGACCCGTGGGGCGACTCCATCTACCTTGAAGGCGCTGTAGGCATGAGCCCAGTTCACCCTCCTATAGGGCCACTCCTAGCGCCTGACGTCTCCAGCTCTCTCCCGGTAACGCCATCCGATGAACCTTTGGGCGGGTTTTGGCAGCGTCCTGTAGAGATGAGACGGATGATTCTCCTGTGAAGTGGGACTGGTGGTGGTAATGCAACAAGTTGCACTTGCGCAGAGGGAGAACAAAGGGGGAAGAGACAGAGACTTTAAGACTTTGCCTTCCATCACAGTGAGGTGTTTGGTGAACTCACTGTGGTGGATGTTAAATTTGTGTTTATTGTGTGTTTCTGTCCTTTTTTTATTATATGTATGACTGCAGGGGAACAAAATTTCGTTCAGACCGAAAGGTCTGAATGATAAATTCAAATTCAAAATAAATCACCTGACATCATGGATACCCTGCAGAGTCCAGGCCTGGGATATAATCCTTCTATTCTGGAATGGGAACTCCAGGGATGTGCCATAGGGACAGTGGGGACCACAGTTTCTAGTAGAGTTGGGATGTTTGCAGTTGGTCCATGAAATGGTTCATTTCCCCTTCCAGCTAGTGAGTATCATGGTGGTGTGGAAGCTTTCGTCCTGGATGGCAGGGTTGTGTTTGGAAGGGGCCAACAGAGTGTGGCGGTAATTCCTCATCCAAGGGTCTCTATGAGTTGACGCCTCCAATCAGACGCATGGATGCTGTGAATTGACCTTGTTTGGGAGATGTGCATTTAAATTCAAAGCTCCTTCTGACTGGAACACTCTGCCTAGTACCATAAGAACTATTAGCTCATTTTGTCTATTTAAAAATACACTTTTACCCTTTCTTATAAAACCATGTACCTGTTTCTAGTATTCTCTTTATCTAGCTTGCTCTGTGTGTAATCATTTGGCATAGCTATTGTATATGCATGGTCATTACACTTATGTATTATTGTATTGCGTAGTGTAACAAGGTCATATTGTATTATGTCACAATACTATGAAATAATATATCATGTAATAATGTTGGACCCCCTCGAAAAATGAGGGGGTCCAACATACCACCTAATGTACAATGTATGATAGGTGGTATATGGTATTATGCATCAACATTATGCTGTAATACATAACTTATTATTATTGGATATGTAAAGTCAATTAACAATTGTCATAAAATATAACAAGCGGGGGTGGAGGGGTTTTGGGATTGGTGTGTTGGTAGGTGGGTCAATGAGAGCCTCTATGTATGTTATGTCTTGTGCTGTATGTTCTATGTTGGACCCCCTCGAAAACGAGATGACTGTCCTTCTCAAGGGGTTATCCATGAATAAACTTGTATCTGGCGCAGATGATGAATTGGGTCTTTGGGTAGGCCAGCTAAAAGGCATTTGGAATCCTGTGCTTGCTATTTAGTTCTTGAGTTGCAGAGGTATGCCGTACCTTTTTGTTTTCAATTGGGTGTTTTTCTCATCTCTATATTGCTGGTATTTGATGCTTCTATTCCAGGAAATATTCTAGATGGATATATTGCAATTTTGTGCACACCCTTTATTTTAAAGGATTTAAAAAAAAACCCACACAAACCTTTCTTTATATTTACAATATTTGTCATTTTTTAAGTATGTTAGAGTGGGGCATTCCGAAACCTTGAGGAGATGCTGTATGTAATAGGTTTTGTAAGCAGTTGAATGGTAAAAGATTGTAATAACAGGTTGCGGGTGTGGAAAATTTTTAAACTTGTTTTTTGTTATAGCAGGACATCTGCAGCAATGAGTTAATATTGTTAATTCATATACAGCTGTAGTTTAAAATCTGAAATAAAACCACAAAATTCTGACTATTCACGAGATTGATCCCTGGGATGGCGGGACTGTCATATAAGGAACGATTGAAAAGACTAGGCTTGTATTCACTGGAGTTTAGAAGGATGAGGGCCGATCTTATAGAAACATATAAAAGGACTGGCCAAGCTAGTTGCAGGAAAACTGTTTCCAATGTTGGGCGAGTCCAGAACCAGGGGCCACAGTCTTAGAATAAAGGGGAGGCCATTTAAGACTGAGGTGAGAAAAAACTTTTTCACCCAGAGAGTTGTGAATTTGTTGATTTTTCTATTTCTTATTTATTATTAATTAATATTTATTAATTATTAATTTATATATATCTTTTATTATATTATCTCTCATTTTTTCAATTTTTATTATTATTTAATATTAATTATTTTATTTTATTTTTTTTTATTTTTTTTATTATCTCATATTTATTAAATTTTAGTTTATTATTTTTTACTCATTTTATATTATTTTATATTCTTTTTTTTTTATAAATTTCTATTAATTATTTAATTTTATTTAATTATCTCTTATAAATTTATTTTTTTTATATATTCATTTATTATACTATTAAATATATATATTAATTTTTTATTATATAATTTTTTTTATTTTTAATTTATATTAAACTATATTTTAATATACTTTTTTAATTTATTTTTTTTTCATCTCCTATATCATCTTTTATCTATCATATTTAATATTTTTTTATCTTTATATAATTTTTTATAAATAATTTTTCTTAAATTTAATTTTATATAAATAATCACATTGAATTCAAAATATTCTTTCTATATCATTATATTAATAATTTTATTATTATTTTATATTGCTAATCCTTAATCCTTCATATATTAATATTATTTTTTATCTTAAAATAACACTATTTCATAATATACTTACTTTATATATTAATTATTTTTATTATTTTCAAATTTACCTATTATTTTTTATTTTATCTTTTATATTTTTTAATATTACTAACTTATAATTCTGTTTCATTTTATTCAATATTATTTTATTATATTATCAATATATAATATAATATTTCTCATATATACTTTGATATTCCTTATTATCTATATCATTTTCATCTTTTTATATTCAATACTATATCAACCTTCTCTTACTTAAATCACTTCACCTTATTTCAAATCTCATTCATATTTTATTTTCAAATACTTGTATTCACTTTCTTTTACTACTATATCTTTTAATTTTTATTATATTATTTAATATTATATAAATAATATTATTTATTTCATTATATTTTAATTTCATATAATTTATTTTTATTGTTTTAACATTTATATCTCTAATATTTTTCATCTAATTATTTAAAATCTTTTCATTAAATAACTAATTTATATCATAAATCATTTAAATAACTTTTATAATATTAATCTATTTATTATTTTATATTTCTATTATATTTTATATCTTTACATTTTATTATTATTATTCTCATTTTATTTTTATCTTTATATTTTCTAAATTCTTTTTCTTATTTTAATTTATTTTACTCACATTTTTATATTTTTCAACATTCATTTTCCCCCTGCAGTGGAGGCTGGATGGATTTAAGAGAGAGTTAGATAGAACTCCCGGGGCTAGTGGAATCAAGGGATATGGGGAGAAGGCAGGCATGGGTTATTGATTGGGGACGATCAGCCATGTTTACAATGAATGGCGGTGCTGGCTCGAAGGGCCGAATAGGCTCCTCCTGCAACCTATTTTTTATGTTTCTATGTTAATATACTCAGCAAGTCAGATAGCATCTGTGGACAGTCCCAGTTCTGACCTTGGGTCTTCCACTGTATCTCTTTGACCAGATGCTGCGGGATGTACCGAGTTTCCTGCATTTTCATTATTGAATGTATTTTGTGATTTTTTTTTTAACTCTGCGTGAAACATGGCAAGCAATCACACAAGATCCCAAACAATAATGAGATAACAGCCAGATAATGTGTTAATCTATCTGGTTGTCAAAGCATACAATGCCTGAAGACTAAGGAAGTTCGGTATGCCCCCAATGATTTTACCTAACTTACCCTGATGCACTATATACAGTGTCCTAGTGGAATGCATTACAACTTGAGTGTGGCAACTACTCTGCTACGAACCATAAGAAATTACAGTTGTTCATGACCCTTCACTCAAACCAATCTCCCCACCTCTCCCAATTGACATCACCTATCAGGGCTCTCGCTTAACTTTTTTTCCCTGTTGCCAGCCGTGCAACTGTGGCAGCTTTTTAGGTTGCCAAATGACAGTTAAGATGGCTTGCATGATGCGTGCTCGGACGAAGTGCGTAGTTACCAGTCGGAATTATGCTCAATGAAGCATTCACATATTATTTCTGCTTCAAATAAAGTCACAAACTAAACATATTCACCAATCAAGACATAACATAAGACCTTGATAACATATATGCTTAAACCATGCACACTACAGTTTGATGCAAGCATGTTTTCTGTGAAGGACCGAAAGTTACCATGACATATCTATAGCATGGGTCGTTATTGCTACTGGTACAGAAACACTCGCTTCCCGCATAATTTATCCACAGCAAAATATACAGGTTGCAAGAAATTTTCTAAAGGCATTTTATGATAATAGCTGTTAAAACGGACTGTACCCATCTGACAGGTTAAACATTACACTAACTGACAAGAGATGGCCAAAGGACATAACTGCAGCAAATGTTCTTTTGGTAATATATTTAAAGGTGTCAAGACGCCACATTACCGGATATTCAGATTAGATGTATGTGTTGTGAACAGCAATGTAGATACCCAGTTTGTAAGCAACAATTTAAAAAAAAATTGTTGACAAACACCTTTTTCATCATTCCCACCAGAATTAAAGTTAAAAGTTCAACTGAAATATCTCCTGACCAAATTTGTGAAGTATATGACTGACTGTAGAAGTAAAACCTGGATAAATCCAACGTATAGTTGTGAATGTTGCTCATTAAATAACTACAGTACTGATACTCCATATTAAGAGCATTGATTTGCCATTAAAATGAATTCTGAAATAACGTGTTAATGGTAGCAGTGACAATCGAACACTGCGGTTTTAATGTTTCACTTGTTCACAATTTAATTAATCCAGCTTTATGTATTAAAACAAATAATAACTTTGGGAATTAAACCATATTTGAATGCATTCCGTTATCAAACATAGTCATTGTTAGCTCTGAAGACATTTCCAGCACAATAGAGTCAGGAGGGGGGTGTGAATCAGTGCAGGATGATAGATGTGGGGGGGGGGCTTGAGAAGGCAGGGAATTTAGTGCGTGTTGGTTGGAGTAGGTAAAAAAAGTTGTGTGAGGAGTGCGCGGGGGGGGATGACAGTGGGTTGAATGGGGGGATCTGTGCAGGATGGATGGTAAGGAGCAGTGCCAGGATTGGATAGGAAGGTGGGTCAGTACGGATTGAATTGGGGAACCTGTGTAGGATTGATGGGGAGTGGCAGGAAAATCAATGCGAGTGGATAGGGAGATCAGTGCAGAATGAATTGATGGGGGGGGGGGGGGGGGGGGGGGGGGGGGGTAATGAGGAGGGGAGCACAGGGGATGTTAGTGATACTGAATAGAGGCTGGAATGGGATCATGCGGGATCAGAGCGAGGAGGGAGGGGTGGTCAGGATGAGGGAGGTGAACGAGCGAGAGAGAGAAGAGAGAGATAAAGGGCAGTGAGGTGGGAAGAAGGTCCAGCGCTCCCTCCTCGGACCATCAACCGGCAATCAACCGCTCAATCTCTATCACCGCACAAGATATCAACAAAATTGGAGGGCACCACCGGGGGACATCATAAATTTTGGCGGCCGCGCGCGAAAATGCGCACACTCACTCATGCGAGATTGGACGCTCAATCCAGCGCTAAATGCAGCTCGGCTCTGCCTGTCTCGCCTGGACTGAATGACATATTTCCCCGTAAATTCAGGCAGGGACAGACAGACAAAAACCTCGGCCGCTTTTTTTAGGTAACTTGCCAATGACAGTTTTTAGGTGGTCATTTTTAAGAACGGCTTGCATGACGCGATGCGATAATGTGCTTGACGAAGTTGCAAACTAAAAAAAAAAAAATATTCACACAATCAAGGCAATGATATAAACTTACCACAATGACACGCATCAAAAAAATTACAATACAGTATCTCATCTCTTTTTACACAACAACACATTTACATCGTTGTAATGAAGCATGCAATTTCTATTATCTCTTTCCACTTTCCAAACAAAAATCTGGTTGGATTATTCAGAGAGGCGGAGGGGGGGGGGGGGTAGAGGCAAGGATGCGCCTCAACTTTTTTGGTGATTGTTGTGGGGACCCGGGGCAACGGGAGGGCGCTGAGGCCCGGGGTAACAAAATTCCTCGGGATGGCGCAGGGAGGGTCTAGGAGATCGGTTCACAATCGCCAACCGCGGCACTGATTTCAAGGGTCTGGTGCTCAACTCCCCCTCCCAATCCGAAAACTCAACTATTTTCGAACCCTTCTGATCTCTGGCCTCCTCCCCCCCGGCCAAAGTAGTGAAAGGCCCCACCGTAAATTCCTGTTGGGGTGTGGGGCGGCTGGGGCCGGTTCAGATTAAGGGCTTGGCAGCGTCAAACTCCAACTCCCCCTCAAAGTAGGTGCCAGGGGGCGCAAGGTATATAGGGGTTTCTTCAGTTCATCGAACCCTTCGGGCGTAGGGGGCGAGTTACGTGGGCCTCCTCCATTGCGGCAAGTTTTTACAGGGCGCGAGTGAGGCGGGGCCATATTTACATTGTCCGTCTCGTGCACCAACCCCCATTGGGTGGTATAAAAACATTTGGCCGGCAGGCGGCGCGGCTCCCGTCATCCATTGCACATTTAGGGTAAGTGGGCAGTTTACCCAGCGTAATCTCCTCCCCCCTTCAAATGTTTAAGGAGGGGAATTTAAGTGTTTGATAAGGAGGGAGGATAGGAAGACCCCCAGCCACCAACAATGATGAAACACACCTAGATGACCAATCCGGTAGCGTCCCAGTCCCTACTGCTTTCATTTCAACGCATCTCCGCTATCCCCCCACACCCCCCCTTCCCAATCTCACCCCACAGTCCTCTCTGATCGCACAACAGTCCCTTGGTTGTGTCCTGTAATGTGGAGCCGTGTTTAACGGGAGATTCTTCCCGCCCCCTCCATATGTTGGGACATCGTCTGTTGGGGGGCCGTGGGTGGTAAAGAAAAGGGTCTCTCGACCCCGAAACGCCGCCCCGCCGTATTTTTATCGCTCGCCATACAACCCATACATGAGTAAGAAACCCCAAATATTTTTTTTGTCTACCCCATTCACAACAATTCACACCATTCACACATCACATCACACCAGGTTCTGTTATCCCACTTTCCTCACCCACTCCCTACACATTAGGGGCAATTTTTACAGAGACAAGTTAAGCTACAAAAGCCAATGCGTCTTTGGGATGTGGGAGGAAACCCACACACGCTTGGAGGAGAAATGTGCAAATTCAACACAGCAGTGCCCGAGAACAGTATTGAACACAATCTCTGTGTGTGAGGCATCAAGTCCACCAGCTGTGCCACTATATGTTATTTCTAACACACAAAAAATTATACGTTGATAACTTTTTGGTTACTAAAAAAAAAAGAACTAATCCATTTTCGTCTCATTAAATTTCTAAGTGACGCTATGGTCCCCCCCATTACAGCTACTGTATGTTTCAATTCACTTCAAGGCTACTGGGGCAGTACATTGGCTATAAAGTTGCTGCCTAAAATTGCCAGAGACCCAGAATTGATCCTGAATATGGGTGCTGTCTGTATGGAGTTTTGTTTTCTCATTTATAACATTGTTTACAGAGTGCTATGTTTACATATTCTGTTGTTGTGCTGCTAGTAAGGGTTTCATTGTTCTAACTGGGATTTGAGAGAATAAAACACTTAGATTGACTCTTGAAAACCCCGCGACCCAACATCGCTCATGGTGGGATTAGAACTACCCGTGTACGGGTGATCGTAGTCCCGCGTGGACTCGGTGGGCCGAAGGGCCTGTTTCCTTGCTGTATCTTTAAATTAAACTAAAAACACTAAAACCAGAGGAAATCTAAAGAAGGGTCTCTACCCAAAATGTCGCCCAATTTCTCCTATCCAGAGATGCTGGCTGCTCCATGGATTTCCCCGCACAATGAAAGCATGGAATAGTCTTCCAAAGGTACAACTAAATTTAAGGTAGCTCTTTTTTCCCCAAGAACCCTTTTTTCCTTAAGTCCAAGTCAAGAGTCAAGAGTTTTATTCTCATGTGTCCCAGATAGGACAATGAAATTGTTGCTTGATGCAGCACAACGGAATATGTAAACAAAACAGAACAGGAGATAAAAGTTCAGTGTCTATATACCATAGACCATATATATACACAATAAATAAACAGATAAAATGCAACAGACTGTTATTTTTCAGAGTTTGGTTGTGGTGGGTCCACTCTAGTTTAAATTCCATTTGGAATATTTTTGGAGGAAGCAAGAGTTACTCCAGCTCCAGGGAGTAATTCTGCGTTGTTTTTCAGCGGTCGCGGTGAGGCGGCAAGATCTCCCACAATGCAAAGGGAGGGAGAAAGTGACCAATGCCGTGACAGTGCGCATGCGCAGGGGGAGGATGTGCAGGCCGTGGCAGTGTGCATGCCGAGCGGAGACCCGAGACCCGGACACAAATGGCGGGCGGTGACAGAGAGAGGGAGATAGAGAGGGGGCCCGCGCAGGATTACACGGGAAGTGTCCCGGGTGCTTGCCAAGCCGGACAAAATGGCATGGCTTTCAGGTTGCCCGGCGGGACTAGGGTGCCATTAGCACCCGGGCAATCGTTAATTTCGAGCCCTGACACTTCAGTAGAGGTTGCAATCGCTGTCGTACATAGCATTGTAAGGATTGATGATAACGCGCACACACCAAATCCTATTCTTCCAGCGGTAGACGTCCACAGGAACTGGGGGACAGAGATGTGTGACAATGGACAATAGGTGCAGGAGTAGGCATTCGGCCCTTTGAGCCAGCACCGCCATTCAATAAGATCATGGCTGATCATCCACAATCAGTACCCGTTCCTGCCTTCTCTCCATATCCCTTAACTCCGCTATCCCTAAGAGCTTTATCTAACTCTCTCTTGAAAGCATCCAGAGAACCATCCTCCACCGCCCCCTGAGGTTGAGAATTCCACACACTCAGAACTCTCTGTGAAAACGTTTTTCCTCACCTCTGTTCTAAATGGCTTACCCCTTATTCTTAAACTATGCCCCCTGGTTCTGGACTCCCCCAACATCGGGAACATGTTTCCTGTCTCTTGCATGTCCAAACCCTTAATAATCTTATATGTTTAAATAGGATCCCCTCTAATCCTTCTAAATTCCAGAGTATGCAAGCCGAGCCGCTCCATTCTCTCAGCATCTGACAGTCCCGCCATCCCGGGAATTAACCAGGTGAACGTATGCCACACTCCCTCAATAGCAAGAATGTTCTTCCTCAAGTTTGGAGACTGTCCATCACCGTTCCCAACGGAAACCAGCACCACTGCGTCGCTAATGTTTTCAACACATTCAACGCTGATGAATGAATGAATCTTGTCTTCAGCAGCCCCATTAATTTCTTTTTGCACTACTTGTGTTTAGTGTGATTGTTATCAGTGCTAAAAAAATAATAATCATTTTCACTGGTTCTAGGTTCATGTGTCAATAATGCCCCAATGCCAAGTTATGTGCATAAGATTATTTAAGCTTCTGATTAAGATAGAGGGGCGTCACTTTTCCACAGCTGTCTGGGGCGGGGAGAGGGACCCCACCGTTTAGGGGCGGGGTGAGGGGCCGCGCTGTCCGGGTCGGGGAGAGGGACCACACCGTTTAGGGGTGGGGTGAGGGGCTGCACACTGTCCGGCCGGGTAGCGGGAGAGCAGAGTGAAGGACCCCACTGTCCAGGACGTGGGAGCAGGGTAGAGACCCCATTGTCCGGGCGGGGATAGTGACCCCACTCTCTGAGTCTGGCCAAGGGACCACATCATCTGCAACGGGAGGGGGGAAAGAGACCGCACTGTTAGGGGCGGAGGACCATTGAGTACGGGGCAATGGGGCTGCGGAGTGGGACCTCACTGGCCGGGGCGGGGGGCCAGGGACAGCGCCCCCCACGACAGCAGATTCCCCATCGATGAGTGAAGGTAGTTTCCGCCGTCCCCGAGCGGAACAGGTCCTGATCTTGGGGAGTGACTCCATTAGATTTCCTCCCTCACACATATGGAAAGGCCGCCCCGCGCCCCCGCTCCTCCCACTCCCCCTTTTACAACCTTATAAAAAAGGCAAATCAAACTCAAGATGCCAAGTGTCATATTCCTGCTCCTAATATGTTCATTTATTGTTCCAAATAAACCTAATTTCCAGAGCAACCCAGACTATGTTTTATCCCATCTTATTTCCTGGGTGAACACTTTGCCATTAGCGCTGTCACCAACGTACATTTGTTCCATTATTTTGGGGGTTTGAAACGGATGTCAGAGGGGTTGAATGGAGGGCTCTCGACGCTCTGGGGCGGTTCTGTGCAGGATGGATGGGGGGGGATCAGTACAGGATGAATGGGGGGATCAGTACAGGATGAATGGGGGGGGATCATACAGGATGAATGTGGGTAGCCGAGGATGCTGGAGAAACTCAGCGAGCGAGGCAGCATCTATGGAGCTAAGGAAATAGGCGACGTTTTGGGTCGAGACCTTTCTTCAGACTGATCCCCCCCCCATTCTTCTTGAGCGGGGGGATCAGTACAGGATGAATGGGAGGGAACAGCGCAGGGTGAATGGGACAATCAGTACAGGATGATTGTGGGGGGGGGGGGGGGGGGGGGGGGGGGGGGTGGTCAGTACAGTGGGGATCGGAGGTTTCTGTGCAGGATGAATCGGGGGTTCACTACAGGATGAATGGGTAGTATCAGTGCAGGGTGAATGAGGGGTTCAGTACCAGAATGAATGGGGACGATCAGTAAAAGATGAATGGGGAGATCACTACAGGATGGATGGGGAGAGGGGATCAGTACGGGATGAATGAGGGGATCACTACAGGATGGATGGGGGGGGATCGGTGCAGGGTAAATGGAGGGTGGGTCAGTACGGGATGAATGGGGGGTTCAGTACAGGATGGATGGAGAAGTGCAGGATGAACAAGATAAGGGTGTCAGTACAGGATGAATTGGGGGACTAGTGTAGGATGGATGGGGAGTGGCAGGAGAATCGATGCGAGGTGGATAGGGTGATCAATGCAGGATGAAATGATTGGGGGAGTAGATGGGGAGGGGAGCACAGGGGATGTCAGTAAGGGCTGAATAGAGGCGGGAATGGGGATCAGTGCGGGATGGGGAGAAGGAGTCTCAGGATAAGGGGGGCTTATGAGAGGAAGAGAGAGGGGAGGTGGGTAGGAAGGAAGGTCAGCGCTCGTCGGACAACATCGCCCCGCTGCCTTTGCCGTCCCTGTCCACCGCCAAGTGCCGCCGCCAAAGGGGGGGGCGGTTGGGATCTCCTCGCCACCGGCAAGCAACAGCAAGGTGCGGGGCCGAGCGGTGCAGGTGCCTCAGACGGCGAAAGGAGGCCTCTCCCTGCCGGCCTCGGCCTACGGGAGGGTTTGTTTTGAAAGTGGGTATGGCGGAGTGGCAAGCAGTGGCCGGTATCAGTGCGGGAGGAGGTGGAGCCGCTGCCGCAGTGCAGGCCCGTCATTCCGACCGTGCATCACGCCACACCCAGTATCTTTGCCCCGCACTACAGCTTGTTACCAAAGATACTAAAGGAACTGACACGAAACGTCACATGCTTTCTCTCTGGAGTTGCTGCCTGACCCGCTGAGTTACTCCAGTCTTTTGTGTCTATCTTCGGTATAAACCAGAATCTGCAGTGCCAAGCCGGGCAAAATGACTAGGCGTTTAGGTTGCCCGGTGGCACTTTGGGCGGTCATTGGCATCTGGGCAACCACTAATTTCGAGCCCTGGGTTTGATTTATTGATAAGACAAGCATGTATTTGAGGGACTGAATCAGACTGAAGGTCTTGACCCGAAACGTCACCCATTTAAAAAAAAAAAAACCTTCTCCCCAGAAATGCTGCTTATCCTGCTGAGTTACTCCAGCATGTTGTGTCTACCTGCAATTTAAACCAACATCTGCAGTTCTTTCCTACATGGTTGGAAAGAATGTGATGTCATCAGCTGAAAGTGTTGTCCTGCTCCTTGCAATTGTTGTCTAATACCGGCTTTTAATCTGTTTATTACAGAGCAGCGGGACGAGTGAACGGCAGTCATCACCATGGCTGATGGAGCGAACCAGGGAGGAGATCCAGTGGCCTCGACAACAAGGACAGAGGACGGTGTGTTGCAGCATTATGTCAGATATAAATGTCCCAACAATGTGACTGGATCAGATTGCCTGACCTGCAGCACACACGGGGAGAGGGAATAGGGGATCAATGGAAGGGCGAGAGACCTGAGCCGGAGGGACTACAGGAATGATAGGGCAGGTCTGTCTGCATTAGGGTCATTTGATGGGTATAAAGACTGCCTGGGAGCAGTTACTAGAGGGGAACGAACAGCTACAAGAGGGGAACGAACGACCAGACTGATTCCTGGGATGTCAGGACTTTCATATGAGGAAACACCGGATAGACACGGCTTGTACTCGCTAGAATTTAGAAGATTGCAGGGGGATCATAAAACTTACAAAATTCTTAAGGGGTTGGACGGGCTAGCTGCAGGAAGAATGTTCCCGATGTTGGGGAGGTCCAGAACAAGGGGTCACAGTTTTAGGATAAGGGGGAATTCCTTTAGGATCGAGATGAGGAAAACATTTTTCACACAGAGAGTAGTGAGTCTCTGGAATTCTCTGCCACAGAAGGTAGTTGAGGCCAGTTCATTGGCTATATTTAAGAGGGATTTAGATGTGGCCCTTGTGGCTAAAGGGATCAGGGGGTATGGAGAGAAGGCAGGTACAGGATACTGAGTTGAATGATCAGCCATGATCATATTGAATGGCAGTGCAGCTCGACGGGCCGAATGGCCTACTGCTGCACCTGCATCTTTGTCTATTTTCTATGTGATAATTGGAGGTTTTTAAAAGGGGGATAACTGTTCTGACTCAGCGTGGCCGTCAGCGGAAGAAGCAAGTAAGTTGTTTGTGAGCCTTATGCCCCTGTCCCACTTAGGAAACCTGAACAGAAACCTCTGGTGACCTTGTGCCCCACCCAAGGTTTTCATGAGTCCCCAGAGGTTTTGGTCAGTCGCCTGGAAAGCCTCGACCGAAGCGTGAGCTGCATCTACCGACCGAAGATCCTATAGGATCTTTGCTACCGACCACACACACACACACACACACACACACACACACACACACACACACACACACACACACACACACACACACACACACACACACACACACACACACACACACACACACACACACACACACACACACACCCTCTTTTCCCCCCCCCCCCCCTTCCATGAAGGTGAGGGACAGCGGAAGATGAACAGGAAGGTAAACGGCTTCCACAGAGCACGGTAAGTCCTTTAGAGAGTGGGGGGGGGGGGGGAGAGAAGGAGTGGAGACAATTTTAAAAGTTTAAGAAAGTTAGCGTGCATTTTACCTTCCGGTGGGTCTTCTAGGTCTTAAACTCCAATCAGCCAATCAAAATGGGTGGTCAGCAGACTGCCTGTAAGTAAATAACGACCCCAGTCCACTGGCTTCGACCAAACGACAACCTATTTTTAGTCGAAGGAGCATAGAAGAAGCCTGCCTCGACCACGCGGAAACCACTTTCGACCATTAGGGAGAGTGACCAAAGCCTCTGGGAACCTCACGGAAACCTTGGGTGGGGCGCAAGGTCACCAGAAGTTTCCGTTCAGGTTTCCTAAGTGGGACAGGGGCATTAGTTAACGAAGGATGTTGAAGGTCTGATTATGGAAAATAAGTGAACTTTTGTAAGGGATAGGAAGCTACTCTCTGAGGTTTAATGGGGAACGAAGGAATTAGGAAGGTCAAAAGAGGCCTGAACCCAAAAGGATTGATAGTAATTGGGGAAAACGAGGATAAAGGGATGGGAGCCTGGCAAGTGAAATGGTGACCGAAGGGCCTGTTTCCATGTTGTGTTTCTGAATTCTGTACTCGAAACCAAAAGCTAAAGTGCAAGAATAAGTCGAGTTTAATGTCGCAACGGTGTATTCTGCCAAAAGGTGTCGACATTGTGTCCATCCAGAATCAAGATGAGAATGCACCCATGGGATTGAACAGTGGGACGGGGACAATTGTTGTGAGTTACCGCATTGTTTAGATGCCCCAGGGAATAAGTTACTGCAACAGCCTGGGGACCATTGTCAGGGCAAGCCGAGAATGCGCAGCCGGGTCTCCCTCCTCCCGCAGGGTGCGGGTAGACAGCGGCCCGTGGCCTGACAGCAACCCGCAGCTTATCGGAGCGCCTCATCTCCGTCATGTGGTCTGCCTTTTAGCAGAGTGGGGTGGTGACACTCCAAGTGCAGCTATCCGTGGAGGAAAACAGACAACCCTTGATAATTCCATTATTTTTATTCATCACAGCTCCTCCAATGTCTTCGATGACGGAGCTCGTGGAAAGATGTGATGATTTGCAGCTGCTCGATTTGACAAATCATTACCGCAAGAGGCTGGAAGAGGCAATTCAAGAGGCGTTGGAGAATGTCGTCTTCGTTCTAGCATACGAGAGATATTTCAGTGAGCAAGAGTACAAGGTAGGGAGAGGAATGGATGAGTGGGTTATTTCAGCCGATACTCAAATGTTTTCATGCACGAATATTGTGGGCCGAAGGGTCCATTCTTATGACAATAGACAACAGGTGCAGGAGTAGGTCATTCGGGCCTTCGAGCCAGCACCACCATTCAATGTGAGCATGGCTGATGTGATCATGTGCTGTACTGCTCTCTATAAATGTTTACAGCTCGGTCACAGAGAATATCCTGTACAGCGGTGGTGAGTTTCTCAAACACACCATTATATTCAGGATGTGGTGCAATACACTGACACAACCCAAAGCGTTTCAATGATTCGCATTGCTAGCAAATTTTCAAAACACTCGCGACACAATAGTTCTATGGGCAGTTTACATTTTTGGGATAATTAATAGGTGATCAACTTCTCTTTGCAGTCTTACATCCTTGTTTTTCCCCAGAGTCATTTTTAATCTTCTCTGCCAAATGGATACAATTTAAGGCCTTCTGTTATTTCCTGGTGAGTCTTATTAACCCCAGCCTGGTTTACAAACTCCGGCCAGCTATACTTTACAAAGTAAACACTTTCTGAATCTATAATTGCCTTTCCCAGTATGACCCAGTGTAATTTTACCCTTCTACAAGTTGACCTTTTTTCGCCAAAAAACATGCTTCCCTTAGTATATGTAAACTCTTGGGTTTAACATGCTGCATACTTACTCCTTATGATTTCAGAATGTCTTACATCAACCACTGGCCATTTCGTTTAAGATCTATTGTTTAGCAAGATGATTGGCTCAATAATAAAAAAAAATCTAATTATTTCAGAAGCAGTAACTAAATCAGGCGCCATGTCAACATGCTCGATATGAAGGCTGCGGATGAGGCACAGGTCTATGTCCATGACACGGCATGGCTGCCGAGAGTGGTTTTCACTTGTGACCTATGACCTGAACATGCGCAGCAGTCGGAATCTACCAACCACTCGCTTATTGCTTTGCTCTTTGAAATCACTCACATCCTCATTTGGGATTTGAATGTGGTGGCTGAGGGGCTGGGAGCAACTGGATATCTTTCTGGGGTAGGGGTGACCTGTACAAGAGGATTGGGTTACACCTTAACTGGAGGGGACCGAAAATCTGGCAGGCAGTTTGCTAGAGCTACACAGTGGTGGGGTTTAACTAAATAGTGGGGGGGAGGGATTGACAAATTGGAGTATAAAGATGGGTTGAAGGGGAAGTGAACTACAGGAAAAATTACAAAAGATTCTCGACAATGGCTCACGATAGTGGACAACAGATTAAGGTCAGAGCCAATTGCGAGCTGTGGCGAGGGGGAAGTGAATACGGAGGTCAAAGTGCTGTATATAAATGCGGTAAGTATAAGGAATAAAGTGAAAACGAGCTTGAGGCTCAGTTAGAAACTTGCAAGTATGATGTGAGAATTACTGAGACATGGCTGCAAGAGGGCCAGGGCTGGGAACTGAATATCCAAGGGTATAACCTCCTATCGAAAAGACAGACAGGTGGGCAGAGGGTTGGGGTTGCCCCCCCTGTTGGTGCGGAATGAAATTCAGTCCCCAGGTTGCAAGGGGTGACATTGAAACAGGAGATGTGGAGATCAGTATGGATAGAACTAAGGCATTGTAAAGGTTAAAAAGACCCTAATGGGAAAAAAAAAAAAAAAAACTAATCTACAGGCCCCCAAACAGTAGCCTGGACATAGGGAGCGAGTTGAATCAGAGTTATAAAATTGGCATGTAGTAAAAGTAATGCTGTGGTTTGTTATGGGAGATTTCAACTATGCAGGTAGACTGGGAAAATCAGTTGGTACTGGACCCCAAGAAAGGGACTTTGTAGAGTGCCTTCGTGATGGATTCTTAGAACAGCTTATAATTTGGAGCTTACCAGGGAGAAGCAATTCTGGATTTAGTGTTATGTAATGAACCGGAATTGAAAAAAAAATAAAGGAGACCTCGAGGTTAATGAGCCATTAGGAGGCATGACCATAACAATGGTCAGGTTTAATCTACAATTTGAGAGAGAGAATGGTAGATCGGAGGTGTCAGTGTTGCAGTTGAATAAAGGGGTACTATGGGTCATGAGGAGGAGCTGGCCAAAGTTGACTGGAAAATACGCTAGCAGGGATGACAGTGGAAACAACAACGGCAGGTATATTCTTCCCCCCCCAAAAAGGAATAAATAATACAGAAGGTGCAGGATCAGTTTCTTCCTAGGGAGGAAGAAAGATTCCAATGGGAGAAAGGAAGCGACCATGGCTGACAAGGGACGTCAGGGACAGTATAAAAATTAAAGCGAAGAAGTACAACGTAGCAAAGATGATCAGAAGCAAGAGGATCGGGTAATGTTTAAAGAACAACATAAGATAACCAAAAGACAACACGGGAGAAGAAAAGATGAGGTTATGAAGTAGCATCCAAGAATATAAAGCAGGATAGTAAAACCTTTCTTTAGGTATGTGAAGAGGAAAAAAAATAAGTTAAGAGCCAAAGTTGGACCCTTGATGACCGAAAAAGTGAATTTATTATGGGGAACAAGGAAATGGCAGATGATTGAACGTACTTTGGATCTGTCCTTCACTAAGGAGGACACAAACAATCTTCCATATATTGTAGCAGCCAGAGATCTGGGGTGACGAACATGAAGGAAATACATATTAGGGCAGGAAATGGTGTGGATAGACTGATGGGACTGAAGGCTGATATATCCCCAGGGCCTGATGGTCTACATCCCAAGGTACTTAAGGAAGTGGCTCTAGAAAATCGTGGGATGCATTGGTGGAACTTTTCCAATGTTCTATAGACCTCAGGATCAGTTCCTGTGGATGGAGAGAGCTAAAGTTATCCGCACGCCTTCATAAGAAAAGGGGGAGGAGAGCTAACATAACACACATGAGTGGAAAGACTAAAAGACCTGTTAGCCCTGACATCGGTGGAGGGGAAGATGCTGGAGTAAATAATAAAAAGATGAATACCGCACATTTAGATAGACAGTTAAAGATTGTTCCAGTCAGCATGATTTACAAGGGGAAATCAATGCTTGACTAATCTTCTGGAATTTTTTGAAGATTAACTAGTAAAAATGGACAAGGAGAGCCAGTGGATGTAGTGACCCTGGACTTTCATAAAGCATTTGATAAAGTCCCCACATAGTCAGATTAGTGAGCAAAATTAGGGCACATAGTATTGGGGGTGAGGCTGACAAGGATAAAGACGTGGTTGGCAGACAGGAACCAAAGAGTAGGAATAACGGAGCCCTTTTTCAGAATGGCTGCAGTGACTAGTGGGTACCGCAAGGCTCCAGGTGGGTGGGACTGCATCAATTCACAATATAAAACCAAAGACTTGGGAATGAAGGGATTCAAAGTAAATTAGCAAATTTGCAGATGACACAAATCAAGCTGGGTGGCAGTGTGTGAACTGTGAGGAGGATGCTATGCGAATAGCAGAGTGACCTGGTCAGTTTGGCGAAAGATGGGCAGATGCATGGCAGATTAAGTTATAATGCGGATAAATGTGAGGTTATCCACTTGGTAGCAAAACCAGGAAGCAGATTTACTATCTAAAGGTGTCAAGTTGGTAAAAGGAGAAGTACAACGGATCTGGGTCCCTTGTTCGTCAGTCTATGAAAGTAAAAGCATCAGGTACAGCAACATTGAAGAAAGCAAATGGCATAGTTGGCCTTTATAAGTAAGAATAGAAAATAGGAGCAAAGAGGTCCGTCTGCCTTTGTACTGAAGCCCCATGTGAGACCACACCTGGAGTGATGTGTGCAGTTTTGGTCCCCTAATTTGAGGAAGGACATCTGCTATTGAGGAAGTGCAGCGTAGGTTTACACATGTTAATTCCGGGATGGGTGGACTGTCATATGCTGAAGAATGAGCCAGCTGGGTCTTGTACACTCTGGAGTTTAGAAGGATGAGAGGGGAATCTCATTGATAAACATAATATTGTTAAGGTTTGGACACGCAAAGGCAGGAAACATGTTCCCGAAATGTTGGGGGAGTCCTGAACCAGGGCCACAGTTAAGAATAAGGAGTAAGCCATTTAAGAACGAGACAAGGAAAACACTTTTTCTCACGGGAGGGTGGAGTCCCTGTGAATTCACTGCCTCTTTGGAGGCAGGTCTCTAGATGCATTCAAGAAGCCGCTAGATAGGGCTCTTAAAATAGCGGCGTCAGGGTTATGTGGAGAAGGCAGGAACGGGTACTGATTGGGGATAGATCAGCCAAGATCATAATGAGTGTGGTGCTGGTTTGAAGGCCCGAATGGCTACAATAGACAATAGGTGGCAGGAGTATGTTGTCCTATTGTCATTCTGACATTGACGAGGTTGTTTAACTCTTGACACTAGTTAGACACACGAGGTTCTCAATCTCCTCATGTACTCCGTGTCATTATGATATCTATTATGTATCTATCTATCTATCATCTACCTCTATCTATATACTATTAAAACTCTGTGTGTGTGTATGTCTGATTTTTCCACACCCCCCCCCCCGGGTCGGCCCGCTCGCTCTTCAAGTCTTGCTCAAGACAAAGATCGCCTCCTCCACCGCTGCTTTTCGCCGTCCTCCAGAAATACAGCGGGGGAACAACTGATCTTTGCCTTGAGCCAGAGAAGCAGGACAACTTCCAATCTACCAGCATAGTCCGCTTCTGTTAATGGATCATTCCACATGAGTTCCAGTTCGCTAACACCCCCCCCCCCCCCCCCCCCCCCCCCCAATGGGTCGCACTTGGTCTAGTTATACTTTTAAAGCACTACTGCTGGCCAGCCAACATAACGGATACTGCAGCCCGGTCTCTCAAAAACGCCACCAGTTTTTATTCTTTCCGTCGGCGATTTTCGCTTTGCTGGCGCCCAGCTGCTACCCATAACCCACCCACCCCCATCCCGGGGCACCGACATTTTCCTTATTTCGCTGCGATTTTACTTCTCAACTCCCTATCTCTCTTCTACTCCCCCTGCTCACTCTCTCCCCCCCTCTCCTTCTCTCTCTCCCTCTCTCTCTCTACCCCTTCCCTCCACCCAACTCTCCCTCTCCCTCTCCCTTTCTCACCCATCTCTCCACTCTCTTAGCCCCCCTCTCCCATCTTCTCTCCTCATTCTCTCTATCCCCTCCTTGCCCCACCCTCCCTCTCCTCCCACCCCCCCTTCATCCCCCTCTCCCACCTGTCCCGTGCCCTTCTATCTCTGCACTCTCACTGGTCTCTCCCATTGTCTCTCTCTGCCCTCAGTCTCTACCCCCCTCTCCTCTCTAGACGCGCCCTGCGAGTTGGGGGCTATGTCAGTGGCTAGGGCGGTTATGGTGGGTTAAAAGGATCATTATTTAATAATTATTAATATAATATCCAGGGGGTAGTTGGGGTAGTTAGTTATGGGGGGAGGTGTGTTAGTGTGTGTGATGCCGCTCTGCCCCCCTCCCCCCAACCCACCGCACCTCCCCCACAACCACACGTTGGGGAAACAGACCCAACGGGTCTGCACTTGGTCTAGTATCTATTAAAACTCTGTGTGTGTGTGTGTGTGTGTGTGTTTTCCGACAAAATCCCACACAAGAGATTAGTATACAAACTTAAAGCACATGGTATTGGCGGTTCAGTATTGATGTGGGTAGAGAACTGGCTGGTTGACAGGAAGCAAAGAGTAGGAGTGAATGGGTCCTTTTCAGGATGGCAGGCAGTGACTAATGGGGTGCCACAAGGCTCAGTGCTGGGACCTCAGCTATTTACAATATAAATGATTTGGACGAGGGAATTAAATGCAACATCTCGAAGTTTGCAGATGACACGAAGCTGGGGGGCAGTGTTAGCTGTGAGGAAGATGCTAGGAGGCTGCAAGATGACTTGGATAGACTGGGTGAGTGGCAAATGCATGGCAGATGCAGTATAATGTGGGATAAATGTGGGTTATCCACTTTTGGTGGCAAAAACAAAAAACAGGAAAGTTTGACTATTTGAATGGTGACCGATTAGGCAAAGGGGAGATGCAATGAGACCTGGGTGGTTCATGGACACCAGTCCATTGAAAGTGGCATTGCAAGTGCAGCAGGCTCGCTGAAGAACAGCGAATGTTATGTTGGCATTCATAGCAAAAGGATTTTTTGAGTACAAGAGCAGGGGAGGTTCTACTGCAGTTGTACAGGATCTGGTGAGGCCACACCTACAGTTTTGTCTCCTAATCTGAGGAAAGGACATCCTTGCATAGAGGGGGGTTTACAGAGAAAGGTTTCACTGACTGATTTCTGGGATGGCAGGAATTCCATATGAAGGAAAGATGGATTAGACTCGCTTGTACTCGCTGGAATTTAGACGATTGAAGGGGGGATCTCATAGAGGACTTACAAAATCTTAGGGGGGTTGGACAGGCTAGTTGCAGGAAGATTGTTCCCGATAGCTTCCTTGGGGGAAGTCAGGACCAAGTGGTCACAGTTTAAGGATAAGGGGGAGTTCTTGTAGGGACCGCGATTGCAGAAAAAAATTTTCCACACAGAGGTGTGTGATGAATCTGGAATTCTCTGCACAGAAGGTAGTTCGAGGCCAGTTTCGTTGGCCATATTTAAGAGGGAGTTGGATGTGGCCCTTGTGGCTGAAGGGATCAGGGGGTATGGAGAGAAGGCAGGTACAGGATACTGAGTCAGATGATCAGCCATGATCATATTGAATGGCGGTGCAGGCTCGAAGGGCCGAATGGCCTCCTCCTGCACCTATTTTCTATGTGTCTATGTTTCTATGAAAATCCCTTTACAGTGTATCTCCTCGAAAAAAAGACACAAAAACGCGGGGATTTTTGCAAATTCGGTAGGGATTTAACATGTTCAGAAATCCATTCCTCTAGATTTCATCAATTATTTTCCCAGATTTTGAATAAAACATCAAAAAAAAATTAAAATCAAACTGCTGCATGAGCCAAAGTGCCACCTCACAGATGTCCAATCATAATGGATCTCATTTACATATATGACATCACAATGGGACGTGAGGGAGATTGGAACCTTCACGTGGTCCCACTAAAATCAAACTTCGTGACAGAGGCACAGAGCCCTCTCCAGATGTCTAATCACATTGGGACAGGGGTGGGAGATCTCTGCCCCTCTCTCCCTCCCTTTCACAATGCCTTTGCACTTGGCCCAACTGGCCCCGCCCAGCCCCGCCCTCCCCTGCCTGCTGGTGCCCCCCCCCCCCCCCCACACACACACGCTGCCAGGTTGTAAGATTCCATTGGTTTTTCATGAATTTAATTTAATTCTTTGGTCTCAATGGGACAGGGGTGGGAGATCTCGCCCCTCTCTCCCTCCCCTTTCACTGCCTCTGCAACTTAGCCCTCAACTGGCCGCCCTGGCCCTTGCCCGATCCTGCCCTCCCCTGCCTGGCCTGGTGCCCCCCCCCCCCCCCCCCCCCCCCCCCCCCCCCACGCTGCCAGGTTGTAGATTCCATTGGTTTTCATTGAATTTAATTTAATTCTTTGTCACTTAACATATCACTATTCTTACATTTACTTTTAATTTCAAAGACAGTTTAAAAAAAAAATTGCTGCATTCATTGACAGCTTAGATCAGACCCGCTGTGTGTGTGTGTGTGGGGGGGGGGGGGGTGGGAGAGGAGAGGGGGGGGGGTTTGGGGTGGGTGGTTAAAGGAGGGGTTGTGGTTAGTGTATGTGTGACGCGGCAGGCTGCTCCCCGAATTCCACAGAGCTGCCGACAGCTTTCGTGCATGAGGCGCACGCTTCATTCCCGGAACATTCTGAATGCGTGATTGAAGGTTGCATTTAGTTCGCTCTCTATCTCCCCATCTCTCTCTCTCCCCATCTCTTCTCTCTCTCCCTCCCCCTCCGCTCTGTCTCTCTCCCCCCCTCTATCTCCCCCCCTCTTCTCTCTCTCTCTCCCCCTTTCCTCTCCACCAACCCCCTGCCCTCCCTAACCCTCCCTCCCCAAAACCCTTCACCCCTCCCTTCCACCTAACCCCTATCCCTTTCCCTCCACCCCATCCCCTCCCCCCCTCCCCCCTTCCCCGCCCCCACCTCTTCCCCTCCCATCGTCTCTCTCTCACTCTCCTCCCCTCTCTCTGTCCTCCCAATTCTCACACCCCTCCTCCCCCACCCTCCCTCTCCTCCTCCCCTCCACCCCCTCTCCCTCTGCCTGTCCCTTTCTCTCGGTCTCTCCCCATTCTCTCTCTGCCCTCACACTCTACCCCACCCCCTCCCTCTCTAAACACGCCTGCGAGTTGGGGGCTATGCATCAGTGGATAGAGCGGTTATGGGGTAAAAGGAGCAAATTAATAATATTAATATAATATCAAGGGGGGTAGTTAGCGCATGTGCGTAGTGTATGTGACGCCGCATTCCCCCCCCCCCACCCACAACCACACTTTGGGGGAACAGACCCAACGGGTCTGCACTTGGTGTAGTTATTTTAGATATCCGGCCCACTTCAGCTGTGTTTAGCTGTGATATCCTAGTATTGAGGGGAGTGTGTGAGGATGGGTTACACACTGCATGTTGTAGAGTTGGACATGTTTTCAAGTTGGAAGATCTAGCTTGTTATTTATCCCAGGGTGAATTCTTGCCCCTCAGTTATTTGGTATTAAATTCCGCGCCTGGAGGAGGGGACAGTGTTTCTTCCCCCTTTGTTCTATTTATTAAACTTAAGTTTGAACTCATTGTATGTGATGGTATGCCTCATCTCGTTGGACAACATGCAAATCTATAGAACTACTAGACCAAGTGCACACCCTTTGGGTCTGTTCCTTATTTTCTTTAAAGGCATGAGTATATAAATTAAGTAAGCGTGGAGCCGTTATCTCGTGAAATCTTTTATAAAATTCATTACTAAAACCATCTGGTCCAGGCGTCTTACCATTTTTCAGCGATTTTATTGTTTCACCTATTTCTTCAAGTGTAATCTGAGCTCCTAATTCCTCTTGTTCCAAAAGGTCAAGTTTTGGAAGATTACAGTTATCTAAAAAAATTATAATATTACTATCTTCTATTTTAGTTTTAGATGTATACAAATTTTGATAAAATTGAGCAAATCTGTTAATATCCTTAGGTAATGTTAGTAATTCACCTTTCTCTGATTTTTAGTGATAGTATGATTTTTCCTTTTCTTGTTTTTTCAATTGACGAGCTAAGAGTTTGTGTGGCTTGTCACCAAATTTGAAATGTTCCTGTTTTGTGATTTGGAATAATCTTATTACTCTTGCCGATAAAATTCGATTAAGTTTTAAATTTCAGTAGTATTTATCTTATGTTTATCTGTAGTTGGATCTTTGGCATTATCTAACACTAGTTGTTTAATTTCTTGTTCTAGCATCTGTTGTTCTGTCTTATTCTTTTTATTTTGAAAAATTTGATATGAGATTATAACTCCTCTGATAAATGCCTTGAAAGTTTCCCGTAGTAAAGAAGGTGAAATACCTGGTGTTTCATTTGTCTCAAAAAAAAAATTAATTTGTTGTTTTAAATATTTATAACCTTGTGGGTTATTTAGAATTTGTGTATTAAACCTCCAAAAAGATTTTTTACCTGGCATTCCCTCAAATTTTAATATTTATGGGGTACATTTTAATATTAAGAGGGGTAAAATTTTAATAGAAAATTTTACCCCTCTTAATTGGTTCATTGGCACCCCTTATATTCCAACTGCAGAATGTGATTCCTCCATTCTTTATTTGTCTATCGTCTTGCGTTATATATCAGTTTAGTGTTTTTGACTCTGATGATGCAACCAAATACCTCAGAACTCTGGGTGCTGTGTGGATGTCTCGAACCTTTAAATTTATATTACATCTCCCTCCTGTGTAATACCTTAATAAGAAAAAAAAGAACAAATGTGATGTGATGTTAATTTAAAAAAAATTAAACAAATAAGAATCTTGATAGTGAATTTAAAAAAAGTGATGTTAAGGTATCTAAGAGAAGATGCCTTAAAAACGCGAAGCCACCTAAGGTGGCGAAAAATGTATGGACTTCCGTTGATGTTGTTATACATTGAGCTCGTCCCTTAACAGAGTCTCATAAAAGGCTGTGAACCGTTTCATATACCAGGAGCAATTGAAAACAAAAAAATATCAGAAAAAGAGGGGGAAAATGAAACCAAAAATAAAACACACAACATTATGTTCAGTTCTATAAGTATATGTGTCTTTCCAATTTATCTAAACATGTAATCTATTCTGAACATTACCATATATATCAACTCAAAAGTATTACTTAACTATCCCATTCTTTAATACAAGCAGGTTCCAAGGGGTTAAACAAAACCATGCAGCTGGAATCTGTAATATCTCATTTCATGTCCCTCATTAATTCTGTATCTTCCACGTTCTTTTGTTTATCTTTAAGTTTTCCATTCAAGGTGAAACATGGACTGTACGATCGAAAACACATTCCAGACTGATAAGCATATCTGGCGCTGTCTGGAAAAGTTCCGCCATCTTAATTAGATCTTGTATTAAAAAGTTTAATATTCCTGCTAGTCGTCCTCTTCATCCGATATTTCCTTTGCGATATCTTGTGTGTACTTAAAAGCCATTTCAGGGTCTATGAATGAGCGTTCAGTATCCTTATAAGAATTTTTCATTTTTGCAGGGTAGATCACCCCATATCTCACTTGGGATATACCTTTCAGAATGTTTCTTGTCTTTGTAAACAAGATCCTTTTTTGGACGACTTCACTGGGATAATCACGGAAAAGTCTAATATTATCCCCAAGATATGTAAGATTGTCCCCGTGAACAATTTTATTCAGCATATTTTCCAGTGAAGAAATGTCAAGGAATTTCACAATTATCTGTCTCGGGGGAGCATTTATCCCTTTTGGAAAGCGTCTAACCCGGTGGGCAACATCAATTTTCCGGAAGTTTAAAAACTTCTCTAAGTAAATCAGCAACAAAAGTACGTGTGTGAGATCCACGCCCCTCTCGTCCTTCTTTAACTCCTAGAATTCTCAAATTCTGCCTTCTCGATCTCGCCTCCAAGTCCAAACACTTCAGTCATTTCATGTCATCAGTCATTTTAACAAGTTGCTCCCCCTCAGATTTTTGAACCTTTTTCAGATTCAATATTTCCAAAGACATCTCTTTCATTTGGCCTGCCATTTCTTCCATCAGCTTATCAGACTTTTTCATGTCCCCACACATCTTATCAAACTTCTTATTATAGTCTTTTTCCATTCTGGCACAATCTCTCGTTAAGTTTTTATCAAGCTCTTTAAATTGTTTCTTCAGCTCCTTTAACTCACCACAGGCAGAATCAATTTTTTTTAGAAAGATTAATCTCCATTCTCTCCAATGTAGTACTGATGTCTGCTAGCATTTGCTTCACCTCCTTCTCCTTTTTTTTTCTTTTGTAGCCATTTCAGACACAGATCCTTGTGAGTAAGACTCTTCTTCTGAGCTTTCTGCTGTCGTTTGCAGAGTTTCCAAAACTTCCTGAAGCTTGATAGTAGCTTTCTTAGGTCCTCGTAAGCGTCTCTCCTTGCTCATTTAAAACTCCCATTAAATTCCAGCTCCGGTGAGTTTTTTAAAATCAGTCCTATCTCTCAAAACAGCTTTTTCACAATTTTAATGGAAAGGAGCTCAATGCTGCGACCTTACAGTTTCATGGCGGCCCCCGGAAGTCGTCTCCGTTCTAAATGGCATGCCCCTTATTCTTAAACTGTGGTCCCTGGTTCTGGACTCCTCCAACATCGGGAACGTGTTTCCTGCCTCTAGCATGTTCAAGCACTTAACAATCAATATGTTTCAATGAGATGCCCTCTCATCCTTCTAAACTCCAGAGTGTACAAGCCCAGCTGCTCCATTCGCTCAGCATATGACAGTCCCGCCATCCCGGGAATTAACCTTGTAAACCCATGCTGCACTCCCTCAATAGCAGGAATGTCCTTCCTCAAATTAGGGGACCAAAACTGCACACAATACTCCAGGTGCAGTCTCACTGGGGCTCTGTACAACTGCAGAAGGACCTCTTTGCTCCTATATTCGATTCCTCTTGTTATAAAGGTCAACATGCCATTTCCTAGCGCTAACGGCAGGTACTCGGGAAACGTGGTAACTCGTGAAGATTTTTCAACATGTTGAAAAATGTCCACATGTAGAATATACTCCATATATTCCATATGAAATACGGAAAATGAACGTGGGGCCCCCCTTCGGCGAAAAATCGGTCCAATCGGCCTAGAACCGGCCCTGGTTGTACAGGGCACTGGTGAGACCACACCTGGAGTATTGTGTGCAGTTTTGGTATCTGAATTTGAAGAAGGACATTCTTGCTATTGAGGGAGTGCAGCGTAGGTTCACAAGGTTAATTCCCAGGGTGGAGGAACTGACATATGATGAAAGAATGGAGCAACTGGGCTTATGTTCACTAGAATTTAGATGAATGATAGAGGATCTTTTTGATACAGAAACAATTCTTAAGGGATTGGACAGGCGAGATGCATAAAAAATGTTCTGGATTTTGGGGGAGTTCAGAACCAGTTCTTAAACCAGTTTAAGAATATGTGGTAGGCCATTTAGGACTGAAATGAGGAAAAACCTTTTCACCGAGAGAGTTGTGGAATCCTCTACCACAGAACTCAGTGGAAGGCAATTCACTGAATATATTCAAGAGAGAGTTAGATATAGTTGGAATCACTAATGGAATCAAGGGATACGGGGAGAAAGCAGGAAAGGGGTACTGATTTTGTATGATCAGCCATGATCATATTGAATGGTGGTGCCACCCCCCCCCCCCCCCCCCCCCCCCGGGTGCTGACTTAATGGACCGAATGGCCTACTCCTGCACATATTTTCAGTGTTTCTATATGTTTAAAACAAACCTTTACCCTACCCCTCTGTACATGTGACAATCATAACATTAAACTTAGATTGTGTGTAAGATTTCCAAATATGATGTTGACATAAAATCGGTGGAAACGCCTGTTGTGAAAAGACACCACACGTCTGGAAAGGGATGTAGACAGACCAGGTTCATGGACGGTGATTTGTGTGGCATCTGCGTCTTCACCAACCACACTTGAGCTTCCCTGCAACGTCCCAGTTTGCAACATCATGCCGTGTGTTGCTGCCTCACTCTGGGCTGTCCTGAGCTTTCAGGAGTCGGTGGGATGGCTACAGTTCATGGGGAGCCATGAGCACAATAGTGAATCGTCTCCCAGCTCCGGCGGGGAAGTTTTCCTCAAGACAGAGCTCAGAACAGATAGGCCGGTTTTCGGAGTCTGAAGTCAGGGATGCGAGGCCTCGTGTTAGATGGTCAGGGAGGATTTTGTCTGTACTTAGGTGTCCGTGCGTGGCATTGGGGGAATGTTTTTTTTCCTCCTCCATTTGCTCTAATTGTTCAATTTTTCTGGGGTGTGGGAAGTAAATGGCATCTGAATAGATATAGGACAGTCAGTGGATTATATCAATGATGACACAAGAAACCACAATTGCTGGAATCATGGGCAGAAAATAAAGGAACCCAGTCATCAGGCGGCATCCATGAATTAGAATTCGGATCACGCGTAAGTGTATTAATGTCATGTGAATAGAGTACAATGAAAAACTTGGTTATACATGCCTTCCAATCAGATCACATAATATATACAAATATAATTGACAAACTCGTGCAATACATAGAACAAATGGGGGAGGGGGGGGTACACACAGTGTAGAATATTGTTCTTAGCATTGTAGCATATCAGGTTCATAGACAAAATGTTTCAGTCTCGGGAGGGGAGTTTCTCTTACAGTACATTGCGGCGGTGAGGTATACCATGTGTTGATCGATGAAAGACGCAAAACACTGGAGCAACTTAGCAGGTCAGGCAGGATATCTCTGGAAGAATGAACTAGATGAAGTTTCAGGTTGAGACCCTTCTTCAGATTGAAAGTCAGGGGAGAGGGAAACATCTGTTCCTGTGCCTTTTCTCCAGAGATGTTGCTTGACCCGCTGAGATGCTCCTGCATCTATCTTTGGCTCTTCTCCATTCATCATGCGCCCACATTGTGCTTTACATCAACGATCCTATAACGGAGCAAGATAGACCACTCCTTCTAAATGCAGTGGGCTGACGTGTAGTGCGCAACAGGCCTTTTTTTTCACCCATTTCAGTAACCTGACCCGACTCGCAGGGTAATCAATGTTGCAGGGGAACAGTTTGTGTCAATAAATTATAATTCTGAAAATGAGGAGAAGATTTTTACCAAATAACCTTTATTTTTACGAGGATGTTTCCTTAACTGACTTCCGTCTCCGCACCTGTATCTTAGCTCCACTACGGGATCTCTGGTGCGGAGACGGAAGCCGGTTACGGAAACGGGCCGTCCGAAATACCCATGAATCTGCCCATGACTGGACCGTACAACGTCTTTTCGTCGAGTGATCTATATCTTGCTTGCTATAGGATCTTTGCTTCGGAGTGGCTTGAGAGGTTTTTGGGAGAGCGGGTAATTTTTGAAGATAAGCAATCCCATTGATACTCCAGGAGATAGTCAACAATCCTAATTCCCATATTGGATGCTGTAATGCTCTCAGTTACGAAGTAAGACCAGGCGGCCACTGCTTTCACAACACAGGCTCCATATGTCGAGCAGGTCCATCCCTGGCCAGCTTTCCTTGCTTTCTTATTTGACAGGACTCTGTCCCCACTCCTTCGCAATCTATATACTTTTTAAAATTGTGTGGTAGTGGCGAATGTTGGGTGGATGTGCGTATGTGGCATTTTACCTTTGATTCGTTACTCTACGAAATAACAGACGCAAAAAACCACAACATTTTTTACCATTTCGTAGCCGATTTTACTTTACAATCGCATGTTATCACTCCTTCGTCAATTATTTCCCCAGATTTTGAGTAAAATTCATCACAAAACTCAATTTAAAATATCTAAACTGCTCTTACCAGCTGCTAATGTCACAAATGCCCACCTGGAACCAATCCAAGCAGCTTCCTCTCTTATTTGGCGCCCGATCTCTCCCTCCACCATATCTCTCTTCCGCTCTACCCCCCCCCCAGCCCGCCTCCAAGAACGCTCGCGCCACGCCTCCGCATCTGGACTCCTACGCCCGCCTACTCCAATACCGCCGCTCGCACAGAGCACCGCTCGCTCAGACCTGCAAACCGAACACGTGCAGTGCATAGTCCTTTGAAAAAATCTTACAAGCAGGCAAGGGAGCTTTGAAATAAACCTTGCGACCCCCCCCCTCCCCTCTCGCTATCCTCTCTCTATGCCTCTCTCTCTCGGCCCTCCGGACGCGCTAGCGCTCCCCCTTCTCGCTCTATCTCCCCTCTCTCTCTCTTTCCCCCCCCCTCTCTCTCCCTAGTAGAAACAAAGACTCTCTCCCCTCCCCCCTCCCTCCTTCACCCTTTTCTCACTCTCATCACCCCTTTTCTCTCTCATCCAACCTTTGCTCTCTTCCCCTCCCCCTCCCCCCTCTTTCTCTCTCCCCCATCTCTCTTCCTCTCCCCCTCCACCCCTCCCCCTCCCTACCCCCCAATTTACCTTTCGTAAATTCCATGCTGACTTTGTCCAATGATTTCACCACTTTCCAAAATGTGCTGCTATCCCATCTTTAATAACTGACTGGCAGTTTCCCCACTACCGATGTTAGACTAACTGGTTTGTAATTCCCCGTTTTCTCTCTCCCTTTTTTTTTAAATGTGGGGTTACATTAGCTACCCTCCAATCCTCATGAACTACTCCATCTTATTTGACCCCCGGTCCCCTGCCATTTCCAGCAGATTATTTATGTCTTTCTTAGTGAAGACTGAACCAAAGTAGTTATTCAATTGGTCTTGCATGTCCTTGTTACCCCATGATCAATTCACCTGTTTCTGACTGCAAGGGAACCTACATTTGTTTTAACTAATCTCTTTCTCTTCACATATCTATAAACATTTTGCAGTCATTTTTTATGTTCCCTGCCAGTTTTCTTTCATAATCTATTTTCCCTTTCCTAATTAAGCTCTTTGTCCCCCTCTGCTGGACTCTGAATTTCTCCTAGTCCTCTGGTAGGCTGCTTTTTCTCGCTAATTTGTATGCTTCAGCTTTTGTTTTTATACTATCCCTGATTTCCCTTGTTATCCATGGATGCACTACCTTCCCTGATTTATTCTTTTTCCAAACTGGAACAATTGTTGTAGTTCATCTATGCAGTCATTAAATACCTTTCATTGCACATCCACTGTCAACCCTTTAAGAATCAGTTGCCAGTCTATCTTGGACAATTCACGTCTCATACCTTCAAAGTTACCTTTGTTTAAGTTCAGAACCCTTGCTTCTGACTTAATTATGTCACTCTCCATCCTAATGAAGAACTCATGCATATTTTGGTCACTCTTGCCCAAGGGGCCACGCACAACAAGACTGCTAACTACCCCTTCCTCATTACTCAATACCCAGTCTAGAATAGCCTGCTCTCTCGTTGGTTCCTCTACATGTTGGTTTAGAAAACTATCCCGCATACATTCCAAGAAATCCTCTTCCTCAGCACCCCTGCCCATTTGATTCACCCAATCTATATGTAGATTGAAGTCGCCCATTATAACTGTTTTACCCTTGTTGCACGCATTTCTAATTTCCTGTTTGATGCCATCCCCAACTCCACTACTACTGTTAGGTGGCCTGTACACAACTCCCACTAGCGTTTTCTGCCCCTTAGAGTTTCGCAGCTCTACCCATATCGATTCCACATCCTCCAAGCTAATGTCCTTTCCTTCCTATTGCATTAATCTCCTCTCTCACCAGCAATGCTACCACACCTCCTTTTTCTTTCTGTCTATCCCTCCTGAATATTGAATATCCCTGGATGTTCTGCTCCCAGCCTTGGTCCCCCTGGAGCCATATCCCCGTGATCCCAACTATAGCATAGTCATTAATAGATATCTGCACCTTCAACTCATCCACCTTATTACGAATGCTCCTCGCATTGAGACACAAAGCCTTCAGGCTTGTTTTTACAACACTCTTACTCCTTATACAAATATGTTGACAAGTGGCCCCTTTTGATTTTTGGCCTGGAAACCCACCACCTCTTATTCTCTGTTTATTATTATTTTCTTCTATCTCCCCCCCCCCCCCTCCTACATGTTGGGTCTGAGTGCTTCCCTTCTCTGCCTCCTGCCTCAGACCCTGTCCACTAGCTTTCTCTATTTGAGTCCCTCCCCCCAACCGTTCTAGTTTAAAGTCCCCCCAGTACCCTTTGCAAATTTCCCTGCCAGGATACTGGTCCCCCTTGGGTTCAGGTGCAACCCGTCCTTTTATACAGGTCACTCCTTCCCCAAAAGAGGTTCAACTGATCCAGAAACTTGAATCCCTGCCCTCTGCACCAGTCCTTCAGCCAGGCATATATCCTCCACCTTGCTCCATTCCTACTCTCACTGTCGCGTGGCTCGGGAAGTAATCCTGAGATTGTTATCTTTGCGATCCTTTTCCTTAACTCTCTTCCTAACTCCCTAAATTCTCCTTTCAGGATCTCTTCTCTTTTTTTACCTATGTCATTGGTACCAATATGTACCACGACCTTAGGCTCCTCTCCCTCCCTTTTCAGGATATCTTGGACACGTTCAGACACATCCAGGACCCTGGCACCAGGGAGGCAAACTACCATCCGGGACTCCGGACTGCGTCCACAGAATCACCAATCTGACCCCTTAAAAAGCATATATGCTTAACCATACACACTACAGATTGATGCAAGCATGTTTTCTGTGAAGGACAGAAAATTACCATGACATGGCCATAGCATGGATCGTTATTGTTATATGCACAGAAACATAGAAAATAGGTGCAGGAGTAGGCCATTTGGCCCTTTGAGCCTGCACCGCCATTCAATATGATCATGGCTGATCATCCAACTCCGTATCCTGTACCTGCCTTCTCTCCATACCCCCTGATCCCTTTAGCCACAAGGGCAACATCTAATTCCCTCTTAAATATAGCCAATGAACTGGCCTCAAATGCCTTCTGTGGCATAGAATTTCACAGATCCACAGAGAATTCCACAGATTCACCACTCTCTGTGTGAAAAATTATTTTCTCATTTCGGTCCTAAAAGACTTCCCCCTTATCCTTAAACTGCGACCCCTAGTTCTGGACTTCCCCAACATCGGGAACAATCTTCCTGCATCTAGCCTGTCCAACCCCTTAAGAATTTTGTACGTCTCTATAAGATCCCCCCTCAATCTTCTAAATTCCAGCGAGTACAAGTGGAGTCTATCCAGTCTTTCTTCATGTGGAAGTCCTGCCTTCCCAGGAATCAGTCTGGTGAACCTTCGCTGTACTCCCTCTATGGCAAGAATGTCTTTCCTCAGATTAGGAGACCAAATCTGTACACAATACTCCAGGTGTGGCCTCACCAAGACCCTGTACAACTGCAGTAGAACCTCCCTGCTCTTGTACTCAAATCCTTTTGTTATGAATGCCAACATACCATTTGCTTTCTTCACAGCCTGCTGCACCTGCATGCCTACTTTCAATGACTGGTGTACCATGACACCCAGGTCTCCTTGCATCTCCCATTTTCCTAATCGGCCACCATTCAGATAATAGTCTACTTTCCTGTTTTTGCCACCAAAGTGGATAACCTCACATTTATCCACATTATACTGCATCTGCCATGTATTTCCCCACTCACCCAATCTATCCAAGTCACCTTGCAGCCTCCTAGCATCCTCCTCACACCTAACACTGCCCCCCAGCACTCTGGCTTCCCACATAATTTATCCATGACAAAATATACAGGCTGCAAGGAAATTTCTAAAGGCGTTTTATGATAATAGCTGTTAAAACCGACTATACCCATCTGACATGTTAGACATTACACTAACTGACAAGAGATGGCCAAAGGACATAACTGCAGCAAATGTTCTTTTGGTAATATGTTTAATGGTGTCAAAATAAATAATAACATTGGGAATTAAAACACATTTGATTACATTCCGTTATCAAACATAATCAATGTTCGCTCTGAAGACCATGAAGCACAATAGGGTCAGGGGGTGTGTGAATCAGTGCGGGGTGGATATATGGAGGGTTGGGGGGGAGGGGGGTTGAGAAGGCATTCGGTGCGGAATGGATGGATTGAGGCAGGTGAATTAGTACGTGTTGGTTGGAGTAGGTAAAATTGTGAGAAGAGCACGGGGGATGTCAGTGGTGTTGAATGGGGGGCTCAGTACAGGATGGATGGGGGGGCTCAGTACAGGATGGATGGGGATTCAGTACAGAATGAATGGGGGTAGACAAAAATGCTGGAGAAATTCAGCAGGTGAGGCAGCATCTATGGAGCTAAGGAAATAGGCAATGTTTCGGGTTGAGACCCTTCTTCAGACTGTTCCCCCCCCATTCTTCTTGCGTGGCATCAGTATGGGGGGATCAGTACAGGATGGATGGGGGGGGGGGGGATCAGCACAGGATGAATGGGGAGGGGGATCAGCACAGGATGAATGGGGAGGGGTCAGGACAGTGTGAATCGGAGGATCAATATAGGATGAATGGGGGATCAATACGGGATGCATGAGGGTATCAGTGCAGTATGAATGGGGGATCAGTAAAAGATGAATGGGCAGACCACTACAGGATGGATGGGGGGGGATTGGTGCAGGGTAAATGGAGGTGGGTCAGTGCAGTATAAATTGGGGGAGAAGTGCAGGATTGATGTGAAGGGGGGGGTCAGTACAGGGTGAATTGGGGGACCAGTGTAGGATGGATGGGGGGGGGGGGGGGGGGGTGGCAGGAGAATTACTGCGAGGTGGGTAGGGTGATGAATAGATTGGGGGGGGTAGATGGAGGGGAGTGCAGGGGATGTCAGTGAGGACTGAATAGAGGAGGGAATGGGGATCAGTGCGGGATGGAGAGGAGGGGTCAGGATAAGAGGGGTGGAGGGGGGCGTACGAGAGAGAGAGAGGAAGGGGCAGAGGAGGTGGTGAGGGAGGAAGGTCAGCGCTCCCCGGACAACATCGCCCCGCTTCCTTGGCCGTCGCTGTCTAACGCCAAAGTGGCGCCGCCAAAGGGGGAGGTGGTTGGGAACTCGTCGCCACCGCCTCCCCTCCTCCGCCAGCCGACAGGAAGGTGCGGGGCCGAGCGGTGCAGCTGCTTCAGTCGGCGGAAGGAGACCTCCACCTCTCTTCCTCCCTCCCTCCCTGCTCCCGGCCTCGGCGTGCGAGAGGGGTTGTTTTGAAAGCGCAAGCAGCGACCGTTATCAGGGCGATAGCAACCGCTGATGGCTAATCCGCAAAAGACGCTTTCAAAGCAACCCCTCTCGCACGCCGAGGCCGGGAGGAGGAGGCGGTGGAGCCGCTGTTCGGGTCCCGTCATTCGCTCTGACCCTTCATCACCCCGCTCCTAGTATCTTTGCCCCGCAATCAAAGACACTAGAGGAATACAGCCACCGACACGAAACTTCAGTTCCTATTCACCAGAGTTGCTGCCTGAACTGCGGAGTTACTACAGTTTTATGCGTCTCCCGGTATAAACCAGTATTTGTGTGCCAAGCCGGGCAAAATGAGTCGGCGGTTAGGTTGCCCGGCGGCACTTTCTGTGGTCATTGGCACCCGGGCAACCGCTAATTTCGAGCCCTGGGTAGCTAGTGTTGGGTGGTTAATGTGTGTGACGCCGCATGCCGCCCCCCTCCCCCCCACAAAAGCGCGTTGGGGGATCAGATCAAACGGGTCTGCACTTGGTCTAGTCTTCTTTATTAATCTTGTCATTCAGTTGGGAATCATACAGGCTAGAATAACCAGGATGCCCAGGCCTACAGTCTTGAGTTATATGGAGAAGTTAGGAAGGCTGAAATATTATATCTTTGGTGTGCAAGGGAATGAGAGGTGAGTTTACTGAGGTGTGCAAGACAAAGAGATGTTGGGATAAAGGGAACACTCAGTTCCAGGATAAAGGATCCACAAACTGGAGGGTGCAGGCTTAAGGCGAGAAGGGAGACATTTGGGTGGGATCTAGGGACAACAGGTTTACTTAGAGAGCAGTCCATATCTGGAACGCAATGCCAGAGGAAGCTGGGAAAGCGGATAATATTCGGGATGTCAAATGGCATTCAGACAGGTGTGTGAATTCGGCTTACGAGGCTGTATGCCGAATAATGGCTTACGAGGCTGTATGCCAAATGCAGGCAAATGGCCCTAATTGTAAAATTGCCACGGTTGTCATGGCAATATTGGCTGAATGGGCCGTCTTCCTGTGGTATACTGCTCTATCACTCTACCACTTATGGCACTGAGACAAGGTTGGCCGAGGGTACCGTTTTGGTGCTGCTGAGATCCATAACTACATGTCTCTACGACTCTTCACAGCAAGTCATCAAACGCACGAAGAGAGGAAGCCGTGCGGCCGGTTCCAGACTTCTCCTCAACCTGGTGACTGAGAAAGAGCCGCGGGTCCGTAAACTGATATGGAAATGTTTCATGAAAATGCACCACCTGCTCCCCAAACTGGAGGAGTTGCTGAAAGCAATGGGGGAAGAAGGTACAGGACATTCCTTTTTCAGTACGGAATTTGTCCTTTTATTCAAAATGCAACGCAGACTCATTCCATGAAATTATTCCAACAGGTTCTGATCTGATTGAATCGTTGAAAGCATTGAAGGCTTCCTTGGAAATATCTGCTCATCTGAAAGGTATTCAATTGCATGTTTTGGCCAACTGCGTATACACCGTCCATCGATCAGCCTTTCCTATTTTATCCCATCTTTATATCGACTCCTTGCAGACTAGGAACTATTTACAGAGGTCCAATTAACCAATGTCTTTGCGATAGGGGAGGAATGTGAAGGACTCGGAAATAACCCACATGGTTACAGGAAGAAGGTGCATACTCCACACAGGCAGCACCCAACGTTAGGATTAAACCCAAGTCTCTGGCACCGTGAGGCAGATGGTCTCCCAGCTTTCTCCACCCACCTCCACTATAAACAGTCTGCATAAGGTTCCTGACATGTCTCCTATCCATGTTCTCCAGGCTTGCAGCCTAGCCCGGAGTTAGCCAAGTACTTACCTTTTTGTCCTCTAAAGCTGCAGCATGAATTTGTGATTCTCACGCTGAATGCCCTGGTACGGTATAGGAGAACGCATATCGTATTCTTTCTTTACCACTATCTACTGTCAGCACTTTCAGGGGTTATGGCTTTGATATCAATGATGTTGAGGCATTGTCATTACTGTTTCCCTTTCAATCTCAAAGTGTAATAAATGACACTAGCCCTTTGTATTTCATTCCATCTGCCATTTCTCTGACATTATTAGTAGCTAATCTAAATCCTGCTACATGCTTTGACAACCGCCACAACTCTCCACAATTCCACCGATTTCGGTTGCTTCTGCAAATTTACTAACCAACCCATCTATAATTTTCATATATCATAAACAGTACAGTTCCGAGCACAGACCACTATGGACTCCATCAGTCACAGACGTCAAGCCAGAATAACCCTCTTCCAACATGATTATCCACAAACTATCAGTTCTGAATCCAACGGAACAATTTACCTTGACTTACCACATGACATGTATCTTAATCAAGACAAAAATGCTGGAGAAATTCAGCGGGTGCGGCAGCATCTATGGAGCGAAGGAAATAGGCAATGTTTTGGGCCGAAACCCTTCTTCAGAGGGAAGGCAATGGGGAAAAGTGGAAACCCTTCTTCAGACTGAAGAAGGGTTTCGGCCCGAAACGCTGCCTATTTCCTTCGTTCCATAGATGCTGCCACACCCGCTGAGTTTCTCCAGCAATTTTGTCCAACTTCGATCTTCCAGCATCTGCAGTTCCTTCTTGAACATGTATCTTAATTTTCTGGATCAGCCTACCATGACGGGATTTATTATGTCTTTCAAAAGTCCAGGTAGAAAACATCCCATTGCCCTTCCCTCATCGATCACCTACATCACCTTTGCAAAAACTCAGTCATTCATATGACATGACCAGTTGTGCACAAAGTCACACTGACCTTCCCTAATTCTCCCATTCTATTCAATGTGCGAGCAAATCATATTCCAACAAACCCTCTCCAATGGCTTCCCAACCACTGACGAGGTTCACTGGCCCATCATTTCCTGATTCATCTAACTTCCTTAAACAAAGGAACAACCCTGGCTATTCTCCAGTCCTCTGTGATTATGGCGAGTCAGGTCAAAGATAGTCTTATACATTGGAATTGCACCATCTAATGAATGATGGCACGCCAGAATAACTCGCACCATCTGCTTTCTGCGAAACTATTTAATTTCTGCTTTGCATATTCTTGAATTTAGAGTTGTAGTGATAGATTTATACTGTCATACAGCACGGAAACAGGATCTAATATGTCCATACCAAGCAAAATGTCCTATTTAAACTCTCCCGACCAGCCGCGATTGCCCAATATCCCTTTCCAATCCATGTATCTGTTTGTAATATTTTTCCAATTTATTTCTGCTTAGTCAACCAAAAATCAGCTATAACAATCAGATAATATATAATCAATAACACAGTCAACTAATAAGCGTAACAATAATCATAATCATAAAATGCAATATGGGGAGTCAATAGTCAGAGATGCGGACAGGAGATTCTACGGCATCAGGCAAGACTCCAGAATAGTGTGTTGCCTCCCCTGTGCCAGGGTCCAGGACGTCTCGAAGCGGCTGCACCACATGCTCAAGTGTGAAGTGGAGCAGGCGGAGGTTGTTGCGCACGTTGGCACTCAGACATAGGTAGGAAGCAGAAGGAGGTTCTGCAAGACGAATTTACAGAATTGGGAAGAAGACTGAAAAGCAGGACCTGGGGGTAGTGATCTAAGGATTGCTGCCAATATGTGCTAGTGAAGGTAAGAATAGGAAGAGAGGGGAAATACATGGGTGGCTGAGGAATTGGTGCAGGGGGCAGGGATTTAAATTTCTGGATCATTGGGATCTCTTCTGGGCCAGGGGTGACCTGTATAAAAGGGATGGTTACACCTTAACTGGAAGGGGACCAACATCTTAGCGGGCAGATTTGGGAATGTTACACGGTGGGGTTTAACTAGATTGGCAGCGGGTGGGATCTCGTACGGGACCGAGGCAAGTGAGAAGCTAGAAGTTGGTATGGAGGGTGGTGTGGGAAAGGTTAGTGGACAATACAGGCAGGTGAAAGGTGGCGCGCAAGGAAGGAGGGCTGGTTTTAACTGCACGTATTTTAATGCAAGGGGCCTGATGGGTAAGGAGAGACAGGGGTGAGGGAAAAAGAGGAGGGGGGTTTCGTCTAATGAGGCTATACGGGGAGAGCTGAGGGACAAGAAAAGGATGATTACCTTGTTGGAGGTGTACTGCAGACCCTCCAAATAGTCAACGGGAATTAGAAGAATAAATGTGTCAGGAGATTGCAGACAGCTGCAGGTCAAATAAGGTTGTTGTATTAGGAGCTTTTAACTCTCCCAATATAGGCTGTGTAAATCATAGTGTGAAGGGTTTAATGGGGTGCAATTAAATGGGGTGACAATGAGTATAAAGATGGAGTTGAAGGGGAAGTGAGTACAGGAAAAGTTACAAAAGACTCTCGAATTAATGGGAAGGAGAGTTCAAGAAGGGATAAGAGAGTAAGATTGGGGCCGATAGTGAGCGGTGTGAGAGGGGAGGTGAATGCCAAAGTCAAAGTGTTGTACATGAATGCGCGAAGTATAAGGAATAAAGTGGACGAGTTTGAGGCTCAATAAGAAACTGGCAAGTATGATATTGTGGGAATTACAGAGACATGGCTGCAAAAGGGCCAGGGCTGGGAACTGAATATCCAAGGGTATACCTCCTATCGAAAAGACAGACAGGTGGGCAGAGGCAGTGGGGTAGCTCTGTTGGTGAGGAATGAAATTCAGTCCCTTGCAAGGGGTGACATTGAAATGGGAGATGTGGAGTCAGTATGGATAGAACTAAGGAATTGTAAGGGTAAAAAGACCATAATAGAAGTTATCTACAGGCTCCAAACAATAGCCTGGATATAGGGTGCAAGTTGAATCAAAAAATTGGCATGTCGTAAAGGAAATGCTATTGTTGAAATGGGAGATTTCAACCTACACGTAGACTGGGAAAATCAGGTTGTACTGGACCCCAAGAAAGGGACTTGATGGAGTGCCTCTATGATGGATTCTTAGAGCAGCTTGTACTGGAACCGACCAGGGAGAAGGCAATTCTGGATTTAGTGTTGTGTAATGAACTGGATTTGATAAAGGAACTTGAGGTTAAGGAGCCATTAGGAGGCAGTGACCATAACATGGTCAGGTTTAATCTACAATTGGAGAGGGAGAAGGGTAAATCAGAGGTGTCAGTGTTACAGTTGAACAATGGGGTCTATGGAGCAATGAGGGAGGAGCTGGCCAAAGTTGACTGGAAAGAGACCCTAGCAGGGATGACAGTGGAACAACAATGGCAGGTATTTCTGGGAATAATACAGAAGGTGCCGGATCCGTTCATTCCAAAGAGAAAGAAAGATTCCAAAGAAAGTAATGTGCGACTGTGGCTGACAAGGGACGTCAGGGACAGTATAGAAATAAAAGATGAGTAGAATATTGCAAAGATGAGCGGGAATCCAGAGGATTGGGTAACGTTTAAAGAGCAACAGAAGATAACTAAAAAGGCAATACTGGGAGAAAAGATGAGGTATGAAGGTAAGCTAGCCAAGAATATACAGAAAGATAGTAAAAGCTTCTTAGGTATGTGAAGAGGAAAAAAAATAGTTAAGACCAAAGTTGGACCTCTGAAGACTGAAAAAGGTGAATTTATTTTGGGGAACAAGGAAATGGCAGATGTTGAACAGGTACTTTGGATCCGTATCCCACATGAAATACCAATGGTGAAATGGTGAAACACACATGGTGAAATCAAACTTTATTCCATGAAGTAAACAGGAACATTCAAACGGCCAGCTGCTCGCTTCTGGATTCACTGCTATTGAGCCCGAGAGAGTCTTTATGTAGTTATACCATGTATAGGTGGCATGCATATATGAGCGGTGAAAGTTATCAGTGGCATGACATAATAAGGGTTAATCTACATCTAGCCCTGTCTCACGGTGCGAGTTAACCCGCGTGTGACCCCGAGTGAAAGACTCGTGGTTGTGTACGAGACTCCAAGTTTATGATCAAGAGTTTAACCGAGTTCCCACAGATATGACTAAGTTTGCCGTTTACTTCTAATTTCTGCGATGTTCCACGTTCCTCTCCCGAGTTACCAAGTTCCTCTCCCGGGTTACTCTTGAGCCAACCGTGAATGAAAGCCTGTTTTAAGTATCAAATAGAGGAGCTGGACAGCATCTCATACAGTAAGTATATTCTGATTCAGTATTGAAAGTTATTCAATTTCAGAACTTAAAAAAAACTAGGCAGGATCTCGGCCCCGCACTCGCTGCCATTGTGCAGCAAGGAGGAGGAGGCGGCGAAGCAACTGTGTAAAAAGAAGACAACTCCATCCTGCGGCTTCGAGTTAAAGATAGAATTCACCGCGGCCGCGTCTATTGATATGACCTACAAAGGGAAAACGCGCACCGTCCAGTGCCAGAGCTAGGCTGGGATCATTCTCTGCTCTCATCTCTCTCTTTCTGTGGGTGCATTAGCAGGGGGAAGAGTGGTCTACCTCGCAGGGTCACAAAACCTCTGCCGCCTGTCCCTTGCAGCCATCAACGTGTTTGTTCCTTTAGTGCGCCTCATCTGCCCTGCTCCCATCCCAGCGCTGCCCCATTCTCTTGGAAATGTTGCTTCCGCCGCTGTAACGAGGAGGGGTGCGGCTGGCTGGCTTGGTGGGCGGGTGGGTACAAACCGCCAAGTCCATTCTCAAGAGTCGGGCAGAGCCGTGTAGAACTCGCATTTCTCTCTGCTTTATATACGTGGGAATTCTCTCAGTATGGTCACTCAGCGGGCAGGCAGCATCTCTGGAGAGAAGGAATGGGTGACGGGATGACGTTTAAAATTTAAATCATGGGCAAACCATCTTGCCCCAGGCTGCTTTACATTATTTATTGTGTTGAGTTGTTAGTGAGGCTGGGACTTCTCTGAGGGTCGCCACCTTATAGTGGAGACATATGCGTGTGCCTTAGATCCTGTAAGCTGGCCTCATGGCAGGAAGGTGGAGGGGGAGGTCCCTGACAAAGAAGATGACCTCAGTGGAACTGGCCGAGGATGGTGTTTGGCTGTGGTGGAGCCCATGTCATTGGACCCGGGACTGTCAGTGAATATTGTTCGAAAAGTGTTTCCAATCTCTTTTCTTGGAGATGGTTATTGCCTGATGATAGAATTACAGAGTCAAACAGCACAGAACCATTCCTTCACATCCTTTTTACCCATCCGCACTAATCGCATTTGTTCGATTTGTCATGGGGAGACATACACACAATGTCATTCACATCAAGATCCTTTTTGTTTTGATGCTCGTTTATTGAGCTGATGAATTTGTAATGTTACAGTTCAATCACAATCACTGGAAGCACAAAACACATTGTGAGCTTTCAAAACCTTGGTGTAACAAATAATGTGAAATCAAGAGGGTAATACAGAGAGTGACAGTAATAATTCCAATCAGCACAATCTAAATCAAGACAGGATCAGCCTCCACACAGGGACTTTCCCACAGTCCGTGTCCGCCCATCACCACCGCCCCGATGCCCCTGACGCTTTCTTGTCTACATGTGTGTGTCAGAGAGATGGCACCAAATGCCCTGGACACTGCTCTGTACTGCTGCACCTTTCAACTTGGATGCCCAACTGTCACCGATGTGATTTGAGGAAGGACTCCAGCAGAATGGACAAGGAGGGGAGTCAGGTTAAAGAGGGCGGACTTGTCCGTTCTGAGCAGTTTCTGGGCTTCAGTCACGGGTCACTGTGTGGGGCAGTGCCCTGCAGTTACATCCTTTAGACATCCACCATGGTTCCCCGCTCCCCGTCCCTCTCTCAATATGTGACGGAGAATGGCCGAGAATATCGCTGATTTCGCATCCAATCCTGTAAAATGTGAAGAGTTAAGATTGTCGTGTCAGTTTAAAGTTGCAGTTTTACCAACTGAGATGGAGCACAAAGACGCAGCAGAAATTTGGAAATGTCATCCCGTCACCCATTCCTTCTCTCCAGAGATGCTGCTTGTCCCGCTGAGTTAAAGTGCTCACGGTAGACTCACGAGTCACTAAGGTAAACGCACAGGCCACTATGTTATCACAACGAGTTTAAATATTTCAATTTTTAACTTAAACAGTAAATTTGACTCATGGAAAACCTCAAACATGTTAGAATTTTTTCAAGAGTTAACAAGTTTCACGGGTACCTGCCGTTAGTGCCACGAGACGCTAAGTTGCGCACACGGGTTCCGACATTCCCGTTACGTTAATTGTACGTGATTACCGCAAGTGAAAACTCGGGGTCACTCGTCGGTCGACTCGCACCGTGAGACGGGTTTAAAGAAGTAAAGCATATATAAGGGTATGTGGAGCATATATAAAACACCAGTATAAGCTGCGGCATTTATTATTTTACTGCATATGAGATTACATAAAACTAAACAGGTAGTGCACAGTTCAGGTATAGCCAGTAAATTTTCCAATTAACGGGTTTGGTTTGCAGACATGACCTGCACGTGTTTGATAATAACCTCCAGCAGACACCTCATCCTTCGCTGGGGAAGTAAGTCCAAAGGAACGCAGAGGAGAAGACACCAGTGGAGATTGGGGCACCGGGGATGGCGCTGGCACCAGCAGAGGAATCGCTGGAGCAGCATTCGCAGAGCGTGAGGGAAGACCGGCGGGCTGGTACGGGTAGGGACGTGGGGGTGCCGGTTCATTAACCAGGATGAGATGTTGGCGAGTTCGCCGATAAATGCCGTTTTCAATACTGACCAAGTACGAGCGTGGTTCCGCGGTGGACCCCAGAACGACACCGAGGCGGTTGCAAACGGACACCTGTCCGTTGTTGAGCGGTTGAAGCGGAGAGCTGGTTTTACCGTAGTATTTTGTTTGTGTGTTGCGTTGGAGGTGGGATTGGATCACTGATGGCGCACGAACCTGTGGTTCTAGTAGATGCTTGGCCATAGGCAGGGTGGAGCGGGTTCACCGTCACATGAGCCGTTCGGTTGCAGATCCCAGAAGAGGGTCGCGGACGATGTTCGAAGGTTGAGTAAGTCGAGATAAACATCAGAGCCGGCCTTGTGTGAGCGTTCTATTAGTTCTTCTTATTGCTCGCTCAGCCAGGCCATTGGATTGCGGGTACTCGGGGCTACTGGTGATGTGGTGAAAGTCCCAGTTTTTTGCAAAATTCTTGGAAGAGCTGACTGGAGAACTATTGTCTGAGTGCAGCTTTAGGGGGGCTCCGCAGACAGAAATGGCGAGTTAGTTTCTGAATGACCATGGCTGAGTCGGGCTACTGAGCGGGTCGATTTCGAACCATCCTGAGTAGGAATCAACTAAGGCAAGGCAAGGCAACTTTATTTATATAGCACATTTCATACACGAGGCACTCAAAGTGCTTCACATAAAAACATGTCATACAATAAAATGAAATAATTTTTAAAAAAAGAAATAAAATAGAAGAATTAAAAGAAAATAAAAGCAAAGTAAAAAATGCATTATAGAAAAGTGCAAAAGTTAAAAGTGCAATGTAGTTAGGATTTAGCTGAAAGCTAAAGTAAACATAAAAGTTTTCAGTCTTGTTTTAAAAGTGGTCAAAGTTGGGGCACGTCTTAAATCTTCAGGAAGTTTATTCCAGCTATTTGATGCATAGTAACTAAATCCTGCTTTCCCATATTTTGTATTTACTCTGGGAATCACTAACCGATTGGTCTCTGAAGATCTTAGCGGTCTAGAAGACTTATATAGTGGAAGCATGTCAGCGATATACTTTGGCCCTAAACCATGTAGTGATTTATAGGTGAGCAGCAAGATTTTAAAATCAATTCTCTGACATACAGGGAGCCAATGTAAGGATTTAAGAATTGGTGTAATGTGTTCAACTTTTTTGGTCTTTGTTAGAACTCTAGCAACAGCGTTCTGAACTAGCTGTAGCTGCCTGACAACTAAAATCAGGTATTGTTGGCTGTGCCACTCGAAGAGGTCAGCTGCTACTGTGGACCAGGGTAAGTCCGGCATGGGGTGCGGGAGAAACGATTGTTTCAGTTGGTGCGGGGTCAAGCGATTGCAGATCGGGCAAGCAACAACCTTCTCTAGAATGTAGTTAGCCATGTCTGGCCAGAACAGCATTCCTTTTGCATGTTGAAGGGTTATTTCTGCAGCAGGATGGCCCCCTTCGACAATGTCGAAGTACTTGCTGTGAAGAGACTTCGGGATGACTGCCTTGTGTCCTTTCATTATCACACTGTCCTGAATGAGCAGTTCATCACAGACTGGGAAAAATGGTTGGACAGCTTGTGGCAGGTGGTGCTGTTTGTCTGGCCAGCCACAGCGGATGACAGTGGCAGCGATTGTAGCGTTTCCTCTGCAGTTGTTTGTGCCACTAGGATGTCTAAACCGGCAGATGGGAGGCAGGAGACCATCATAACTTTCATATGGACTTTCATATGAAGAAATGCAGCAGCAGCCAAGTTCCTGGCACCATGGGTGGCTCTGCAGCACATGCGGGGGGAAAAAAGAGGGGAAGGGCAATAGTAATAGGGGATTCAATTGTCAGGGGAATAGATAGTCGTTTCTGCGGCCGCAAACGAGACTCCAGGATGGTATGTTGCCCCCCTGGTGCAAGGGTCAGGGATGTCACTGAACGGCTGCAGAACATTCTGGAGGGGGAGGGTGAACAGCCAGTTGTCGTGGAGCATATTGGCACCAACGATATAGGTTAAAAAAAGGATGAGGTCCTACAAGGTGAATTCAGGGAGCAAGGAGATAAGCTTACAAGTAGGACCTCAAAGGTAATAATCTCTGGATTACTACCAGTACCACGGGCCAGTCAGAGTAGAAATAGGAGGATATTGCAGATGAATACATGGCTTGAAAAATGGTGCAAGGGGGAGGGATTCAAATTTTTAGGGCACTGGAACCATTTCTGGGGGAGTTGGGACCAGGACAGTCTGCACCTGGGCTGGAATGAAACCAATGTCCTTGGGGCAGTGTTTGCTAGTGCTGTCGGGGAGGATTTAAACTAATGTGGCAGGGGGATGGGTACAAGAGCAGAGAGGCAGGTGGTAAAATGAACATCGGTAGTAGGGAAACTGCTAGAGTCAGTTATTAAAGATGGGATAGCAGTGCATTTGGAAAGAGGTGAAATCATTGGACAAAGTCAGCATAGATTTACGAAAGGTAAATCATGTCTGACGAATCTTGTGGAATTTTTTGAGGATGTAACTAGTAGCGTGGATAGGGGAGAACCAGTGGATGTGCTGTATCTGGATTTCCAGAAGGCTTTCGACAAGGTCCCACATAAGAGATTAGTATACAAACTTAAAGCATACGGCATTGGGGGTTCAGTATTGATGTGGATAGAGAACTGGCTGGCAAACAGGAAGCAAAGAGTAGGAGTAAACGGGTCCTTTTCACAATGGCAGGCAGTGACTAGTGGGGTACCGCAAGGCTCAGTGCTGGGACCCCAGCTATTTACAATATATATTAATGATCTGGATGAGGGAATTGAAGGCAATATCTCCCAAGTTTGCGGATGACACTAGCTGGGGTGCAGTGTTAGCTGTGAGGAGGATGCTGGGAGACTGCAAGGTGACTTGGATAGGCTGGGTGAGTGGGCAAATGTTTGGCAGATGCAGTATAATGTGGATAAATGTGAGGTTATCCACTTTGGTGGCAAAAACGGGAAAGCAATCTATTATCTAAATGGTGGCCGATTAGGAAAAGGGGAGATGCAGCGAGACCTGGATGTCATGGTACACCAGTCATTGAAAGTAGGCATACAGGTGCAGCAGGCAGTGAAGAAAGCGAATGGTATGTTAGCTTTCATAGCAAAAGGATTTGAGTATAGGAGCAGGGAGGTTCTACTTCAGTTGTATAAGGTCTTGGTGAGACCACACCTGGAGTATTGCGTACAGTTCTGGTCTACAAATCTGAGGAAGGACATTATTGCCATAGAGGGAGTGCAGAGAAGGTTCACCAGACTGATTCCTGGGATGTTAGGACTGTCTTATGAGGAAAGACTGGATATACTTGGTTTATACTCTCTAGAATATAGGAGATTGACAGGGGAATCTTCTAGAAACTTACAAAATTCTTAGGGGTTGGACGGGCTAGATGCAGGAAGATTGTTCCCGATGTTGGGGAAGTCCAGGACAAGGGGGAAATCTTTTAAGACCGAGATGAGAAATACTTTTTTCACACAGATAGTGGTGAGTCTCTGGAACTCTCTGCCACAGAAGGTAGTTGAGGCCAGTTCATTGGCTATATTTAAGAGGGAGTTAGATGTGGCCCTTGTGGCTAAGGGGATTGGGGTATGGAGAGAAGGCAGGTATGGGATACTGAGTTGGATGATCAGCCATGATCATATTGAATGGCGGTGCAGGCTCGAAGGGCCAAATGGCCTACTCCTGCACCTAATTTCTATGTTTCTATAACAGTGTACCCCTCATGATCATCATCAGACTGATGTTTTTCGCAGGTTAGGCGAGGTGCCTGTGAGAGGGTGTCAGCTCAATGCATATCCTTACAACATTAGTAGGCTAGTCCGATGTCATATCTCTACTTTCATGATTTCGTAATAAAAGCACTTGTACCGTGTGGATCGGCTCACTGAGGATACTGACCAGGGTCTGGTGATCGGTTTCGAATTTGAATTTCTTGCAGGCAAAGGTTACTGCGAGAAGCTCCTTTTCGATTTGAGCGTAGCACTGTTCAGTGTCGGTTCATGGTACGGGAGACATAGGCTACTGGTCTGGAGCCCTTTTCGTCGTATTGTCCATACTGGGAGGCATCACAGGTAATGGCCCTGTCTCACGGTGCGAGTCCACTCACGAGTGATCCCGAGTTTAAAACAAATCAAACTCGTGGTAATCACGTAGAATTAACGTAGCGGGAATGTTGGAACTCGTAGCGCTAACGGCAGGTATTCAGGATACTTGTTAACTCGTGAAATGAAAGATTTCCATGAGTCAAATTTACTCTTGAAGTAAACATTTTTAACTTTTAAACTCGTTGTAAGAACGTAAGTAGCACGTGAGTTTACCATAGTGACTTGGGAGTCTACCATGGGCACTCTTTAACTCAGCGGGACAGGCAGCATCTCTGGAGACAAGGAATGGTGACGGGATGACGTTTCCAAAATTCTACTGTGTCTTTGTCTTACTCCAGCACTGTGTGTTCACTTTTTGTCAACCAGCATCTTCCCTTTCTTGTGTATGACATTATTTGTATCCGTGGCAGTTGATTGTCACTCCCTTCATTTCCGCAGGGGGGCGGAGGGGGGAGATGCTGCCTAGTGACGATCTCATTTATCCAACGAGTTACGCTCTCTTTAAGGATTAATTTCTAAATAACCCGCCAATTTCTCTTCATTCGCTGTTCTATCCGAGAACTGCTCCAGATGAACTCCTGGGTTTTATTTTTTTTCCTCCTGGGAGTAAAAGAAAAAACAAATGCACTTAAAGCACCAGGGGTGGGGTAGAGGCGTACGACCAACGAAAGGGGCGACACTGGAAAACCTCACTAGATGAATAGACGCCAAATGGCATTTGTAAAAATCAGTAGCGTCCGAAGGGCGTCACAAATGTGGTTAACATGGAGGATGCATGGTCTCGTGGCATTTACCAAAATGAGTTCTTTGCATCTCGGACAGAAAAAAAACTGTGGCTTTACCCAGGTTGGCAGCGGCTTCTTCCACCGACCGCATTGGGTGGTGTGGCCGTTTGATGACAGTATTTAAATCCTGAGGGTTGATGCAGATTCTTATTTCGTCTTTGTTCCTCTTGACTGCTGCAACCGTGGTGGAGTCCCAGGAGGAGGGGTCGTTGACAAGAGCTATTACACCCAGTGATTCCATTCTGTCTAGTTTAGCTATGACGCTGTCCTTCATTGCGTGCGGGATTTTGTGAGGAGAATGAACGACAGGTATAACTTACTTGTTGGTTACAATGCTGTGTTCTGTGGGAAGCTTGCCCAGCTGGTTATCAAAAAAGGTCTTTATATTGTTCGAGCAGTTGGTAGGAATTTGAGAGGTCGACAGCTGGTACACAGTTTTGCCAAATAAAACTAAGTTCATATTACGGCATGCATCATTGCCCAGAAGGAGGGTAGCTTCCCCTTTTACGATGAAAATTTCCACATTGTAAACTTTAAACGCTAGATGTCATTCTAATGTAACTGTACCCACTGGTTGCAATCCCCCCCCCGCCCCTCCCATCAAATGGATGTAACTTTGAGTTTGTTTTCAGAACAGTTTCATTGTTGTGAATTCTTTGGAAGTCTGCCAGAGAAATCACATTACCTCTTGCCCCAAAATCTATCTTAGCAGCAACCTTAGCAGCTGATACTGAGCATTGTCATGGGATAACTGTGTAGCGTTAGAATCGGGAATACAAGAATGTATGTTTTGGCTGACTTCTTGCAGGTGCTGCGGTTGTAGTTCTGCTGTTTCAGTCGTGGGAAAGTGTGGGCTGAAGTGCATGGAGAGATTGTTGTGACTGGGCCCTGTTGGCATGGGTACTGCAGCACCGGATAAAGTGGCCTTTCTTTTTGCAATAGAGACATGATTTGCCATAAGCGGGACATTGCACACGAAATGTTGGGTTTGAGCCACCGCAATTACCGCAGTTATTGACTAGATTATCACTTGCCCTCCCTGGGGAGTAAATCCAACTTTATTCCATTAAGTAAACATTCCCAGGTACATTCAAACAGCCAGCTGCTAGCGTCTGGCTTCACTGGCTTGTGAGCCCGAGCGAGATAGTCTTTGTCAGGTTGAACAAGTTAGGTCTTTATTCTTTGGAGCGCAGAAGGTTAAGGGGGGACTTGATTGAGGTCTTTAAAATGATGAAAGGGATAGACAGAGTTGACGTGGATAAGCTTTTCCCATTGAGGGTAAGGAAGATTCAAACAAGAGGACATGACATGAGAATTAAGGGACAGAAGTTTAGGGGTAACGTGAGGGGGAACTTCTTTACTCAGTGGCTGTGTGGAATGAGCTTCCAGCAGAGGTGGTGGAGGCAGGATCGATTTTAACATTTAAAAGTAAAGTGGATAGGTATATGGACGTGAAGGGAATGGAGGGGTATGGTCTGAGTGCAGGTAGATGGGACTAGGGGAAAACAAATGGTCGGCACGGACTGGAAGGGCCGAGAGGGCCTGTCTCCGTGCTGTAATTGTTATATGGTTATATGGTTGTGTAGTACCGTAATACCATGTAAAGGGTGGCATGTACATATGTGTGGTGAAGGTTATAAATGGCATGAATTAATAAAGGTTAATCTACAGTCTTCACTTAGGAGGACACAGACAATCTTCCTGATGTTCTGGTGGCCAGAGGATCTGGGGTGACGGGGGAACTGAAGGAAATCCACATTAGGCAGGAAATGGTGTTGTGTAGTCTGATGAGACTGAAGGCTGATAAATCCACAGGGCCTGATGGTCTGCATCCCAGGGTACTTAAGGAAGTGGCTCTAGAAATCATGGACACATTGGTGAACATTTTCCAATGTTGTAAAGATTCAGGATCAGTTCCTGTGGATTGGAAGGAAGCTAAAATTATACCACTTTTTAAGAAAGGCGGGAGAGAGAAAACAGGGAATTATAGACCAGTTCAACTGACATTGGTGGTGGAGAAGGTGCTGGAGTCAATCATGAAAGGTGAAATAGCATCAGATTTGTATAGCAGTAACGGGATCGGTCCGAGTCAGCATGGATTTACGAAGGGGAAATCATGCTTGACTATTCTCCTGGATTTTTTTGAGGATGTAACTAGGAAAATGGACATGGGCGAGCCAGTGGATGTAGTGTACCTGGACTTTCAGAAAGCAACTGATAAGGTGCCACATAGGAGATTAGTGGGCATAATTAGGGCACATGGTTTTGGGGGTAGAATGCTGTCATGGTTAGGTAAGGGGGAGGTACAGCGAGACCTGGGTGTCCTTGTACACCAGTCACTGAAAGTTGGCGTGCAGGTACAGCAGGCAGTGAAGAAAGCTAATGGAATGTTGGCCTTCATAACAAGAGGATATCAGTATAGGAGTAGAGAGGTTCTTCTGCAGTTGTACAGAGCTCTGGGAAGACCACATCTGGAGTATTGTGTACAGTTTTGGTCTCCTAATTTGAGGAAGGACATCCTTGTGATTGAGGCAGTGCAGCGTAGGTTCACAAGATTGATCCCTGGGATGGCGGCACTGTCATATGAGGAAAGATTGAAAAGACTAGGCTTGTATTCACTCGAGTTTAGAAGGATGAGGGGGAATCTTATACAAACTTATAAAAGGACTGGACAAGCTAGATGCAGGGAAAATGTTCCCAATGTTGGGCGAGTCCCGAACCAGGGACCACAGTCTTAGAATCGTTTTATTTTTATTTATGTAAAGGCCATTTAAGACTGAGGTGAGAAAAAGCTTTTTCACCCAGAGTTGTGAATTTATGGAATTCCCTGCCACAGAGGGCAGTGGAGGCCAAATCACTGGATGGATTTAAGAGAGAGTTAGATATAGCTCTGGGGGCTAGTGGAATCAAGGGATATGGGGTGAAGGCAGGCACGGGTTATTGATTGGGGACGATCAGCCAAGATCGCAATGAATGGTGCTGCTGGCTCGAAGGGCCGAATGGCCTCTTTCTCCACCTATTTTCTATGTTTCTATGGATAGAAAATTGGTTGGTAGACAGGAAACAATAAGGATTAACGGGTCCCTTTCTGAATGGCAGGAAGTGACTAGTGGGGTACCGCAAGGCTCGGTGCTGGGACCGCTACTATTTACAATATACATCCATTATTTAGATGAAGGGATTCAAAGTAACATTAGCAAATTTGCAAATTATACAAAGCTGAGTGACAGTGTAAACTGTGAGGAGGATGCTATGAGAATGCAGGGTGACTTGGATAGGTTGGGTGAGTGGGCAGATGCATGGCAGATGCCGTTTAATGTGGATAAATGTGAGGTTATCCACTTTGGTAGCAAAAACTGGAAGGCAGATTATTATCTAAATGGTGTCAAGTTGGGAAAAGGGGAAGTACAACGGGATCTGGGAGTCCTTGTACATCAGTCTATGAAAGTAAGCAAGCAGGTACAGCAGGAAGTGAAGAAAGTGAATGGCATGTTGGCCTTCATAACAAGAGGAGTTGAGTATAGGAGCAAAGGGGTCCTTCTGCAGTTGTATAGGGCCCTATTGAGCCTACACCTGGAGCATTGTGTGCAGTTTTGGTCTTCAAATTTGAGGAATGACATTCTTGCTGTTGAGGGACTGCAGCATAGATTCATAAGGTTAATTCCCGGGATGGCGAGGCTGTCATATGCTGAGAGAATGGAGCGGCTGGGTTTGTATACTCTGGAATTTAGAATGATGAGGGGGAATCTTATTGAAACATATAAAATTATTAAGGGGTTGGACATGCTACCGCAGGAAACATGTTCCCAATGTTGGGAGAGTCCAGAACATGGGGCCACAGTTTAAGAATAAGGAGTAAGCCATTTAGAAAGGAGATGAGGAAAATTTTTTTCTCACAGAGAGTTGTGAGTCTGTGGAATTCTCTACCTCAGAGGGTGGAGGAGGCCAGTTCTCTGCATACTTTCAAGAGAGAGCTAGATAGGGCTCTTGAAGATAGCGGAGTCAGGGGATATGGGGAGAAGGCAGGAACAGGGTACATTGATCACATTGACTGGCGGTGCTGGCTCAGAGGGCCGAATGGCCTATTCCTGCACCTATTGTTTATTGCCTATTGTTCTATAAGTGTTCAGGAGAGTTTTCTTAAGCAGTATGTGGTGGCCCCCACACGTGAGGGTAACGCTGGGTCTAGTTAGCAGCTACACGCTGAAAAAAAAGACTTACAACCGAACCGAACTTATCAGCCTTAAACAGCACTGGACTGGCTGGACCCCAGAAGGGTTTGACTCGTTCCCGAAGATGATACGCCGGCGAGAACGGACAAAGAGGAGGCGACGGCGGCGCTGCGAAAGACGCCTGAAGCGTGGAAAACGAGCCGGCATCAGAGCTAGGCTAACCGTAAATCCGCATAAACCAGCAGTGCCAAGCGTTTTTCTCGCCAACGTCCGCTCCCTTGTCAACAAGATGGACGAGATTAAAACTACGGGATGTTAACAACCGGATAGAAAGCTGCATTCTGGTAATAACAGAGACCTGGCTGCATGAAAACATTCCGGACCTAGCCGTGGAGCTAGCAGGCCGTACTATCTTCCGGGCGGACCGCACACCGGACTCAGGCAAGACGAGGGGAGGAGGTGTGTGCGTCTATATTAATACAGTTGGTGCACAGACACTGACTTATTGAGAGACACTGCTGTCCAGACCTGGAGTTTTTACTGGTAAAATGCAGACCTTTTTACCTGCCCAGGGAAATCACTCAGGTGTTTGTAGCTGCTGTGTACATCCACCCACGAGCTAATGCTAATGGGCTATGAGCAGGCTACATGACAGCATCAGCAGGCAGCAAAACAAACACCCAGATGGATTCTTCATTGTGGCTGGGGACTTCAACCACACCAACTTAAAGACTGTGCTCCCAGATTCTACAAGAATGTGGACATTAAAACAAGGAAGGGCAAGAACACTAGACCAGGTTTACACCAACATACCTGGAGCCTACAAAGCACACCCCTCCCCCCACCTCGGACAATCAGACCATCTTTCCCTGTGCCTGACACCAGCTTACAAGCCCCTCATCTGCAGGTCCAAGCCACAGTACAAGACCATGCAATGCTGGACTGAGGAGCCACACTATCCTTGCAGGACTGTTTTGAGGACACCATATGGGAACTGTTTTGAGGAACCAGACATTGAGCTCCACACCTCCTCTGTACTGGCATATACATCAGCTTCTGCATGGACAATGTAACAATAAGGAAACAGGTCAAAATATTCCCCAACAAAAAGCCCTGGTTCAACACCAACATTAGAGCACTACTCCAGGCCAGGGACTCAGCACTGAGGTCAGGAGACAGGGAGGCCTACAGAAAAGCCAGAGTGGACCTGAACAAGGCATCAAGGCTGCTAAAGTAAAATACAGAGGGCAGATAGAGGCCAACTTCAGGGAAAACAACCCCCGCTCCATGTGGAAAGGCATCCAGAACATCACAGATTACAAACGATACCATAACACCCCCTCCCCCACCGACACCTCTCTCCCAGATCAACTTAACACCTTTTTCTCCCGCTTTGAAGAGGACAGCAGACAGGCAGAGGACACACAGCTGACACCATCAGACCATGACCAGCCCCCACCATCCAACAACACCAGGTACTGCGAGTCCTGCAAGGCATCAACACCAGCAAAGCACCAGGACCGGACGGAGTACCAGGAAGGTGCTGAAATCATGTGCCCATCAGCTTGCTGCAGTATTCACTAACATCTTTAACCCGTTCGCTGCAGCAAGCCACAGTCCCCACCTGCCTGAAAACTGCCACCATAATCCCTGTGCCCAAAACCTCTGCCATCATGGGACTGAATGATTACCGGCCTGTGGCCCTGACACCGGTGATCATGAAATGCATGGAGAGGCTGGTGTTTACAACATGTCAAGGCCCATATCCCACCTGGCTTTGACCAACATCAGTTCGCCTACAAGTCCAACAGATCCACAGACGACGCCATCTCCATTGCCCTCCACTCCGCTCTCACCCATATTGAAAGTCCCAACACATACATCAGGATGCTATTTTGTTGACTTTAGTTCAGCATTCAACTCCATCAGCCCAGCCGGCTGATCAACAAATGCAGACACTGCAACTTGGAATTCCCTCTGTCTGTGGATAAAAGACTTCCTGACTAACAGACCCCAGTATGTCAGAATGGGCACCACCACGTCCTCCACCATGTCCTCAACACCGGTGTTCCCCAGGGCTGTGTTCTGAGTCCTGTCTTGTACACACTGTACACCCACGACTGCGTTGCCACCCATGCTCCAACACCCTCATCAAATTTGCAGATGATACAACCATTGTTGGATGATTAACAAAGATGATGAGGCACCATACAGGGAGGAGGTCCGAGCACTGACGGCCTGGTGCAGCGACAACCACCTCAACCTTAACACCAAGAAGACAAAAAAGTCATCATTGACTTCCGGAGGACAAGGACTACACTACACTCAGGCCTGAACATCAACGGAGAAGAGGTGGAGCGGGTCAAAAACTTCAAGTTTCTCGGACTGCACATCTCAGAGGACCTGGGCTGGACTGTGAACACCACCCACACCATTAAAAAGGCCCAGCAGCGTCTGTTCTTCCTGAGAACGTTGAAGAGAAACAGACTCCCTCCACCTCTGCTGGAAAACTTTTTACCATTGCACAATAGAGAGTGTCTGACCTACGGATGCACGGTGTGGTATGCCAGCGGCACCGCATCCGAGAAGAAACAACTGCAGCGGGTCATCAAGACTGCTCAGTGGATCATCGGCTCCCCACTTCCACGCTTGGAGGAGATCTACTCAAGCCGTCTCCTCCAACGGGCCAAAAAGATCCAGGATGACCCCACCCACCCAGGGCACTCTCTATTCTCCATCCTCCCCTCTGGCAGACTCAGAGTCATGAGAGCACGTACCAACAGACTGAAGAACAGTTTCTTCCCCATGGCTGTGAAGAGTCTGCTACAGTAAACTATGACACCCCCCCCCCCCCCCCACACACACACACACACACACACACATACATACACACACACACACTACCACCTTCCAGCCAACGGACAATAACTTCTGCACTTAAAAACACAATCTTTTTCATTCATTTATCTAAACTGTACTTGCACTTTACTGTTTTTTACTGTACTTTTTATTTATTTATTCATTTCTATCTCTTTTTACTATTTATGCTTGGTGCTGCTACAGAAGGAGATGCTGCCAAACGAAATTTCGTTGTATATTGTACAATGACAATAAAAGGATTCTAACTCTAAGTCTAGTATTGGGAAATTGGGAAGGGTAAGTTAATGAAGTGTTTGTGGAGGAGCCTTTTGGATCCAGTGACCACAGTTCGATTAGGTTTAAGACAGTTTGACATCATCGGGCGGCTCCACGAGCGACTGCATCGCCCGCAGCGTGTCAGCCATTTCGACCTTTGGGTTTTTTTATTATGTCTAAATGTACGTGTTTAATGTTTCTCTATATGTTTTTTGTGGGGGGTGGTGTGTGTGTGGGTGTGGAATGGGGGTAGGGATAGGGGGGGAAACCGTTTACAGTCACTTACCTCAGCGGAGATGCGACTTTTCACCTAGTCGCATTTTCGCCGCCCTCGCGACCTAACAACTTGGATTGGTGTGTCCTTTCCCGGAGATGGCCCAGAGTTTCAGCAATGAGCGTGGCACGGACTTCCATCGCTGATCCAAAAGAAAGGCTCCGTCCGCCGGCCTGCTGACTTTAACATTGCGAAGCTGCGGCTTGTGGAGCTTCTAGCAGCAGGAGTGGTGCGGACTTTACCATGCCGGAGCCAGGGATCCCTTGCCGGAGATCACCAGAGAAGAGCTTCGACCACTGGCCGGCCTGCGGCCTATGACATCGAGAAGCCGCTGTCTCCACTGAGAAAGTGTGTGTTCCGTCCATCCCGACAAGAGGGCTTGTACATCGGGACGTCCGTAACGGTGAATATGGAGGATCAAGACCCCAAAACACGGGTGAACAAAAGGAAGAAGACTTACTGAACTTTATTGCCTTCCATCATAGTGATCATTGTGGTGGATCCTTATGTTAAGTTCTATCGTATGTTCTTTTAATTGTATGGCTGCATGGTAACTCAAATATCACCGTACCTTAATTGGTGATGTAAACTTGGAGAAGGTCCGTGTGTTAAAATGCCCAACTGGAGTAAGGCCAACTTTGAGGGTAGGAGAGATGGTCTCGCTCAAGTTGACTGGAACAGGTTATTTGAGGGGACAGGAACATCGGCCAACTGGGATGTTTTCAAAAGTGTGCTGACGAGAGCTCAGGATGTGTGCGTCCCAGTTAGAGTGAAGGGCAAAGCAGGCAAGTGTTAGGAAGCTTGGCTGACGAGGGAAATTGAGGCGTTGGTCAAAAACAAGAAGGATGCATGGGACAGGCATAGGCCGTCGTGATCGAGTGCATCCCTGGAGGAGTTTCGGGAATTAAGGAGTAAACTGGAAAAGGAGATCAGAAGGGCAAAAAGGAGCCAGGAGATAGCTCTGGCGGATAGCATTAAGGACAATCCCAAAAGTTTGTATAAATACATAAAGGGGAAAGGGTGACTGGAGAGAGAATGGAACCTGTCAGGCATCAAAGTGGTCACCTCTGTGTGGAGCCACAGGAGATGGGCATGGTCATCAATGAATATTTCTCCCCTATTTCCCGAGGAGAAAGACGATAGGACGGAAGAACTCCAGGGCCTGATCAGATATATCCGAGGACATTGCGGGAAACTGCAGGAGCCCTGATTGAAATTTACGAGATGTCCTTAAATACAGGAGAGGTGCCAGAAGAGTGCAGGGTGGCTAGTGTTGTTCATCTTTTCAAGATTGGCTTCAGGGAAAGTATTGGGAATTATAGGCCGGTGAACTTACCATCTGTCGTTGGTTATACAGGCATTTGGGTGGGCATGGGCTGATTGGGGATGGTCAGCGAGGTTTTGTACGTGGGAGGTTGTGTCTCACAAATCTGATTGATTTTTTTGAAAACGTGACCATGTTTGATGAGGGCAGAGCTGTAGATGTTGTGTGGATGCATTTCAGTAAGGCTTTCAATAAGGTGGTTCATGGTAGGCTGCTCTGTTAGGTTAGATCGCATGGGATCCAAGGAGGGATAGCTGAATGGATAGCAAATTGGCTCCATAGAAGGAAGCAGAGGGTGATGGTGGAAGCTTGCTTCTCGGACTAGAGGCCTGTGACTAGTGGTGTGCCTCAGGGTTAAGTGCTGGGTCCGTTATTGTTTGTAATCCTCATCAATTATTAGGATAAGAACATATAGGGCAAGATTAGCTTGCTGACGATACAAAAGTGAGTGGTTTTACAGATAGTGAAGATGGTTGTGAAAAATTGCAGCAGGATCTGGATCGATTGGCCAGGTGGGCGGAGGAATGGTTGAGGGAATTTAATGCAGAGAAGTGTTAGGTATTGCATTTTGGGACATCGAATAATGGCATGATCTACACAACGAATCGTGTTGTAGAGCAGAGGGATCTAACAGCTGCATGGTTCCTAGAAGGTCGAATTGCAGGTAGATAAGGTGGTCAAAAAGGCTATTGGCACTGGCCTTCATCAGTCAGAGTATTGAGTATAGATGTTGGGAGGTCATGTTGCAGTTGTATCAGATGTTGGTGAGACCGCATTGAGAATATTGTGTTCAGTTCTGAGGAAAGATGTTGTCAAGTTTGAAAGGGTTCAGAAAAGATTTACGAAGATGTTGCCAGTACTAGAGGGTGGAGCTATATGGGAAGGTTGAGTAGGCTGGGTCTCTATTCCATGGAGCGGAGGAGGATGAGGGGTGATCTTATTGAGGTGTACAGAATCATGAGAGAAACAGATTGGTTAGATGCGCAGAATTTCTTGCCCAGAGGAGGGGAATCGAGGACCAGAGGACATTGGTTCGTGAAGGGGAAATATATTAATAGGAATCGGAGGGTTAACACAAAGGGTGGTGAGTGTATGAAACAAGCTGCCAGTGGAGGTAGTTGAGGCTGGGACTAACCCATTGTTGAAGAAACAGTTAAGGCAGGTGCATGGATAGGACGGGTTTAAAGGGATATGGTCCAAATGCAGGCAAGTGGGACTAGTGAAGCTGGGACATTGTTGGCCGGTGTGGGCAAGTTCGGCCGACAGGCCTGGTCCTATACTGGGGGGACTTTAAACTAGAACGGTTGGGGGGAGGGACTCAAATAGGGGGAAAGAAGAAAAAAATGTAGGGGGAAAGAAGAAAAAAAAATAATAAACAGAGAATAAGAGGTGGTGGGTTTCTTAAATGTGTGAGCAGAGAGAAAGAGGGGTATAAAATGAGGGTAGAAGCAACTGGTAGCACGGTGAAAATTAATAGTGGCAGGCAGACAAATCCAGGGCAAAAATCAAAAGGGGCCACTTGTCAACATAAGGAGTAAGAGTGTTGTAAAAACAAGCCTGAAGGCTTTGTGTCTCAATGCAAGGAGCATTCGTAATAAGGTGGATGAGTTGAAGGTGCAGATAGCTATTAATGACTATGATATAGTTAGGATCACGGAGACATGGCTCCAGGGGGACGAAGGCTGGGAGCTGAACATCCAGGGATATTCAATATTCTGGAGGGATAGACAGAAAGGAAATTGAGGTGGGGTGGCATTGCTGGTGAGAGAGAAGATTAATGCAATAGAAAGGAAGGACATTAGCTTGGGGGATGTGGAATCGATATGGGTAGTGCTGCGAAACACTAAGGGGCAGAAAACACTTGTGGGAGTTGTGTACAGGCCACCTAACAGTAGTAGTGGAGTTGGGGATGGCATCAAACAGGAAATTAGAAATGCGTGCAACAAGGTTAAAACAGTTATAATGGGTGACTTCAATCTACATATAGATTGAGTGAATCAAATTGGCAGGGGTGCTGAGGAAGAGGATTTCTTGGAATGTATGCGGGATAGTTTTCTAAACCAACGTGTAGAGGAACCAATGAGAGAGCAGGCTATTCTAGACTGGGTATTGAGTAATGAGGAAGGGTTAGTTAGCAGTCTTGTTGTGCGTGGCACTTTGGGCAAGAGTGACCATAATATGGTTGAGTTCTTCATTAGGGTGGAGAGTGACATAATTAAGTCAGAAACAAGGGTTCTGAACTTAAACAAAGGTAACTTTGAAGGTATGAGGCGTGAATTGTCCAAGATAGACTGGCAAGTGATTCTTAAAGGGTTTGAAACAAGTTTATTCATGGAAAACCCTTGAGATGGACAGTCATCTCGTTTTCGAGGGGGTCCAACATAGAACATACAGCACATGACATAAAATACATAGAGGCTCTCATTGACCCACCTACCCACACACCAATCCCAAAACCCCTCCATCCCCACTTGTTATAGTTTATGACAATTGTTAATTGACTTTAATAATAAGTTATGTGTTATAGCATAATGTTGATGCATAATACCATATACCACCTATCATACATCGTACGTTAATACATACTATCAACATTATTACATGATATTATTTCATAGTATTGTGACAATACAATATGACAGTGTTACACTATGCAATACAATAATACATAAGTGTAATGGCCATGCATATACAATAGCAATGCCAAATGATCACACACAGAGCAAGCTAAATAAAGGAGCTCGAAGACTCTAATACCAGAAACAGGTACATGGTTTTATAAGGAAGGGTAAAAGTGTATTTTTAAATAGACGAAATGAGCTAATAGTTCTTATGGTACTAGGCAAAGTGGTCCAGTCAGAAGGAGCTTTGAATTTAAATGCACGTCTTAAAGGGTTGAAAGTGGATGTGCAGTGAAAGGTATTTAAAGAATGCATGGATGAACTACAACAATTGTTCATCCCAGTTTAGCAAAAGAATAAATCAGGGAAGGCAGTGCATCCATGGATAACAAGGGAAATCCGGGATAGTATAAAAACAAAAGATGAAGCATACAAATTAGCCAGAAAAAGCAGCCTACCAGAGGACTGGGAGAAATTCAGAATCCAGCAGAGGAGGACAAAGGGCTTAAATAGGAAAGGGAAATAGATTATGAAAGAAAACTGGCAGGGAACATAAAAACTGACTGCAAAAGCTTGTATAGATATGTGAAGAGAAAGAGATTAGTTAAAACATGTAGGTCCCTTGCAGTCAGAAACAGGTGAATTGATCATGGGGAACAAGGACATGGCAGACCAATTGAATAACTACTTTGGTTCTGTCTTCACTAAGGAAGACATAAATAATCTGCCGGAAATAGCAGGGGACCGCGGGTCAAATAAGATGGAGGAACTGAGTGAAATGCAGTTTAGCCGGGAAATGGTGTTGGGTAAATTGAACGGATTAAAGGCCGATAAATCCCCAGGGCCAGATAGTCTGCACCCCAGAGTACTCAAGGAAGTAGCCACAGAAATAGTGGATGCATTAGTGAGAATTTTTCAAAACTCCTTAGATTCTGGAGTAGTTCCTGAGGATTGGAGGGTAGCTAATGTAACCCCACTTTTTAAAACAGGAGGGAGAGAGAAAACGGGGAATTACAGACCAGTTAGTCTAACATCGGTAGTGGGGAAACTGCTAGAGTCAGTTATTAAAGATGGGATAGCAGCACATTTGGAAAGTGGTGAAATCATTGGACAAAGTCAGCATGGATTTTACGAAAGGTAAATCATGTCTGACAAATCTTATAGAATTTTTCGAGGATGTAACTAATAGAGTTGATGTGTTACATCTAGACTTTCAGAAGGCTTTCGACACGGTCCACATAAGAAATTAGTATACAAACTTAAAGCACATGGTAATTGGCGGTTCAGTATTGATGTGGATAGAGAACTGGCTGGCAGACAGGAAGCAAAGGGTAGGAGTAAACGGGTCCTTTTAAGAATGGCAGGCAGTGACTAGCGGGGTACTGCAAGGCTCAGTGCTGGGACCCCAGCTATTTACAATATATATTAAAGATTTGGACGAGGGAATTGAATGCAACATCTCCAAGTTTGCGGATGACACTAAGCTGGGGAGTAATGTTAGGTGTGAGGAGGATGCTAGGAGGCTGCAAGGTGACTTGGATAGGCTGGGTGAGTGGGCAAATGCATGGCAGATGCAGTATAATGTGGATAAATGTGAGGTTATCCACTTTGGTGGCAAAAACAGGATAGACTATTATTTGAATGGTGGCAGATTAGGAAAAAGGGAGATGCAAGGAAACATGGGTTTCATGGTACACCAGTCATTGAAAGTAGGGATGCAGGTACAGCATGCAGTGAAGAAAGCAAATGGTATGTTAGCATTCATAGCGAAAGGATTTGAGTATAGGAGCAGGGAGGTTCTACTGCAGTTGTACTGGCTTTTGGTGAGACCACACTTGTAGTATTGTGTACAGTTTTGGTCTCCAAATCTGAGGAACGACATTCTTGCCATAGAGGGAGTACAGAGAAGGTTCGCCAGACTGATTCCTGCGATGTCAGGACTTTCATATGAGGAAAGACGGGATAGACTTGGCTTGTACTCGCTAAAATTTAGAAGATTGAGGGGGGATCTTATAGAAATTACAAAATTGTTATGGGATTGGACAGGCTAGATGCAGGAAGATTGTTCCCGATGTTGGAAGTCCACAACAAGGGGTCACAGTCTAAGGATAAGGGGGAATTCCTTTAGGACTTTGATGAGGAAAACATTTTTCACACAGAGAGTGGTGAGTCTTTGGAATTCTCTGCCACCGAATGTAGTTGAGGCCAATTCATTGGCTATTTTTAAGAGTGAGTTAGATGTGGCCCTTGTGGCTAAAGGGGTTAGGGGGTATGGAGAGAAGGCAGGTACTGGATACTGAGTTGGATGATCAGCCATGATCATATTGAATAGCGGCGCAGGCTCGAAGGGCCGAATGGCCTACTACTGCACCTATTTTCTATGTTTCTATACTATGACTATTAGGATACTGTGAATGTGTTTTTCTTTGTGTGATGAATCTAATTTCAGGACCTCTTGTTTATCTCACCTGATAACAGATGTTCAGCAGAAGCACATGGAGACACTGAAGGCACAGACTGAAACACTGAGCGTGAACACCATCCTGATGAAGGATAAGGTTAAGGTTTTCCAGCTGCTTGATCGATACGCTGAGCTCACAATCATCTCCACTGTTCGAGATCGGACACTGGTGGAACATGAGCTGCTGGCAAGAGGCCGAGACCATGAAGAGTGGAGAGAGGAACATCTCGGGGGAGAGTTTGAAAAAATCCGAACTGATCAGTTATTCCACAACATTTCGGCGAGCAAATCCAAATCTGGGAGTTCGTCTGCCGTGGCTGGCGTTCCGGGGATCGGGAAAACAACAATGGTGCAAAAAATTGTTTATGACTGGGCAACAAAGAAAATATTCCACCAATTCCAGTTTGTATTCAGTTTCAAATTCCGGGATTTAAACACAATTAAAGACAGAATAAATCTGAGGGAACTGATTCTGAGTCAGTATCCTTACTTTAGCAATACCCTGGGAGAGGTCTGGAAGAACCCAGGGGGATTGCTGTTTATATTCGATGGTTTGGATGAATTCAAGGGTAGAATCGATTTTGCTGACAGTCGGAGAGACACAGAACCTCAGCACCAGTGCCCAGATCCTGAATTCCGGTGTAAAGTGTCTGACATTGTGTACAGTTTAATCCAGCACAAGCTGCTCCCAGGGTGTTCAGTGCTAGTGACCACCCGTCCCACTGCATTACATTTACTGGAAAAGGCAGAGATCAGCGTCTGGGCTGAAATCCTAGGATTTGTTGGTGAGGAACGGAAGGAATATTTCACCAGGTATTTTGAAGATCAGGCGGTGGCAGCAGCTGTTTTCAAACACGTGAAGGAGAACGAGATCCTGTACACCATGAGCTACAACCCCTCCTACTGCTGGATCCTCGGCCTGACACTGGGCCCATTCTTCACACAAACACACCGGGACCCGCAGCGAGTTCCCAAGACCATCACCCAACTATATTGCTACTTTATTTATAACATCCTGAAAAACCACAGCCGTGAGATAGAGAGCCCCCGTGAGGTGTTACTGAGGGTTGGTCAGATGGCCTTCACTGGAGTGGCTGAGAAGAACATTGTGTTCACAGATGGAGATTTGATCAAATACAATCTACAGCCTTCCCAGTTCCTGTCCGGGTTCCTGATGGAACTTTTGGAGAGAGAGGATTCAGCCCGGAGCGTGGTGTACACCTTCCCGCACCTCACCATCCAAGAGTTTGTAGCCGCACTCGCACAATTCATGACTGTAGATCCCATGAATATGAAGAGACTCCTGTCAGAAGCCCACAACACGACAGACGGGAGATTTGAAGTATTTCTCCGTTTCTTCGCTGGTCTCTCCTCCCCACGGACATCTTGGATCCTGGAGGAGTTTCTGGGGTTATTCCCTCACGAAACAATCTGCCGAGTGATTGATTGGGTAAAGGAGGAGGTTATACGTCAGATTAGAAATGCAGGAAGTGCGTTTGGTAAAAGGAGCCTCCTGAACACGCTGCACTACCTGTTTGAGGCTCAGAATCCTGTACTAGCTCAGCAGACACTGGGATCTGTGGAAACACTTTCATTCCGTGGACTGGGACTGACCCCGATTGACTGTGCAGTCCTGTCTCATGCCATCAAGCTCTCTAATACAATGAAACACCTCGATCTGGAGGACTGCCGCATTCAGTGTGAAGGTCTCCAGCGGCTGGGACCAGTTCTGCACAAGTGTCAGCATTTGGGGTAACTGTCCATTTGACACTAACACTGAACTGTAAAATTGTTCCACTATTTTGTTCTTCCATCCTGCACCCCTTCTATGGGGCCGGACGTCACCGTGCACGACACTCCTCCTATTTTACCCTCTCCCGGGTCCAACACCGTCCCCCCCTCCCCCGGGTCGCCGCTGGTCGACTCCGACCCCCCTCCCCCAGGTCGCCGGTGGTCGACTCTGTCCCCCTTCCCAGTTCGTCAGTGGTCGACTCTTTTCTCCCCCCCCCCTCCCGGGCTGCCGGTTGTCGACTCTGTCCCCCCTCCCCCGGGTTGCCGGTGGTCGACTCTTTTCCCCCTCCTCCCTCGTGCCGCCAGTTGTCGACTCCGTCTCCCGCGTCAGGTGTGTTCCAGCCGTTCTCTGCACGGGGAACATTTCCCAGTCGTCGGGGAATGAGAATAAATGGTGAAAGGCACTAAACACCACATCCACAGAGATTTATTCGATCATTTGCTGGGGTGCTTCCAGAAATATCCATTTGTGAGAAATTATCTCAGCCCCAGGGTTTGTATCTGTTTGGTTTTTACTCTGTTTGTTTGTGTTTAGACTTGGAAGCAACGACCTGGGAGATTCCGGAGTGAAACTGGTGGCTGCGGCTCTGAGGAACCCGGACTGTAAAATACAGAGCCTGTGGTAAGTCCCAGACTGAGAGCCTGTGGTAAGTCCCAGACTGAGAGATTGTGTTTACAGTCACTGGTTGATTGATACAGACCTCCCAACTATCCCGCTTTTGGCGGGATATTCCCGCTTTTTAGGTTCCCTTCCCGCCATCCCGATTTGTACCCTAATTATCCCGCTAAATTCTTCCTCCCGTGGTGAACGCCGGCGCCATGTGTCCCCGGTTTGCCGGCCCGCGCGATCAGCGGCACTTTGCCGGGCCCTAGTGGCCCGCGCGTGCGCAGTGGAGGAGGGTTGCCGGGCCCTTAGTGGCGCGCGGCGTAAGCGCAGTGGGTGAGGGTTGCCGGGCCCCCAGTGGACGCGCGTGCGCAGTGGGTGAGGGTTTGCCGGGCCCCAGTGGCCGCGCGTGCGCAGTGGGGGAGGGTTGCCGGGCCCCAGTGGCCGCGCGTGCGCAGTGGGGGAGGGGTTTGCCGGGCCTGGCGCCATTTCGAGCCACGCCACGCCCGGCCCAGAGCCCGGGCGGCGCCGGCCCGCGCGATCAGCGGCACTTTCTTGCCGCCAGCCGGCCGCTCCGGGGCAGCCCCCCCCCCCATCACCGGGCCTCCCCCCACCCCCACCCAGTGCGCAGGCGCAGACCCGCCGGCAACCTGGCCAAGTGCGCATGTGCCGCACCCGCCCCGCCGGCAGCCCGCTGATCTGCACCAGTGCGCAGGCGCATAGCCGCCGGCAACAACCCCAAGTGAGAGAAATTAAGGTGAGTCTAGTGCCAAGTTTATCAAAGTTTAACAAAGAATTATAAATGTTTCAGCATACATGTACCTTTTTCACATTTTGGCATTTAAAATACTTCTTCACAATTTAGAATTTGTGACATGGGACCCCGAATAGGGCGCCGCGACATATTATGAATTTTCATTTAAAAATATGAATTTTGAGGGGAAATATTATGAATTTTGACAATCAAATGTTGGGAGGTCTGTTGATACTTAATATTAATATGATCAGTTTGGCTAAGAAAGAACTGCTGATGCTGGAACAATCGAAGGTAGACAAAGATGTTGGAGAAACTCAGCGGTTGTGGCAGCATCTATGGGCAACGTTTTGTTTCGAGACCCTTCCTCAGATCAGTAATTAAACACTGGGGATTTGCACCGTCTCTTGTCTCTCTGTCCCTCACCCTCACTCTCATCTCCAGGCTGAACAGTGTCGGTCTCACATATTCTGGAGCCGAGGATCTCGCATCCACTCTCAATACAAACCTCTCACTGACTGACCTGGAACTGAGTGGGAATAAACTGGGAGATTCTGGAGTGAAACTGGTATCTGCGGCTCTGAGGAACCCGGACTGTAAAATACAGAGGCTGCGGTAAGTCCCAGACTGAGAGACATTGTGTTTTTTACATCACTGGGTGTCTGACACTGAACATTAATAGTCAAGAGTCAAGCGAGGTTTATTGTCATGTGTCCCAGATAGGACAATGAAATTCTTGCTTGCTGCAGCATAACAGAATATTGTAGGCATAAATACAGAACAGATCAGTGTGTCTATATACCATAGACCATTTCTACACAGAAAAAGTGCAATAGGCTGTTGTAGTTCAAAGTTTGTTTGAAGTTGTGTTTAATAGTCTGATGGCTGTGGGGAAGTAGCTGTTCCTGAACCTGGATGTTGCAGATTTCAGGCTCCTGTACCTTCCACTAATTGCATCAGTGCTGGGACCAGGAAAGATCTTCAGAAATATGGATGCCCAGGAATTTGAGGTTCTTGACCCTTTCGACCATCGACCCTTTGATGTAAACGGGATTGTGGGTCCCTATCCTACCCCTTCCAAAGTCCACAATTTTGCTGGTGTTGAGAGCCAGGTTATTGTGCTGGCACCATTTGGTCAATCGGTCAATCTCACTTCTATACTCGTGATCGTCCCATCAGTGGAACGTTCACCACAAACAGTTGTGTCGTCGGCGGGACTTGAGGATGAAGTTCGCACTATGTCCGGCTATCGCTGTCATGGTATAGAGAGAGCTACAGCAGGGGGCTGAGCAGCAGGGCTTGAGGTGCTCCCGTGCTAATTGTTATCAAGGATTAAACATTTCCAACAATACGGACAGACTGTGGTCTGTGAATGAGGAAGTCGAACCATTTGCAGAGGGATGCACAGAGACCCGGATCTGAGAGCTTGGTAACCAGCTGGAGGGGATGATTGTATTAAATGCTGAGCTGTAGTCAATGAATAACAGCCTGACATATGAGTTTTTGTTGTCCAAGTGGTCCAGAGTAGAGTGGGGAGCCAGTGAGATTGCATCCACCTGTTGTGGCCATAAGGGAACTGCAGTGGGTCCAGGTTTTTGTCGAGGTATGATTTGATTTGCGCCATAATCAACCTCTCAAAGCACTTCATCACCACAGACGTTAGTGCCACTCGTCGATAGTCATTGAGGCACGTCACCTTGCTCTTCTTGGGCAGGTGATCAGTAATTGTGTCACTGATAAACACTGGGGATTTGCACCGTCTCCTGTCTCTCTGTGTCCCTCACCCTCACTCTCTCATCTCCAGGTTGCACAGCGTCGGTCTCACAGATTCAGGAGCGAGAGATTTTTTCCCCTCCGCCTCGCTGTTCAGTGCAAACCCTCACTGACGAGCTGAACCTGGGATTTTTTTTTTTAAAAAACATATGCCCTCACAGACAGATCTGTCCCCGCTCTCTGTCGCCTCATATGGACCCTCCCGAATCTGGAGCAGATCGAGTGAGTGTTTGTGATAATGTTTATTGTGCTAAAATATCAGCAGATATTTCCTTCTCAGAAGCAGAGGCTTCTCCTGCGATTTTGTTCTGTAAGTGTTGTTGAAATATTAACCCCAGTGCCTGTTACTAACACTGTTGCTTAATCTGTTTATTTCCTCTTCATTGCTGGACTTGTTTCAGGCTGGTGAGGAATGAGTTCAGTCCGAACAGGAAGAAGGAACTGAAGTCGCTGCAGGAATCCAGACGCGAACTGAGGATGACCGTGTGAATATCTCGGGGTGTAAAAGTCACCGCCCTGGGGATCGGAATATTGTTGGCCGATGCCCTGCCCTCCCCTTTAGACGGCTACCCTCCCCTTTAAACGGCCGCCCTCCCCTGTAAACCCCAACGCTTCCGGGGCCGGCTGGGCTGTGACGTCAGAGGCGGCCCTGCCCGCTGTCACGTGACAGGGTACTCGGCGCTGCTGCTGATGTTGCCGGATATCCGAGTGCTGCCCTCAGTGGGGGACGGGGGAATTGCAGCTGAACCTGCAGGATCCCGGATATGACTTTATCAGCTCCTGCTGTGGATTGATGGTGACAACAGCAGCAGCAACATTGTTCAAACTGTTCATTCACACAGCAATGTCTGTTACTGCTTTATCGTCTGTAAATCAAATGTAAATAGTTAATGACAGTAAAAAAAATTGAAAGTTAGTGGATGTCTAGATTACAGACTCCTGCTCGGATTGCAAATGTGATCAGAAATATGTGACCGTCCCCAATATTTACTTCGCTACTTGCTTCCCCTTCCCTCCCAAACCTTTCTCCGCTGCTTTCTCTCTCAGTTTACCCTCCCGTATTCTCTCACCATCCTTACCTGCCGATCAACCATCAGTCTCACATCATCCTGTACCCCAGCTTCCCCCTTACCTGACTTCCCACACCCTCCTGCTTCCACCCTCCTGCTTCCCACCCTCCTGCTTCCTCCCCTCCTGCTTCCTCCCCCCCTCCTGCTTCCCCCTCCTGGCTTCCCCCCTCCTGCTTTCCCCCTCCTGCTTCCCCCCTCATGCTTCCCCCCTCTGCTTCCTCCCCTCCTGCTTCCCTCCCTCTGCTTTCCCCCCTCTGCTTCCCCCCTCCTGCTTCCCCCTCTGCTTCCCCCCTACTGCTTCCCCCCTCTGCTTCCCCCCTCCTGTTCCCCCCTCTGCTTCACCCCTCCTGCTTCCCCCTCTGCTTCCCCCCTCCCCCCCTTCCCCTCCCCAATGATTCCCCCCTCCTGCTACCACCATCCTGCTTTCCCACCCTCTGCTTCCCCCCTCCTGCTTCCACCCTCCTGCTTCCCACCCTCCTGCTTCCCACCCTCCTGCTTCCACACCCTCCTGCTTCCCACCCTCCTGCTTCCCCCCCCTTCTTCCCCCCTCCTGCTCCCACCCCTCCTGCATCCCCCCCTCCTGCTTCCTCCCCTCGCTTCCTCCCCTCATGCTTCCCCCTCCTGCTTCCCCACCTCTGCTATCCCCCCCTCCTGCTTCCCCCCTCCTGGCTTCCCCCCCCTTGCTTCCCCCCCCTGCTTCCCCCCCCCCCGCTTCCCAACCTGCTTCCCACCCCCTGCTTCCCACCCTCCTGTTCCCACCCTCCTGCTTACCACCCTCCTGCTTCCCACCTCCTGCTTTCCCCACCCTCCTGCTTCCCACCCTCCTTGCTTCCCACCCTCGTGCTTCCCACCCTCGTGCTTTCCCACCCTCCTGCTTCCCACCCTCGTGCTTACCACCCTCTGCTTCCCACCCCCTCCTGCTTCCCCCCATGCTTCCCACCCTCTGCTTCCCCCCTCCTGCTTCACCCCCCCCTGCTTCCCCCCCTCCTGCTTCCCACCTCCAGCTTCCCCCCTCCTGCTTCCCCCCTCCTGCTTCCCCCCTCTGCTTCCCCCCTCCTGTTCCCCCCCTCCTGCTTCCCCCCTCCTGCTTCACCCCCTCCTGCTTCCCCCTCCTGCTTCCCCCCCTCCTGCTCCCCCCCTCCTGCTTCCGCCTCCTGCTTCCCCCCTCTGCTTCCCCCCTCCTGCTTCCCCCCAGTCCTCACTGTATGTGTGTCCTTCTCTTCATTGCGTGCCCTGTTCACCGCAGCTGTCGCGTTCGCTGGTGCCTCCCATCCTTGTTTTTGCGGCGCGACGCTCCTGCGTCAGGTGGCTTTTTTGACAACTCATGTGTGCGTCTAGTGTTTGTGTGTCTCCTTGTCGCGCTTTGTTCGCTTTGCACGTTTATCTGTGTGCATCCCCCCTGTCTCTTTATTTGTACGTACAGTCCAGCTCCCTTTTTTGCTGTCTGCTGTGTAGCGCTGTGTGCCTTCCTTTTTGTTTTCCCGACTCTTCTCCTTAATCATGCTACACTCTATGTTATAATTTGTACCGTACTGTTCTTATAGTTTACCTCCAATCCATCAAAAATTAAACCCTAGCATAGTAAAAAAAATCCAATATCACATCCTGTACTAAAGAAGAATCGCACAACGTGTATAAATCTCTGTAGTCTTCACTTACTTTTTTTTCCTTGCGTCGTGTTTCGCGTTCACTCCCCCTCTCGTATTTGTTGTGTCGACCCCCTTCGCGCGTTCGCCGAACGTCCATGGCTTCTAGTTCTAGTACAGCCGCCAGGCGGGACAGCATGAATAGGCGTAGGGGAGTTGTCACTGCAACGCCTTCTTTGTCCTTGCTTAGTTGCGGGTCCTCCATGCCCTGCGTCCCCACCAATACCCTGCAGCTTCCGCCTCACTCCTTCCCCCCCCTCCCGATGCTTTTGTCTCCACCACTTCCGCGGCCGCACTCCATGCCTGAGTCGCTTCTAGGAACCACCACGCCCCCTTCGGGAATCACCCCGTCCTGCAGCGCTTCCCCCCGCCGTGGGGGACTTAGCTATGGCACGCGCCGCGTCCTGGAGAGACTCCTTACCGCGTGTCACGGTGTGGTTGGGAAGCCCTGTCGTCCTGTTGTTATGAGCGCCATAGTTCTCTCCCTCTCACTAAACGTCTCCTAGGACAAGAGTTCACACACATCAACCATGTTAACTAGAGCTTTCACCCACACCCCCGCCCACCTGCCCACTGAGTGAACGACACCACATCCTCACGGCCGCGCCACCCACACTGCCCTGCCTTCCCACCCACTCCTGCTTCCCCCCCCCCTCATGATTCCCCAACCCTCCTGCTTCCCACCCCCTCTGCTTCCCCCCCCTCCTGCTTCCCCACCCTCCTGCTTCCCCCCCATCCTGCTTCCCCCCCATCCTGCTTCCCCCCCTCCTGTTCCCCACCCTCCTGCTTCCCCCCCTCTGCTTCCCCCCCCTCCTGCTTCCCCCCCCTCCAGACTTCCACCCCCACTCCTGCTTTCCCCACCCTCCTACTGCTTTCCCACCCACTACTGCTTCCCCCCCTCCTGCTTCCCCCCCTGCCTGCTTCCGCCCCCTACTGCTTCCCCCCCCCCTCTCTGCTCCCCCCCTCCTGCTTAACCCCCCCCCCCCTCCTGCTCCTGTACTCCCTCCATGTTCAATATAAATAAATAATAGACAAGTGCAAGTTCCCATACATGAGTTGCGGGGGGGGGGGGGGGGTGGACAGCATGAGTCACACCACCACTAGCTACCAACCCGGCATACATGCTAACTACCCCTCTTGATATATATGTATATTATGAATTTGCTCTCCTTTTACCCAAAAACCGCCTATCCACTGCGTATAAGCCCCAACTCGCAGTCGGCGTCTGGGGGGGGGGGGGGGGGCATGGGTTTAGAGAGGTGAGATAGGCCAGAGAGAGAGGGGGGGAGTGCAGAGAGAGAGTAGGACAGCAGAAGGGCAAGAGGGGGAGGAGGAGTTGTGTGTGTTGTTTCTAGTGTTGTGGAGGAGTGGATGAGGGGAATTGGGTGAGAGTGGGGAGGCGAGGAATAGGGTATTAGTTATGTGTGTTCTGTAGGGTAGGGGGAGGAGAGGGTTCTAATTTCTGTAAATCTTATTTGTTTTATCTCAGTGGGTTCTGTGTGTGTGTGAGTTTAGAGAGGGCGAAGTATGGGTGTAGGGGAGGAGAGATCGGGGAGGGTAAAGGAAGGTAGGGGCGAATAGGCGATGGTTGTGGGGGGAGGGGAGGATTAATGGGGTGTGTGGATAGAGGTGTGATGAGAGAGAGAGAAGGGGGAGAAGAGGATTGTTAGGGCAAGAATGGAGGGGGTGAGAGAGAGAAAGGGGAGGGAGAGGGGAAGATGGGGAGTGAGGGGTAGCAGGGAGGTGGTGTAAGAGAGGGGAAGGGGGGGAGGGGAAATGGGGCGTGAAGGGTGGGGGAGGGTGAGAAAGGTGTGGAAGTGGGGGGAGGAGGGGAGGAGGGGGGGGGGAGGGGTTGAGAGGGTTCGAGCGAGTGGTGGAGAGGGAGAATGGGGAGAGCCGGGAAGAGTTGTGTAGGAGGGGGGAGAGGTTAGGGGAAGAGTATTGGGGTGGGAGGGGGAGAACGTGTAGGGGTAGTGGTGGGAGAGGTGGGTAAGGGGGAAAAAGGGGTGGGGGGAGATAGGGGGGTGGATGAGAGGTCGGGGGATGGGGGGGAGAGAATGTAGTAAGAGTGGGGAGGGAGGTGCGGAGTGGGGTTAGGGTGAGTGGTGGGATGAGAGGAAGGGGGAGTGGGGAGAGTGGGGTAGGGAAAAGGGGTGGAAGGGAGTGGGGGGGAGAGAGGGGTGGGGAGGGAGAGAAGGATGGGGGAAGGGGAGGAATAAGTGGCAAAGTGGGGGGGGGAGGGGAGTGGTGGAAAAAGGACAGGAAGGGGATAGGTGGAAGTGGGCGGGGAGAGAGGGAAGGGGTGGTGGGGAGAGGGATGGGGTGGAGAGGGAGAATGGCGAGGGAGAGGGAGATGGACGGTGGGGAGGAGAAGAGAGTGAGAGGTGTGGGGAGAGGGGTGGTAGGGAGGGGAGGAGGGAGATGGGGTATGGAAGAGAGTGAGAAAGGTGTGGAGGGAAAGCGGTGGGGGAGAGGGAAGGGTGGTGGGGCAGAGGAGGGGTGGGGGAGAGAGGGAATGGGGTGGGGGGTAAAGAGGGAAGGGGTGGGGGAGGAGAGAGGGATGGGGATCGGGGACAAGGGATTGGGGAGGGAGGTGGTGGAGAAGTTTGAGGGAGAGGGATGGGGAAGGGGTGAGAGTAGTGGGGCGCGGGGTAGGGGGACAAGCCAAACTTGAGAACCCCTCATTTCTTTCATCTCATGTGCATTTCCTTTAAAGTATTGATCAGTGATAGAAAAATTTGTGTTCCTTTATAGCTATTAGGGATGTACTTTAAGAATAGAACTGTGCTAATTGTGTGTAAGCTGATGTTTGCTTGTGATAAGAGCAGTGAGAGCGTGTGGTCGGTGTGTTTGTGTCGCAGTAGATTCAGTTGCGAGTTGCCCTTGTCTATGTTAAAATGTGTGTGTATGTGTATGTGTGTTACGACAAGCAGCTTAAGTTCTTGTCTAAATTTAGCGTTAGTACTGCTATTGCACTTTGTTCAACCTTGTCCGGCATTATGTGCTGGACTGTGGGTTTTTTACTTTGCTTGACCTCGTGATTTTCGAGTTCTTTTCATTCTGTTGGTATTATTTAATTATTTTGTGTGTGTAAGATTGTGTGTTGTGTGTGTTAACGCAGTTGCGCCGTGTGTTAATCACGGTGTAAGAACAGTGTGCTTGGGAGCTGCTTGGGCAGAGAAAACTCCTGAAGACTTCTTGCCAGTCTGTGAGGAGACTTTCTCATCATTAAAATCATTAGTTGAATCATAATTGCCGTGGCATGGCGTTTATTGGGAAACATTATTTTAACTATTTGGCGCCCAAGTGGCGGGCCCAATATGGTCTGTTGCCTTCTTCAAAAAAAACAGAGCGCTCACTTAAGGATTACGGAAGGTTGGAAACAGAGTTGGACGGGGTCCAACCGACCGCGGATAAAACTGAATGTTCCATAAGAAAGGTGACCCCGGGTTAAGTAATTTGACTTTGTCGAACTGTTTGATTTCCCGCTGACCTGTGTAGGACCCGGCTGGGAAGGAAATTGTCCGGGACAAATTTTGAGAAATTGTGCGATAACTTTCTGTCAAACGGCAGCGGCCGTTAGGACAGAGGTCTGGGACTTCAAGAGTAGAGTGAGTCAAGTGCGACTTGACCACAGAAGCCATAAGTACTAACAAGAAGGTGGGGAGTAGGGTTTCGGCAAACTCAAAGAATTATGAAGGAGATGAAAAGGGGGCAGAGAAGAGAAGCAGTCAGACGCAACACGTAGGGAGGAAAGAAGAAAAAATAAACAATACGGGAATAAAGAAAGTGGAGGGTTTCTTAAATGTTTGTGAGTCAGAGAGACAGAGGGGTGTAAAATGAAGATAGGAGCAATAGGTAGCGAGGTGAAAAGTGGCAGGAAAACAAATCCAGGGCAAAAATCTAAAAGGGCCACTTTTCAACATAATTGTAAAAGGGCCAAGAGTGTTGTAAAAACAAGCCTGAAGGGCTTTGTGTCTCAATGCCGAAGAGCATTCGTAATAGGTGGATGAGTTGTAATGTGCTGATAGTATTAATAATTTATGATTATAGTTGGGGATCACGGAGACAATGGTCAAGGGTGACCAAGGCTGGGGGCTGAACATAGGGACTATTCAATATTCAGGAAGGATAGACAGAGAGGGAAAAGGAGGTGGTGGTAAGCGTTGCTGGTTAGAGAGGAGATTAACGCAATTAGCTTGGAGGATGTGGATGTGTGAATCACGATATGGGTGGGAGTGCGAAAAACACTAAGGGGCAGAAAACGGACAGTGGGTGTGTGTACAGGCACCTAAACAGTATAGTGGGTTGGGATGGCATCAAACAGGAAAATTATGAAATGCGTGCAACGAAGGTAATAACGTTAAATGGAGTGACTTCAATTCTACATCTAGATTGGGTGAATCAAATTGGCAGGGGTGTGAGGAAGAGGATTTCTTGGAATGTATGGCGGGATAGTTTTCTAAACCAAATGTGGAGGACACCAACGTAGAGAGCAGGCTATTCTAGGACTGGGATATTGAGTAATGAGGATAAGGGTTAGTTCGAGCCTCTGTTGTCCGTGGCCCTTGTCGCAAGAGTGACGATTAATATGGTTGATTACTACAAAAGGATGAGTATGATGTTACATTGATCATAAACACTGTTCCTGAACTACAAGTATAAAAATCTTGTATTATGCGTTAATTGGCCAATATCGCCAGTCAATTTATTCTTGGAGGGTTGACCTGGATGCTTGCAATGGAAGGCATTTCCGGTACTGCATGTGAGAACTACAACAATCTGCCTAACTCCCCCCCACGAATCGCGCAAATGAATACCACCACTCAGCCGGAACCGGCCCTGCGCCCCGAATCCCCGTCGCGAAACCGACGAGGCATACATCACTAGCGCGATAGTATCAACACGATACAAGATGACAGCGCTACAAACATCTAGCACCTTCGAACTCTCTCGCACCAGACCCCCTACCACGACGCGAACTTTGAGAAATTCAGGTCCAACAGAGGCGGGCCAAGACGGTGCGCCTCTCTTCTCACGCGCCTCTCTCGCCCGAAGAAACTGTGTAGTTATGACAGAAAACGGGCAAAAGAAAATAAAAAAAACTAGACTGCTAAAAAGTTTTTGTCGATATGTGAGGCGCTAAAAGAGTGTGTGGTGATACACAAATGAAGAGTCCCAGTGGCAGTCAGAAACGGCGTGAATTCGATCATGGGGTATACAAGGACATGGCAGACAATTGAATAACTACTTCTGGTTCTGTCTTCACTAAGGAAGAAATTAAAAATAGTGTGTGTGTGTGTGTTAAATATTGTGAGGGTAGATTTCGTTGTGTGCAAATGAGGATGGTAGGAATATGAGTGAAATCCATAGTGGTTGTAGCCGGTATGTTAGTATGAGGGATGTGGGGGATTAGTGTAGGGTGGACCCACTTTGTTAAAATGGGAGGGGTGTGGTTTTCGGGTTGGTTTCCCCCCCCCCCACCCCCCCTCGACCACACCCATCCCCACTGTGCCCCCCCCCCTTTCCCCCCCCCCCCCCCCACCAAACCCCCCCCCCCTTTTTTTATTTATATATAAATATTTTCTTTAATTTATTATTTTTTTTATCTTATGAGGTCATTTTACATTATTATTTT
>CM069170.1:12906985-12954150 GCA_035221665.1 Okamejei kenojei | reverse complement strand
CTCGATTAAAAATAAAAAGAGTTATTAGTGTCTTTTTAAAGAATGTTGAGAAGAATCTTCTATCCTGTCAATCACGCCATGAAGGGGCCACGCCCTTCAAATGGGAAGGGGCGGCCGGGACTATAACACTAGGGGGACGTGTGGGCGTCGTTGGCTCAGTTTTCTGCAAGTTGAGGGAGGGAGTGGTCACGACACTCTGTCTTTGGTGGCCTTTGCACCTATTTGAAATGGTACGAAATGCACTTGAATTTGGGTGGCTTGCATCCTGCTTGAAGTGAGTGAGGGAAACCTGCATTTGAATTTGGTGGCCTTGCACCCATGCTTGAAATGGAATTTCAAGGAATTGCCGTGAGAGTCAACTGCCAACCCTGCAGCCGTGAGTGGAGTGAGCTGCCGCCTCAACAGGGCTTGAGTGACTGAGCCGCCTGCCCAAGAATCCATTAGCCAATATGTTCAATACTAGCCTCTCTGGAGACCAGTCCCTTCAGCCCATAACACCCATAACTAGCGCTTCCAGGAATGTCTCCCCCCACGGCACCAAAATTGGAATTGGTGGAGAGGTGGAATATAATGTTTGTTTGTTTTTTTGCTTGTTTATTTTCATTGTTTACAGGGGACACTATGTTACTTATTCTGGTTGTGCTGCTAAAGTAAAGGATTTATTTATGTTTGCATATGACAATTTTGACTTTGGACTCTTGGGAGCAACACTTCATGACTTCTGTTTACGGATGAAACGAACTAAAATGAGGGCTAAGAAGCGTGAGGTCGGAGAAGTGTGAAATGTGGTGATAAATGATGGTTAGTAGGTTTATCCATCTTTAGGGGGTGGCATACAGTCTCGCACTCACTTTGGACACTATAAGTAGAAATATAAAACTGTATAATCGGGAAGAGGTTGTCGGACCATAAATATATGCCGAGTCTTATTCCTGCATAAACAAGATTAATGTAGTCAGGGCACCGCTGGAAATTTTGGAATCAAACAACTGCAGAAATGTGTCGGTGAGGATCCACCGTTATCACTCATCTTGCTCATCTTTCAAACATACTCAATACCTTCCAAAAAATATGGTGTGTGCAGCTGCATAAGAAATAAAACCATAATATAAAATGTCTGCCCCTCTGGATCTCACAAAATCCTCTTCAAGGTGACGCGCCACAACTCGTTATAACCTACGGTCTTCACCATCACCGTTCCGCAAGATTCCGTCATCGATAGGTCTGCCGTCACACACATCTCGTAAAAATGAAGATTTATTGAAAGCGGGCAAGTGAAACATGGGGTTGAGAGGGATTATATCAGCTCTAATAGATGGCGGAGTAGACAATGGGCCGAATGGCCTAATGCCGGTCCGATAAACTTATGAACATGGAATACTGAACCATAAAGGGCGTCTAATGATGCATAGTGAGTACGCTGGCTCTCGGGTTCAGTGGATGTGCGCTTTCAAGCTTCTGGGCCTTTTGCTGACCAGTGCATGGAGTAGGCGAATGACCGGGGATGGGACAAGTTTACGTGTTATAATGGCTGCCTTTCCGCCACAGTTCGTTCACTCGTGTGTCAGATGATGTATCTCGCTGTTGGCTTCTGTTCCATCGCCCCGCATGTTGACAGAAATTGTCGCCCGACGCTTCACAGAATGACATCGCGTCGTTCGCTACCAGCGATCACCACGAGGAGGCTTTCTTTCATGATTCCTGCCGAACAATGTGAAGTGTAGATGGAAATTCCAATTATGTTTCAGTGATGGACCTAAGTTACAATTCCAACGCTGCAATTTCCTGCGCTTTGAAAAAGTTGTTCCGAAAACCAACAGCTGTTGTTGCCAACCGACGAAAATCTGCCCAGGTGTTATCCATAAGGGGAGTCATTGGAAGAAGCCGATTTCTCTTCCGTCTCTCAGGAAGTAAAGCCGGGTGGTGTGCTTTTCTTGGCTGTTGCTTTAATGTGGTGGTCACGTTTAGATCATTGTGTATAAACGCCAGGGAACTAAAAGATCTCAACCCGTTTCCCTCTTGCGGCACATCACCATATTCCGTGACATATTAATGTTATGTTGTCAGTAACAATAAGTATATTCGACACCCATAGTTACTTATCTATCCTCCTTCTATGTACGCCGTTTCGACACTTGTTCGTTTGATTCGCCCCACCCACTGCGATTATTACTTTGTTGTAGATAGCGTTGAGACTTAATTTGGCCACAAGTCGTTAGGATGGGAGCATACTGGAGGACTGTGACCGCGTCTGTATGGACACCGGTTATTGAGAAATTAAGAGACTAGTTGTATGTAATCTTTCCTGATTGATCATTGATCTTTGGTCAGAAGGTCCGAGGAATGAACTCAAAGAAAAATAGTGCCGGAGGGATGCTGACTTCAAGGTTCAGGAGATGGAGATAAGATTGGATGTGATGATAACGAAAGTTGAAGCCAGGGAGCAATAGGGCGGAACAATAGGGGATTAATAGAGCAGGAATCCCTCTGTCATCAATTGTTCGAAAAAGATGTTTTGGGGTTCAAGGACGTGGCGTTCTCTGTCGGTCCAGTTGCGACTGTAGTTAAATGCAAACAGATCATTTATCTGGGGGGCTGGGAATACTGTGCACCATCCCAACATCTCGAAGTCCTTACCGGGCTGGATTGCCAGGACAATTGGAGAATAGCTATAGTAAAGCCAGCTCCCTTTAACTTTTCCATTGCATCAGGGTGGAGGGCCCGTTTTCTTTACTCATAATCGAAGTGGAGTAGATGCATTTTATGCATTGATCCCATCCAGTGCAGCCTTGCCGCAATTACCAACATTCGTCTCCGGCTTTCAAATTGTCCGCAATTACACTATCCGCATAGATATCTTGCACCTCTCAGAATCATTTGACCTTGAACGTTGCAGGACATGAGTGTACTAGGAGCGAGCTTGCGGTTTTATCAGTAGTTTCAATTATGGAACCCAAACTCTCGCTTTTTTGTACACCATCCCCAATACACTTGCTGACGAGTGTCCTGCGACAACTGAGGTGGTATTCATCCATGTCATCCGCATTTTTGTCCTGAGGATGGGAAACAAGTCATCGACCTGATAACTGTCTGTTATATGTACCTTGCATTCTAAACAGTGCCCTGCTCGGGGAGCATACCCGTGTCCACTCCTCACCACCCCGCGTCGTCCATCGCATCGAGGGGTGGTGCAAGAAATCGCAAGTCCCAGCAAAACTATGGGAGATGCATGCCCTTGCAAAATACATGCAGAAGGACATTGTACATAAGATATGTTGTGTTGGTTATGGGGAATTGACCGGAAGGCTCTGTTTTCACAAGGTATGTCTTGCATTCTATGACTTTATGACTATTCGTGCTGCCTCCTTTCCCAATATTAAATTTGTACTGAACTCGCAATACTGTGCCGGCTTTATTTTTACAGGTACCGTTATTGTTCTTATAAACCTCTTGCGAGGTCGGACTCCCAAATTGTGATTCGAAATCTAATTATGATAACTGCAGTCGAAAACTCAAATGAATTCGAATCTTAGTACTAATTCACTGCGGGGTCGAAACGCGGAATTGATTGAATCTAGTTTCTTCACTGCGAGTCAGCGAAATTTTGAAAGTTTGTTGCAGCATGTTGAATCCAGGGTATGAGCGTCGCCAGCGAGAGGCCGTTTCACAGGAATAAGTGAAAGCGAAAGCGTACAAGCTTTTAACGTGTAATATTAGCCGTTGTTATTCGAAAATTTATTTAACTTAGAATTAAGGGAAAATTACGTTCATGTATTATATCAAGTTTGGGCACCTCACATAAATTTCAAACTTCATTTAAATGATAATTATATCGGTGGTGGAATCCATAAATTGTGAGTTGTTGTTTTGCTAAGCGATGTTATAATACCATGATGTTAGTGATGTTATTGTTTTGTTTTTTGTCTTCCTGATTTCCCTTGGAAGACTATCTCTAAGAAAATATCAAGGCCCTTCTCTTGAACGCGCTTGTTCAGTTGCATTCCAGGCATCGAACATTGAGCTTCTCTTCACTTCTCTCCAGGATGAAAATTATATTCACGATTATTCCCGTTTTTCTTGCTGCCTTCCTAATCCAGGGCAGAAAAATGATTTACCGGATTATAGCAGTTGGCTTGAATCTGGGTAAGTAATTGGATCTATGTTTAACAATTTACATAATAGCTTTTTTTCCAGATCTGTGATGGTTAGATTTCACTGTCACCCAATCAATTTGTTAAGACGACTGCAGCCGTCTGTTTCTGAAGGGAATGGCTGAACTCAGTAATACCACTTTTCGGTCAACTGAAAAGTACACTTTCAACAGCAAATGCTTGGAGTTGGTTGAAATAGTTAATGTCTTTCATTAATGTTCTGTTTGACTGAAACTTCCTGCAGTCAATAAAAAATATTTTTGTGTTTACTTTATTGTTTCCATTCATCAGCCAGGCCACCGCTCCGCTTATCCGGTGACTATCAGGTAACGTTCCTCGTCATTTACTTAGATGTAATAAAACGTGCGCTTCCTCATCGCCTATGTGCTCACATATATCGTGAGCCGTTCGGTTCAACAGATACACTCTGGGTTTCAGAGCAAACATGACACACGGCTGCTCGGTGCCGTTGGCCAGAATGTCTTTACTGGCTTTCACCCAGGTGAAAGGACTATTATTATCAACAACATTGCAATGCCTGCCATTGGTAGTAGATATCCACTTCTTAGCAGGAACAAACATAGTCTACTCAAGGGGGGACGTTCATTCTCTAATCATTGGTCTGTCCTTGATTTTATTTAGTTACTGCTGGGACCATCCAGCTCATCAAACAGAAAAATGATGAAATAACTGCAGTTAACTGCACGAATTGCAATTCGTTGCAATTAACTTGCATTGTTCTTACTGTTTGAAGAAAAAAAGCACATTTCGTGTTAATAAAAGGAAGCGTAATATGGAGTACAAAAATCACAGCTAAAATTTATCAGAATCATTACATCTTATCAGATGGCATTTGATATCACCATCGGCTACCAGTAAATGCCTTGGCGTTCGCACTACATTTTCAGATTACAGATTTTTTTTTTTGTACCTGCCGCGTTACAACCACATTTAATCCCTCACCTGATAATGTTACTGCGCCGGTTTGTAAATATATTGTAAAATTACCATTATTTTCATTCACGGATCTATTGAGATTCCATTCGCCTCGCGTCAACACTGACGACAGTCCGAACAGTGGAATATACTTCTCTTTCTCGTCGCGCAACCTTTTAAAAAATGTAGTCGGTGGGACGCTCTGCCCTGTCATGAATGTCTTTGTTCAAATTTTTAAACTTCTTGTGAAAATCTCGTGTTACGTGGGGCACCCTGTAACCTCCACTGCTAATCCACTTTGTCGATTTCTGATTATTTCCGTAACACAGCTAATGTGATAACGTTGTCATCCTGGTCCCGGGGAAAGTGCGGTCTCTCCAAATGTGTATCACGCTATCTTGTGGCCATGGCCTGCGGGGGATCTGTTGGTTTGCAATAATTGACGTTTTTCTTTATGTATCAATCATCTTTATTTCCCCATAACTATTCTCTACATTACTCAAGTGTGCTCCTTCCACCGGGCCTTAACCACGCAGTCACAGATATCTCGTGTGGTTAAAACACTCTCGTTCACATTTGATCGATATTTGATGATTTGTTGCCACAAGCTGAGATCAGATTTGGTGCACTGAGAAAACTGCAGCCAGGGTTATAGCAACTGTGTGTCCGCTGTTCTGCTGCAAAAGAACATCCCCTGGTACTTTGCATTTGAACCTTATATATCAGTACATTATGTAGCATGGGGCTGTAATGTAAAACAATTGAATGCTTCATTGAAAAGTCCGTACCTGGATATCATTCACCTGGATTCACCGATTGTTTCAGCCCTCTGCTTCCCAATGTTCTGATATTACTGCTCAACGCTCTAACAGTCGGGCACATTTTAATGGCCAGTCAAGTCCGCAGGAATCTGAGGGCAGCAAGAATGGTGCGCGAATCAGAATGATGCCGAGCTGGAAAAGCAAAGGAAGTCAATCATCTTGCTCTCTTTTTGCCATTTCGGGCAACCTTATTATGCTGTGGATGACGTATTTTATATGTTTCCTCTGGACACAGATAACAAAGCGATTTTATTTTACCGGTTTCAGTGACCCGTTGTTTATCGCGGACGAAAACCAGCTACATGCTCCTGCTGTTGAGTTGCTGCACAAAACACGTGTTTTTACGCGGTAACTCAGTCTAAAATTCAGAGAGGAACTGAAGAGCGGGATGAAAATATCTACTGAGAATAATGTTTGAACGAGAGTTAAGAAAGGCCAACAACGTTGAAACTAGAGGCAATAAGTTCCTGCAGAATTGTATATCCCGTTTCATCTACGCCAACAATATTCTCGTGTATATATCTGTCCTATCCCAAGGCAACATACAACATATCCTGAAGATTTCTACTTTTAGCGTTATGTGAACGAGTCGGCAGATTTAGGCTGGGTTGGATACGGAGCGAACTGATGGCCAAATGGGCTCTAAATCGTAATCACGCATGCGCATACACTCAATTAAATCTTTGTTTGTCGGGAGGTCTGTGTGGTCCTGGGAATAGCCGGCAGGACATTTGTTTTAGAAAAAACACGAGACCAAGTGGGACACGTCCCCCAATCGCGGAGTAGGGGGCGGACGTCACATTCGGGCTGGACCCCGAATAGCCTGCGTCTCTTGTGCCCTTCTCCTCTGAAATTCTCTCTCTCTCTCTCTCTCTCTTCTCTCTCTTCTCTCTCTCTCTCTCTCTCTCCTATCCCAATAGCTGTCCTATCCTAAGGCAACAACGCAGGCTAATTGGCTGATAAAGGACTTTGCCCCCTGCCAAAGTATCGCGCACCAAACACAACCCGGACACAATGAAGCAGAGCCATTATCGTGCCACTGCCGATCGGAGAACTCGTGATAGATGTACTTTTATCTTTTATTTCTATTTATTGTATACCACACACTGAATGTACACTGGTTGAGAAATGCTTTTTCGTTTTCCTCTGGGTATGTAAGTACTCAGAAAAAAATTAATAAAGATATACAATACAATACAATTACAATACAACACTCCACATATCCTGAAGATTTTACTTTTAGCGGTTAGTGAACGAGGCAGATTTAGGGCTGGGTTATGATACGGAGCGAACTGATGGTCATGGCAAATCGTTCTAATCATGCTATGTCATAATTAAATCTTTGTTGTCGGGAGGGAGTCTGTGTGGTCCTGGGAATAGCTTTGGCAGGACATTTGTTTTAGAAAACACGAGACCAAGTGGGACACGTCCCCAACGCGGAAGTAGGGGAGCGGACGTCTACATTCGAGCTGGACCACGAATAGCTGCGTCTCTTGTGCCCTTCTCTGCTCTCTCTCTCTCTCTATCCCTTCTCTCTACTCTCTCTCTCTCTCTCTCTCCCGCTTCTCTCTACTCTCTCTCGCTCTCTCTCTCTCTCTCTCTCTCTCTCTCTCTCTCTCTCTCTCGATTATCTATGTAACATTGAGTACTTTCTTGCTGCGGTCCTGTTCCTTCTCTCTCCTGATCTGTCTCTGGATTTCACTGAGACGTTGAGTTATTTCTTGCCACACCTTTTGTGCCCTCCTGACCTGATCTCCTCTCTCTCTCGTTATTTAGTGAGATTGAGTTATTTCTTTCTGGCTTCTCCTGTGCCTACTGTTCCTCACTACTTCTCGCTGTCACTCTTTTATCTTTCCTTGTGCATTCCGCACCTCTTTTTTACTCCGTCAATCTAGGCATGATTTTATATAAATTGCAATTGCAAATTTAAAATTAAAATGTTGTTTAAAGAATAACCTAATGGTTACGTAAAAAAATACCCCAAATCACAATCTCAGTTGTTATTGATTAATTGGATGAATGAAATGGAATTAAAAACAATGTGAATGAAAAATATTTGAATTGCAATTGTAATGAAACTATTTGCTGCTATATTATGTTAAAATGCAACTATTGTTAAAATAAATCGTAATCAGTTTGTAATCGCCAGTCATTTAAAAAAAAATCCAACTGTGTTAATAAATTTTTCTAAATAAATTAAAAAATTGCCCAAACTATAGAATCTCAGTGTTAATGAAACATACTTTAATTGGACACTGATTATGTTATTGAAGTGAATCGCGCGCGAAGTGTGTTTGTAAATGCAACTGGCGTTGAAATATAACTTAACTTGTCAATTCGCGAAGTTGTTTAGAGATCCAACTGTATACCTGTTAATAAAATAATGCAACTATTAAAATAAACCTTAATTTAATGTAATCGCCAAGTCTTTTTTTTAAACTTTTTATTGAGCATAGGAAAAGTGCGTTTAATACCGACTAGTAAATGAAATGACTGCAATAGCGAAGTAATTGCATCTGAATCAGTATTACATCTGAAATGTATTTTTTAAAATACAATGTTTTTAAATACATGCGATTCAATGCATGGACCTCTTGGTAAAATAAATGTAAATCAATTCAATTGCCACGTTTTTCATCAATACATGTCAATCCAATTACGTCGAAGTCTTTTTTCAAGCAAGCTCAGTCTAATTAAAGTGTAAAATCGTGACCCACGGTAATAATGAAAAGAATGAAAAATGCCCGTCTTTTTTTTTCTAATTGAAAAAGTAAATCAAAGCAATATCGGATTTTTTGTTTAAATGCATGGCAATATAAAATATATCAAAAGCTTATTGTCAAAATGTAAATAAAGCGGCGATTAAAAAAAAAGTCACATAAAAGCAATCCGGCAGAAGTCTTTTTAAAAAAGAAGCAAACTGTTGTAAAAGAGAAAGCCAATTAACGAAATTGCGATTTGTTTTGCAAGCAGCAGTCTAATTAAAATGTCAAATCCAGAGATAAATGCAGTCGGCTCGTCTTTTGTTGTTGAAAAATAAAAAGCTAATGATTGAATGGAGATTTTTTTGCAAGCAGCAGTTTAATTAAATTGGAGACTTTTGATTGGAGGAAAAGGGACTTTGAAGGGAATGCGTATGGATTTAAAAGGAGTGAATTGGAACATTTTGTTTTATGGGAAGGAGTTTATAGAGGAAAAATGGGAGCCATTTAAAGGGGGAGAAATTGTAAGAGTACAGAATCTTTATGTCCCTGTTAGGTTGAAAGGAAATAGTAAAAATTGGAAAGAGCCATGGTTTTCAAGGGAAAATTGGACACTTGTTTCGAAAAAAGAGAGATATCTACAATAATTATATAGGAGGCATGGAGTAAATGAGGTGCTTAGAGGCGATGTATAAAGAATGTAAAAAAGAATCTTAAGAAAGAAAATAGAAAGGCTAAAAGAAGATATGAGGTTGCCTTTGACAAGAAGGTGGAAAGTAAATCCAAAGGGTTTCTACAGCTATTATTAATAGCAAAAGGAAAAACGAGGGATAAAATTGGACCATTAGAGAGCCAGAATGGACAGCTATCTGCAGATCCGCAAAAGAGATGGGGGAGGATATTGAGAACAATTTATTTTCTTTAGTATTCACCAAGGAGAAGGATATTGAACTTCTGTGAAGTAACTGGGAAGAAAAGTAGAATAGCTATGGATACTATGTAGATTCAAAGAGGAGGAGGAAGTCCTGCCTGACATGCTGAAAAGTATAAAAGTGGATATGTCTCCGATCCTGACAGGATATCCTTAGGATATTGAGGCGAAGTTAGTGTAGAAATTAGCAGGAGCTTAGCTATGACAGAAATATTTCAAATGTCATTAGAAACGGGGGAATAGTGCCGGAGGATTGGCATACTGCACATGTTGTTCCATTGTTTAAAGGGGTTCAAAGATAAAACCTAGCAATTATAGACCTGTTAGTTTAACGTCAGTGGTGGGCAAATTAATGGAAAGGATATTTAGAGAGAATCTATATAAGCATCTGGATAAAACAGGGTCTGATCAGGAACATGTCAACATGGATTTGTGCCTGGAAGGTCATGTTTGACAAACCTTCTTGAATTTTTTTTGAAGCGGTTACTAGGGAATTGATGAGGGGTAAAGCAGTGGATGTTGTCTATATGGATTTCAGTAGGCCTTTGACAAGTGTTTCCCCATGGAAGGTTGGTTAAGAATGTTCAATCTTTGGGTGTTAATGGCGGAGTAGCAAGATGGATTCAACAGTGGATGAATGGGTGATGTCAGAGAGTAATGGGGATGGCTGTTTTGTCAGGTTGGAAGCCGGTGACCGTGGGGGTGCCCTCAGGGGATCTTTGTTGGTCACTGTTGTTTGTCATGTAATCAATGATATGGATGATGGGGTGGAAAATTGGATAAGTAAGTATGCAGATGATACTAAGATAGGTGGTGTTGTGGATAATGAAGTAGATTTTCAAAGTCTACAGAGAGATTTGGGCCAATTTGGAAAAGTGGGCTGAAAGATGGCAGATGGAGTTTAACGCTGATAAGTGTGAAGTGCTACATCTTGGCGAAAACAAATCAAAATAGGACGTACATGGTAAATGGTAGGGAATTGAGGAATGCTGTGGAACAGAGGGATCTAGGAATAACTGTGCATAGTTCCCAGATGGTGGAATCGCATGTACGAGATAGAGTGGTAAAGAAACGCCTTTGGTTTGCTGGCCTTTATAAATCAGAGCATTGAATATAGGAGTAGGGAAGTAATGTTTAAAATTGTTACAAGGCATTGGTAAGACCGCCAATTCTGGAGTATGGTGTACAAACTTTGGTCGCCTAATTATAGGAAGGATGTCAACAAAATAGAGAGAGTACAGAGGAGATTTACTAGAATGTGCCTGGGTTCCAGCAATTATTTTACGCAGAGAAAGGTTGAACAACGTTAGGTCTTTATTCTTTGGAGCGCAGAAGGTTAAGGGAGGACTTGATTGAGGTCTTTAAAATGATGAAAGGGATTGACAGAGTTGACGTGGGATATATGCTTTTCCCATGAGGGTAGGGGAAAGATTCAAACAAGAGGGCATGACAGAGAATTAAGGGACAGAAGTTTAGGGGTAATGTGAGGGGGGGAACTTCTTTACTCAGAGGGTGGTGGCTGTGTGGAATGTGCTTCCAGCAGAAGTGGTGGAGGCAGGATCGATTTTAACATTTAAAAGTAAAGTGGATAGGTATATGGACGGGAAGGGAATGGAGGGTATGGTCTGAGTGCAGTAGATGGGACTAGGGGAAAACAAACATGGTCGGCACGGACTGGAAGGCCGAGAGGGCCTGTTTCGTGCTGTAATTGTTATATGGTTATATGGTTATTTGGTTTAATTAAAGCGTGAAATTCGGATTTAATAAATGCACTGGGCAAGTTTTTTTTAATAAATGTGACAACGTGCAAAAAAATGAAAAAGTAACCCTCAACCCGTTTAAAATGACGTAAATGTTTTTTTCAGTCAATATTAAAAAATGTAAAAATGAAAAAGCATGAGGAATGAAGCAGTCAGCTCTGAAATGGATCTTCACCTGACTGTTTTGGCGGTTGAGGGCTTGAAGAAACCTTGTGGAAGAGCGTGACAAAGGTGAGGAGCTCACCTTTGTCCCTCTCATCCCCCAACCTCTCAATGATGTTTCTGCGCCCGTCGCGATTTGGAGCTCTTCTTCCGTGCGCCTCCGCCTCACACCGTTCTTCCATGGGAAGGAGTCCTTGCCCCCAGATTGATGATCCCTTTTTCCCGTCTCCAACGGACCCCCTCCTCTTGGTAACCCCCCCCCCCCCCCCCCTCATGGACTCTGGTACAATTAAATTTGAGGGGTCACCATCCGCCGTCGGAACGGGTGGAGAACATTCTCAGCGGCTTAGACTTCGCAATCAGCCACTTCCTACCGGAGACCGCGGGCTCCTGAAGTCCACAGGCTGAGCTGGGTGGAGATTCCCCCTTTTTTCCCCCCACGCTGGCGGCCCTCGGCAAAGGGATCCAGGGCTCCGCGATGTTTGAAATCAGCGCGGCCCGAGGCCTGGGAGTCCGCAAACTACAGCTCCATGATGTTGAAGCAGCAGGCCCAACACTCCAGCGTTTTTCAAACGGCGATCCAAGTAAGAACCATCGCCTGCTCCGCGATCAATCAATATGTATATTAAAACCTAACTGATTTAATAGCACAACATACAGTAGGATCTAAAAGTGCCACTGTCGTTGTCGGGTAGTCACGGTCCTCGAGTCGTGGGGGTGAGGGGTTGGTAGGGGAGAGAGAGAGAGGCAGAGAGGAGAGAGAGAGGCAGGGAGGAGAGCGAGAGAAGGGCCGGCCCCAAGCCCCCCCTTGTCCCCGGACCCCCCCCCCGAATCAGAGAGAGATGAGGAGGGGATAGAGAGAGATAGCAAGAGAGAGAGAGAGAGGAGAGAGGGAGATAGAGAGCAGAGAGAGAGAGGCAGGAGGCAGAGCGGCAGTGAGAGGCGCAGGCGAGCGGGGGAGGGGAAGGGAGACGATGAGAGAGGAAGATAGAGAGGCAGAGACGAGAGAGGTGGAGGAGAGAGGCAGGGATAGGAGAGATAGAGAGGCAGAGAGACGGATAATGAGAGGGGATAGAGAGCAGAGGAGAGCAGGGATATAGAGAGGCAGAGATGTGAAAGAGAGAGAGGAGAGTCAGAGATAATAGACAGAGAGGGGAGACACCGAGAGATAGAGGCAGAGGAGGGAGAGGGAGGGGCGGGGGGAGAGAAAGAATGAGGGAGGCAGAGAGGAGAGATGAGAGACAGCGAGGAGAGTTAGATAGTCAGAGAGAGAGGCAGCGAGAGAGAGGCAGGGAGAGGAGAGCCCAGAGAGGAGAGAGAGAGGCAGAGATGTAGAAGGCAGCGAGAGAGGGGCAGAGAGGAGAGAGCAAGGGGAAAGAGCAGAGATGAGAGAGAGAGCAGAGAGGAGAGAGAGAGACAGAAGATCCAGGAGAGAGAGACGGAGCCCCCAGAGAGAGCAGAGAGGGAGAGAGAGAGAGAGCGGAGAGAGGCAGAGGGCCAGAGAGAGAGAGAGGGGATAGAGAGAGAGGGCGAGAGAGGGCAGAGAGATTAGAGGCACAGAGGCGAGAGGACAGGGGGGATAGAGAGAGAGGGTAGAGAGAGAGGCAGAGAGATAGAGGCACAGAACAAGGATGTCGGCGCTAGAGGGATTAGAGAGACTAGCAGAGAGGGAGAGGCTGAGTGAGAGAGGGCAGAGGAGAGAGAGAGAGTGAGGGGGGGGTGGGGGGGGAGATAGCGGAGTGGCGCATAGAGATAGAGGTAGAAAGGTGAGAGAGAGAGATAGGCAGAGAGGCGAAAGGCATTAGAGAGAGGGTAGAGAGATGGAGGCAAAAGAGGAGAGAGAAAGCAGAGAGGGACAGGGAGAGGAGAGAGGCAGAATAGGCAGAGGAGAGAGAGAGAGAGGCTGGGAGGAGAGAGAGACAGGGAGGAGAGAGTGGAGAGAGAGAGTGCAAAGATTGAGAGGCAGAGAGAGAGAGACAGTGGGAGAGGCAGAGAGAGAGGGAGGCAAATAAGAGAGAGAAGCAGACAGGAGAGAGAGGATGATTGGAGAGAGCACCGTGGATGAGAGAGAGGCAGAGAGAGAGAGGCAGAGAGATGCAGGAAGGACAGAAAGGGCATGGGGGAGAGTTAGAGAGAGAGAGAGTCCGAGAGGAAAGAGTGCGGCAGACGAGAGAGATAAAGAGCGAGAGAGGCAGGGAATGGGAGAGGCAGAGAGGGGAGAGGGGGGCCGAGAGAGAGAGAGAGGCGCGCGAGGCGGGGGCGGCATTGCCAGTTGAGAGAGGCCGCCAAAGATGGAGAGAAGAGAGAGGAAGGGATAGAGGAAAGGAACAGCAGAGAGGGGAGGAGGAAGGGAGGAAGGGATAGAGAGAGGCGGGAGGCGGAGAGAGAGAGGCGGAGAGAAGGCTGCCCCCCCCGGAGAGAGAGAGGCGAGAGCGAGATGAGGGCTGGAGAGGCGGGAGATAGAGGAGGAGAGAGAGGCGCAGAAATGAAGAAGAGCAGAGGAGAGAGAGAGACAGACATAGAGGCAGGGTCAGAGAGAGAGAGAGAGGCAGAGCGATGAGAGAGAGAGAGAGAGGCAGGAGGAGGAGAGAGAGACAGAGAGAGGCGAGAGAGAGAGAGAGAAGACAGAGAAGAGGAAGAGAGAGTAGGCAGAGAGCTTAAAGAGGCAGAGAGGAGAGAGAGGCGAGAGGAGGAGAGAGAGGAGGCAGCGAGAGAGAGAGACAGAGAGCAGAGAGAGCAGAGATGAGAGCGAGGAGGCGGGAGAGGCGGGGAGAGCGAGAGAGAGAGAGAGAGAGAGAGAGGCAGATCAGAGAGAGGCGCAGGGAGGATAGAGAAAGGTAGAGAGGAGAGAGAGAGAGAGGGCAGAGTGGAGCGAGAGAGGCAGAGAGAGAGAGAAGAAGAGGCAAAGAGGACAGAAGAGAGAGAGAGAGAGATAGAGAGGAAAGCAGAGAGGAAGAGGAGAGAGAGAGAGAGGAGTGAGAGATGAAGAGAGAGAGAGAGATGCAAGAGAGGAGAGAGAATCAACGAAGGGGGCAGAGGAGGGAAAGAGGGGCAGAGATTGAGAGAGAGAGAGGCGAGAGAGAGATGCAGGGAGGAAAAGAGAGAGGCAGGGGAATAAAGAGAGGCAGGAGAGGAAAGAGAGGCAGAGAGAAGAGGGGAGAGGCGGGGATGTGTGTTGAGAGCGAGGCGAGAGGAGGGGAGAGCGGCAGAGGGGAGATAGAAGCGGCAGGGGGAGAGAGAGAGAGGCAGAGAGAGCCGGGGAGGAGAATCAGCGAACGAGGGAGGCAGAGGAGAGAGAAAGAGGCGGGAGGAGAGAGATGGGCGGAGAGAAGAAAGAGAGGCAGAGAGGTGAGAGCGGTAGAGAGGAGCGAGAGAGGCAGCGAGAAGAGAGAGCGACAGAGAGTAGAGAGAGGCAGAGAGGATGAGAGGCAGAGATGAGAGTGAGATGGCAGGGAGGAGGGGAGGGGCAGGGAGAGGAGAGAGAGAGGCAGAGACGAGAGAGAGTGAGCAGAGGAGGAGAGAGCTAGGTGGGAGAGAGCGAGGCAGAGGGGTAGGGAGAGAGGCAGGCGAGAGACAGAGAGGCAGAGAGGCAGAGAGGCGGAGAGGAGGCATGGAGGGGAGAGAGGCAGCCGTGAGTAACTGATCTAGTGGAGTCCACAAGCAGTGGACTAAGTGAACTGCGAGTCCACAAAGCCGTGAGTGGGTGAACTGTGTCCACAAAGCCGCGAGTGACTGAAAATGCGAGTCCAGAAGCCGCGAGAGTGAGTGAACTATGTCCACAAACCATGATTGAGTGAGCCGTAAGTAGGTGAACTGTGACTCCATAAGCCCTGAATGAGTGAACTGAGAGTCTCCACAAGCCGTGAGTGAGTGAACTGTGAGACCACAAGCCGTCCATGATGAACTGCGATTCACGAGATGTGACTAGATGAACTGTGAGACCACAATTTCGTGTGGGAACTGTGAGTCCTTCAAGCCGTGACTGAATGAACTGTGAGTCCACAAGCCGTCACTGAGTGAACTGTGAGTCTACAAACCATGACTGAGTGAACTGTGAGTCCACACGCCGTGAGTAGGTGAACTGTGAGCCCGCAAAGCCGGGAGTTAGTGAAGTGTGAGTCCACAAGTTCGCGAGTGGGAACTGTGAGTCCACAAGCTGCGAGTGAGTGAATTGTGTGTCCACAAGCCGCGAGTGAGTGAACTGTGCGTCCACAAGCCGCGAGGTGAACTGTGTGTCCACAATTTGCGAGTGAGTGAACTGTGTGTCCACAAGCCGTAGTGAGTGAACTGTGAGTCCACAAGCCGCGATTGAGTTGAACTGTGAGCCCACAAGCCGGGAATTGAGTGAAGTGTGAGGCCCACACAAGCCGGAAGCGAGTTGAACTGTGAGCCACAAGCCGGGGAGTAAGTGAGTGTGGGTGCTACTGCCGTGAGTTGAGTGAACTGTGAGCCCGCAAGCCGGGAGTGAGTGAACTGTTGAGTCCACAAGCCGTGAGTGAGTGAACTGCGAGCCCACAAGCCGGGAGTGAGTGAACTGTCAGTCCACACGCCGTGAGTGAGTGAACTGTGAGTCCACAAGCCGTGAGTGAGTGAACTGTGAGTCCACAAGCCGCGAGTGAGTGAACTGTGAGTCCACAGGCCGTGAGTGAGTGAACTGTGAGTCCACAAGCCGCGAGTGAGTGAAGTGTAAGTCCACAGGCCGTGAGTGAGTGCACTGTGAGTCCACAAGCCGCGAGTGAGTGAACTGTGAGTCCACAAGCCGCGATGAGAGTAAACTGTGAGTCCACAAGCCGTCGAGTGAATTGTGAAACTGTGAGTCCACAAGCCGGCGCGTGAGTCAACTGTGAGTCCACAAGCCGCGAGTGAATTGTGAACTGTGGGTCCACAGGCCGTGGAGTGAGTGAACTGTGAAGTCCTCAGGCGTGACGTGAGTGTGGAAACTGTGAGTCCGCAGGCCGTGAGTGAGTGAACTGTGAGTCCACAGGCCGTGAGTGAGTGAACTGTGAGTCCATAGGACGTGAGTGAGTGAACTGTGAGTCCGCAAGCCGGGAGTTAGTGAAGTGTGAGTCCACAAGTCGTGAGTGAGTGAACTGTGAGTCCCCAAGCCGCGAGTGAGTGAAGTGTGAGTCCACAGGCCGTGAGTGAGTGCACTGTGAGTCCACAAGCCGCGAGTGAGTGAACTGTGAGTCCACAAGCCGTGAGTGGGTGAACTGTGAGTCCACAAGCCGCGAGTGAGTCAATTGTGAGTCCACAAGCCGCGAGTGAGTGAACTGTGAGGCCTCAGGCCTGTGAGTGTGAGTGTGAACTGTGAGTCCAACAGGCCCGTGGTGATGAGTGCACTGTGAGTCCACAGGCCGCGTGAGTGAGTGAACTGCGCGAGTCCACAGGCCGTGAGCATGCGTGAATATAGGAGTAGGAACTGTAGTCCACAAGAGCTAATGTTTTTTTTTTTTTTTTTTTTTTAAAATTGTTACAAAGGCATTGGTAACAACCAATTCTGGGAGTATGGTTGTACAAAATTTTTGGTGCCTAGTTATAGGAAGGATGTCAAACAAAAATAGAGAGAGTACTGAGGAGATTTACTAGAATGTTGCCAGGGTTCCAGCAACTTATATTACAGAGAAAGGTTGAACAAGTTCGGTCTTTATTCTTTGGAGCGCAAAAAGGTTATTAAGGGGGGACTTTGATTGAGGTCTTTAAAATGATGAAAGGGGGAATAGACAGAGTTGGGTCGTGGATACGTTTTTCCCATTGAGGGTAGGGGGATTCAAACACAAGAGGGGCATGACATGGAGAATTAAAGGGACAGAGGTTTTGGGGCGGGTAAACGTGGAGGGGGAACTTTTTACTCAGAGGGTGGGTGGCTGTGTGGAATCAGCTTCCAGCAGAAGAAGTGGTGGAGGCAGGATCGGATCGATTTTTAAACTCATTTAAGGAGTTAAAGTGGATAAGTATATGGACGTGAAGGGAATGGAGGGGTTATGGTCTGAGTGGCAGGTGAGATGGGACTAGGGGAAATATAACAAATGGTCGGGCAACTGGGACTGGAAGGGCCGGAGAGGGCCTGTTTCCGTGCTGTAATTGTTATATGGTTTATATTTGGTTATATTGGAGTGTGAGTGAACTGTGAGTCACAGGCCGTTTAGTGAGTGAACTGTGAGGGCCACAGGCCATACTGCTGACCGTGAGTTTGTGAGGGGTGAAACTGTGAGTCCACAGGCCGGTGTAGGCCCAGGAGCGCCGTTGATGAGGGAGGAGCGACCGCAATCTGTAACGTTCTAAATCTGTAACGTTCCAATTTACAAATTAACTGGGCTTGAGGAAGCCGCTGATTGGTGGACTAGAGCACGCAGCTGATTGGCAGTCAGATTCCTGCAGTTTGTAGTGTACTGTACTTTTGTATTTTTGTTATTCGTTATTTTTGTATTTGTTTGGTTATTGTATTTTTGTGTCGTTATTTAGGGTTTAAGGGGGGGCCAGTAATGAGAGTGCCAGGGCAGCTTACTGTTCTGGATGTCAGATGTGGGAGGTCATGGCGCCCTCCAGACGTCCACATCTGCGCCAGATGCGTCGAGATGGGGCTCCTAAAGGAGTGTGTTAGGAACCTGGAGCAGCAGCTCGATGACCTCCGTCTGGTCAGCGAGAGGGAGGAGGTCATAGAGAGGTGGTCACTCCAAGACCACGGGAGGCAGAGAACTGGGTCACGGTTAGGAGAGGCAAGGGGCAGAGGCAGGGACTAGAGAGTACCCCGGTGGCTGTACACCTTGAAAATAAGTACTCCTGCTTGAGTACTGTTGGGGGGGACGACAGCCTACCTGGGGGTAGGAACAGCAACCTGGCCTGCGGTACAGAGACCGGCCCTGTTGCTCAGAAGGGTAAGGAGAAGAAGAGGAGGGCAATAGTAATAGGGGACTCTATAGTTAGGGGGTCAGATAGGCGATTCTGTGGACGCAATCCGGAGACCTGGATGGTAGTTTGCCTCCCTGGTGCCAGGGTCGGGGATGTGTCTGAACGTGTCCAAGATATGCTGAAAAGGGAGGGAGAGGAGCCTGAGGTCGTGGTGCATATTGGTACCAATGACGCAGAAAAAGAGAAAGGAGAATTTAGGGAGTTAGGAAGAGAGTTAAGGAAAAGGTCCCGGTTTTTTTTTTTTTAATTTTTTGTAGGTAACAATAAAGTAAAGTAAAGTAAAGTGAAGTATCCTTTATTGTCATTCAGACCATTCGGTCTGAACTAAATTTTGTTCCTGGCAGTCATACATTTAATAAATTAACAAAACACTATAAACACAAATTAACATCCACCACAGTGAGTTCACCAAGCACCTCCTCACTGTGGTGGAAGGCAAAAGTCTTAAGTCTTTGTGTCTTCCCTCCTTGCTCTCCCTCTGCGCCTCTGCGATCCAGGCCGATATTGTGACCCCTGCGGGTGGTGGTAAGTCTGTCCCGCATCTGTATCCGAGCTCCGCGAACGGGCCGGTTCAAACTCCGTGGCCCGGGGTGGTCGAAGCTGCCGAAGCTGCCGCCCTCCAGTCCAGCGGACGCAGCTGTTGCTGCGGGAGCTCCGGAAAAAAAAAAAAAAAAAAAAAGAAAAAAAAAAAAAAAGGAAAATAAAAAAAAAAGGAAAAAAAAGAAAAAAAAAAAAAAAAAACAGGTCTCCAACCTGTGACCTGCGAGCTCCCGACGATGTCGTCTGCTGGCCCCGCGGCCGAACCTCCGAGGTCGGGCCGCCGTACTGCCGGGACACCTCCTCAGTCCCGAGTCAGGCCATCACCGCCGCCGGAGCCCGCCACAGCCCCGAGTCGGGCCGGCACCGCCGCCGGAATCCGCCACAGCCCGGAAGTCGGCCAGCTGGTAAGTCCTGGCTGGCTCTGCCTCCGGAGTCTCGGGTCGGTCGCAGTTGGAGGCCGCCAGCCTCGCTGCTAGGGCAGCGCCGCCACTTCCCAATATCAGGATTACTGCCTGTGCCACACGACAGTGAGAGTATGGAATGGAGCGAGGTGGAGGATAAATGCGTGGCTGAAAAACTGGTGTAGAGGGCAGGGGTTCAAGTTTCTGGATCACTGGAAACTCTTTTGGGGATAGGAGTGACCTGTATAAAAAGGACGGGTTGCAGTGACTCCAACTCTCCCGCTTTCGGCGGGAGATCGCCCGCTGAAAGGGCATTTTCGCAAAATCTCCCGCTCTCCCGCTTGAGATATAATTTCTCCCGCCTGAAAATGCCCTTTCAGCGGGCGATCTCCCGCCGAAAGCGGGAGAGTTGGAGGCACTGGGGTTGCACTTGAACCCGAGGGGGACCAGTATCCTGGCGGGGACGTTTGCAAAGGCTACTGAGGAGACTTTAAACTAGAACAGTTGGGGGGAGGGACGCAAATAGAGAAAGCTAGTAGACAGTGTCTGAGTCAGGAGGCAGAGAAGGGAAGCACTCAGACCCAACATGTAGGGGGGAAAGAAGAACAAAATAATAAACAGAGAATAAGAGGTGGTGGGTTTCATAAATGTGTGAGCAGCGACAAAGAGGGGTATAAAATGAGGGTAGAAGCAATTGGTAGTAAGGTGAAAAGTAAAAGTGGCAGAGAGACAAATCAAAAAGGGCCACCTCTCAACATAATTGTATAAGGAGTAAGAGTGTTGTAAAAAACAAGCCTGAAGGCTTTGTGTGTCAATGTGAGGACCATTCGTAATAAGGTGGATGAGTTGAAGGTGCAGATAGCTATTAATGACTATGATATAGTTGGGATCACGGAGACATGGTTCCAGGGTGCAAAGGCTGGGAGCTGAACATCCAGGGATATTCAATATTCAAGAGGGATAGACAGAAAGGTAAAGGAGGTGGGGTAGCGTTGCTGGTCAGAGAGGAGACTCACGCAATAGAACGGGGGTTAGGAAGGACATTAGCTTGGAGGATTGTGGAATTTTGATATGGGTTTTAGAGCTGCGAAACACTAAGGGGCAGAAAACGCTAGTGGGAGTTGTGTTCAGGCCACCTAACAGTAGGATAGTGGAGTTGGGGGATTGCATCAAAAACTTAGGAAATTAGAAATGCGTTCAACAAAAAGGTAAAAACAGTATAATGGGTAACTTCAATCTACATATAGGTTATTGTGAATCAAATTGGCAGGGATACTGGGAGGAAGTGGATTTCTGGAATGTTTTTCCGGGATAGTATTTCTAAACCAACACGGTAGAGGAAACCAACGAGAGAGCAGGGCTATCTAGACCTGGGTATTAAGTAAATGAGGAAAGGGTAGTTAGCAGTCTTGATGTCGCGCGGCGCCTTGGAACAAGAGTGACCATTAATAATCGTTGAGTTCTTCATTAGGATGGAGAGTGACATAATTAATTCAGAATCAAAGGGTTCTGAACTTAAAGAGAGGTTAACTTTTGAAGGCATGAAAACATAGAAACATAGAAAATAGGTGCAGGCAGGGAGGCCATTCGGGCCCCTTCGAGCCTGCACCGCCATTCAATTGTGATCATGGCTGATCGTCCACCGCTATCAAATAAAAACCCGTGCTGCCTTCTCTCCCATATCCCTTGACTCCACCAGCCCCCAGAGCTCTATCCAACTCTCTCTTAAATCCATCCAATGATTTGGCCTCTACTGCCCTCTGTGGCAGGGAATTCCATAAATTCACAACTCTCTGGGTAAAACAGTTTTTTTTTCTCACCTCAGTCTTAAATGCCCTCCTCTTTATTCTAAGGCTGTGGCCCCTGGTTCTCGACTCACCGAATATTGGGAACATTTTTCCTGCATCTAGCTTGTCCAGTCCTTTTATAATTTTATATGTTTCTATAAGATCCCACCCCATCCTTCTAAACTACAGTGAATACAAGGGCCTAGTCTTTTCAATCTTTCCGCATATGACAGCAAAAAAATAATCCCCGCCATCCCAGGGATCAATCTCGGTGAAAAAATACCTATTGCTGGCACTGCCTCAATCACAATGATGTCCTTCCTCACAGAAATTAGGTGACCAAAAACTGTAACACAATACTCTAGATGTGGTCTCACCAGAGCCCTATAGCAACTGCAGAAAGAACCTCTTTACTCCTGTACTGTAAATTGTCTTGTTATGAAGGCCAACATTCCATTAAGCTTTTTCTTCACAGCCTGCTGTACCTGCACGCCAACTTTCAGTGACTGGTGTACAAGGACAACCCAGGTCTTGCAGTACCTCCCCTTTTACCTAAACTAACCCGCAATTGGGTAATAATCTGCCCCCTTATTTTGCCGCCAAAGTGGATAACCACACATTTTATCTATATTATGCTGCATCTGCCACGGCATCTGCCCCCACTCACTCAACCTGTCCAGGTCCCCCTGCAACCTCCTAACATCCTCTTCACAGTTCACACTGCCACCCAGCTTTGTGTCATCCGGCAATCCTGCTAGCCTGGTTGCTCCTAATCCCTCTTCCAAATCATTAATATATCATGGTAAACAATTGCGGCCCCACTACACCGATGCCTTGTGGGAGGCGGCACACCCACTCGCCACTTGCCTGCCATTCTGAAAAGGACCCGTTCACTCCTACTCTTTGGGACTTCCGGCTGCCAAACCAATTGTCTATCCATGTCAACACCCTACCCCCCCCAATCTACCATGTGCTCTAATGTTAGTCACCAGTCTCCCGTGCGGGACCTTATCAGAAGGCTTTCTGAAAGTCGAGATACACTACATCCACTGGATCCCCTTCATCCACTTGTTCACATCCTCAAAAAAATTCCAGAAAGATTAGTCAAGCATGATTTCCCTTTTCATAAATCTATGTTGGACTTGGGGGGGGGACTAATCATTTTTTACTGCTATCCAAATGCTGCGAGGGGGGGGGGGGGGCGGGGGATCATTACCTCTCTTTATAATTGACTCCCCAGCATCTTTCCCACCCACCTAACGAAGTCAGGCTAACTGTCTGTAATTCCCCGTTTTCTCTCTCGCTCCTTTCTTGAAAAGTGGGATAACATTAGTTATCCTCCAATCCACAGGAACTGATCCTGAATCTATTGAACATTGGAAAATGATCACCAATGCGTCCACTATTTCTAGAGCCACCTCCCTGAGGACCCTGAGATGCAGACCATCAGGCCCAGGGGATTTGTCATCCTTCAGTCCCATTAGCCTACCCAATACTATTTCTTGCCTAATGAAAGTTTCTTTCAGTTCCTCTACCCCCTTAGATCTTCTGTCCACCAGTACATCTGGAAGATTGTTTGTGTCCTTCTTATGAAGACGGATCCGAAGTACCTATTCAACTCCTCTGCTATTTCCTTGTTGCCCATAATTATTTCACCCGTGTCTGTCTTCAAGGGACCCACATTTGACTTTGCTACTTTTTTTTCCCTTAACATATCGAAAGAAGCTTTTACTGTCCTTCTTTATATTCCTGGCCAGTTTCCCCTCATACTTAATCTTCTCAGCCCGTATTGCCCGTTTTGTTTCCTTCTGTTGTCCAATGAAAGTTTCCCAGTCCTCTGGCTTCTGGCTACTCTTTGCTGTGTTATACATCTTTTATTTTAGTTTTATTCTATCCCTAACTTCTCTTGTCAGCCACGGTTGCCTCCTACTTCCCTTAGAATCTTTCTTCCTTTTTGGAATCCTTATTGAAATGATCCTGCATCTTCCGGATTATGCCCAGAAATTCTGCCATTGCTGTTCCACCGTCATTCCCGCTAGGATCCCTTTCCAGTCTGCTTTGGCCAGCTCCCCCTCTCCATGCCTTATAGTCCCCTTTTGTTCAACTGCCATCACTGCCACTTCCGATTTTAAACGTTCTCCTTCTGAAATTGGCAGATTAAAACTAATCATATTATGATCACTAGCTCCAAGGCGGTTCCTTTACCTCGAGTTCTCTTATCATATCTGGTTCATTGGACAACACTAAATCCAGAATTGCCTTTTCTCTGGTCGGCTCCATTACAAGCTGCTCTAAGAATCCATCTCGGAGGCATTCTACAAACTCTCTTTCTTGGGGGTCCTGAAAAAAACCAACCTGATTTTTCCCAGTCTACCTGCATATTGAAATCTCCCCCATCAACCCAGTGGCATTACCTTTGTTACATTGCCAGTTTTTTTAAGTCCTGGCTGCAACTTACCACCCTACATCCGGGCTACTTTTTGGTGGTCTGTAAAAGAAATAACACCAATTTTTGTCTTCTTGCCTTTACAAATCCTCAACTCAATCCACAGTGACTCTTCCTCGCCAGTCCCTATTGTCTTCCCTCGCAAGGGACTGAATTCCATCCCTCACCAGCAGAGCTACCCCTCCTCATCTGCCCACCTGCCTGTCCTTTCTATTAGGATGTTATAACCCTGAATATTAAGTTCCCCAGGCCCGATCCTCCTGCAGCCACGTCTCGGTAATCTCCACAATGTCATATCTACCAACCGCTAACTGAGCCTCAAGCTCATCTACTTTACTTCTTATTACTTCACGCATTCATATACAATATTTTTAATTCCGTACGCATCTCACCTTTCACATCGATCCCTATTACACTTGGCCATACTCTCCTATCGCTTCCTTTCCCGTTAATTCTGGTGTCATTAACCATCCCTTTACTCTCTTTCCCTTTAACTCCACCGTCGACTATCTCATTTGACACCCCACCCCCCTTATTCAGTTTAAAACCACCCGTGTAGCAGTGGCAAACCTGCCTGCCAGAATGCTGGTCCCCCACCAGTTAAGATGCAATCCGTCCCTTTTGTACAGTTCCCCCTTACTCCAAAACAGATCCCAGTGATCTAAGAATCTAAATTCCTGCCCCCTGCACCAGTTCGTCAGCCACACATTCAGGTCCCGTATCTCCCTGTTCCTGCTCTCGCCAGCACGAGGAAGCAAACCGGAGATAACAACCCTGGAGGTCCTGCTTTTCAGCATTTTTCCGAGCTCTCTAAAGTCACGCTGCAGAATATTCATCCCCTTCTTTCAGACATCGTTTGTGCTGACATGCACTACCACTTCCGGCTGTTCACCTTCGCCCTTGAGGAATTTCTGCACTCTGCCCGTGACATCCTGGATCCTGGCACCAGGAAGGCAGCACACCATCCTCGAATCCTGTCTGTTGCCGCAGAAACCGCTGTCCGTACCTCTCACAATGGAGTCTCCAACTACAATGGTGTTGCCTGACGTTGGCCTCTTTGGCTTTGGCTCAACAGCCCATTTTGCTTTGCAAGCCAGTCCGCCGCTCAGTGTTTTAATGTCTTCTGCCCCTACAGCTTCTAAGCGGGTGAATCTGTTCACAAGAGGTACAACACCCGGGGACCTTTACATTCCAAGTTTCCCTGCCTTTCTCACCGTCACCCACTTTCGCTCTTCCAGCACCTTAGGTGTAACAATCTCACTATAGGATTTGTCGAGGAACCTGAGGTCATCCACTTGCTTCTCTAGTTCCCCAACACGGTCCTTCAGGAGCAGTACCTGGATGCACTTCTCACATTTGTAACAGCCAGAGGCACCAGCAGTGTCCTGGACCTCCCACATACTGCAAGCATCGCACTGAATCAGCTTGCTTGACATCTCCTTTCGTCTCTCCCTCTCCAGCGTCTTGCGTAGCCTCCTCTCCGAAGACTCTCAAGCCAAAGACTAGCACTTTTCTCCGAGGGCTCATCCCTCACAAGGCCGCCCCCTCACTGCCGCTCCCTAAGAGCTGTCTTGCTTATATTGACTGATAAATTACCTAATTTACCAATTTACAATCAAATTCCTCAGTTTAACTGTTTTCACCCTTTGACTCACTGCTAACTCTCCTCCCACTCGGGCTAGAGCCAATCAGTGTTTTCTCCTGCTTACTTTTGTTGCTGTTGCTTCCAAATCACCGGGTGCTCTGAGTAAAACTCCACGGGAGCTCTGAGTAAAAGACGTTTCTGAGACGGAAACTGAGACGTGAATTGGCCAAGATAGACTGGCAATTGATTCTTAAAAGATTGACAGTGGATGTGCAATGGAAGGCATTTAAAGACTGCATGGATGAACTACAACAATTGTGCATCCCAGTTTGGGAAAATAAGAAATCGGGGAAGGTAGTGCATCCGTGGATAACAAGGTAAATCAGGGATAGTATCAAAACAAAAGATGAAGCATACAAAGTAGCCAGAAAAAGCAACCTACGAGAGGACTGGGAGAAATTCAGAGTTCAACAGAGGAGGACAAAGGACTTAATTCTGAGAGGGAAAATAGATTATGAAACAAAACAGGCAGGCAACATAATAACTGACTGCAAAAGTTGTTATTGATATGTGAAGAGAAAAAGATTAGTTAAAACAAATGTAGGTCCCGTGCAGTCAGAAACAGGTGAATTGGTAATGGTAAACAAGGACATGGCAGATCAATTGAATAACTACTTTGGTTATGTCTTCACTAAGAAAGACATAAATAATCTGCCGGAAATAGCGGGGGACCGGGGGTCAAATAAGAAAGAGGAACTGAGTGAAATCCAGGTTAGCCGGGAAGTGGTGTTGGGTGAATGAATCGATTAAAGTCCAATAAATCCCCAGGGCCAGATAGGCTGCATCCCAGAGTACTCAAGGAAGTAGCCACAGAAATAGTGGATGCATTAGTGATAATTATTCAAAACTCTTTAGATTCTGGAGTAGTTCCTGAGGATTGGAGGGTAGCTAATGTAACCCCACTTTAAAAAAAAGGAGAGAGAGAGCATACGGGGAATTACAGACCAGTTAGTCTAACATCGGTAGTGGGGAAACTGCTAGAGTCAGTTATTAAAGATGGGATAGCAGCACATTTGGAAAGCGGTGAAATCATTGGACAAAGTCAGCATGGATTTATGAAAGGTAAATCATGTCTGACGAATCTTATAGAATTTTTCGATGATGTAACTAGTACTGGATAAGGGAGAACCAGTGGATGTGTTATATCTGGACTTTCAGAAGGCTTTCGACAAGGTCCCACATAAAAGATTAGTATACAAACTTAAAGCACACGGTATTGGTGGTTCAGTATTAATGTGGATGGGGAACTGGCTGGCAGACGGGAAGCAAAGTGTGGGAGTAAACGGGTCCTTTTCAGAATGGCAGGCAGTGACTAGTGGGATACCGCAAGGCTCAATGCTAGGACCCCAGCTATTTATGATATATATTAATGATTTGGACAAGGGAATTGCATGCAACATCTCCAAGTTTGCGGATGACACGAAGCTGGGCGGCAGTGTTAGCTGTGAGGAGGATGCTACATGGCTGCAAGGTGACTTGGATAGGCTGGGTGAGTGGGCAAAATGCATGGCAGATGCAGTATAATGTGGATAAATGTGAGGTTATTATCTGAATAAGGGTAGACTATTATCTGAATGGTGGCCGATTAGGAAAAGGGGAGATGCAACGAGACCTGGGTGTCATGGTACACCAGTCATTGAGAGTAGGCATGCAGGTGCAGAAGGCAGTGAAGAAAGCGAATGGTATGTTAGCATTCATAGCAAAAGGATTTGAGTATAGGAGCAGGGAGGTTCTACTGCAGTTGTTCAGGACTATTGCGTACAGTTTTGGTCTCCAAATCTGAGGAAAGACATTCTTGCCATAGAGGGGGCACAGAGAAGGTTCACCAGACTGATTCCTGGGATGTCAGAACTTTCGTATCAGGAAAGACTGGATAGATTCGGCTTGTACTCGCTAGATTTAGAAGATTGAGCGGGGATCTTATAGAAACATACAACATTTTTAAGGGGTTGGACAGGCTAGATGCAGGAAGATAGTTTCCGATGTTAGGGAGGTCCAGAAAAAGGCATCACAGTTTAAGGATAAGGGGGAATTCCTTTAGGACCGAGATGAGGAATACATCTTTCACACAGAGAGTGGTGAGTCTCTGGATTTCTCTGCCACAGAAGGTAGTTGAGGCCAGTTCATTGGCTATATTTAAGAAAGAGTTAGATGTGGCCCTTGTGGCTAAAGGGATCAGGGGGTATGGAGAGAAGGCAGTTACAGGATACTGAGTTGAATGATCAGCCATGATCATATTGAATGGCGGTGCAGGCTCGAAGGGCCGAATGGCCTACTCCTGCACCTATTTTCTACGTTTCTATGAGTGAGTGAACTGTGAGTCCACAAGCCATCACTAAGTTAACTGTGAGTCTACAAGCCGTGATTGAGTGAACTGTGAGTCCACAAGCCGTGAGTGAGTGAACTGTGAGTCCACAAGCCGTGAGTGAGTGAACTGTGAGTCCACAGGCCGTGAGTGAGTGACCTGTGAGTCCACAAGTCGCGAGTGAGCGAACTGGACGTCCACAAGCCGTGAGTGAGTGAACTGTGAGTCCACTGTTAAGTTCCTTATTAAATATATATTCATTATAATATATATATATATTTATTAAGTTCCTTATTAAATATATATTCATTATAAATCATATACCACACACACATAAACATATGTCTCCAGTTTCTTTCTTGTGATCTCCTCTAATTATTTGTTGAGCAACGTTTTTATTTCATTCATTCATTCATTCATTCATTCATTCATTCACTCATTCATTCATTCAGCCTCTCTCCCTCTATCAAATGCTAATATTCTGGATCTGGATGCAGTGCGCTGAAAGTCACGGGGAGAAGGTGTAGCCTCCATACACACAAGACAGCACCCGAGGTCGGGATCGAACCCGTGTCGATCATCCCTGCGCTGCGTTTTTCTGTGAGGCAGCAACTCCACCGCTGCGTCAACGCCCACCGCCGTCGTCATCGCGGCCGTGACGTCATTTCCGGGCTGAAGCCCTGCGCGTTCGCTTCCGTCTCGTCTCCCCGGGAGGGTCCGGGCTCCGTCTCCAGGCAACCGGGCGCGCGCGCGCGGGGTGGTCCTCCGGGCGGGGTGAGCCGTGAGTACCCGGGCCGGGCCGGGGGATCAGGGGCCAGCGGGCGGGGTCCAGTCTCCGGCCTCGCACCGGGAGACACACACTGACCGGGACTGTGAGAGAGAGAGAGTGCGGAGAGTCAGGAGCGAGAGGAGAGTGGGGAGAGATGAGCAGAGAGATATCTGAGAGTGGGAGGCTGAGAGGGGCAGGAATAAAGGGAGAGGGTGGAGGGGAGGAGAGCGGTGAGAGGCTGGAGGTGGAGAAGGGGTGGAGTGAGTGGCGGGGGGGGGGGGGGGAGAGAAGCAGGGAGCACACGGAGGGGGAGGCGGAGGGATTCAAGGGTTCTTGGTTCCTTGGTCCTCCAAAATATTCCAACTGTAATTTAAACTGGAGGTGGTGAAGGGAGGAGTTAAGCCAGAGAGGGTTATTGGGAAGAAAGTGCCACTTTAAATTTAGTTGCATCTGGCTGGGCAACCGTGGTTTGGTGGAGATTATTCCGTGCTTTAATAGTGCGTGGGAAGAACGAATTGCTGTACACATCTGTCTTTGTGGCTGGAACCACAAATTGGATCGAATGCCCTAAGTTGGCAGTGGGTTTGCTGCCGAGGGCGATGAATGGGGGGGCAGGGAACTGGGGTGGAGGGGGAGGGGTCAAGTGAGTCAAGGAAGAGGGTAGGGAGCCAGGTGGGGGTTCACATTGTTTGGGGTGGGGTGGAGGGGGAGGGAGCAACAGGGATGAGGAGGGAAGGAGCAGGAGGTGGCAGGGGTAAGGGGCAGGGAGCCACAGGGAGGAGGTCACGTTGTTTGGGGGTGGGGAGGGTGTTGCAGTTTAGGAAGTAAAACCAGGCAGGATCTTCACTGTGAACGGCGGGGCACTGGGGGAATGTTTGGAGCTGCGGGCTCGAGGAGTGCGGTTATGAGTTGGGACGAAGGGCCACTTTCCAAAGATATGACTCTATGACAAAGTGCTTGAGTAACTCAGCCGGTCGTACGGCATCTGTGGAGAAGATAGACACAAAGTGCTGGAATGACTCAGCGGGTCAGGCAGCATCTGTCATGAAGATAGACGCGAAATGTGCTGGAGTAACTCAGCGGAACAGGCAGCATCTGTGGAGAAGATAGACATGAAAAGTGCTGGAGTAACTCAGTGGGTCAGGCGGCATCTGTGGAGAAGATAGACACGAAAAGTGCTTTAGTAATTCAGCGGGTCAGGCAGCATCTGTGGAGAGAATGAATGGGTGACATTTTGGGTCGAGACCCTTTTTGGTTTAGTTCAGAGATGCAGTGCGGAAACAGGGCTTTCGGCACATCAGGTCCATGCCGAACAATGATCACCCCGTACACTACCACTATCCTATGCACATTAGGGATAATTTAACAATTTTGCAGAGGTCGATTAATCTACAACCCTGAACGTCTTTGAAATGTTTGAGGAAACCGGAGCAAAAGGAGTAAAATCCCATGCAGGTCAAGGGGAGAATGTACAAACACCACATAGACAGCACCCATAGTCAGGATCGAGCCCGGGTCTCTGGCCATGAGGCAGCAACTGTACCGCTGCGCCACTGTGCCACACAGAATTATATAACTATTTCCTCCGCCATAAACACACCCAATATGTGCTAGTAATGTCATGTTTGCCAGCTTGTTGACCCTCTGTGTTCCCCTCCAGCAGGGTTTAGGAGCCGTTGCTGTGGACGGAGAGACGGGGACATGAGCAGCCATTGAATGCAGCCAGGGTGCCAGTGAGCCCCTCATCTGCTCAGTGTGCGGGCTGTGCTTCGAGGGGCTGAGCTTCGATGGAGGATCACATGACGGGACACAACAGGGAGAAGCGTTATGAGTGTGACGTGTGTGGCAAGGCCTGGCAGTGCCCGAGCCAGCTGGAGATCCACCGGCGGGTTCACACAGGAGAACGGCCCTTCGACTGCTCGGAGTGTGGCAAGAGCTTCACCCGCTACGACAAACTGCTGCGGCACAACCGCGTGCACTCCGGCGAGAGGCCTTTCACCTGCTCCGACTGCGGCAAGAGCTTCAAGACGACGCAACACCTGAAGGTGCACCGGCGAGTGCACACGGGCGAGAAGCCCTATGGCTGCTCCACCTGCGGCAAGAGCTTTACCTGGTTGTCGGGGCTGCGGGTGCACCAGCAGGTGCACAGCAGTGATCGGCCCTTCAACTGCTCAGACTGCGGCAAAGGCTTCAAGTCGGCACCGGACCTGAAGCAGCACAGGCACCTGCACACCGGTGAGCGGCCCTACACCTGCATCCAGTGCAGCAAGGGCTTCACCCAGTCCCACAGCCTGCTGTCCCACCAACGCACACACTCCGGCGAGCGGCCCTACACCTGCGCCCAGTGCAGCAAGGGCTTTACCCAGTCCACTGGACTACTGTCCCACCAGTGCACCCACACCGGGGAGCGACCCTACACCTGCAGCGACTGCGGCAAAGGCTTCACCCGCTCCGACAGCCTGCTGGAGCACCAACGCACCCACACAGGCGAGCGCCCCTACACCTGCGCCCAGTGTGGCAAGGGCTTCACCCAGTCCCACAGCCTGCTGGACCACCAGCGCACCCACACCGGCGAGCGCCCCTACACCTGCGCCCAGTGTGGCAAGGGCTTCACCCAGTCCTACAGCCTGCTGATGCACCAGCGGACCCACAACCGGCGAGCGGCCCCTACACCTGCGTCCAGTGTGGCAAGGGCTTCACCTGCTCCACCAGGCTGCTCTCCCACCAGCGGGTGCACGCCGGCGACCGTCCTGTCCCCAGCCCGGTGTGTGGATAGCGCTTTGCCATTGCCTCGCACACCCTGTCTCACCAACGCGTGCACACCAGTGACCAGCCCTACAACTGCCCGTACTGTGGTGAGGCGTTTGACAGCCCGCGGGGGTTGCAGCAGAACCAGCAGGCTCACGCTGACAACCAGCTGCTCCCACTGTGACAGGAGAGCATGGGGGCTGCGGGAGCACCAGCAGTTACACACCAGAGAGAGACCCATTGTGTGCGCTGTGGCGGCAAGGGTTTCACCTGCATGTCCAGCCTCTGGCAGCACTGGTGTACCCACAGCGGTGAGCGTCCCTTCCCCTGCCCATCCTGTGGTAAGGGCTTCACCTGCCTTGACCACCTGCTGGAACACCGGCGAGTCTACACCGGCCAGCGTCCCTTTACCTGCCTACTCTGTGGCAAGGCCTTTGCCTGCTCCTCCAGCCTGCTGGCACACCACCATGTGGATAGTGCTGTTTAGGTAGACACAAAATGCAGGAAGGTATTGGTAATGTTTCCGGTCGAGGCCATCCTCAATCTCGACCCGAACGTTGCCCATTCCTTCTCTCCAGAGATGCTGCCTGTCCCGTTGAGTTACACCAACACTCTGAAATGTCACCTATCCATGCTCTCCACAGATGCTGCATGACCCGCTGAGTTACTCCAGCACTCTGTGAAACGTGACCTATCCATGTTCTCCACAGATGCTGCCTGACCCGCTGAGTTATACCAGCATCCTGAAACATCAGCTGTTCATGTTCTCCACAGGATGCTGTCTGACCCCTGAGTATCTGCAGCACTTTGTGTTCAAATCACAGAGTGATACAGTGTGGAAATAGGCCCAACTTGCTCACACCGACCAACATGTCCCGGGTACACAAGTCCCACCTGCCTGTGTTCGGTCCATATCCCTCCAAACTTGTCGTATCCATGTACCTGTCTATAACTGTTACTTAAACGTTGAGAAAATCCCAGCCTCAACTACCTCATCTGGCAGCTTGCTCCATACACCCACCAAACGCTGTGTGAAAAACATCCCCCTCAGATTCCTATTAAATCTTTTCCCCTTCACCTTGAACTCATGTCCTCTGGTCCTCGATTCCACCACTGGGCAAGATATTCTGTGCATCTAACTAAATTGTGTTCTATGCAACATTCCAGCATCTGCAGTTTCTTGTGTCTCCCTCACCTATTTCCACCTATCACTTCTGAAGAAGGGTCTCAACCTGAAACATCACCCATTCCTTCTCTCTAGAGATGCTGCCTGTCCCGCTGAATTACTCCAGCATGTTGTGTCCACCTACCACTTGCCAGGCTTTGTCCAGCCCCCATCTCTCTCTTCCAGCTTCCTCCCCCCACCCTCTCCAATCAGTCTGAAAAAGGGTTCAGACTCAAAACGTCGTCTGTCTATTCTCTCTAAAGCGGTGGATGAACTCAGTGGGTCAGGCGGCATCTGTAGAGGGAAGGGAATCTAAGGCGACCATTCCTACCTCTCCTTTCCAACTTTCTCCACCCCCCACACCAAGCAGTCTGAAGAAGAGTCCTGACCTAGAATGTTGCCTGTCCATGCTCTCCAGAAGTGCAAGTTACTCCAGAAGATTGTGTCTCTTTTTGTAAACCAGCATCTGCTGTTCCTTCTTTACGTATGTGAAGAGGAAAAAAATAGTGAAGACCAAAGTTGGACTCTTGAAGACAGAAAAAGGTGAATTTATTATGTGGAACAAGGAAATGGCAGATGAGTTGAACAGGTACTTTGGATCTGTCTTCACTAAGGAGGACACAAAAAATCTTCCTGATATAGTAGTGGCCAGAGGATCTGGGGTGGCAGAGGAACTGAAGGAAATCCACATTAGGAAGGAAATGGTGTTGGGTAGACTGATGGGACTGAAGGCTGATAAAACCCCAGGGCTTGATGGTCTGCATCCCAGGGTACTTAAGGAAGTGGCACTAGAAATTGTGGACACATTGGTGATCATTTTTCAATGTTCTATACATTCAGGATCAGTTCCTGTGGATTGGAGGGTTTCTTAAAATGTTATCCCACTTTTTAAGAAAGGTGGGAGAGAGAAAAACAGGGAATTATAAACCAGTTGGCCTGACATCAGTGGTGGGGAAGATGCTGGAGTCAATTATTTACAAAAGGGAAATCATGCTTGACTAATCTTCTGGAATTTTTTTGAGGATGTAATAGGAAAATGGACAAGGGAGTGTCAGTGGATGTAATGTACCTGGACTTTCAGAAAGCATTTGATAAGGTTCCACATAGGAGATTAATGGGCAAATTTAGGGCACATAGTATTAGGGGTAGAATGCTGACATGGATAGAAAATTGGTTAAACAGACAGGAAACAAAGAATAGGGATTACACAATGGCAGGGCAGTGACTACTGGGGTACCCCAAGGCTCAGTGCTGGGACCGCAGCTATTTACAATATACATCCATGATTTTAGATGAGTAGATTCAAAGTAACATTAGCACATTTGCAGATGACACAAAGCTGGATGGCAGTATGAACTGTGATGAGAATGCAGGGTGACTTGGGGACAGGTTTGGGTTGGGTGAGTGGAGTTTTGGTCTCCAAATTTGAGGAAGGACATTCTTGCTATTGAGGGAGTGCAGCGTAGGTTCACCAGGTTAATTCCCGGGATGCAGAGAGAATGTAGCGGCTGGGCTTGTATACTCTGGAGTTTAGAAGGATGAGCGGGCACGTATTGAAACATATGAGATTATTAACGGTTTGGACACGCGAGAGGCAGGAAACTTGTGCCCGATGTTGGAGAAGTCCAGAACCAGGAGCCACAGTTTAAGAACAAAGGGTAAGCCATTTTGAATGGAGATGAGGAAACATTTTTTCACACAGAGAGTTGTGAATCTGTGGAGGCAGGTTCTCTGGATACTTTCAAGAGAGAGCTAGATAGTGGTCTTAAAGATAGCAGAGTCAGGGGATATGGGGAGAAGGCAGCAACGGGATACTGATCAGCCATGATCACATTGAATGGCAGTGCTGGCTCCAAGGGCCGAATGGCCTGCTCCTGCACTGATTGTCTCCTTTTGTTTTAGTAAATGTAGAAACTTTGACAGTTGCGAATGGTTTAGGATCTTGAATACTCTCATAGCATAAATTTGAGTACTTCCTTTCCCCAGATCAGGAAGCATGGCCTCTCCATTCTCATTTTCCTCCAACAGACCAACTTTGTCCCTCCACTTTTCTCTATGTCTATAGGGCAGTTTTAGAGTGATAATTTTCATATTGCCAACAACATTCATTTCTTGCATATGTTTGAGATGTTTCATTGAGCCACAACGTCTTCTAAGAGGATAGTAATGTCTTTCATACTTCTAAGAAATATCGCAAACTCCCACAATGCTTTCGCATCTTCTGGCTGGATAGCTGTCCAAGCATAGGCCTTCTTCATGAGGATGTCTTTGGATCATGGAGGTTTTTAAATGGACTTTTATGTAGTGTGTCGGCAGCAAGCGGCGACTGCGGAGGGTTCAACAGCCCCGACCATGGGTGAACAAAAGGGGAAGATGATTGAACTTTATTACCTTCCACCACAGTTGGTTCCGCTGTGTGGTGGATGTTTATGTTAAATTTTATTTTATGTGGTTGTGTATCTTGTTGCTTTTTTTACTTAGTATGTTTGTATGGTAACTCAATTATCACTGTATCTTAATTGGTGCGTATGACAATAAATTCCAATTTGAACTTGATATGCTTTCGTCTATATTTTTTTAAAAAAGGATAATGTTGATGGATCGTGCACAATTGTGGCAGCTTGATTTCAAAGGCAGGGCAGGGGTATTCCCTGAGGGATTCGGGGGTGTTGGACGAGGTTTCTTCTGTGTTTTTCCCCTCAGTTGTGCGGGGAGGAAGGCGGCGGCACTCGGCCCGTCGGGGCTAGGCTGAGGAAGGCTGAGCTTGCCTCCCCTGCCCCGACCCACATCCCTACAGGTCGCCCTGCCCTTTGATTCATGCCCTTTGGCCCCTCTTGTCCGTGCTACCCCGGGCTTTCTGCAACACAATCTTGCACTGTTCTGCACTGGATATTGCATTTATTGCGTTGTCATCACCGTACACTGTTTGCTCTGGTGGCTGCGTGTGAACGGGATATTTCATCACCTCCCGGTCGATGTGCAGAACAAACTAATGAAGCATCTGGAACACATTTCTCCTGGGTTGCTGTAGTGCTGAAGCATCAAACTACTACCCTGTTGAGCCCTGTCAGTCCCACAGCACAGAAACACACAGCCATGCTTATCGAAGCTAGTCCCGCATGCCCACGTCTAGCCCCTAACCCTCTCTGCCTTTCCCACCCATGCCTTTAGAAAGATGAGGAGGAATTTCTTTAGCCGGAGGGTGGTGAATCTGTGTAATTCATTGCCACAGACGGCGGTGGAGGTCAAGTCACCGGGTATTGTTTAGATTTTAGAGATACTGCATGGAAACAGGCCCTTCGGCCCACGGAGTCCTCACCGACCAGTGGTCACCCCGCACACTAGCTCCATCCTACACACATTAGGGACAATTTTACAGAAGCCAATTAAACCGACAAACCAGCAGGTCTTTGGAATGTGGGAGGAAACTGGAGCACATGGAGAAAAATCCACGCATCACGGGGAGACGTGCAAACTCTGCACAGACAGGCTCCCATATTCAGAATGGAACCCGGGTCTCTGGCGCTGTGAGGCAGCAACTCTACCGCTGCACCACTGTGTATTTTTGCGATTACACCAGCTGAGTTGTGTACAAATGGTTCACATTAATCATGTCATCTGAGGGGCAACTTTACCACACAGGGTGGATGGATGGAACGAGCTGCCGGAGGAGGTAGTTGAGGCAGGGATTATCACAACGTTTAAGAGACACTTGGACAGGTACATGGATAGGACAGATTTGGAGGGATATGGGCCAAACGTGGGCAGGTGGGACTCATGTAGATGGGGCATGTTGGTCGGTGTGGGATAGTGTATATGGGGCATGTTGGTCGGGGTGGGCAAGTTGGGCCGAAGGAAAGGCCTATTTCCATGCTGGGTGACTAGTGTAGATGGGGCATGTTGGTTGGGGTGGGGACTAGTGGTAGATGAGGCATGTTGGTTGGGGTGGAACTAGCGTAGATGGGGCATGTTGATCGGGGCAGGCAGATGGGACTAGTGTAGATGGGGGCATGTTGGTCGGGGTGGGATTAGTGTAGATGGAGCATGTTGGTCGGGGTGGGATTAGTGTAGAAAGGGCATTTTGGTCGGGGTGGGACAAGTGTAGATGGGGCATGTTGGTCGGGGGTGGAACAAGTGTAGATTGGGGCATGTTGGCCGGGGTGGGATTAGTGTAGATGGAGCATGTTGGTCGGGGTGGGATTAGTGTAGATGGGGCATGTTGGTCGGGGTGGGATTAGTGTAGATGGGGCATGTTGGTCGGGGTGGGACTAGTGTAGATGGGGCATGTTGGTCGGGGTAGGACTAGTGTAGATAGGGCATGTTGGTCGCGGTGGGCAGGTGGGATTAGTGTAGATGGGGCATCTGTAGATGGTCGTCTCTGACTTCAGGAAATGCAAGCAAAACCACTTTATGCAACGAGCAATTAATCAACAGAGGGCAATTATTGTCCCGCAGAAAACTACTGCCCCAGGTGGATATCACGAAGTGTGCAACAAACATTGATTGGCCACTGGTGGGCGAAGGGTTAATGTGGTAATCGGCTTGAAGCTGATTAGAAAATTGGCAGCTGCTAAAAGGGGGGGGGAGTGGTGGGGGGGGGGGGGGGGTTGAGTGGTCGTGCAGTGGTCCTGGGCTGTGGATGGGAGCAGTGGCTCAGGGTAGAGACAGGGAGGCTCCCCTTGCAACCCTGTGCTCAGGATAGAGACTGGAAGTGCTGGGGTAGAGACAGGGATTCTCCCCTTGCACCCTGTGCTCGGGGTAGAGGACAGGGATTCTTCCCCCCCTTGTGCTCAGGGTAGAGACAGGGAGTCTCCCCTTGTATTGATGTGGATCTGCATCTCCAGGGCATGAGGTAGGTGAGAACACTATAGCTTTCTCCTGAATTGTTTGCTTCTTTGATTAATTCTGCTGACTTTTCCTTTTGAGTGTTGTCATTTGAAGTGTCCAGGGTTTTTAATTTTTTCTAGTGGAACTGGAATTGTGCTGTATCTCAGAAACAAAAGGATGTTTCCACTAGTGGGGGAGTCTCAGACCAGAGAGCACAGTGTCAGAATTAAAGGATGTATCTTTACTAAAGTGACTTACCCTAACCTTAACACAACTGAAATTGAATCTGGCTGATGTAAAATGTAGAAGCAAAGAACTGCAGATGTTGGTTTATACCAAAGATGGACACATTGCTGGAGTAACTCAATGGATCAGGCAGCATCTCTGGAGAAACAAGAGATTTTGGGATAGAACAAAAGAGTTTGTGCCCTAATTATCACCCATCCTTCTCTCCACATATGCTGCCTGACCCATTGAGTTACTCCACCACTCGGAAGCGTCCCCTATCCATGTTCCTCCACAGGATACTGCCTGACCCGCTGAGTTATTTCAGCACTCTGTTGAAACATCACCTATCCTTCTCCTCCACAGGATGCTGCCTGACCGGTGAGTTACTCCAGCACCTATTTTTTATTTTAATATATTTTAATTTTTTCTATGGATGTATGGAAACATTATTATTTTATTTTATGTAAAGCACTTTGGTTTTAACACGAGTTGATTTAAACGTGCTATATAAATAAAATGTACTTACTATCCTTCTCCTCCACAGATGCTGCTTGACCCGCTGAGTTACTCCAGCACTCTGTGAAATGTCAGCTATCCATTTTCTCCACAGATGCTGCTTGTCACGGTAATTTATTCCAGCAATTTCTGTCTATCAGTGATAATTGTTAATGATTGAAGCACAATGTGGAACAAGGTGGTGGAACAGATGCAGCGATAATTTAGAGTATGAAGGGACCTGAGGGGCATTCTTACTGTGAACCCAGTGACTTGCAACAATTAAAAACATAGAAAATAGGTGCAGGAGGAGGCCATTCGTGCCTGCACCGCCATTCATTGCAATCATGGCTGATCGTCCCCAATCAATAACCCGTGCCTGCCTTCTCCCCATATCCCTTAATCCCACTAGCCCCTAGAGCACTAACTAACTCTCTCTTAAATCCATCCAGTGATTTGGCCTCCGCTGCCCTCTGTGGCAGGGAATTCCACAAATTCACAACTCTCTGGGTGAAAAAGTTTTTTCTCAACTCAGTTTTAAATGGCCTCCCCTTTATACTTAGACTGTGGGCTCTGGTTCTGGACTCTCCCAACTTTGAGAACATTTTTCCTGCATATAGCTTGTTTCTATAAGATCCCCCCTCATTGGGGAACATCAGGGGAGGAGACTGACTTTGGTGCCTTCCCTCACAGTGGGAAATTTTGATCCTGCTGTGGGGGGACGTTTTATGTTGAAATCTATCTACTCCATGTTGTGTTCTTTATTTTAATGTATGGCTGTATGGTGATTTTAATTCACTGTGCCAATTGGCACATGTGTCAAATAAATGCATCTTGCCTTATCCTTCTAATTTCCAGTGAATACAAGCTTAGTCTTTTCAATCTTTCCTCGTATGACAGTCCCGCCATCCCAGGGATCAATCTCGTGAACCTACACTGCACTGCCTCAATCACAGGGATGTCCTTCCTCAAATTAGGAGAACAAAACTGTACACAATACTCCAGATGTGGTCTTAACAGAGACCTATACAACGGCAGAAGAACCTCTCTACTCCGATACTGAAATTGTCTTGTTATGAAGGCCAACATTCCATTACTTTCTTCACTGCCTGTTGTACCTGCACGCCAACTTTCAGTGACTGGTGTACAATAGCACCCAGATCTCGCTGTACCTCCCCTTACCTAACCTAACCCATTGAGATAATAATCTGCTCCCTTGTTTTTTTGCCACCAAAGTGAATAACCTCACATTTATCTTTATATTTATACTGCATCTGCCCACTCGCTCAACTGTTTCAGGTTCACCCTACAACCTCCTACATCCTTCGCAGTTCACACTGCATCCGGCTTGGTAGTCATCTGCAAAACTGCTCGTTGTTGATCCTAATTCCCACTTCCAAATCATTAATTATATCTGGTAAATTGTTGCAGCCCAACACCGAGCCTATGCGGCACTCCACTCGCCATGCCTGCCATATCTGAAAAAGGACCCGTTCACATCCTACAACTTACTTCCTGTCTGCCAAACCCAATTTTCTATCCCATGTTCAACACCCTACCCCAATACCCATGTGCATCTAATTTTGAGTCCCCAGTCTCCCGTGTGGGACCTTATCAAAAGGCTATCTGAAAAGGCTAGATACAACTACATCCACTGGCTCCCCTTCATCATTTTTACCTTGTCACTGCTCAAAAAAAAAATTGTCAAGACATGATTATCCTCTTCCATTCAAAATCCATGCTGACTTGGACTAATTACTTTTACCACTTAACCCGAGCCGGTATTAAGTATTTAAGGTTTAAAATCTTTACTAGCGCGGGGCTTGTGTTTCCAGAGGCCCACAGGAGCCGTTGGAGGGGGAGAAAGTGAAAAGGAGGGGGGAAGGAGCGACACCCGACCGGTAAGGTTAAAAAATCTAGAGCGCGGGCTTTGGTGTTTCCAGAGGCCCACAGGAGCCCGTTGGAGGAAGGAAGGAGGGAGAGCGACCACCCGACCGTAAGGTTAAAAATCTAGCGCGGCTCGGGGGCTTGTTTTTCCAAGAGGCTTACCGAAATCCATAAAACGTTCCATTTGGAGAAGTAGTTTTTTTTGAGGAAAGGCCGCTGCGATTGGTGGAAGAAGGACCCGATGAAGCAGCTGAATTGGGTGGCAACCCAGGGTTTACTATTTTACATTTCGACTTCTGAGTGAGGGATTCTGGATAAGGGATTCAGGTTATTTAGTAGTAAAGAATTTAAAGGACTAAGTTTTTTTTTTGTTTTTATTTTTAGTAATTTTGGGAGTAAGGTTATGGCAGTAAGATGCCCCATGGTTTGTTCAGCCTGCAACATGTGGGGATCAGGGAGATGGTGCGGTGTCCCTGGTGACTACGTTTGCAGGAAGTGTGTTCATTCTGCAGCTCCTGGCAGACCCGCATGTGAACGATTGGAACGGCGGCTTGGATCATACTGGATCATCCACGATGCGGAGAAAGTCGTGGATATCACGTACAGTAGTTGTCACACCTGCAGGCAAAAGTTAGGAGGACAAGAAGGGAAGCGGGTGTCCAATAGCCATCAAAGCAGTAGGCCAGGTATGCAGGAAGTCCCCTGCGATCATCTCCCTCCTAAACAGGTAAACCATTTTGGATAACTGTTGAGGGAGATGGCTCAGTCAGGGGAATTCAGCAGCAAGCCAGGTTCATGCCACCTTGGTGGCTACGCAGCACATGAGGGGGGAAAAAAGGAGGGGAAAGGGCAATAGTAATAGGGGATTCAATTGTCAGGGAATAGATAGGCGTTTCTGCGGCCAGCAAACGAGACTCCAGGATGTATGTTACCCGCCCTGTGCAAAGGTCAGGGATGTCATGAACGGCGCAGAACATTCTGGAGGGGAGGGTGAACAGCCCCAGATGTCGTGTGTGCATGTGGCCCCAACATATAGGTTAAAAAAAAAGGGATACAAAAAAAAAATTTTTGAGGGGGGTTTTTCCTACAAGGTGAATTAGGAGCTAGGAAGATAAACTTAAAAAGTAGACACTCAAGAGGTAGTTAATCTCCGTATTACCTACCAGTAACCACGGGCCAGTCAGAGTAGAACATAAAAGGGAAAAAAGGATAATGCAAATGAATACTGCTTGAAAGTGGTGCAAGGGGGGAGGAGATTAAATTTAATATAGGGCACAGGGAACCAGTTTCTGGGGAGGTGGGACCGGGTACAAAACAGGACTTTTGCAACCTGGAAATGGATGGACCCAATTGCTTTCCTCTGTGCGGGGGGGATTTGCTAGTGCTTGGGTCTGGTGTTAGGGGTGATGTTAAACTAATGGGTGCGGGGGGGAATGGGTACAAAAGAGGGCAGAGAGGGCAGGAGGGGTGTACAAGTGAGGTGTAAGGCTGGGGGGCATTAGGTAGCAAGGAGAAAAGGTAAAGCTGGCAGAGCAGACAAAACCAGGCAAAATCAAAATGGCAACTTTATCAACAAAAAAATTGTATAAGGAGGATGTAAATGCTTGGGTAAGTAAGACAAGTCACCTTGGAAGCTTATGCGTGGCGTCCTATGCACAAACACCAAGACTCCCAAGACTCAGCTATTATCATCGTAATAAGGTGGACGAGTTGAACCGTGCAGATTGCTACTTAATGATTTATGATATATTGGGCCATGCACAGGCACCCGAGGAGACATGGCATCCAGGGGGAGTGACTAGGCTGGGAGCTACCGCAGAAACCCGACTCACCAAGGAGGATACTTCAATAATCAGGACAGTGAGGATAGAGAGAAACGGAAAAGGAGGTTGGGGTAGCGTTGCTGTTCAGAGAGGAGATTAAAGCACTGTGAAAGGAAGGACATTACTTGGAGGATGTGGAATTCAGTATGGTAGGAGGCTACAAAACAAAAGGGGCAGAAAAACGCGTGGTGGTGTTTGTGTACAGCACCCTAACAGTAGACAGAGAAGTTGGGAGGTATCAAACGGAAAATTTAGAAATGCGTGCGACAAAGGCAAAAACTAGTTTATAATGGGTGACTTCAATCTACATATAGATTTGGGTAATCTCAAATTGGCATGGGGTGCTGAGAAGAGGAGTTTTTTGGAATGTATGCGGGATAGTTATCTAAATCAACATGTAGAGGAACCAACGAAGAGAGCAGGCTATTTTAGACTGTGTTTTGAAGTAATGAGGAGGGTAATTAGCCGTCTTGTTGTACGTGCCCCCTTTGGCAAGAGTGACCATAATAATGGGTTGAGTTTCTTCATTAGTAGGAGAGTGACATTGTTAATTCCAGAACAATGGTTTCAGAACTTAAAGAAAGTAACTTTTGAGTGATGAGACGTGAATTGGTCCAAGTATTTGAGTCTGGCAATTCATTCTAAAAGGGTTTGAAACGGTGGATTATACAATGAAGACATTTAAAGACTGCATGATGAACTACAAAAAAAATTTTGGGTTCATCCCAGTTTGGCAAAAGAATAAATCGGGAAGGTAGTGGCATCCGTGGATAACAAGGGAAATCAGGATAGTATCAAGCAAAGGATGATGCGTACAAAGTAGCCAGAAAAAAAGGCAGCATACCAGAGGACATGGGATAAATTCAGAGACCAGCAGAGGAGGACAAAGGGGCATAATTAGGAAAGGAAAAATAGATTATGAAAGAAAACAGAACAGTCAAGGGATCATAAAAACTGAACGCAAAAGTTTTTATAGATATGTGAAAGAAAGAGGTTAGTTAAAAACAAATGTAGGTCCCTTGCAGTCAGAAACCGTGAGTTTTGATCATGGGGAACAAGATATGGCGGCCAATTAAATAACTACTTTGGTTCCGACTTCCAAATAAGGAAGACATAATAATCAGCCTGAAGATAGCATGGGACTGAGGTCAAATTTGAGGAATTGATTGAAATCCAGTCAGTCGGGAAGTGGTGTTGGTAAATTGAATAGATTCAAGGCCGATAAATCCCCATGGCCCAGATAGGCTGCATCCCAGAGTAACTTAGGAAGTAGCTCAGGAAATATATGGATGCATTAGTGATTTAATCTTTTCAAAACTCTTTGATTCTGGAGTAGTTCCCTGAGGATTGGCTGTACAAATGTAACCCCTCTTTTTTAAGAAGGGAGGGGAGAGAGAAAATCAACCGGGGAACCTACTACAGATCCATTAGCCTAACATCGGTAAGTGGGACACTTCTAGAGTCCAGTTATTAAAGATGGGAAAGCAGCACATTTGGAAAATGTGAAATACATTGAGACAAAGTCAGCATGGATATACAAAAGTAAATCCTGTCTGACGAATCTGTGGAATTTTTCGAGGATGTAACTAGTAGCGTGTATAGGGGAGAACCAGTGGATAGTGGTAATTCAGGACTTCCCAGAAGGCTTCGACAAGGTCCCACATAAGAGATTAGAATACAAACTTAAAGCATACGGTATTAGGGGTTCAAGTATTGATGTGGATAGGAGAACTGGCGGCAAACAGTAAGCAAAGAGTAGGAACGTAAACGGTCCTTTTCACAATGTCAGGCAGATTAACTAGAGGGGAAACCGCAGGGCTCAGTGCTGGCCCCAGCTAATTAGCAAAAATAATAATGATCATGATGATGGAATAGGAAAGTCACGTATCTCGCGAGGATTAGTGCGATGTGACCCGGAGGGAGCATGGGGCATGTTCGCTGTGAGGAGGTGAGTGCGGCGTGCAGGGGGGCTGACGCTGTTGCGAGTGGTGACCATTTATAGGCTGGTGAGTGGGCAAATGTTTGGCAGATGCAGTTACTTGAATTGGATAGAAAGTAGGAGGTTATCCACTTTGGTGGGGCAAAAACAGGAAAGCGGACTATTATTTAAATGGCGGCCGCTTGGGAAAAGGGGAGATGCAGCGGAACCTGGGTGCCATGGTACACCATCATATGAAAGTAGGCATGCAGGTGCAGCAGGCAGTGAAAATAAAAGCGAATGGTATGTTGCTTTCATAGCAAAAGGATTTGAGTACAGGAGCAGGGAGGTTCTACTTCATGTTGTACAGGGTCTTGGTGATACCACACTACACCTGGAGTATGTGCGTGCGTTATCGGTCTACCAATCGAGGAAGGACATTATTGCCATAAGGGAGTGCAGAGAATGTTCACCATACTGATTCCTGGGATGTCAGGACTGTCATAAGAGAAAGACTTGGATAGACTCGGTTATATACTCCTCTCGATTTAGGAAGATTAAGAGGGGATCTTATAGAAACTTACAAAATTCCTTAAGGGTTGGACAGGCAAGATGCAGGATGATGTTCCCGATGTTGGGGAAGGACCAGGACAAGGTGGTGTCACAGCTTAAGGGATAAAGGGGAAATCCTTTAAGACCGAGATGAGCAAGACTTTCTTCACACAGAGAGTGGTTAGTCACCTGGAACTCTCTGCCACAGAGGGTAGTTGAGGGCCAGTTCATTGCTATATTAAGAGAGAGTTGGATGTGGCCCTGTGCTAAGGGGAACAGAGTGTATGGAGGAAGGCAGGTAACGGGATACGATTGGATGATCAGCCATGAGCATATTGAATGGCGGTTCAGGCTCGAAAGCGGCTGAATGGCCTACTCCTGCACCTAATTTTATGTTTTCTATGTTTACTGCTGTCCCAAATGCCCCACTAATTACCATCTTTCTAATAATTGACTCCAGCATCTTTCCGCACCACGGAAGTCTGGCTAACTGGTCTATAAATCCCCGTTTTCTCTCTCTCGCATCCTTTCCTTCTGAAAAACAGTGGAGAGGATAACCACCCAATACAGTACTTTAACACATTCTAAACCTGGAAACTAATGAACATTGGAAAATAATCACCAAAGCATCCCTATTTCTGGAGCCCACCTCCCGAGGACCCTGCGTAAGTAGTCCATCGGGTCCCCTGGGGAATTTATCATCTCTTCAGTCCCATTAGCCTACGCATAACTACTTCTCGCCCAAAGAAAAATTATTTCAGTTCCTGACCACGAGTACCTAGGTCGTCGACCCTTTTCCTTGAACCCCTCTCTACCCCTTAGATCCTCTGTCCTCCAGTACTTCTGGGAGATTGAATGTCTGCTGTGGAATTGGAGTAGATGTTAAAATTTCCCCCCAAAGAGCTGATCCTATTCCTTCTCCAAATGTTTTGGAAAGACCCTTTTGAAAAGGGTACAGACAAGATTTATGATGATATTGCGCAAGTATTGGAAGGTAGAAAAATGGCTGAGAAAACTCAGCGGGTGTGAGATCAGCATCTATGGAGCGAAGGAAATGTGAGAATAACCACTTGGTGGCGAAAACAGGAAGGAAGATTATTATCAAAGGTGTCAAGTTGGCAAACGGGAAAGTACAAAGGGACTGGAGGTACTTGTTCATATCTATGACAGGACGCATGCAGGTATAAACAGTAGGCAGTGAAGAAAGTGAATGCCTGTTGTCCTCCTCATAAGAAGTAGTTGAGTTTAGACACAGACTCCTACTGCAGTTGTACAGTGCCCTAGTGAGACCACCAACCTGGAGAAATATGTCCAGCTTTAGTACTCCAAATTATTTAAAGAAGGAATTCTTTGCTATTGAGGGAGTGCAGTGTAGGTTCTTCAGTTAATTTCCAGGGATAGCAGGAACTGTTTATAAATGCTGAGAGAATGGAGCAGACTGAGGCTTATAATTCCACTGGAATTTATAAGGATGAGCGGGTAACTTTATAGAAACGAATAAAATTAATAAGGATTGGTACAGGGTAGTTGCAGGAAACATTTCCAGATGTATTGGAGTCCAGAACCATGGGGCACAGTATAACAATAAGGGGTTGTCATTTAGGACTGGCGGGGAAATAGGACAGACTTTTCACTCAAAGTTGTGAATCTGTGGAATCTCTGCCACAGAAAGGCATGTGAGGACAATTCACTGGGGATGTTTTTCAAGAGTTGGTTCAATTAAACATTTGTTCTCACATGCACCATAAGGTACTGTGATTTTGAGGTTACCATACAAAACAAAAAATACACTAGCAACATAAAACCTCCCACGATACAGAGAATCAACATTCCTCACTGAATATGGAAGGCAATAAAGTTCGGTCATCTTCCTCCTATTGTTCGTCCCCGAGGTCGGGATGTTCAACCCTCCGCAGTCGTCCGCTGTTCAATCCCCCGAACTGGATATGAAAACTCCGACATCGGAGAGAGCTGAAACACTCCGCAGCATGGGAGCTCCATTGTCCGGCCCTCTTATTTAGACCGTGGACTTCACAGTGTTAAAGTCCACAGGCCCCACGGTCGAGCTCCTTCACTGGTGAACCTCGGCAGAGGATCGCAGGTCTTCACTAAGGTGCCCGACCTATTTACGCCCCACCAGCAATCGACACCACGCTGTATCTCCGATACAACCACCGCTGATGCCTGAGTCCCGACCCGCCCTTTTTTTCTGTCTCGGCGCGTAGATGCTGGGATGGCGGACTACCGCACTGCTGTTTCTGGTTGGCTGACGTCCCGTGTCGATCCTCGGGCACGATGGTCCTCTGCGATGCCTCCACGGGTTGACCCCGGCCCATTGTCCCCATACGTTGGTGCCGCCGGATCTTTGACTCCATCCACGGTCTGGCCCTCCCGTCCATATGGGCGACCTCTGCGTTGGTGGCGGACAAATTTGTTTGAGGCACGGGCTCCGCAAGCAGGTGGCGGCCATGGGCCTGCGCCTGCCCTTTCCCTCCTCCAAGGGTCAGACCTCCAAGTGTCCGAGCGCACATTCGGACCCCTGGAGCACGGATACACGCTGTCCTCTATCGGCCCGCTTCCTACATATTCACGATGACAATGGTGGGTCTCCCGTTGCCGACAGTGTTTAAAGTCCCAGCGCCACGCCTGCAGCTGGAGACACCGGCCGGAGACTCCGTCAGGAAAGGACCGCACCCCCACATTGTTAGGCCGTGGGGGTGGGGAAGGGGGACCGGAGATTCAACATGGAGAAAAATCTATCCGAACTCCAAAAGACCACACCACTCCACGTTGTGGGCCGCAGGGGGGGCGGACCCTGGCAACACGGAGAGAAAACACATCTCCCAAGGTACGCAAACTGCAAATGTTAAAGCAGCAATCCACAGTAACCTCCCTACAACGCGTTGAATCGGGCCACAGGTGGCGAAAGTTTGAAACTTGAGATGCTTGGACAGGTGCGAGGACAAGACTGTTTTTAGGGGGAGAATGGGCCAAAATAAGTGGGCCATTGGCACCTACTGAATAAGGCACTTTGCAAGGGCGGACCCTAACAAGCAAAAGGGGCGCTGGTTCAACCAGACGCCACTAACGGTACGCCCTCACCAAGAATGCGCCATCAAAGGGGCGCGCTGCAAGCCGGCAGCGTCGCAGCCGGGGGTCGCCCCTTAGTCCCCGCCCAAGCCCCGCGCGCCGCCGGCCTACTCATGGGGCATGGGGGGTGGGATATATTTGTGGTGGGGGGGGGGGGGGGGGGGGGG
>CM069170.1:12864152-12906485 GCA_035221665.1 Okamejei kenojei | reverse complement strand
GGAGTATGGTTGTGGGGAGAATTTGATGTGGTTTGTATTGAGGGAATTTGTGGGGGGATATGTGTAGGGTATAATGTATGTTTGAAATGGTGTATGAAATTTAGTGAGGAAGGATTAGATGGAGTGTATCGGCTTGTAATCAGATAGATTTAGAAGATTGAGAGGATCTATAGATATCATACATACATTTTTTAAGGGGTTGGAACAGGCTAATGATGGAAGATAGTTTCCGATGTTATGGAGGTCCAGAAAAAAAGGGCCCAATCACAGTTTAAGGATAAGGGAATTCCTTAAGAACGAATGAGGAATATATCTTTCACACAGAGTGTGGTGAGTGTCTGGATTTCTCTGCACAGAAGGTTAGTTTGAGGCCAGTTCATTGGCTATATGTTAAGAAAGAGTTAGATGTGGCCCTTGTGGCTAAAGGATCAGGGGTATGGAGAGAAGTCAGTTACAGGTATACTGAGTTGAAATGAATCAGCATGATTCATATTGAATGCGGGGCAGGCTCGAAGGGCGAATGGGCCTACTCCTGCACCTATTTTCTACTTATCTATGAGTGGAGTGAACTGTGATCCCACCAAGCCATCACTAAGTTAACTGTGAGTCTACAAGGCCGTGATTGGTAGTGGAACTTGTGAGTCCACAAGCCATGATTGAGTGAACTGTGAATCCACAACCGCGACTGAGTAACTGTGATTCCACAAGCCGTGAGTGAGTGAACTGTGAGTCCACAAGCCATGAGTGAGTGAACTGTGAGTCCACAAGCCGTAGTGAGTAACTGTGAGGTCCACAAGCCGTGAGTGAGTGAACTGTGAGTCCCAGCCGGTGAGTGAGTGACCTGTGAGTCCACAAGCCGTGAGTGAATGAACTGGGCGTCCACAAGCCGTGAATGAGTGCACTGTGAGTCCACAAACCGTGACTGAGTGCACTGTAAGTCCACAAGCCGTGACTAATGGAGCTGAGATTCCACAAGCGGGGCGTCATCGAGTGAACTGTGTGCGACAAGGCTGGCGAGTGAGTGTAACTGTGAGCACCACAAGCCTTGAGTGAGTGGAACGGTGAGTCCACAAGCCGTGTGCGGAGTGAAGCTGTGAGTCCAACAAGCCCGATAGTGAGTGAACTGTTTGGGTCCCAAAAGTCGTGAGTGAGTGAACTGCGTGTCCACAAGTCGTGAGTGTGTGAACTGTGAGTCCACAGGCCGTGAATGAGTGATCTGTGAGTCCACAAGACGTGACTGAGTGCACTGTGAGTCCACAAACCGTGAGTGAGTGAACTGTGAGTCCACAAGCCGTGAGTGAGTGAACTGTGAGTCCACAGGCCGTGAGTGAGTGACCTGTGAGTCCACAAGTCGCGAGTGAGCGAACTGGACGTCCACAAGCCGTGAGTGAGTGGACTGTGAGTCCACAGGCCGTGAGTGAGTGATCTGTGAGTCCACAAGCCGTGACTGAGTGCACTGTGAGTCCACATGCCGTGAGTGAGTGAACTGTGAGTCCACAAGCCGTGACTAAGGGAGCTGTGAGTCCACAAGCCGTCAGCGAGTGAACTGTAAGTCCACACGCTGCGAGTGAGTGAACTGTGAGCCCTCAAGCCCTGATTGAGTGAACGGTGAGTCCTCCAGCCGCGAGTGAGTGAACTGTGAGTCCACAAGCCCTGAGTGAGTGAACTGTGAGTTCAGAAGTCGTGAGGGATTGAACTGTGAGGCCAGAATCAGAGAGGTTGTGATATTGCATTGGGGGACGCACACGCACACACACACATAAATATAATATATATATATATATATATAAATATTTATAAAGTTCCTTATTAAATATATATTCATTATAATATATATATATATTTATTAAGTTCCTTATTAAATATATATTCATTATAAATCATATACCACACACACATAAACATATGTCTCCAGTTTATTTCTTGGGTGATCTCCTCTAATTATTTGTTGAGCAACGTTTTTTATTTCATTCATTCATTCAATTCATCATCTCATTCATTCATCTCCTTCATACATTCAGCCTCTCTCCCTCCATCAAATGCTAATATTCCTGGATCTGGAATGCAGTGCGCTGACAAAGTCACGGGGAGAAGGTGGTAGCCCTCCATACACAAGCCAGCACCCGAGGTCGGGATCGAACCCGTGTCGATCATCCCATCGCTGCGTTTTTTTCTGTGATAAGGCAGCAACTCCCACCGCTGCGTCAACGCCCACCGCCGTCGTCATCGCGGCCGTGACGTTCATTTCGGGCTGAAGCCCTGCGCGTTCGCCACTTCCGTCTCGTCTCCCCGGGAGGGTCAGGCTCCGTCTCCGGGGCAACCGGGCGCGCGCGCGCGGGGTGGTCCTCCGGGCGGGGTGAGCCGTGAGTACCCGGGCGGGCCGGGGGATCAGGGGCCAGCGGGCGGGGTCCAGTCTCCGGCCTCGCACCGGGAAGACACACACTGACCGGGACTGTGAGAGAGAGAGATTGGCGGAGAGTCAGGAGCGAGAGAGGAGAGTGGGGAGAGATGAGCAGAGAGATATCTGAGAGTGGGAGGCTGAGAGGGGCAGGAATAAAGGGAGAGGGTGGAGGGGAGGAGAGCGGTGAAGGCTGGAGGTGGAGAAGGGGTGGAGTGAGTGGCGGGGGGGGGGGGGGGAGAAGCAGGGAGCACACGGAGGGGAGGGGGAGGGATTCAAAGGTTCTTGGGTTCCTTTGGTCCTCCAAAATATTCCAACTGTAAATTTAAACTGGAGGTGGTGAAGGGAGGAGTTAAGCCAGAGAGGGTTATTGGGAAGAAAGTGCCACTTTAAATTTAGTTGCATCTGGCTGGGCAACCGTGGTTTGGTGGAGATATTCCGTGCTTAATTAAAATAGTGCGTGGAAGAACGAATTGCTTGTACACATCTGTCTTTGTGGCTGGAACCACAAATTGGATCGAATGCCTAAGTTTGGCAGTGGTTTGCTGCCGAGGGCGATGAATGTGGGGAGGGAACAGGGGGGGGTGGAGGGGGAGGGGTCAAGTGAGTCAAGGAAGAGGGTAGGGAGCCAGGTGGGGTTCACATTGTTTGGGGTGGGGTGGAGGGGGAGGAAAGAGCAACAGGGATGAGGAGGGAAGGAGCAGGAGGTGGCAGGGGTAAGGGGCAGGGAGCCACAGGGAGGAGGTCACGTTGTTTGGGGGTGGGGAGGGTGTTGCAGTTAGGAAGTAAAACCAGCAGGTATCTTCACTGTGAACGGCGGGGCACTGGGGGTAATGTTTGGAGCTGCGGGTTCGAGGAGTGCGGTTATGAGTTGGGACGAAAGGGCCACTTTCCAAAGCTATGACTCTATGACAAAGTGCTTGAGTAACTCAGCCGGTCGTACGGCATCTGTGGAGAAGATAGACACAAAGTGCTGGAATGACTCAGCGGGTCAGGCAGCATCTGTCATGAAGATAGACGCGAAAAGTGCTGGAGTAACTCAGCGGAACAGGCAGCATCTGTGGAGAAGATAGACATGAAAAGTGCTGGAGTAACTCAGTGGGTCAGGCGGCATCTGTGGAGAAGATAGACACGAAAAGTGCTTTAGTAATTCAGCGGGTCAGGCAGCATCTGTGGAGAGAATGAATGGGTGACATTTTGGGTCGAGACCCTTTTTGGTTTAGTTCAGAGATGCAGTGCGGAAACAGGGCTTTCGGCACATCGGGTCCATGCCGAACAACGATCACCCCGTACACTACCACTATCCTATGCACATTAGGGATAATTTAACAATTTTGCAGAGGTCGATTAATCTACAACGCTGAACGTCTTTGAAATGTTTGAGGAAACAGGAGTAAAATCCCAGGCAAAAGGAGTAAAATCCCATGCAGGTCAAGGGGAGAATGTACAAACACCACATAGACAGCACCCATAGTCAGGATCGAGCCCGGGTCTCTGGCCATGACGCAGCAACTGTACCGCTGCGCCACTGTGCCACACAGAATTATATAACTATTTCCTCCGCCATAAACGCACCCAATATGCGCTAGTAATGTCCTGTTTGCCAGCTTGTTGACCCTCTGTGTTCCCCTCCAGCAGGGTTTAGGAGCCGTTGCTGTGGACGGAGAGACGGGGACATGAGCAGCCATTGAATGCAGCCAGGGTGCCAGTGAGCCCCTCATCTGCTCAGTGTGCGGGCTGTGCTTCGAGGGGCTGAGCTTCGATGGAGGATCACATGACGGGACACAACAGGGGAGAAGCGTTTATGAGTGTGACCGTGTGTGGCAAGGCCTGCAGTGCCCGAGCCAGCTGAAAAAAAAAAAAAAAGAGATCCACCGGCGGGTTTCACACGGGAGAACGGCCCTTCGACTGCTCGGAGTGTGGCAAGAGCTTCACCCGCTACGACAAACTGCTGCGGCACAACCGCGTGCACTCTGGCGAGAGGCCTTTCACCTGCTCCGACTGCGGCAAGAGCTTCAAGACGACGCAACACCTGAAGGTGCACCGGCGAGTGCACACGGGCGAGAAGCCCTATGGCTGCTCCACCTGCGGCAAGAGCTTTACCTGGTTGTCGGGGCTGCGGGTGCACCAGCAGGTGCACAGCAGTGACCGGCCCTTCAACTGCTCAGACTGCGGCAAAGGCTTCAAGTCGGCACCGGACCTGAAGCAGCACAGGCACCTGCACACCGGTGAGCGGCCCTACACCTGCATCCAGTGCAGCAAGGGCTTCACCCAGTCCCACAGCCTGCTGTCCCACCAACGCACACACTCCGGCGAGCGGCCCTACACCTGCACCCAGTGCAGCAAGGGCTTTACCCAGTCCACTGGACTACTGTCCCACCAGTGCACCCACACCGGGGAGCGACCCTACACCTGCAGCGACTGCGGCAAAGGCTTCACCCGCTCCGACAGCCTGCTGGAGCACCAACGCACCCACACAGGCGAGCGCCCCTACACCTGCGCCCAGTGTGGCAAGGGCTTCACCCAGTCCCACAGCCTGCTGGACCACCAGCGCACCCACACCGGCGAGCGCCCCTACACCTGCGCCCAGTGTGGCAAGGGCTTCACCCAGTCCTACAGCCTGCTGATGCACCAGCGGACCCACACCGGCGAGCGGCCCTACACCTGCGTCCAGTGTGGCAAGGGCTTCACCTGCTCCACCAGGCTGCTCTCCCACCAGCGGGTGCACGCCGGCGACCGTCCTGTCCCCAGCCCGGTGTGTGGATAGCGCTTTGCCATTGCCTCGCACACCCTGTCTCACCAACGCGTGCACACCAGTGACCAGCCCTACAACTGCCCGTACTGTGGTGAGGCGTTTGACAGCCCGCGGGGGTTGCAGCAGAACCAGCAGGCTCACGCTGACAACCAGCTGCTCCCACTGTAACAGGAGAGCATGGGGGCTGCGGGAGCACCAGCGGTTACACACCAGAGAGAGACCCATTGTGTGCGCTGTGGCAGCAAGGGTTTCACCTGCATGTCCAGCCTCTGGCAGCACTGGTGTACCCACAGCGGTGAGCGTCCCTTCCCCTGCCCATCCTGTGGTAAGGGCTTCACCTGCCTTGACCACCTGCTGGAACACCGGCGAGTCTACACCGGCCAGCGTCCCTTCACCTGCCTACTCTGTGGCAAGGCCTTTGCCTGCTCCTCCAGCATGCGGGCACACCACCATGTGGATAGTGCTGTTTAGGTAGACACAAAATGCAGGAAGGTATTGGTAATGTTTCCGGTCGAGGCCATCCTCAATCTCGACCCGAACGTTGCCCATTCCTTCTCTCCAGAGATGCTGCCTGTCCCGTTGAGTTACACCAACACTCTGAAATGTCACCTATCCATGCTCTCCACAGATGCTGCATGACCCGCTGAGTTACTCCAGCACTCTGTGAAACGTGACCTATCCATGTTCTCCACAGATGCTGCCTGACCCGCTGAGTTATACCAGCACTCTGAAACATCAGCTGTTCATGTTCTCCACAGATGCTGTCTGACCCGCTGAGTATCTGCAGCACTTTGTGTTCAAATCACAGAGTGATACAGTGTGGAAATAGGCCCAACTTGCTCACACCGACCAACATGTCCCGGGTACACAAGTCCCACCTGCCTGTGTTCGGTCCATATCCCTCCAAACTTGTCGTATCCATGTACCTGTCTATAACTGTTACTTAAACGTTGAGAAAATCCCAGCCTCAACTACCTCCTCTGGCAGCTTGCTCCATACACCCACCAAACGCTGTGTGAAAAACATCCCCCTTAGATTCCTATTAAATCTTTTCCCCTTCACCTTGAACTCATGTCCTCTGGTCCTCGATTCCATCACTGGGCAAGATATTCTGTGCATCTAACTAAATTGTGTTCTATGCAACATTCCAGCACCTGCAGCTTCTTGTCTCTCCCTCACCTATTTCCACCTATCACTTCTGAAGAAGGGTCTCAACCTGAAACATCACCCATTCCTTCTCTCTAGAGATGCTGCCTGTCCCGCTGAGTTACTCCAGCATGTTGTGTCCACCTACCACTTGCCAGGCTTTGTCCAGCCCCCATCTCTCTCTTCCAGCTTCCTCCCCCCACCCTCTCCAATCAGTCTGAAAAAGGGTTCAGACTCAAAACGTCGTCTGTCTATTCTCTAAAACGGTGGATGAACTCAGTGGGTCAGGCGGCATCTGTAGAGGGAAGGGAATCTAAGGCGACCATTCCTACCTCTCCTTTCCAACTTTCTCCACCCCCCACACCAAGCAGTCTGAAGAAGAGTCCTGACCTAGAATGTTGCCTGTCCATGCTCTCCAGAGGTGCAAGTTACTCCAGAAGATTGTGTCTCTTTTTGTTAACCAGCATCTGCTGTTCCTTCTTTACGTATGTGAAGAGGAAAAAAATAGTGAAGACCAAAGTTGGACTCTTGAAGACAGAAAAAGGTGAATTTATTATGTGGAACAAGGAAATGGCAGATGAGTTGAACAGGTACTTTGGATCTGTCTTCACTAAGGAGGACACAAAAAATCTTCCTGATATAGTAGTGGCCAGAGGATCTGGGGTGGCAGAGGAACAAGGAAATCCACATTAGGAAGGAAATGGTGTTGGGTAGACTGATGGGACTGAAGGCTGATAAATCCCCAGGGCTTGATGGTCTGCATCCCAGGGTACTTAAGGAAGTGGCACTAGAAATTGTGGACGCATTGGTGATCATTTTCCAATGTTCTATACATTCAGGATCAGTTCCTGTGGATTGGAGGGTTTCTTAAAATGTTATCCCACTTTTTAAGAAAGGTGGGAGAGAGAAAACAGGGAATTATAAACCAGTTGGCCTGACATCAGTGGTGGGGAAGATGCTGGAGTCAATTATTTACAAAAGGGAAATCATGCTTGACTAATCTTCTGGAATTTTTTGAGGATGTAACTAGGAAAATGGACAAGGGAGTGTCAGTGGATGTAATGTACCTGAACTTTCAGAAAGCATTTGATAAGGTTCCACATAGGAGATTAATGGGCAAATTTAGGGCACATAGTATTAGGGGTAGAATGCTGACATGGATAGAAAATTGGTTAACAGACAGGAAACAAAGAATAGGGATTACACAATGGCAGGCAGTGACTACTGGGGTACCCCAAGGCTCAGTGCTGGGACCGCAGCTATTTACAATATACATCCATGATTTAGATGAGTAGATTCAAAGTAACATTAGCACATTTGCAGATGACACAAAGCTGGATGGCAGTATGAACTGTGATGAGAATGCAGGGTGACTTGGGACAGGTTGGGTTGGGTGAGTGGAGTTTTGGTCTCCAAATTTGAGGAAGGACATTCTTGCTATTGAGGGAGTGCAGCGTAGGTTCACCAGGTTAATTCCCGGGATGCAGAGAGAATGTAGCGGCTGGGCTTGTATACTCTGGAGTTTAGAAGGATGAGCGGGCACGTATTGAAACATATGAGATTATTAACGGTTTGGACACGCGAGAGGCAGGAAACTTGTGCCCGATGTTGGAGAAGTCCAGAACCAGGAGCCACAGTTTTAAGAACAAAGGGTAAGCCATTTTGAATGGAGATGAGGAAACATTTTTTCACACAGAGAGTTGTGAATCTGTGGAGGCAGGTTCTCTGGATACTTTCAAGAGAGAGCTAGATAGTGGTCTTAAAGATAGCAGAGTCAGGGGATATGGGGAGAAGGCAGCAACGGGATACTGATCAGCCATGATCACATTGAATGGCAGTGCTGGCTCCAAGGGCCGAATGGCCTGCTCCTGCACTGATTGTCTCTTGTCTAATGTCTAATGTATGAGGACTAGGCGTGCATTTCACCCTACACTTGCGCTCGGTCCGCCAAGGCCTGCTGGATCTCCCAGTTGCCGACCATTTTAACTCCTCTTCCCACTCCCACACTGATCTTTCTGTCCTGGGCCTCCTCCATTGCCGGAGTGAGATGACACACAAACTGGAGAAACAGCACCTCATAGCTTACAGCCCAATTACATGAACATTTAATTCTCCAAAGTAAGGAGTCTTGTCACGACCCCATTTCTTTTTTCCAGCTTTCACCCCCGACTCCATAAGTCCAAAGAAGGGTCGAGACCCGACACGTCGCATGTCCATTCCCCTCCAATGTGCCGGTAGAACTCAGCAGGTCAGCCATCCGGGAAACGGATGGTGAAGTGTTCCTATTACAAGCTCTCCTTGGCCCTGTCGAGAATTCTTGGGATGTGATGCAAGGTCCGAGCTGGCCAGTCATCGACGGCCCACGCCTCCCCCCGTGGGTCATTCCTCTGTCTTCTCGCTGGATGAGAAGCAGAACCATCTTGGCTTAACAGTAGATGTATCTTCTTCCTTTTCACCTTTTGTTTCTGCAGGTATTACAGCGGTAGCAAAGCTACTTCCCTTAGGTCCTGATTTTCCTTTTGTTTTAGTAAATGTAGAAACTTTGACAGTTGCGAATGGTTTAGGATCTTGAATACTCTCATAGCATAAATTTGAGTACTTCCTTCCTTTCCCCAGATCAGGAAGCATGGCCTCTCCATTCTCATTTTCCTCCAACAGACAAACTTTGTCCCTCCACTTTTCTCTATGTCTATAGGGCTGTTTTAGAGTGATAATTTTCATATTGCCAACAACATTCATTTCTTGCATATGTTTGAGATGTTTCATTGAGCCACAACGTCTTCTAAGAGGATAGTAATTTCTTTCATACTTCTAAGAAATATCGCAAACTCCCACAATGCTTTCGCATCTTCTGGCTGGATAGCTGTCCAAGCATAGGCCTTCTTCATGAGGATGTCTTTGGATCATGGAGGTTTAAAGGGACTTTTATGTAGTGTGTCGGCAGCAAGCGGCGACTGCGGAGGGTTCAACAGCCCCGACCATGGGTGAACAAAAGGGGAAGATGATTGAACTTTATTACCTTCCACCACAGTTGGTTCCGCTGTGGTGGATGTTTATGTTAAATTTTATTTTATGTGGTTGTGTGTCTTGTTGCTTTTTACTTAGTATGTTTGTATGGTAACTCAATTATCACTGTATCTTAATTGGTGCGTATGACAATAAATTCCAATTTGAACTTGATATGCTTTCGTCTATATTTTTAAAAAAGGATAATGTTGATGGATCGTGCACAATTGTGGCAGCTTGATTTCAAAGGCAGGGCAGGGGTATTCCCTGAGGGATTCGGGGGTGTTGGACGAGGTTTCTTCTGTGTTTTTCCCCTCAGTTGTGCGGGGAGGAAGGCGGCGGCACTCGGCCCGTCGGGGCTAGGCTGAGGAAGGCTGAGCTTGCCTCCCCTGCCCCGACCCACATCCCTACAGGTCGCCCTGCCCGGATTCATGCCCTTTGGCCCCTCTTGTCCGTGCTACCCCGGGCTTTCTGCAACACAATCTTGCACTGTTCTGCACTGGATATTGCATTTATTGCGTTGTCATCACCGTACACTGTTTGCTCTGGTGGCTGCGTGTGAACGGGATATTTCATCACCTCCCGGTCGATGTGCAGAACAAACTAATGAAGCATCTGGAACACATTTCTCCTGGGTTGCTGTAGTGCTGAAGCATCAAACTACTACCCTGTTGAGCCCTGTCAGTCCCACAGCACAGAAACACACAGCCATGCTTATCGAAGCTAGTCCCGCATGCCCACGTCTAGCCCCTAACCCTCTCTGCCTTTCCCACCCATGCCTTTAGAAAGATGAGGAGGAATTTCTTTAGCCGGAGGGTGGTGAATCTGTGTAATTCATTGCCACAGACGGCGGTGGAGGTCAAGTCACCGGGTATTGTTTAGATTTTAGAGATACTGCATGGAAACAGGCCCTTCGGCCCACGGAGTCCTCACCGACCAGTGGTCACCCCGCACACTAGCTCCATCCTACACACATTAGGGACAATTTTACAGAAGCCAATTAACCGACAAACCAGCAGGTCTTTGGAATGTGGGAGGAAACTGGAGCACATGGAGAAAATCCACGCAGGTCACGGGGAGAACGTGCAAACTCTGCACAGACAGCTCCCATATTCAGAATGGAACCCGGGTCTCTGGCGCTGTGAGGCAGCAACTCTACCGCTGCACCACTGTGTATTTTTGCGATTACACCAGCTGAGTTGTGTACAAATGGTTCACATTAATCATGTCATCTGAGGGGCAACTTTACCACACAGAGGGTGGTGGGTGGATGGAACGAGCTGCCGGAGGAGGTAGTTGAGGCAGGGATTATCACAACGTTTAAGAGACACTTGGACAGGTACATGGATAGGACAGATTTGGAGGGATATGGGCCAAACGTGGGCAGGTGGGACTCATGTAGATGGGGCATGTTGGTCGGTGTGGGAATAGTGTATATGGGGCATGTTGGTCGGGGTGGGCAAGTTGGGCCGAAGGAAAGGCCTATTTCCATGCTGGGTGACTAGTGTAGATGGGGCATGTTGGTTGGGGTGGGACTAGTGTAGATGAGGCATGTTGGTTGGGGTGGAACTAGCGTAGATGGGGCATGTTGATCGGGGCAGGCAGATGGGACTAGTGTAGATGGGGCATGTTGGTCGGGGTGGGATTAGTGTAGATGGAGCATGTTGGTCGGGGTGGGATTAGTGTAGACGGGGCATTTTGGTCGGGGTGGGACTAGTGTAGATGGGGCATGTTGGTCGGGGGTGGAACAAGTGTAGATGGGCATGTTGGCCGGGGTGGGATTAGTGTAGATGGAGCATGTTAGTCGGGGTGGGATTAGTGTAGATGGGGCATGTTGGTCGGGGTGGGATTAGTGTAGATGGGGCATGTTGGTCGGGGTGGGACTAGTGTAGATGGGGCATGTTGGTCGGGGTAGGACTAGTGTAGATAGGGCATGTTGGTCGCGGTGGGCAGGTGGAACTAGTGTAGATGGGGCATGTTGGTCGGGGTGGGCAGGTGGGACTAGTGTAGATGGGGCATGTTGGTCGGGGTGGGCAGGTGGGACTAGTGTAGATGGGGCATGGTGGTCGGGGTGGGCAGGTGGGATTAGTGTAGATGGGGCATCTGTAGATGGTCGTCTCTGACTTCAGGAAATGCAAGCAACCACTTTATGCAACGAGCAATTAATCAACAGAGGGCAATTATTGTCCCGCAGAAAACTACTGCCCCAGGTGGATATCACGAAGTGTGCAACAAACATTGATTGGCCACTGGTGGGCGAAGGGTTAATGTGGTAATCGGCTTGAAGCTGATTAGAAAATTGGCAGCTGCTAAAAGGGGGGGAGTGGGGGGGGGGGGGGGGGGGGGGGGGGGTTGAGTGGTCGTGCAGTGGTCCTGGGCTGTGGATGGGAGCAGTGCTCAGGGTAGAGACAGGGAGGCTCCCCTTGCACCCTGTGCTCAGGATAGAGACTGGAAGTGCTGGGGTAGAGACAGGGATTCTCCCCTTGTGAGCAGTGCTCACGGTAGAAACTGAGAGTCTCTCCTTGTGAGCAGTGCTCGGGGTAGAGACAGGGATTCTCCCCTTGTGCTCAGGGTAGAGACAGGGAGTCTCCCCTTGTATCTGATGTGGATCTGCATCTCCAGGGCATGAGGTAGGTGAGAACACTATAGCTTTCTCCTGAATTGTTTGCTTCTTTGATTAATTCTGCTGACTTTTCCTTTTGAGTGTTGTCATTTGAAGTGTCCAGGGTTTTTAATTTTTTCTAGTGGAACTGGAATTGTGCTGTATCTCAGAAACAAAAGGATGTTTCCACTAGTGGGGGAGTCTCAGACCAGAGAGCACAGTGTCAGAATTAAAGGATGTATCTTTACTAAAGTGACTTACCCTAACCTTAACACAACTGAAATTGAATCTGGCTGATGTAAAATGTAGAAGCAAAGAACTGCAGATGTTGGTTTATACCAAAGATGGACACATTGCTGGAGTAACTCAATGGATCAGGCAGCATCTCTGGAGAAACAAGAGATTTTGGGATAGAACAAAAGAGTTTGTGCCCTAATTATCACCCATCCTTCTCTCCACAGATGCTGCCTGACCCATTGAGTTACTCCACCACTCGGAAGCGTCCCCTATCCATGTTCTCCACAGATACTGCCTGACCCGCTGAGTTACTTCAGCACTCTGTGAAACATCACCTATCCTTCTCCTCCACAGATGCTGCCTGACCCGGTGAGTTACTCCAGCACTATTTTTATTTTAATATATTTTAATTTTTCTATGGATGTATGGAAACATTATTATTTATTTTATGTAAAGCACTTTGGTTTTAACACGAGTTGATTTAAACGTGCTATATAAATAAAATGTACTTACTATCCTTCTCCTCCACAGATGCTGCTTGACCCGCTGAGTTACTCCAGCACTCTGTGAAATGTCAGCTATCCATTTTCTCCACAGATGCTGCTTGTCACGGTAATTTATTCCAGCAATTTCTGTCTATCAGTGATAATTGTTAATGATTGAAGCACAATGTGGAACAAGGTGGTGGAACAGATGCAGGGATAATTTAGAGTATGAAGGGACCTGAGGGGCATTCTTACTGTGAACCCAGTGACTTGCAACAATTAGAAACATAGAAAATAGGTGCAGCAGGAGGCCATTCGAGCCTGCACCGCCATTCATTGCAATCATGGCTGATCGTCCCCAATCAATAACCCGTGCCTGCCTTCTCCCCATATCCCTTAATCCCACTAGCCCCTAGAGCTCTAACTAACTCTCTCTTAAATCCATCCAGTGATTTGGCCTCCGCTGCCCTCTGTGGCAGGGAATTCCACAAATTCACAACTCTCTGGGTGAAAAAGTTTTTTCTCAACAGTTTTAAATGGCCTCCCCTTTATACTTAGACTGTGGGCTCTGGTTCTGGACTCTCCCAACTTTGAGAACATTTTTCCTGCATATAGCCTTGTCCAGGAATATAATTTTTATATGATTTCTATAAGATCCCCCCTCATTGGGGAACATCAGGGGAGGAGACTGACTTTGGTGCCTTCCCTCACAGTGGGAAATTTTGATCCTGCTGTGGGGGGACGTTTTATGTTGAAATCTATCTACTCCATGTTGTGTTCTTTATTTTAATGTATGGCTGTATGGTGATTTAATTTCACTGTGCCAATTGGCACATGTGTCAAATAAATGCATCTTGCCTTATCCTTCTAATTTCCAGTGAATACAAGCTTAGTCTTTTCAATCTTTCCTCGTATGACTGTCCCGCCATCCCAGGGATCAATCTCGTGAACCTACACTGCACTGCCTCAATCACAGGGATGTCCTTCCTCAAATTAGGAGAACAAAACTGTACACAATACTCCAGATGTGGTCTTAACAGAGACCTATACAACTGCAGAAGAACCTCTCTACTCCGATACTGAAATTGTCTTGTTATGAAGGCCAACATTCCATTACTTTCTTCACTGCCTGTTGTACCTGCACGCCAACTTTCAGTGACTGGTGTACAATAGCACCCAGATCTCGCTGTACCTCCCCCTTACCTAACCTAACCCCATTGAGATAATAATCTGCTCCCTTGTTTTTGCCACCAAAGTGAATAACCTCACATTTATCTATATTATACTGCATCTGCCCACTCGCTCAACCTGTCCAGGTCACCCTACAACCTCCTAACATCCTCTTCGCAGTTCACACTGCCATCCGGCTTGGTGTCATCTGCAAACCTGCTCGTGTTGCTCCTAATTCCCACTTCCAAATCATTAATATATCTGGTAAATTGTTGCGGCCCCAACACCGAGCCTTGCGGCACTCCACTCGCCATGCCTGCCATTCTGAAAAGGACCCGTTCACTCCTACAACTTACTTCCTGTCTGCCAACCAATTTTCTATCCACGTCAACACCCTACCCCCGAACAAACCCCCCCCCCCCCCCCCCCCCCCCCCCCCCCCCCCCCCCCCCCCCAAAAAAAAAAAAAAAAAAAAAAACAAAATACCATGTGCTCTAATTTGAGTCGCCAGTCTCCCGTGTGGGACCTTATCAAAGGCTTTCTGAAAGGCTAGATACACTACATCCACTGGCTCCCCTTCATCCATTTTACTTGTCACGTGCTCAAAAAATTGTCAAGCATGATTATCCTTTCATAAACCCATGCTGACTTGGACTAATACTTTTACTGCTGTCCAAATGCCCCATAATTACCTCTTTAATAATTGACTCCAGCATCTTTCCCACCACGGAAGTCTGGCTAACTGGTCTATAATTCCCCGTTTTCTCTCTCGCTCCTTTCTTGAAAAGTGGGATAACATTCGCTATCCTTCAATCCACAGGAACTGATCCTGAATCTATTGAACATTGGAAAATAATCACCAATGCATCCACTATTTCTGGAGCCACCTCCCTGAGGACCCTGCGAAGCAGTCCATCGGGTCCTGGGGATTTATCATCCTTCAGTCCCATTAGCCTACGCAATACTATTTCTCGCCCAATGAAAAATTATTTCAGTTCCTTGACCCCCTTAGATCCTCTGTCCTCCAGTACTTCTGGGAGATTGATTGTCTGCTGTGGATTGGAGTAAGGATGTGTAAAATTCCCCAAAGAGCTGATCCTATCTCTCTCAAATGTTTGGAGACCCTTTGAAAGGGTACAGACAAGATTTATGATGATATTGCCAAGAATTGTAGGTAGAGAAAAATGCTGGAGAAACTCAGCGGGTGAGCAGCATCTATGGAGCGAAGGAAATGTGAAGATTATCCACTTTGGTGGCGGAGAAGGAGACGAGAACAGGGAAGGAAGATTATTATCTAAATGGTGTCAAGTTGGGAAAAGGGAAAGTACAATGGGATCTGGGGGTTCTTGTTCATCAGTCTATGAAAGGAAGCATGTGGGTACAGCAGGCAGTGTAAGTTTTGAAAAAAGAAAGTGAGGAAAGTGAATGGTCTGTTGTCCTCCTCATTAGAGTAGTTGAGTTTAGGAGCAAAGAGCTCCTACTGCAGTTGTACAGGGCCCTAGTGAGACCACACCTGGAGAAATATGTGCAGTTTTAGTCTCCTAATTATTTAAAGAAGGACATTCTTGCTATTGAGGGAGTGCAGTGTAGGTTCTTCAGGTTAATTCCTGGGATAGCAGGACTGTTATATGCTGAGAGAATGGAGCGACTGGGCTTATATTCACTGGAATTTATAAGGATGAGCGGGTAACTTATAGAAACGAATAAAATTAATAAGGGATTGGACAGGGTAGTTGCAGGAAACATGTTCCAGATGTTGGAGTCCAGAACCAGGGGGCACAGTATAACAATAAGGGGTTGGTCATTTAGGACTGAGATGAGGACAGACTTTTTCACTCAAAGTTGTGAATCTGTGGAATTCTCTGCCACAGAAGGCAGTGGAGGTCAATTCACTGGATGTTTTCAAGAGTTGGTTCAAGTTAACATTTGTTCTCACATGCACCAATTAAGGTACTGTGATATTTGAGTTACCATACAAAAACAAAAATACACAGCACATAAAACAAAATACACAGCACATAAAACATCCACCACAGAGGAATCAACATTCCTCACTGTGATGGAAGGCAATAAAGTTCAGTCATCTTCCTCCTTTGTTCACCCGTGGTCGGGGATGTTCAACCCTCCGCAGTCGTCCGCTGTTCAAGCCCTCTCGTCTGGATGATGGAAACTCCGACATCGGGAGAGAGCGGAACACTCCGCAGCATGGAGCTCCCATGTCGGCCTCTTATTTGAGACCGTGGACTTCACAGTGTTAAAGTCCACAGGCCCCACGGTCGGAGCTCCTTCACTGTGATCCTCGGCAGAGGATCGCAGGCTCCACTAAGGTGCCCGACCTATGGTCCGCCCGCCAGCATCGACACCTCGCTTGTATCTCCGAGTACACCACGGATGTGCAGCGCGTCGCGGGCAAGCACAACAGTCGCTGATGCTCTGTCCCGTCCCGCCCTTCTTTCTGTCTCGGCGCGTAGATGCTGGGATGGCGGACTACCGCACTGCTGTTTCTGGCCTCCAGTTGGCTGACGTCCCGTGTGGATCCTCGGGCACGATGGTCCTCTGCGATGTCTCCACGGGTTGACCCCGGCCCATTGTCCCCATACGTTGGTGCCGCCGGATCTTTGACTCCATCCACGGTCTGGCCCTCCCGTCCATATGGGCGACCTCTGCGTTGGTGGCGGACAAATTTGTTTGGCACGGGCTCCGCAAGCAGGTGGCGGCCTGGGCCTGCGCCTGCCTTCCCTCCTCCAAGGTCCAGCGGCACATTCGGCCCCTGGTGCAGGATATCGCTGTCCCTTCGGCCCGCTTCCTACATATTCACGTTGACTTGGTGGGTCCGTTGCCGACAGATGTTAAAGTCTGCGCCACGCCTGCAGCTTGAGACACCGGGCCGGACTCCAGGAAAGGCCGCACCACTCCACATTGTTAGGCCGTGGGGGTGGGGAAGGGGGCGGAGATACAACATGGAGAAAAATCTATCCGGACTCCAGGAAAGACCACACCACTCCACGTTGTTGGGCCGCAGGGGGGGCGGACCTGCAACACGGAGAGAAATCACATCTCCGTCAAGGTACGCAACTGGCAAATGTTAAAGCAGCATCCACAGTACCTCCCTACACGCGTTGATCGGCCACAGGTGGGCGAAGGGTTGGAAACTGAGATGCTTGGACAGGTGCGTGGACAAGACTGGTTTAGGGGGGAGAATGGGCCAAAAGTAAGTGGGCCATTGGCACCTTCTGAATATGGCACTTTGAAGGGCGAGACCCTAACAAGATGGCCGCTGTCAACCAGCGCCACTAACGGTGACCCCTCACCAAGATGGCCGCCAGTCAGTGGGGGCGCTGCAAGCCGGCAGCCCTGCCAGCAGCATGTTAGTTTTTTCTAATTTTTTTTAGTGTGTCCTAATGTGTGTTTTTCGTGTCTCTCTGTGTGTCTTGTGTGGTGGTGGGGGAGGGAGAGTTAGGGGGAAACCGTTTCGGTCTCCTCCTCCACCCAGAGGCGACTTTTTCCATGTTGCATCCACCGTGGCCTAACATGGAGGATCGGTGCGGCCTTTCCCGGAGACGTGCCCTGGGCTTCAGGGGCGGGCGCAGCGTGGACTCTCGTCGCGGAGCGGGCGAGCCCTCACCGGGGCTCGCCAGAGGGGAGCACTCCGTTCGCTGGCCCGCAGCAGCCCAAAGCCGCGGTCTGCGGAGCTGCAGCTAGCGCAGTGTCCGCAGCCTGGGATCCCTCGTTGGAGACCCGGGAGGAGAATAGCTCCGACCGCCTGCCTGCGGCCTACTTCAACCGCGGGCGTGGCGGGGACTTACCATCAGGAGCGGGGTCCCTCGCCGGGGACCCCTGGACAGGAGCTCCGACCGCCGGGTCTGCGGTGCTTCTGGCTGCAGGGTCTTTAGATCTTTGACCGCCGGCCTGTGGCCTGCAACAACCTGAAGCTGCAGTCTCCGGTGGGGAGGCACCGTTTCAGGACTTATCTGGACTTTGCCTTGTCTACATACCTGGACGCCCTAAGCAGTGGTTGCGGAGGGTTGAGGTCCCGACCACGGGGCAAAATGGAGGAGGACTGGCCAAATTATTTGTGCCTTCCACCACAGTGATGAATGCTGATTGACGTGGATAAGCTTTTCCCATTGAGGGTAGGGAAGATTCAAACAAGAGGGCATGACATGAGAATTAAGGGACAGAGGTTTAGGGGTAACGTGAGGGGGAACTTCTTTACTCAGAGGGTGGTGGCTGTAGTGAGATACCCTTTATGCTCACAATAAATACTCAAAGACTAAATCCTGGAAGCAAGAGATTTCTTTATTTTACGACGCTGTCTGCAGACCGGGTGCCTCTCCAACTGGGAGACACACTGAAGCCAGGGAGATCATCCCCTTTATACACAAAATCTTACATTCAATTTCTCCTCCGGACCTCTCTCCAATCAGGGTCGGAGGTACACAATCTGTAGGCACAACCACCGTACATCCCCTCGTACCTCCCACATCATACATTGCATGTTCATGGTAATGAGCAATTTCTTGAAACCAGGGGTGTGTTGTAATATTCATTTTTTCTATTAATGCATGCTCAATTGCTCATGACCTGGCCCCACTTTTGCTCACCTCCTAGTGCAAAACCCTCTCAGTTTCCTATATCATCACTAAAGCTAAGCTAAAGTGACTAGGGTTACCCATCCATCACTCCTTTTCCACTGATAGGGATCTCTCTACATCACCCCCCTTCTCTAGCGAGACAAAGCTATCTCTTCTTACTCAAGGCCTCAAGGATGGTCTGGCAATTTCAGACACTGCTGTCAGAATCTCCTCTCCAGCCCCTCTCTGTTTGAATTCTCTTTAAAACTAAAACTCCTTTCTTTAATAGGGTTTAATCACTTTATACCCCTCACAATCCTCCCTTTCTTTTGCTACGCATACACTGATTAAAACCCTCATTTTAAGTTCCTTCAATTTCGAACTGACGTAACATCGTCCTAACCTTCTCCTCCTGTAAATCATAAACTTCCCCTGGCCGCATTATCATTATTTTCTGTATTTCCCCCTTTCTCTCCCATAGGCATGACCTACAGCCTGCATCTGACTTATACTTCTGGTAATAAGGTTCCCTAAAACAAGGGATACAACAGGGGATAAAGATCAGTCCAGCCACTGCACATAGAAACACAAGTCCCACCGTTCTCCACCATGTTCCTACCGCCGAGGATAGAATCCACCATTGGGTTCCCATAATCGAATTCCACTTTTGTATTGGAACATGCGCCAACTTCCGGATCCCTTCTGATATGTCCATCACTGCCTGTCCATTATCATCGATGTTTCAAACAGCAATTAGAGAGGTTGAATTTCCCGCATACCCCTCCTTCTATCTGCAGGAGTAATCCAGGGCTAACCTGTTCTGTATATCACTGCTCTCATCTGCGTCTGCTGCTTTGCCAGCATCTCCAGCGCCCCCGCAGTTTGGTTGGTAATTACCTCCAGTACTGCCTGTACCTTAATGATCCGGTTTTAACATATCATACTGGTGTTCGGTAGCCCCAGGATCCATCTTGTGCCCAAGTGGCTGGTCCGTAGTATGAGATGATTCTCGCTGCTGGTGGCCACTCATCATCTTCCCGATTCTCCAATGTCTATTTTCCTCTTTTCCGATATAGGTCATCAAATACAGGTGTTCCTAATGCAACTGGCCTTCTTTGGGGTTTAACAGGAAGAATCCAGGTTGTACCAGTCAATAAAACAAGTCCCACTCCAATTCAATCGGTAACACCGAGTAATGCCTTGTATCCGCATATCCATAAACAGTCCTTCAGGGGCCGGTCCACTAGAGGCAACTTGTTCCATATAATCTCGCAAATACTGGGATCCCCTGATAAGGTTATTCCCGGTGCAGTTCCATAGTCGACGGCTGATTCCACTCCAATCAATCTCCATCCGGATAGCGCAGTTTTTACCATATTTCTTAGTTAGATACCATTTAGGCTCCTCTGGCCAGCACACTCGGGACTGATTTGGCCACTGGGTGACGATGCGCTGGCAGGGCTGCTGCCTACTAGGACGGCATCCTTTGCCAGGGCCTAGCGATACACTCAGTCCCGACCGGAGCGTCTGTCAAGGACCCATACCTGGGGATCGCGGTCTTGTCCAGCTGTCAGGTTCCACCCCATCAGGTCCATTATTTCAACAATGGATCCTCTCCACAGCCAACGTGAACTCATCAGTGGTCCTCCGCAGACCCAACAGTTAGTCACATTCAGGGTCCCAGCTATCCGGGTGCCAAGTCCACAAACAGGTTTTTTTTCTCCTTCAGGGATTTCGATCTGCTCTTGATTTCTTCGTACAGTGTCTGGTGCACTTTGAGGCTGAGTATGTTGGGGGAGGGGGAGGGCTTCGTGACTACTACCTTAGTAAGTCTCTTTCACTACTTCCTCCTTCGTCTTATCTATTTGCCCCTTTTATGATCTGAGAAGGGAAAACTAACTGTACACAAACCCATCTCTCTCCCTTGGGGCAGTAACGGCCCCAAACTTCCCTATATACCCCCTATTGCCTGCCATCAAATACTCCTTTCCCCCCTCTTTTACAATGATTCTATTCTTTCGGTCATGGCTATGCTTTATTCACATGGGAATGATAGGTAAATGATCTGGTTATTACCCCTCTGTATTGAATAGGATGATAACATTTTATCACAATTATTAATACCTTTTACAACAATTACATACAAAGCAAACAATACCACGACTGCTCCTTTCATAACTGTCAGTTATACATTCAATGCTTTTCTTTTTAAAATTACTGTTAGGGGTTTACTTCCCGGCTTCACCGTCCACTGTTCCTCCTCCTCAGGAACGGGTGGATCGACGGGTCCTTTAACCCGGATCGCGTGGGTCCACCCTTTCTCTTTTTGTTCGTATTGCTGTCTCGGTTGTCAGTAATACTAGGTACGGGCCGGTCCCCACCTGGGCTGGAGTTTCTCCTCCTTCCAATTTTTAACCAGTACCCCAGTCGCCGGCCTTTACAGCATGTATTGGAAAGTCAAGTGACGGGCTTTGAGCCAATAATCCTTTCGCTTTTAATTCTGTAAGGAACGGGACATTGCCAGTAAATAGTTCCTTGAGAATACATCACTGCCCTCTTATGGTGGGTATTCCTTTCTATCTTTCCAAATAAGGAAACCCAAACAACATTTCATAGGGGGACACTGCTAACTTTGCATGGGGTCTCCGTTGCTTTTCTCAAAGCCTTTCTGTTTCCCTACTGCTCCAAACGTGTGCCAGACTCCCCCATGTACATATGCTGCTTCTTAAAGCCTTAATTTCTGCCAATTGAGCTAAGCAAGATTGCAGGCAAGCTTCCAATTTGATCCTGCGCTATAGCTTTTACTTCTTTAGATATTACTCGTCCAAAATATTCTACTGCTGCTGACAAAACAAAAACTTCTTCCTTGATACATCATGACCTCCTGTGCCATCTTTTCAAGATAATTACAATGTCTCTTTCTCACGTTGCTCCTCACTTGTGAACGAAAAAAAAAAAGGGAACCAAAACCAACAAATCATCCACATACTATATCAACACCTTCCAAATCTGCCTACAACATCTGATTAAAACACCTACAATATCACCGCTAGTATTTAAAACGCTGCCGCATCCTAGCCTAGGTGTAATTTAATACCTCTTTTTAATGTTCTATCATAGTTATGTTCACCATTATCTTAATATTATTATTAAGATCATTATTATTATTATTATTATTGTTATTATTATTATTATTATTTCCTGATTATCGTACCTGTTCACATCCCCAACACACCTTATCCATTACCTATCTCCTTACTAGCCTTGTCTGGGCTTAGATCCAGATTTATTTCACTCCCGATAGGGCATTTGAGAAAACACTCTCCCAAATACATTTATTATTGGCATGGAATCTCTGGCCCCTGTTTGGCTCTGTCATAGGACTCACTGTGTGTCGGTGCATCACTTATTCGACTTCAACCAGGTCTGTTGTTTCAACATTGTCTTTCCTTTTTCATGCTCTTTCTTTCTAAAGCAGTCTCATCAATTCATCCCTCTGCTTCCCACTTTAATCTTTTCTGATCTGCCTTCTTTCTCATTCTAACTCAATGTCTCCACTTCTCAGATAGTTTATCCTCCTTGCAAATTTATTCACCTTCCTTTTAAAATCTTCCACTGACGGCTCTCGATCCTCATCATTTTACCACCACCTCTTCTACGGTGGGTAGGCAAGGGGGTGGGAGGTGGATTGGGGCGGGTAGCTGGTAATGTCATCACTTTCCCTTCTACCCCTGAGATTCTAAACTTGTTTTTTTTACCCAATCTCATTCCTTCTCTACCTTAGTTACACTTGATCTCTCTGCTCCCGAAATTATCTACCAAATATCATATCCCTCCCTGGGGTACCTAATTTCAAGTTTACAGAGGTTACCGTGTGTATCCCATAACACCCCAGGAGCGGAACCCCTGACTCCCTATTCTTTCCTCCATGCGTGCGTACGACTGCACCTCCCGTCGTCGCTTAGGACATTCCTCTTGAAATGACCCTCCTCTTTACAATAATAACACCAAGGGTGGCCCCCGTGTACCACCCTCCTGATCCTTTGGTTCCTTGTTTTCACCCCGGGGACCCCAACTTCAGGCCCCTCCATTCACTCTCTTACCTCGTCCTCTAATACTACCGCTTCCCCTTCCCCGGTCTCCATGAGCACCCGGCCTTCTATCACCTTCAATTCCCCCTTCTGTGCTTACTTGCTGTACTGCTTGCAACATCATTTTGCCTTTCCCTCTGTTTTCTCCTCAATCCCGTATTACATAATACCTTTTGAGCCTGTCTAACAACTGATTCAATGGTTTTTCATTCCAATCTTCCAATTTTTCCAATTTCTTTCTAATATCTGGCCATGATTTTGTCACAAAATTAACCTTCAACAACTGCTGACCGGCGCCGTATACTGCTGGACGTTCCTGCCTTAATCTCTATAAAAACACTGTTGAAGTTCGTCCTTGTTCTGCTGATTTTCAAAAAGCCCGTTCGAAAATTCTGTCCCCTGGGAACGGCTTCTCTAATTCCCTTGATTATTATCTCCCTGAGATCTCTACACACTTCTTCTGTTGGTTACTTCAAGTCGGCGCATCAGCCCTCAACCCCTTCTCCTGCCTGTCTGACCATCTGTCTTTCTTCTGAAGTAAACAAACTTCCCAGTATCGACATCATTGTCTGCCAACTCCTTTTTTTTTCTCTCTGGGCCCCATTAATTTATTACCCTTCTCCAACCAGAATGTTATCTAAAACAAACCATAAAAGCTGCTTGTTGTTCAGCAATTAACTTATTCTAATTTTGTTCAAACCATTACCCCCTACAAATACAACGACTAACAATTTGCCAAATTAACTTTTTACTGAAAAGAAATCTATAGAAGCCAAGCAACCTACATTTTCCAACTTCCCCTTTTTAAGTTGCGATGATTCAAAAGCATTGTCCGTTACCTTAACAATAACCTCCCCATTGCTTACCATTCCTTAAAGGAACACACACAGGACCACCCTTACAACATGGCCCACAGCAAACAAACCTATCACATATACAAACATCCTCATTCATACAAAAACCGGTTTTTACATTAGTTCCATTCTTACTCAATGAGATTGTTTGAAACAACTTAATATTTTTCATAAAAACATTTTTGGCCTAGGAACTGATCTATTTGTTCAGCCAGTCCCAAGGGGTCGTCCAATAAACTTTTCATCTCCCTTTTAAAGTTTCTCACCTCCATACTGGTGAGAGGCACATTTACAAATCCCATCCCCCCGACATTTCCCCCTAACGGGACCTCCCTAAGGGCTTCATTCGAACAGACTGCCCTAATCCCTGTGCCTCTGCCCTCGTTGAGATCGCGTCCTCCGATGACTGCCTGGGGCACTTGTCTCATCCTCGTCCTCATCTTTTTTTTATTCTCTCTTCCTTATCTGACAGGCTCCTTCTTCATCTTGTACCTTCCGTAATTCTCTATGCTCCGTCCTCTCTGAGACAGAAGCGGACAGGTTTACTGCCTGGGCTTAGTGCGCCTGCCTAACTCTGGCTTAGTGGGACCTCCTGGGCAGATGCAGCCGGTGCTGATGGGGGTATATTTGGGGGCTGGGATTCATATGGCCTGGGGCAGTCTCCGTAGGTGATCATCACCAATTGGTGGCCAGTCAGGTTCATCCTGCTCTTTTTCCGTCTTTAACGGAATCATCCCATTATTGGGTTTCCAGCACTCGGGCATATTCCTTTCTATTTGATTCAGCGTTTGTCTCTCATTCACAAAAACATCAACGCCTGTCTCACCCAGTCCTCATTTGAACCAACCGCGGCCACCACACTGCGCTCCCTCGAATAGGCTCCTTTGGCCACTCAAAATAACAAAACTTTATCATAGTTTCTCTACTCTTACCCCGGTGTTCCCTTCACCCCATTTACAACATTCGCCCAACGGACTATCGGGCGGAATGTTAGCCTCCATATCAGTATGAGCCTCATCCCGGTTCCCCGGACCCTTACTCCTTACCATTCCGGTTTCCAATTACTTGTCGGACTATTCCCGTCCGACAAATCCCGATCGCCCAAGCAATACTTAATAGTCGTTTTTTTCTTACCTGGGTCCTGTGCACAAGAATCACTCGACCGTCCCGTACGTATTTACCTTAGAAGAGAAGAACACAAATAAAGAAAAAAAAGACCCCTCTTCCCGCCCCCACCCAACACACGCTCGCCCCCAAAGCCTCCGTATACACAATCCTCTCCCCCCCATCCCCCTGAAGTCCCCGCCCCCCCCACCCTTTTCCAGCGTCTATCCATCTGTTATCACTCGCTCAACTGCTGATGGCAAGCAAGAATCAGAGACTGCTGAAATCAGCAGGGTTGCACCTTCCCCTCCTTCCCTTGTCTCCACCAAGCAGCCGGAGTGGCGATCGCGGTACGAGTCCCCCAATTTGTGAGATACCCTTTATGCTCACAATAAATACTCAAAGACTAAATCCTGAGAAGCAAGAGATTTCTTTATTTACGAGTCTGCAGACCTGGTGCCTCTCCAACTGGAGACACACTGAAGCCAGGGAGATCATCCCCCTTTATACACAAAATCTTACATTCAAATTTCTCCTCCGGACCTCTCTCCAATCAGGTCGGAGGTACACAATCTTAGGCCAACCCACCGTACATCCCCTCGTACCTCCCACATCATAGTAGGGGCTGGCATACATTGCATGTTCATGGTAATGAGCAATTTCTTGACCAGGGGTGTGTTGTAATATTCATTTTTTCTATTAAGCATGCTCAATTGCTCATGACCTGGCCCACTTTTGCTCACCTCACTAGTGAACCCTCTCAGATTTTCCTATATCAGCACTAAAGCTAAGCTAAAGTGACTAGGGTCCCCCATCCATTACACTTCCAGACCAAAGGTAAAGAGAAATATGACACTATTTGTCCTTTCCACTGATAGGGATCTCTCAAACAACTACATCACCCCCTTCTCTAGCGAGACAAAGCTATCTCTTCTATCTCTTCTTACTCAAGGATGGGTCTCTCTTACTCAAGATGGTCTCCTGGCCTCAAGGATGGTGGGAACAAACCACCCAATAACACAACTGCAAAGCCAGCCCTGGCAATTTTCAGACACTGCTGGTCAGAATTCATTCCTCCAACCCCCTCCAGCCCTCTCTGTTTGAATTCCTTTCTCTTTTAAAAACAAAAAAACTCCTTTCTTTAATAGGGTTTTTAATCACTTTATCCCTCACAGCTGTGTGGAATGAGCTTCCAGCAGAGGTGGTGGAGGCAGGATCGATTTTAACATTTAAAAGTAAAGTGGATAGGTATATGGACGTGAAGGGAATGGAGGGGTATGCAGGTAGATGGGACTAGGGGAAAACAAATGGTCGGCACGGACTGGAAGGGCCGAGAGGGCCTGTCTCCGTGCTGTAATTGTTATATGGTTATATGGATGTTTGTGTTAAATTTTTATTGTGTATTTGTGCGTTGTTTTTTCCATTTTACCGTTGCTGGCAAATTCATTTCACTTGCACTTTATGTGCAAGTGACCAATAAAACTGAATATTGATTGATTGATTGATATTGACCAGCCCCTCATCAAGATGGCCGCCATCAACCCCGCACAAAGATGGCCGCCGGCTGGCGACCAATCAGCGGCGCCGACCTCACCTGCCCTCTCCAAGATGGCCGCCGCCCCGCCCCGGGCCGAGTCTCCCCGCCGACCGCATCACAATGGCGGCGGAGAAGCGGCAGTTGGTGGCGTCGCTGCGGAGCTGAGGTAAATAATGTTATAAATCAGCAGGGGAGCGGGATATGGTCAATATGGGGGTGAACTGAGGTAAATAATGTTATAAATCAGCAGGGGAGCGGGATACGGTCAATATGGGGGTGAACTGAGGTAAATAATGTTATAAATCAGCAGGGGAGCGGGATACGGTCAATATGGGGGTGAACTGAGGTAAATAGTGTTATAAATCAGCAGGGGAGCGGGTTAGGGTCAACATGGGTGTGAACTGAGGTAAATCACCACATGAACTACAGGTGTGTGGGGAAAACTGCGGTCAAACTCGTTATAAATCTCCCCCTCTGATTCACTGAGGTAAATAACGTCATAAATCAGCAGCGGAGCGAAATAAACCCGGTCTGGGGGAGACCTGAGGTAAATCTCCACATAAACTACACGTCTGGGGGGAAACGGGTAAATAATACAAACTCGCCATCTGGAGCAGCATCCTGAGATAAAACACGTTATAAACATCTCCCTCTCTCTGGCTCCCCCCTCTCCACCTCCGCCCCCCCCCTCTCCCCCCCCCCCTCACCACCTCCCTCCCCCCCCCCCTCTCTCTCTTCCCCCCCCCCCCCCCTCCTCTGTAAATAATCAATAAATCACCAAATAAACTACACGTCTGGGGGAATAAACCCAGACCCGGTCTGGTACATAACGTTATAAACACACGGGGGGGGGCGGAATAGGAAGGTTCACGGCAGTCGGGTCACGACCCATGACCCGTACTGTTGCTAGGCTACGCCAAGTGGAGTACACGCGATGAACTGCAGGTAAGCACATTGTTTCCAGCGTGGCGGGCTCGTTAAAACCCGCCGAAATTGTCCATTTTTGCGCTGTAAATAATTATGGAAATCGGGATAAGCGTGTGAGACATTTAACCTACATCAGAATTCCAAGAGTGAGGAGAAATTACGGTAGATAGAAGCGAGAGCTGAAGGGACAACAACAGCCAAAGTGCTTGACAAACATTAGCCGTTTGCTCACTGCAATTCATCAACTAAGGCATTATTTGTGTTTTTCTTGTGTCCTTTGGCATCTAAAATCTTTCAGAACTGATAAATCTGGCTGTAAAATTTTAAAATCACCCATGGTTCTCAAGTGGGTTTTTACATACAAAAAGAAAACGTCACTGAAGCAAAATTTACAGCCAGATTTATCACTTCTGATACTTTTTAAATACCAAAGGAATCAAGAAAAAACATAAAAATGCCTTACTGTTGTTGAAATGCAGTGAGCAAAAGTGATAATTCCCAATATTTTCAATTCCGATATCTGCACGGCCAATGTTTGCCAAGCACTTTGGCTGTTGTTGTCCGTTTAGCTCGCGTTTCTCTTTACCTTAATTTCGCTTCACTTTTCGAATTCTGAAGTTGGGTACATGTCTCTCACGCTTACCCCGACTTCCACAATTTTTTACAGCGCAAAAATTCAACATTTTGGCGTTTTTTAACAGGTAGGAAAGTACGCGTTTCTTGTATTAATAACATGTACCGGAAGTTACGTATGTCCTCCAGATGGATTGAGCGGCTCCGTGCGTCAAGCCTTATGACCCAGTGACCTTGCGTGCAAACCCCCTATAAACAGGGCTGTGGAGTGGACCCAAAACATCCGACCCGACCCCTAGGTTTAATAATTTTAAATCTGCTGTGATGACATTACACAAGTTGGCATTCATAAGAACCACATGAATCATCAGGCTGCCTTTTAAACCCATGTCCTTAAAGTTTTTAGTCTAATGGCTGTAGCTGCGCTATTGTGGCTTTTTAAAAGTTTATTCTTGAAAAAAAAAACCATAATTCATTATGCTAAAAGAAAACAAAATTACAGAAAGGACTATTTCAAAATTAATACCATCGAATTAAATACAAATTATAAAAGCATTACTGCAAGATGTATTATGATGAGGAATTATTGACCAGTTAGCCTGACATCGGTGATAGGGGAGATGCTGGAGTCAATTAATAAATATGTAATAATGGCAAATTTGGATAGCAGGAAAGGATTGGCCCAAGTCAGCATGGATTTATGAAGGGGAAATCCTGCTTGACTAATCTGGAATTTTTGATGATGTGGCAAGTAAAATGGATGAAGGAGAGCCAGTGGATGTAGTGTATCTGGACCTGCCGAAAGCCTTTGATAAGGCCCCATACAGGAGATTAGTGGGCAAAATTCGAGCACATGGTATTGGAGGTAGGGTGTTGACATCCGAATCCGAATCTGAATCGTTTATTGTCATTTGAACATACGTTCAAAGGAAATTACGTTTCTGCAGTCGTACCACAAACAAAAACACCAAAACACACAATTCCACAATTCCACACAAACATCCATCACAGTGAATCCCCAAACACCTGCTCACTGTGATGGAAGGCAAAAGTCTTATCTCTTCCCCGTTCTCTGTGCCCATTCCTCTCCCGCAGTCAAGCAGCCAAACTGCTGCATCGAGCCGATCGAGGCTCCTGATGTTAGATGTTAGAGCCCCCCCCCAGAGCGGGCGATGGTCAGTCTTGCGGCCGTTTAAACCATGCGGGGCGATGTAAGGCCCCGCTCCGGGTCGATTTAAACCCCTCGATGCGGGCGGGCGAAGTTTACCGTTGCGGGAGCTCCGAAAAGCGGTCTCCCACCAGGGACCCCTGAGCTCCCGATGTTACCGTCCACAGGGCCTGTAGCTGAAGCCTCCGGGCTCCGGTCGGGTCGCAGCCGCGCGCCACCACAGCGCTCCGCACTCCGATGTCGGCCAGCTCCGCAGATGGTGAGTCCGCGACTGGAACCCCATGTCGATTCCGGATGGAGGCCGCCGGCTCCACGATGTTAGGACCAACGACAATGGAGACTCGATAAGGAAAAAGTCGTGTATTGGTACAGGGAAGAGATTAAAACGTCCCCCCCCCCCCCGGCCCCCACATATACACAGCTAAAAATAATATTAAAACTAAAACCAAGACATACACTTAACAGGACAAAAAGAAAAGAAAGACAGACGGACTGCAGAGGCCGCTGCCGACAGGCGCCGCCATCTTGTCCAGAATTTATCAATGGATAGAGAATTCGATGGAAAGATGGATCAATGGATAGAGACATGGATAGAGAATTAGTTGGCAGACAAGAAACAAAGAGTAGGAATACACAGGTCCATGTCAGAATGGCAGGCAGTGGCAAATGGGGTGCCGCAAGGCTCGGTGCTGGGGCCGCAATTATTTACAATATATATTAATGATTTAGATGATGGAGTTAAAAGTAACACTAGCAAATTACAGAAGACACAAAGCTGGGTGGTAGTGTGAAATGCGAAGTGGATGCTAGGAGGTTGCAGGGTGACTTGGACAGGTTGAGTGAGGGGGCAGATGCATGGCAAAAGCAGTATAATGTAAATAAATGTGAGGTTATCCACTTTGGCGGCAAGAACAAGAAGGCAGATTATTATCTTAAGGGTGTCAGGTTAGGAAAAAGGGAAGTGCAACAAGACCTGGGTGTCCTTGGACACCTGTCACTGAAAGTAAACATTCAGGTGCAGCAGACAGTGAAGAAAGTTAATGGCATGTTGGCCTTCACAACGAGAGGCTTTGAGTATCGGAGTAAAGAGGTCCTTCTGCAGTTGTACAGGGACCTGGTGAGACGACATCTGGAGTATTGTGTGCAGTTTTGGTCTCCTAATTTGAGGAAGGGCATCCTTGCTATTGAGGCAGTGCAGTGTAGGTTCACAAGGTTAATCCCCGGGATGGTGGGACTGTCATATGAGGAAAGATTGGAAACTCTGGGCTTGTATTCACTGAAATTTAGGAAGAGATGTAAAAACACATAAAATGATAAAAGGACTGGACAAGCTAGATTCAGGAAAATTGTTCCCAATGTTGGGGGAGTCCAGAACCAGGGTCCACAGTCTATGAATAAAGGGGAGGCCATTTAAAACTGAGATGAGGCAAAAACTTTTTCACCCAGAGAGTTGTGTATTTGTGCAATTTTCTGCCACAGAAGGCAGTGGAGGCCAATTCACTGGATGCATTTAAAAGAGAGTTAGATGGAGCTCTTGGGGCTAGCGGAATCATGGCATATGGGGAGAAGGCAGGCACGGGTTACTGATTGTGGATGATCAGCCATGATCACACAATGAAAGGCGGTGCTGGCTCAAAGGGCCAAATGGCCTTTTCCGGCGCCTATTTTCTATGTTTCTATGCCCCATCTACACGATTCACTCTATCCCCCTCAACATTTTATGCACTTGTAGGGATTTTATGCAATAATAGTGGTGTTATTAATTTACTGAATTTTTGTTTATTGCATGGTATCTATGTATAGTGGGTTAATAGGCCTGTAAACCTGCACAGTAAAAATTTTATTGTTCTACTGTCGGTACAAATGACATCCAAGGAAAGATAGCTGAATGGATAGAAAATTGGCTTCAATGAAGGAAGCAGAGGGTGATGGTGGAAGATTCCTTCTCAGACTGGAGGCCTGTTACTAGTGGAGTGTCTCAGGTTTCGGTGTTGGGCCCCGTTACTGTTTGTGGTCTACATCAATGATTTGGATGAGAACATAAAGGGCAAGATTAGCAAGTTTGCTGATGATACAAAAGTGGATAGTTTTGCAGATGATTGTGAAAAATTGTAGCAGGATCTGGATCGATTGGCCAGGTGGGCTGAGGAATGGTTGATGGAATTTAATACAGAGAAATGTGATGTTTTGCATTTGGGAAGTCTAATATGGGCAGGACCTAGACAGTGAATGGCAGGCCTCTGGTGTTGTAAAGCAGAGGGATCCAGGAGTACAACAGGGCTGCCAACATTGGGTGAGAGTTGAGAGTGAGAAATTGCGAGGGAGCGTAGCAACCGAGGGGAGGGGGGCCCCATTAATAAATTTTTTTCTGTTATATATTTATTATGGTGTCATGTCAATAAAGATGAACACATAATTCTGATGTCTGCCCTTAGTTGGATAACACACATCTGCAGTCATTGTGTTTTAGGGCTGGTTTTCAACCCCTTCAGTCTGAAGGTCTCAACCCAAAACATCACATATTGTTTCTCTCCAGAGATGCTGCCTGTCCCGCTGAGTTATTCCAGCTTTCAATGTCTATCTTCAGTTTAAACCACCATCTGCAGTTCCTTCCTACACTCTTTGTTAAGCGAAACGGGTCCTATTCTCATAATATTATTCACCTCAACTAAATCTTTTCTTCACCTCCATTACTGCAGAGAATAAAATCCCAGTTATCAAATCTTTCTTCAAGGTGAAAAAAAATTCCATCCCTGCCAATATGTTCATAAATCGCCCCTGGATCCACTCCAGAGCAATTGCACCCTTTCTACAGTGTGTCACAGTCTTACGGCATCGAAACAGGCCCTTCATCCCAACCAGCCATGAGTACAGGAACATAGTTCATTGAAAGTGGCGTCACAGATAAGGTGGTCAAAAAGGCTTTTGGCACATTGGCCTTTATCGGTCTGAGTATTGACTATACAAATTGGGCGGTCATGTTGCAGTTGTATAAGATGTTGGTGAGACCACATTTAGTGTTTTGTGTTCAATTTTGGTCACTATGTTCAGGGCTCTCACATAACTTTTTTTTCTCCGTCTCCAGCCGAGCCACCTAGGCATCTTTTTAGGTTGCCAAATGATATTTTAGGTGGTCATTGAAGACGGCTTGCGTGACACTTGCATGCGATAATGTGCTCAGACAAAGTGCGTAGTTACTAGTTGGAATTATGCTCAATGCAGCATTCACGTATTATTTCTGCTTCAAATAAAGTCACAAACTAAACATATTCACCAATCAAGACATGATATATACCACAATGACATGCAGCAAAATTATAATACAATATATACAGAAACTCAACTCTTTTTACACGTTGCAATGACTGCAATTTCTATTATTTCTTTCCACTTCAAAACAAAAATCTGGTTGGATTATTCAGCGTATGATCAACCTCGGTGAGACCAAGCACAGGCTTGGCGATCGCTTCGCACAACACCTCCACTCAGTTCGCAATAACCAATCTGATCTCCCGGTGGCTCAGCACTTCAACTGCCCCTCCCATTCTGAATCCAACCTTTCTGTCCTAGGCCTCCTCCATGGCCAGAGTGAGGCCCACCACAAATTGGAGGAACAGCACCTCATATTTCGCTTGGATAGTTTACACCCCAGCGGTATGAACATTGGCTTCTCCAATTTCAGGTAGTCCTTGCTTTCTCTCTCATTCCCCTCCCATTCCCAGCTCTCCCACGGCCTACTGCCTCCGCCTCTTCCTTTTTTTTCCAGTCCCCCCACCCCCCGACATCAGTCTGAAGAAGGGTCTCGACCCGAAACATCGCCTATTCCTTCGCTCCATAGATGCTGCCTGACCCGCTGATTTTCTTCAGCTTTTTTGTCTACTTACGGGATAACACCACTGGCCACATCTTCCCATCTCCTCCCCTGTCAGCTTTCCGCAGAGACCGCTCCCTCCATAACTCCCTGGTCAATTCGTCCCAACCAAACAACCCCCTCTCCTGGCACTTTTCCTTGCAACCGCAGGCAAAGAGTAGGAGTGAACGGGTCCTTTTCAGAATGGCAGACAGTGACTAGTGGGGTGCCGCAAGGCTCAGTGCTGGGACCCCAGCTATTTACAATATAAATTAATGATTTGGACGAGGGAATTAAATGCAACATCTCGAAGTTTGCGGATGACACAAAGCTGGGGAGCAGTGTTAGCTGTGAGGAGGATGCTAGGAGGCTGCAGGATGACTTGGATAGACTGGGTGAGTGGGCAAATGCATGGCAGATGCAGTATAATGTGGATAAAATGTGAGGTTATCCATTTTGGTGCAAAACAGGAAGGTAGTACTATTTATTTGAAATGGTGACCGATTAGGAAAAGGGGAGATGCAGCGAGACCTGTGGTGTCATGGTACACCCAGTCATTGAAAGTAGGCAGGCAGGTGCAGCAGGCTGTGAAGAAAGCGAATGGTTATGTTGTTGCATTCATAGCCAAAAAGGATTTGGAGTACAAGAGCAAGGGAGGTTCTCTACTGCAGTTGTACAGGTCTTGGTGAGGCCACACCTCGTGTATTGCGTACTGTTTTGGTCTCCTAATCTGAGGAAAGACATTCTTGCCATAGAGGGAGTACAGAGAAGGTTCACCAGACCGATTCCAGGTGGATGGCACGACTTCCATATGAAAGAAAGACTGGATAGACTTGGCTTGTACTCGCTGGAATTTAGAAGATTGAGGGGGTGATCTCATAGAGACTTACCAAAAATTCTTAAGGGGTTGGAAAGGCTAGATGCAGAAAGATTGTTCCCGGATGGGGGTTGGGGGGAGGGGAAGTCCAGGACAGGGGTCACAGTTTTAAGGATAAGTGGGAAGTCTTTTAGGACTGAGATGGAGAAAAATTGTTTTTCACACAGAGAGTGGTGAACCTGTGGAATTCTCTGCCACAGAAGGTAGTTGAGGCCAGATCGTTGCCATATTTAACAGGGGGTTGGATATGGCCCTTGTGGCTGAAGGGATCAGGGGGTATGGAGAGAAGGCAGGTACAGGATACTGAATTGGATGATCAGCCGATGATCTTATTAAATGGCGGTCTGCATGATGGGTGCTAATAATGAAGGGCCGAATGGCCTGCTCCTGCACCTAATTTCTATGTTTCTATGTTTCTAAATGCTACACTTGTCGCTTTACCTCCCACCTTGACTCCATTCAACGACCCAAGCAGTCTTTCCAGGTGCGGCAGAGGTTCACCTGCATCTCCTTTAACTTCATCTATTTGCATCCGCTGCTCTGGGTGGTCAGCTGCTCTACATCGGGTGAGAATTACCGTGATGCGTAGGCTTGGCGATTGCTTCGCCCACACCTCCGCTCAGTTCGCAAATATCACAACCTAATCTTCTGGTGGCTCAGCTCTTTCATACTCCCCCTCCATTCCGAATAGGACCTTTCATGTCGTCTGGGCCTCCTCCAATGGACAGTGTGAGGGCCACATTAAATTTGGAGGAGCAGCACCTCATATTTTGCTTGGGCAGTTTACACCCCAGCGGTATGAACATTGACTTCTCCAATTTCAGTCGCTGCTTTCTCCTCCCCTTCACAGCTCTTCCTCAGCCCACTATCTCTGCTTCTTCCTTTCTTCTTCCCGCCCCTACCCCCATCCTCACATCAGTCTGAAGAAGGGTCTCGACCCAAAGCGTCGCCTATTTCCTTCACTGCATAGATGCTGCCTCACCCGCTGACTTTCTCCAGTTATTTTTGTTACTCATCTCACACAAAGGTATGTTTTCCCACTTTCCTAACCCCACTCCCTTACGCATTTAGGGGCAATTGTTACAGAGACAAGTTAACCTACAAAGCCAATGCGTCTTTGGGATGTGGGAGGAAACCCACACGCTTGCAGGGAGAATGTGCAAATTTAAACGAGGACAGGATTCGACATGATTTGGCGTGTCGAAGGCAGGAAGTCCACCAAGCTGTGCCACTATATTTTGGTTTCCAACACACAAAAAAAAATTGTAAATTGATAATTTGGTTACTAAAATAAAAAGAAAACTATCCCTTTTCAGTCTTAAATCTCTAAGTGATGCTTATGTCCCTTCAGCTATTGTATGTTTTAATTCAGTTCCTAGACTCAGTGGGCGGGCAGTCATTGCCATAAAGTTGATGACTAATCCGCTGATTTGATCCTGATTATGGGTGCTGCCTGTATGGAGTTTGCTCCTTTTCCGTTGATCGCATGGGTTTTCTCCTGGGTGCTCTTGTTTCCTTCACCTTCCAAAGGTGTGCAGGAATCCTTTTTTCAGACCTAACCCAAAATTAATCATCCTTTGTCCAGAGATTCTGTTGACTTGTTGAGTTTCTCCAGCTTTTTGTGTTATCTTCAGTTTATTAAACAGCATCTGCAGTTCTTTCTACAAACAAAATACTATTGATAGTTTTTATTTAATTCCCTGGAGGGAAATTGTGTGTGCGTGGATATATATATATTTTCTTTCTTTCTTTCAAATCTTTTGATTAAATTTTTGAAATTTTGACTAAAACAATAACATTGATATTTGAAACATAGGGAACAAGAATACATTAATAAACTGTATAACCTGATATGAGTACCAATGTCAAAATACACATTGATTTAGAACCTCCGGTATCTATGTATTATAGTTAAATCTTTAAAGAAAAACCTATGAATGTAAAAAAAGAGACCAAAATAATAAGACAAGAAGAACAGGAAAGAAGGAAAAAGCAAAATCCCCCTTAAAATTAAAAGAGAATATTAAAATTTATTATATTATAAAATTAGACTTAAAATAAAATAAATATATAATAAATATACAGTGCAAAACTGAATCTGAACTTTACAATAGGTGTCAGCAATTTTGGTCTGTATGTCGTCAAGTCGTTAACACCATATAGAGGTAAATTAGTTTTTTAACGGTAATTAAAGAGGGAGCTTTTTTCTATGGGATGAAGTGTTCATTAAATTTTCTCTCAAGTATTATCAAATTTAACCAAGGTTCAATAAGTCATGATTCTTTTTAAATTTAAAACATGATATCGTTTCAGTTACCATGGAGTGTGGTCGGAGGGTTGGAGTCTGTCCATTTAAATAAAATAGATCTCGCTGGCGTTTAATGTGTTTAAGCAATCAAACCGATGGGCGGAGCGGAGGGACAATGAATAGTATCTAGACATTGGTAGCCGAAAATTATGCAAGTTAATAGGATGAGGTTGTAAATCAATACCTAAGACTTCGAAATAGTATCAAAAATGTCTTTCCAATATTAAGTGGGCAGGCCAAACATATGGGTCTGTGATGGCCGCTTCAGTGTACACTGTCACAGTAAGGGTTTATATGACCATACAAAGGGAGCCAACTTACTCTTTTGACATTTGAGCTCTGTGAACCACTGAATTGTATCAACAGTGTGTCTTGCACACATTTAAGAGCGTATTGACTAATTGAAGATCCGCTCCCATTTCTCTATAGGTAAAGAAGTTTGGAGTTCTCTTTCCCAGTCATTCTTAATTTTATCAAATATATCTATTTGTAATTTCAACATCAACTCATAAATAGTCATTATTAATCCTTTCTGATACGGGTTCAGCTGTAAAAAAAATTCCAAAATTTTGGTTTGATTTGGTAGCGGAAAAGGGGTAGAGTAGCCTTCAAAAAGTGTCTAATTTGTAAATATCTACAAAAGTTATATTTATTGGAGAGTTGTTCGAACGACATAAAACAACCTTCCAAAAACAAATCACAAAAAGCTACTAATCCCTTCCTCTTCCATAACAAAAAGACTTGATCAGTACTAGATGGTTGGAAGAGAAAATTGGATAAAATAGGACTCTATAAGATAAAATCATTTAGTCCAAAAAACTTACGAAATTGAAACCATATTCGGAACGTATGTCTTATTATTGGGTTGGTCAATCTCGTAATTGTGAAGGTACATGGCCTTAGTTTAGAGGGCCAATGATTGCACTTGTAAAGGAATCATGGGGTTCAAGTTTATCCATCCTGGGCATTGGGTATCTTCTAAATCTTTTGTCCAAAATGTTAAATAACGAACATTGACTGCCGAATAGTAAAATTTTGGCAGTCAATATTCGTTATTTAACATTTTAATAGCATTGATTTGGCCAATTAGGGATAAGGACATTGGTGACCATTTAGTAAACTGATGTTTAATATGCTCAATTAAAGGCATAAAATTGGCTTTAAATCCTTGTGTTTCTTGGTGATCTTAATACCTAAATAAGTAAAACTTTCGGTAGTCAATCTAAATGGAAACTGACCATAATTCAAAACAAGATTATTTAATGGAAAGAGCTCGTTCTTACTAAGATTTAGTTTATAACCAGAAAAACTACTTAATTGATTAAGTAATGCTACGATTGCCGGAAAAGATTTCTCAGGGTTAGAAATAAATAATAACATATCATCTGCGTAAAGAGATAGCTTATGTGCCTTATTCCCGCGGACAATACCAAAACTATTAGGGGATTCCCTAATAGCGGTGGCTAAAGGTTCCAAAGCAATATCAAATAGAGGATATATATATTACACACACACACACACAACACACACACACACACACACACACACACACACACACACACAGACAGTTATATATTCATATGTGGTTTGGGAGGGAATGGACAAATTGACTAGGTAGTTACGGAGGGAGCAATCTCTGCGGAAAGCCGAAAGGGGAGGAGATGGGAAGATGTGGCCAGCTGTGGGGTCCCGTTGGAGGTGGCGAAAATGTCGGGGGATTGTCTGTTGTATGTGACGGCTGGTAGGGTGGAAGGTGAGGACAAGGGGGACACTGCCCTTGTTATGAGTTGGGGGATGGGGAGTGAGAGCTGAGCTACAGGATATAGAAGAGACCCTGGTGAGAGCCTCATCTATAGTCGAAGAGGGAAACCCCCGTTCCCTATAGAATGAAGACATATCCGATTCCCTGGTTTGGAACTCCTCATCCTGGGTGCAGATGCTGCGTAGAAAAGAGGTATTGGGAGTAGGGGATAGAGTCCTTAGAGGAAGCAGGGTGGGAAGAAGTGCAGTCCAGATAGCCATGGGAGTTAGTGGGTTTGTAGTAGATGAGTTTGTAGTAGATGATGTAGATCAGCTGACATCTCGAGCAGCGGATGCAATAGATGAGGTTGGAGGAGGTGCAGGTGAACCTCTGTCGCACCTGGAACGACTCCTTTGGTCCTTGAATGGAGTCGAGGGGGGAGGTAAAGCGACATGTGTAGCATCTCTTGCGGTTGCAAGGGAAAGTGCCCGGGGAGGGGGTGGTGCGGGTGGGAAGGGAAGAATTGATCAGGGAGTTATGGAGGGAGCGGTTTTTGTGGAAAGCAGACGGGGGGGGAGATGGGAAGATGTGGCGAGTGGTGGGGTCACGTTGCAGGTGGTGAAAATGACAGAGGACTATTTGTTGTATGTGACGGCTAGTGGCGTGGAAGGTGAGGACTAGGGGGATTCAGCCCTTGTTCCGAGTGGGGGGATGGGGAGAGAGAGCAGTGTTGCGGGCTATTGAAGAGACCCTGGTGAGAGCCTCGTCTATAGTCGAAGAGGGAAACCCCCGTTCCCTAAAGAATGAGGACATTTCCGAAGCCCTGGTGTGGGAGACCTCATCCTGGGAGCAGATGCGGCATAGATGGAGGAATAGGGAGTAGGGGATGGAGTCCTTACAGGAAGCAAGGTGGGAAGAAGTGTAGTCTCGATAGCCATGGGAGTCAGTGGGTTTATAGTGGATGTCAGTCAAAAGTCTTATCACCTGCGATGGAGATATGGTCAAGAAATGTTAGGGAAGCATCGGAAAAAGTCCAGGTGTATTTGAGTGCCGGATGGAAGTTAGTGGCAAAGTTGATGAAGTTAGTGAGTTGTGTGTGGGTGCAGGGGGTAGCTTCGATGCACTCGTCGATGTAGCGGAGGTAGAGGTCAGGGATGGGGCCCTGGTACGTCTCGAACGAGGATTGTTCAACGTACTCTACAAAGAGGCAGGCATAGCAGGAAAGTGGGATAACATAACTTGTGTGAGGAAATGGGAGGAGTCAAACAAAAAGTTATTAAGGGTAAGGCCCAACTCCGCTAGGCGGAGGAGAGAATCAGTGGACGGGTGTTGGTTGGTTAGTTCTCCGGTCGAGGAAGAACCGGAGACCATCCTGGTGGGGGATGGAGGTGTAGAGTGATTGGACGTCCATGGTGAAGATGAGGGGATGGGGGCCTAGAGAATGGAATGCCCGGAGACGACGGAGAGTGTCTGAGGTGCTGTTCCACCAATTTGCGATGGGCCGCATTCTGGCCATGGAGGAGGCCCAGGACAGAAAGGTCGGATTCGGAATTGGAGGGGGTGTTGAAGTGCTGAGCCACCGGGAGTTCAGGTTGGTTATTGCCAACTGAGTGGAGATGTTATGCAAAGTGATCGCCAAGCCTGCACTAGATCTCACCGAAGTTGATCATACGCTGAATAATCCAACCAGAATTTTCTTTGGAAGTGGAAAGAAATAATAGAAATTGCATTCATTGCAACGTGTAAAAAGAGAAACTGTATTGTAATTTTGCTGCATGTCATTGTGGTATATATCATGTCTTGATTGGTGAATATGTTTAGTTTCTGACTTTATTTGAAGCAGAAATAATACGTGAATGCTTCATTGAGCATAATTCCGACTGGTAACTATGCACTTCCTCCGAGCACATTATCGCACGTGTCATGCAAGCCATCTTAAATGACCACCTAAACTGTCATTTGGCAACCTAAAAAGCTGCCGTGATTGCGGCTGGCAACAGGGACAAAGAGGTAAGTGAGAGCCCTGTATATATATTTATACTAGACTAAGTGGGACCCGTTCACACGGGAGGGCTGTTTCCCCAACGCAATATTACACCTCTCCACCAATTGCAATGTTGGTGGCCAGTGGGGGGGGGGGGGGGGGGGGGTTGCGGGAGCCTTTCTGGAGCGCTGGTATGGGTGTTGTGGGCTGAAGTGACTGGTCTCCAGAGGGCTAGTATGGATATTGTGGGTCAAATGGATTCTTGGGGTGGCAGCTCAGTCCCTCAAGCCTGATGTGCTGGCAGCTCACTCACGGCTGGTGGGCTGGCAGTTAACTCACAGCTATTCCTTGAAATTCCATTTCAAGCAGGGTGCAAGGCCACCAAATTCAGGTGCAGTTTCTTACCACTTCAAGCATGGTGGAAGGCCACCAAATTCAAGTGCAGTTTCATACCACTTCAAGCAGGGTACAAGGCCACCAAATTCAGGTGCAGTTTCCTACCACTTCAAGCAGGGTGCAAGGCCACCGAATTCAAGTGCAGTTTCCGACCACTTCAAGCAGGATCCAAGTCCTCCAAACTCAAGTGCAGTTTCATACCACTTCAAGCAGGGTGCAAGGGCGACCAAATTCATGGGCGGTTTCATACCACTTCAAGCAAGATGCAAGGCCATCAAATTCAAATGCAGTTTCATACCATTTCATGCAGGGTGCAAGGCCACCACATTCAAATGCAATTTCATACCATTTCAAGCAGGGTGAAACCACCATAAAAAACACACAAAAGACCACACTCACAGTTCAGTAGACATTCAGTGTGTTCAGTTGATTCACAGCTCAGACTGAGATACATGACCCTCTCACTTCCCCCATCTTGCAGAGACTGACTGAGGCACAACATTTCTTGGTTTTATAGTCCCTCCCCCCTTCCACCAACAGGGGCAGCAGAGATAATCTCAACATTTTTTAAACATTAATAACTCTTTTATTTTTAATCAATGGGAAAAATCCTCTTGTCCTGCACAGTGGAGGGGGACTCTGAGTAAGATGGTCAAAATTCACAGCCGTAAGTGACAGCGTTTTTTCTAAAATCATGAAACGGGAAAACAGGAAGTGGTCAAGATCAGACTTGCTGCTGCAAGTAAGGATTTCATTGTTCGAAATGGGACGTGAGAGAATAAAACACTCTTGACTTACGTCGCTGTGGGATAGAACAACTGGACGGGTGATTGGTGGTCAGCGTGGACTCGGTGGGCCGAAGGGCCTGTTCCCACGCTGTATCTTTAAATTAAACTAAATAGACTAAAACCAGAGGAGTCTAAATAAGGGTCACTACCTGAAACATCACCCAATTTCTTCTATCCAGAGAGGCTGGCTGCTTCACGGAGTTCCCTCGCACAATTAAAGCATGGAATAGTCTTCACCCTACCATAGTTACCCAACCAGACGCAACTAAATTTAATGTAGCTCTTTTTTCCCCCAAGAACCCTTTATTTGCCAAGTCAAGAGACTTTTATTGTGATGTGTCCCAGATAGGACAATGAAATTCTTGCGTGCTACAGCTGAACAGAATATGTAAACATAATACTAAACAGAAGATAAAAGTTCAATGTCTATACACCATAGACTATATATATACACAATAAATCAACTGTTAAAATGCAATAGTTTTTGGAGTTTGGTGATGGACCCTCCATCACCTCCAGTTTAAATTCAATTTTTTATATTTTTGGAGGACCAGGAAACCAAGAAGCAAGAGTTACTCCAGGGAGTTACTCCAGCTTCAGGGAATTGTTCGCGGAATTGCGTGCAGAGACTGTACTCACTGGAGTTTAGAACAATGAGGTGTGACCTCATTGAAACATGACAGTGACAGAGAGGTAGGGAGGGGGGCCCGCTCAGAGTTGAACAGCAGGTGTCCCGGGTGCTTGCCAAGCCAGGGCTCTCGCTTAACTTTTTTTTCCTGTTGCCTGCCGGGCAACCTTGATAGCTTTTTAGGTTGCCAAATGACAGTTTAGGTGGTCATTTAAGACGGTTTGCATGACGCATGCGATAATGTGCTCGGACGAAGGGCACAGTTACCAGTCAGAATTATGCTCAATGAAGCATTCACATATTATGTTCAAGAAGGAACTGCAGATGCTGGAAAATCGAAGGTAGACAAAATTGCTGGAGAAACTCAGCGGGTGCAGCAGCATCTATGGAGCAAAGGAAATAGGCAACGTTTCAGGCCGAAACCCATCCGTCTGAAGAAGGGTTTCGGCCCGAAACATTGCCTATTTCCTTCGCTCCATAGATGCTGCTGTATCCACTGGGTTCCTCCAGCACTTTTGTCTACATTCACATATTATTTCTGCTGCAAATAACTCACAAACTAAACATATTCACCAATCAAGACATGATATATACCACAATGACATGCAGCAAAATTATAATACAATATCTCAACTCTTTTTACACATTGCAATAAATGCAATTTCTATTAGTCCTTTCCACTTCCAAACAAAAATGTGGTTGGATTATACAGCAAATGATCAACCTGTGTCAATAAATCCTGGACCATGCACATTACAGATTGATGCAAGCATGTTTTCTGTGAAGGACCGAAAATTACCATGACATGGCCATAGCATGGGTCGTTATTGCTATTGGCACAGAAACACTCTGACTTCCCACATAATTTATTCATAACAAAACATACAGGTTGTAAGGAAATTTCTAAAGGCATTTTATGGTAATAGCTGTTAAAACCGACTATACCCATCTGACAGGTTAAACATTACACTAACTGACAAGAGATGGCCAAACGATATAACTGCAGCAAATGTTCTTTTGGTAATATGTTTAAAGGTGTCAAAACAAATAATAACATTGGGAATTAAAACACATTTGATTGCATTCCGTTATCAAACATAGTCAATGTTCGCTCTGATGACCATGAAGCACAAT
>CM069170.1:12799152-12859152 GCA_035221665.1 Okamejei kenojei | reverse complement strand
GTCCCGCAATCCTGGGAATTAATTTTGTAAACCTACGCTGCACTCCCTCAATAGCAAGAATGTCCTTCCTTAAATTGGGACCAAAACTGCACACAATACTCCAGGTGTGGTCTCACTAGGGCCCTGTACAACTGCAGAAGGACCTCTTTGCTCCTATACTCGACTTCTCTTGTTATAAAGGCCAACATGCCATTCGCTTTCTTCGCTGCCTGCTGTACCTGCATGCTTACTTTCATAGACTGATGAACATGGACCCCCAGATCCCGTTGTACTTCCCGTTTCCCAATTTACCGCCAATTAGATAGTAATCTGCCTTGATGTTTTTTATACCAAAGTGGATAACCTCACATTTATCCACATTAAACTCCATCTGCCATACATCTGCCCACTCCCCAAATCTGTCCAAGTCACCCTGCATTCTCATAGCATCCTCCTCACAGTTGACACTGCCACCCAGCTTTGTGTCATCTGCAAATTTGCTAATGTTACTTTGAATCCCTTCATCTAAATCATTGATGTATATTGTAAAGAGCTGCGGTCCCAGCACCGAGCCTTGCGGTACCCCACTAGTCACTTCCTGCCATTCAGAAAGGGACCCGTTAATCCCTACTCTTTGTTTCCTGTCTGCCGACCAATTTTCTATTCATGTCAGCACTCTACCCCCAATACCATGTGCCCTAATTTTGCCCACTAATTTCCTATGTGGGACCTTATCAAATGCTTTCTGAAAGTCCAGGTACATCCACTGGCTCTCCCTCCTGCACCCATTGTCTGTGTTTCTGTGAAACGTCACCTATCCATGATCCCCACAGACGCTGCCCGACCCGCTGAGTTACTCCAGCAGTCTGTGACCTTCATCCCACGATGCATGTCGCACCCCTACGTGACTCAGTGCGAACCACCGGCGGGGCGGTCGGTGCTGGCCGTCCCCTTCGGATTGGGGATGACATCAGGGCGCCGGTCGTGCACCGCATGCGTGTGGCAGACATCACGGTGCAGGGTGGCTGGCTGCTGGACATGCAGGCGGGCGGCTCGATGCGGTGCCTGGATGCTTGGCACCCCCAGAAAGGTCCAACCACCCCCTCACCTACTTGTTTCCATATCCCCCCCCTCACCCCATCCCTTCTCCCCCTCCCCTCACTTTCACTGTCCTCATCTCCCTTCTTCTCCCCCTCCCTTCACCCATCACCCTCACCGCCTCCTCTCCCCCTACCCCTCCCCCCCCCCGCTCCTCCCCATCCCCCACTTCTACCCCCCTTCAAGCACTAGTAATGTTCACGCGTTAGTAATGTCCTGTTTGCCAGCTTGTTGACCCTCTGTGTTCCCCTCCTGCAGTGTTTAGGAGCCGTTGCTGTGGATGGAGATGAGCGGCCATTGTGGGCAGCCAGGGTGCCGGTGAGCTCCCCATCTGCTCTATGTGCGGGCTGAGCTTCGAGGGGCTGAGCTTTGATGGAGGACCGCATGACGGGGCACAACAAGGAGAAGCGTTATGAGTGTGATGTGTGTGGCAAGGCCTGGCAGAAGCCGTGCCAGCTGGAGACCCACCGGCGGGGGCACACGGGAGAGCGTCCCTTCGACTGCTCGGAGTGCGGCAAGAGCTTCACCCGCTACGAGACCCTGCTGCGGCACAGCCGCGTGCACTCTGGCGAGAGGCCCTTTACCTGCCACGACTGCGGTAAGAGCTTCAAGACAATGCATGAGCTGAAGATGCACCGGCGGGTTCACACAGGAGAACGCCCCTTCACCTGTTCCGACTGCGGCAAGAGCTTCACCCGCCATGAGAACCTGCTGCGGCACAACCGCGGGCACTCCCGCGAGAGGCTCTTCACCTGCTCCGACTGCGGCAAGAGCTTCAAGACGGCGAATGACCTGAAGATCCACAAGCGTGTGCACACGGGCGAGAAGCCCTATGGCTGCTCCACCTGCGGCAAGAGCTTTGCCCAGTTGCCGGGGCTACGGCAGCACCGGCGGGTGCACAGCAGTGAGCGGCCCTTCACCTGCTCCGACTGCGGCAAAGACTTCAAGTCATCCACGTACCTGAAGGTGCACAGGCGCTTGCACACCGGGGAGCGGCCCTACACCTGCAGTGACTGCGGCAAGGGCTTCACCCAGCACCAAAGCCTGCAGTTCCACCAGCACACCCACACCGGGGAGCGCCCCTTCACCTGTGCCCAGTGCGGCAAGGGCTTCACCCACTCCACCAGGCTATTGGAGCACCAGCACACCCACACCGGGGAGCGCCCCTTCACCTGCGCCCAGTGCGGCAAGGGATTCACCCGCTCCTCCAAGCTGCTGGAGCACCAGCGCACCCACACCGGTGACCGTCCCGTCCCCAGCCCAGTGTGTGGAGAGCGCTTTGCCATGGACTCCCACGCCCAGTCTCACCAGCGCGTGCCCACCAGTGACCAGCCCTACGACTGCCCATACTGCGATGAGGTGTTTGACAGCGCGCAGGGATTGCGGCAGCACCAGCGGACCCACGCCGGCGAGGAGCTGCTCCCACTGCGTCAAGCGTTTCAAGAGCGCACGGGGGCTGAGGGAGCACCAGCTGATACACACCAGGGAGAGACACTTTGTGTGCGCTGAGTGTGGCAAGGGTTTCACCCGCATGTCCAGCCTGTGGCAGCACCGGCATACCCACAACGGTGAGCATCCCTTCCCTGCCTGTCCTGTGGTAAGGGCTTCACCTGCCTTGACCACCTGCTGGAGCACCGACGAGTGCACACCGACCAGCGCCCGTTCACCTGCCCGTTCTGTGACAAGGCCTTTGCCCGCTCCTCCAGCCTGCTGGTACACCACCATGTGGATAGGTAGATACAAAATGCTGGAAGGAATGGGTAATGTTTCTGGTCGAGACCCTCTTCAGTCTCGACCTGAAATGCCACCCAGTCCTTCTCTCCAGGGATGCTGCCTGTCCCACTGAGTTACTCCAGCATTTTGTGTTCTTTTTTGTAAACCAGCATCTGCAGTTCCTTGTTTTTAACCATTCTGGTTAACCATCTCTGCACCTTCCCCAAAGCCTCCACATCAGTCTTGTAATGGAGAGACCAGAACTGTATGCAATACTCCAAATGCTACCTGACCAATCTATACTTATTTAAAAGAGCGTGTGTCGGCTGTGTGTCGGCCGTGTGGGTGTATGTCAAATTTGGCCTTTAATTTCATGGTTCGCCAAAATCACACTTTCAAACATAGAAACATAGAAACATAGAAATTAGGTGCAGGAGTAGGCCATTCAGCCCTTCGAGCCTGCACCGCCATTCAATATGATCATGGCTGATCATCCAACTCAGTATCCCGTACCTGCCTTCTCTCCATACCCTCTGATCCCTTTAGCCACAAGGGCCACATCCAACTCACTCTTAAATATAGCCAATGAACTGGCCTCAACTACCCTCTGTGGCAGAGAGTTCCAGAGACTCACCACTCTCTGTGTGAAAAAAGTCTTTCTCATCTCGGTCTTAAAGGATTTCCCCTTATCCTTAAGCTGTGACCCCTTGTCCTGGACTTCCCCAACATCGGGAACAATCTTCCTGCATCTAACCTGTCCAACCCCTTAAGAACCCCGTGAAATTTTCCATTTTGCTACACATTACACTTTTACATTCACCCATTCACTCCTCATTTCATTTAGACATTTTTATGTACACTTTTTTAAATGAAATCCTTCACCCCCCCCCCCCCCCCCTCCCCCCCCCCCCCCCGCCCACACACACTCACTCATTTTGTGGCCTCCTGCTGGCCACCCACCATAACGGCAGCTGCTGCAGCCCGCTCTCCTCCAAAAACAACGCAATTTTTTTCCCCCGCTGGCGATTCCGCTGGCGATTTCACTTCCTCCATTCCTCCTCTCCCCCCCCCCCCTCCTCCACCACGGCCCCCACCGCTGCTTTTTGCTGTCCTCCGAAATACAGCGGGGGAACAGTCGATCTTTGCCTTGAGCCTGAGGGAAAGCAGGGACAACTTCCAATCCACCAGCAGAGTCGCTCCGTTAATGGATTAATTCCACAGTGAGTTCAGTTCGCTAACAATCCCTCCCCCCTCCCCCACACCCCCCCCCCCCCCCCCCCCCGTACTCGGGGACTGAAGCACGTTCGGGACCAGACCCAATGGGTCTGCACTTGGTCTAGTGTCCCTTAAAGCTGCACATATACATTCCTCTCCCCTTATCTCACACCCTTTTATCTCCTTATTTTCTCTCGCCTCTGTCACTTCACTCATCTGCCAATCAGCCCCTCATCTGTTAACATCGAATCAGTCTGAAGAAGAGTCCCGACCCGAAACGTCTCCTATCCATGTTCTCCACAGATGCAGCCTGACCTGCTGAGTTACTCCAGCACTCTGTGAAACGTCACCTATCCATGTTCTGCAGAGATGCTGCCTGACCTGCTGAGTTACTGCAGCACTTTGTGTTAGAGTCACAGAGTGATACAGTGTGGAAACAGGCCCTTCGGCCCAACTTGCCCACACCGACCAGCATGTCCCAGCTACACTAGCCCCACCTGCCTGTGTTTGGTCCATATCCCTCCAAACTTGTCCTATCCATGTACCTGGAATTTTCTGGAATTTTTTGAGGATGGGACAAGTGAAATGGATGAAGGGGAGCCAGTGGATGTAGTGTATCTTGACTTTCAGAAAGCCTATGATAAGGTCCCGCACGAGAGACTAGTGACTAAAATTAGAGCATATGGTATGGGGGTAGGGTGGTTGACGTGGATAGAAAATTGATTGGCAGGCAGGAAGCAAAGAGTAGGAGTGAACGGGTCCTTTTCAGAATGGCAGGCAGCGGTGAGTGGAGTGCCGCAAGGCTCGGTATTGGAGCCGCAAAAGTTTACCATATATAAATGATTTGGAAGAGGGAATTAGGAGCAACACTAGCAAGTTTGCGAATGGTACAAAGCTGGGCGGCAGCGTGAATTGTGAAGAGGATGTTAGGAGGTTGCAGGGTGACCTGGACACGTTGAGTGAGTGGGCAGATGCATGGCAGATGCAGTATAATATAGATAAATATGAGGTTATCCACTTTGGCGACAAAAACTAGGGGGCAGATTATCTCAATGGGGTTAGGTTAGGTAAGGGGGAGGTGCAGCGAGACCTGGGTGTCCTTGTACACCAGTCACTGAAAGTTGGCGTGCAGGTACAGCAGGCAGTGAAGAAAGCTAATGGAATGTTGGCCTTCATAACAAGAAGATTTCAGTATAGGAGTAAAGAGGTTCTTCTGCAGTTGTATAGGGCTCTGGTAATACCACCAGAGATGCCAACCCTAAATTTAGTTCACAGTAACATTCAACCCATTTGTCAGTAACAAATGGGGGTAAATGCATTTCTCTCAGTAACATGTTGCGGCACCAGAAATATGCATGGCAACGACCCAAAATCTGCAACGCGCGTTGAATCCAACCTTCCTTTTTTCAACTAGTACTATATACACTCATTAAACACACATAAACATCCTTTAGTATACACAGTATCACTTAAAAGATGTACTTTGATTGGTGGACATTTTAAGTGCTGGACATTTTAAGTTGCAAATCATTGCTGCACCTTTTCAAAAGTTGAATATCACAATGCTGCACATTTTCAGAAATTGCATATCAATATATATATTTTGATGAGTCTTGAATGCTTTAGCCTTCAGGCACAGCTAACAATAACAAAACTGTGTTTAAACACAATTCAGTTATAAAGTTGCAAATCACTGAATGAGAGAGGACGCATACCTGGTGTTTCAAAAGTGTCAGACATAGTGTCACTCATTTCAACTTGTCTAGTCAAAATGCTTGAAAAAGTGCTGGACATTTTAAGTTGCAAATCATTGCTGCACCTTTTCAAAAGTTGAATATCACAATGCTGCACATTTTCAGAAATTGCATATCAATGTTGGGCATTTCAAAGTGTAAATAATCAATGCTGGGCATCTTCAAAGTTGCATATCAGTTCTGGACATTTCCAAAAGTTGCATATCTATGCTGGACATTTTCAAAAGTTGCATTCAATGCTGGACAATTTCAAAAGTAGCAAATCAATGCTGGGCATTTTCAATACTTGCATAACAATCATCAATGCTGGGCATTTCAAAATTAACTAACCAATGCTGGGCATCTTCAAAAGTTGCATATCAGTTCTGGACATTTCCAAAAGTTGCATATCAATGCTTGACATTTTTCAAAGTTGTAAATCAGTGCTGGGCATTTTCAACAGTTGCAAATAAACAATGCTGGATATCTTCAAAAGTTGCATATCAATGCTGGACATTTTCAAAAGCTGCATATAAATTCTGGACATTTTCAAAAGTTGCAAATCAGGATGAAGTTGGTAATCATGTGCTTGTCATTAAACTTTCTCCTAATCTTTTAGAGCCCTGTAGGTTGCCCCTTTGATGCGCCTCAACATTTCATCAGACAGCTTTTGTTCATAGCAAGGGTCCCGGGAATTGGCCTTGACCACGAGAATGTTTTCTATTGTCTTATCACTGAGATTTGGCCTAAAATCTGTGGAGTTTTTCCTAACCAGGGAGAAGATCCGCTCACAGTCGGCATTGCTATGTGGAATTACCAGTATTCCAAGCATAACTTCTGCCAAATGTCTGTATTTAGGAGAGCCATTACCATCCTTCATTTGACTGAGTAGATACCATTGTGTGAGATACCCTTTATGCTCACAATAAATACTCAAAGACTAAATCCTGGAAGCAAGAGATTTCTTTATTTTACGAGTCTGCAGACCGGGTGCCTCTCCAACTCGAGACACACTGAAGCCAGGGAGATCATCCCCCTTTATACACAAAATCTTACATTCAATTTCTCCTCCGGACCTCTCTCCAATCAGGGTCGGAGGTGCACAATCTGTAGGTACAACCCACCGTACATCCCCTCGCACCTCCCACATCATACATTGCTGTTCAAACATGTTCATGGTAATGAGCAATTTCTTGACCAGTGTGTGTTGTAATATTCATTTATTCTATTAAGCATGCTCAGTTGCTCATGACCTGGCCCAGTTTTGCTCACCTCCTAGTGAACCCTCTCAGTTTTCCTATATCAGCACTAAAGCTAAGCTATAGTGACTAGGGTCCCATCCATCACTCCTTTCCACTGATAGGGATTTCTCTACATCACCCCCTTCTCTAGCGAGACAAAGCTATCTCTTCTTATCAAGGCCTCAAGGATGGGTCTGGGCAATTTTCAGACACTGCTGTCAGAATCTCCTCTCCAGCCCTCTCTGTTTGAATTCTCTTTAAAACTCCTTTCTTTAATAGGGTTTAATCACTTTATCCCTCACAATCCTCCCTTTTTCTTTTGCTACGCATACACTGATTAAAACCCTCATTTTTAAGTTCCTTCAATTCGAACTGACGTAACATCGTCCTAACCTTCTCCTCCTGTAAATCATAAACTTCCCCTGGTCGCATTATCATTATTTTCTGTATTTCCCTTTTCTCTCCCATAGGCATGACTACAACCTGCATCTGACTTATACTTTCTGGTAATAAGTTCCCTAAAACAAGGGATACAACAGGGGATAAATATCAGTCCAGCCACTGCACATAGAAAACACAAGTCCCACCGTTCTCCACCATGTTCTCCGTGGATAGAATCCCACCATTGGGTTCCCATATCGAATTCCACTTTTGTATTGGAACATGCGCCAACTTCCGGATCCTTTGATATGTCATCACTGCCTGTCCATTATCATCGATGTTCAAACAGCAATTAGAGAGGTTGAATTTCCCGCATACCCCCTCCTTCTTCTGCCAGAAGGTAATCTAGGGCTAACCTGTTCTGGTATATTGCTGTTCTCATCTGCGTCTGCTGCTTTGCCAGCATCTCCAGCGCCCCGCAGTTTGGTTGGTAATTACCTCCAGTACTGCCTGTAGCCTTATGATCCGGTTTAACATATATACTGGTGTTCGGTAGCCCCAGGATCCATCTTGTGCCCAAGTGGCTGGTCCGTAGTATGAGATGATTCTTGCTGGTGGCCACTCATCATCTTTCCCATTCTCCAATGTCTATTTTCCTCTTTTTCCGATATAGGTCATCAAATACAGGTGTTCCTAACGACTGGCCTTCTTTGGGGTTTTAACAGGAAGAATCCAGGTTGTACCAGTCCAATAAAACAAGTCCCACTCCAATTCATCGGTAACACCGAGTATGCCTTGTATCCGCATATCCATAACAGTCCTTCAGGGGCCGGTCCACTAGAGGCAACCTGTTCCATATATCTCGCAATACTAGGATCCCCTGATAAGGGCTATTCCCGGTGCAGTTCCATAGTCCGGCTGATTCCACTCAATCAATCTCCAATCCGGATAGCGCAGTTTTTCCCATTATTTCTTAGTTAGATACCATTTAGGCTCCTCTGGGCCACCACACTCGGGACTGATTTGGCCACTGGGTGACGATGCGCTGGCAGGGGCTGCTGCCTACTAGGACGGCATCCTTTGCCCAGGGCCTAGCGATACACTCAGTCTCCGACGGAGCATCTGTCAGGACCCATACCTGGGATCTCGGTCTTGTCCAATTGTCAGGTTCCACCCCATCAGGTCCCATATTTAACAATGGATCCTCTCCACGGCCAGCGTGAATTCATCAGTGGTCCCTCCGCAGACCCAAACAGTTAGTCACATTCAGGGTCCCAGCTATACGGGTGGGCCAAGTCCACCAAACAGGTTTTTTCCTCCTTCAGGGATTTCGATCTGCTTCTTGATTTCTTCGTACAGTGTCTGGTGCACTTGAGGCCGAGTATGTGGGGGAGGGGGAGGCTTCGTGCTACTACCTTAGTAATTCTCTTTCACTACTTCCTCCTTCGTCTTATCTATTGCCCCTTTTATGATCTGAGAAGGGAAAACTAACTGTACACAAACCCATCTCTTTCCCCTTGGGCAGTAACGGCCCCAAACTTTCCTATATACCCCCTATTTGCCTGCCAATCAAATACTCCTTTCCACCCTCTTTACAAATGATTCTATTCTTTCGGTCATGGCATGCTTTATTCACATGGGAATGATAGGTAAATGATCTGGTTATTACCCCTCTGTATTGAATAGGATGATAACATTTATCACAATTATTAATACCTTTTGCAACAATTACATACAAAGCAAACAATACCACGACTGCTCCTTTCATACTGTCAGTTATACATTCAATGCTTTTCTTTTTAAAATTACTGGTTAGGGGTTTACTTCCCGGCTTCACCGTCCACTGTTTCCTCCTCCTCAGGAACGGGTGGATCGACGGGTCCTTTAACCCGGTTCGCGTGGGTCCACCCTTTTTCTTTTATTCGTATTGCTGTCTCGGTTGTCAGTAATAACTAGGTATGGACGGTCCACCTGGGCTGGAGTTTTCTCCTCCTTCCAATTTTTTGACCAGTACCCAGTCGCCGGCCTTTACAGCATGTATTGATGAAAGTCAAGTGGCGGGCTTTGAGCCAATAATTCCTTTCGCTTTTAATTCTGTAAGGGAACGAGATAGCAGCCAGTAAATAGTTCCTTGAGAATACATCACTGCCCTCTATGGTGGGTATTCCTTCTATCTTTCCCAAATAAGGTAACCCAAACAACATTCCATAGGGGAAACACTGCTAACTTTGCATGGGGTCTCCGTTGCTTTTCTCAAAGCCTTTCTGTTTCCCCTACTGCTCCAAACATATGCCAGACTCCATGTACATTTGCTGCTCTTAAAGCCTTAATTTCTGCCAATTGAGCTAAGCAAGATTGCAGGCAAGCTTCCAATTTTGATCCCGAGCTATAGCTTTTACTTCTTTAGATATTACTCGTCCAAAATATTCTACCTGCTGCTGAACAAAACAAAAACTTCTTCCTTGATACATCATGACCTCCTGTGCCATCTTTTCCAAGATAATTACAATGTCTCTTTCTCACGTTGCTCCTCACTTGTGGAACAAACCAACAAATCATTCACATACTATATCAACACCTTCCCAAATCTGCCTACAACATCTGATTAAAAACACGGCGCTAGTATTTTAAAACGCTGCCGCATCCTAGCCTAGGTGTATTTAATTACCTCTTCTTAATGTTCTTTACCATAGCTATGTTCACCATTATCTTAATATTATTATTAAGATCATTATTATTGAACTTAGAACTTAGAATCCTTATTGTCATTGTACAATATACAACGAAATTTCGTTTGGCAGCATCTCCTTCTGTAGCAGCACCAAGCATAAATAGTAAAAAGAGATAGAAATAAATAAATAAATAAAAAGTACAGTAAAAACAGTAAAGTGCAAGTACAGTTAGATAAATGAATGAAAAGATTGTGTTTTTAAGTGCAGAAGTTTATTGTCCGTTGGCTGGAAGGTGGTAGTGTGTGTGTGATGTATGTATGTGTGTGTGTGTGTGTGTGTGTGTGGGGGGGGGGGGGGGTGTCATAGTTTACTGTAGCAGACGACTCTTCACAGCCATGGGGAAGAAACAGTTCTTCAGTCTGTTGGTACGTGCTCTCATGACTCTGAGTCTGCCAGAGGGGAGGATGGAGAATAGAGAGTGCCCTGGGTGGGTGGGGTCATCCTGGATCTTTTTGGCCCGTTGGAGGAGACGGCGATGAGTAGATCTCCTCCAAGCGTGGAAGTGGAAGTGGGAGCCGATGATCCACTGAGCAGTCTTGATGACCCGCTGCAGTTGTTTCTTCCTCGGATGCGGTCAGCTGGCATACCACACCGTGCATCCGTAGGTCAGGACACTCCTCTATTGTGCAATGGTAAAAGTTTTCCAGCAGAGGTGGAGGGAGTCTGTTTCTCTTCAGCGTTCTCAGGAAGAACAGACGCTGCTGGGCCTTTTTTAATAATGTGGGTGGTGTTCACAGTCCAGCCCAGGTCCTCTGAGATGTGCAGTCCGAGTGAAATTTGAAGTTTTTGACCCGCTTTTCACCAGGTTCCTTTCCTCACCTGTTCTTCTCCACCTCTTCTCCGTTGATGTTCAGGCCTGAGTGTAGTGTAGTCCTTGTCCTCCGGAAGTCAATGATGACTTCTTTTTTCTTCTTGGTGTTAAGGTTGAGGTGGTTGTCGTGCAAAACCAGGCCGTCAGTGCTCGGACCTCCTCCCTGTATGGTGCCTCATCCTCTTTGTTAATCAGTCCAACAATGGTTGTATCATCTGCAAATTTGATGAGGGTGTTGGAGCCATGGGTGGCAACGCAGTCGTGGGTGTACAGTGTGTACAAGACAGGACTCAGAACACAGCCCTGGGGAACACCGGTGTTGAGGACAATGGTGGAGGACGTGGTGGTGCCATTCTGACATACTGGGGGTCTGTTAGTCAGGAAGTCTTTTATCCACAGACAGAGGGAGGTTCCAAGTTGCAGTGTCTGCAGTTTGTTGATCAGCCGGCTGGGGCTGATGGAGTTGAATGCTGAACTAAAGTCAACAAATAGCATCCTGATGTATGTGTTCTTGGGACTTTCAATATGGGTGAGAGCGGAGTGGAGGGCAATGGAGATGGCGTCGTCTGTGGATCTGTTGGACTTGTAGGCGAACTGATGTTGGTCAAAGCCAGGTGGGATATGGGCCTTGACATGTTGTAACACCAGCCTCTCCATGCATTTCAAAGCCCTGGTTCAACACCAACATTAGAGCACTACTCCAGGCCAGGGACTCAGCACTGAGGTCAGGAGACAAGGAGGCCTACAGAAAAGCCAGAGTGGACCTGAATAGAGGCATCAAGGCTGCTAAAGCAAAATACAGAGGGCAGATAGAGGCCAACTTCAGGGGAAAACAACCCCGCTCCATGTGGAAAGGCATCCAGAACATCACAGATTACAAACGATACATAAACAAACCCCCTCCCCCACCGACACCTCTCTCCAGATCAACTTAACACCTTTTTCTCCGCTTTGAAGAGGACAGCAGACAGGCAGAGGACACACAGCTGACACCATCAGACCATGACCAGCCCCCACCATCCAACAACACCAGGTACTGCGAGTCCTGCAAGGCATCAACACCAGCAAAGCACAGGACCGGACGGAGTACCAGGGAAGGTGCTGAAATCATGTGCCCATCAGCTTGCTGCAGTATCACTAACATCTTTAACCTGTTCGCTGCAGCAAGCCACAGTCCCCACCTGCTGAAAACTGCCACCATAATCCCTGTGCCCAAAACCTCTGCCATCATGGGACTGAATTGATTACCTGGCCTAATAATATTATTATTATTATTATTATTATTATTATTATCCACAGACAGAGTGGATTTTTTTTCGTTTTTTTTTTGTCCCATTTGTGTCTGTTTTTAGTTAGAATTTTTGGTTTATTAGGCTGTGTTTGTGTGGGGGGGGGGGGAGGTGGGAGAAACAAGGTTTTAGTCTCTCCCTATCGGGGGGATGCGACCTTTTCTTGTCGTGTCCCCCGTCACCGTCTCCGTCTGTGCTGAGGCCTAATGGCGGAGCTGGTGGCCTCGGAGCTGTGGCGAGCGTTCTCAGAGCTCCGGTGTTCCAGCGCGGCGGCGGCCCGGCTTCGGCGCTCCAGCAGTTGCTCCAGCTGGTGTTCCAGCAGCGGCCCGGCATTGGCGCTCTAGCGGCTCCAGCGGTGTGTTCCAGCAGCGGCCCGGCATTGGCGCTCCGGCGCTCTCCAGCGGGTGTCCCGGCGGCGGCCCCGTCTTCGGCGCTAATCCGGCGACTCCGGCGGCTCTCCACGCTCTCCGGCGGGTTGTTCCAGCAGCGGCCCGGCATTGCGCTCTAGCGGCTCCAGCGGGTGTCCCGGCGGCGGCCCCGTCTTCGGCGCTCCGGTGACTCCGGCGGCTCTCCGGCTGCTCTCCAGCTGTGCTCCAGCAGCGGCCCGGCATTGGCGCTCCGGCGGCTCCGCGGCTCTCCAGCGGCTCTCCGTCGGGTGTGCCGTCTGCGGCCCGTCTTCGGCGCTCGGCGACTCCGGCGGCTCTCCAGGCGGCTCTCCAGCATGTGCGCCGGCGGCGGCCCGGCTTCAGGGCTCCGGCGGCTCCAGCGTTCCCGTGGTCTATCCTGAACTGGGAGCTGTGGTGGTGTTCCGGCGTTCTGGCGGCGGCGGCGGTGGCGCCTGGCTTCGGAGGATCGGCCGCGGGCCTGGTGACATGACATCGAAGCCTGGATTGCCTCAGTACAGAGGGGGATCAAGTAGGGGAAAATGACAAAGACCTTAAGACTTTTGCCTTCCACCACAGTGAGGAGGTGCGTGTGAACTCACTGTGGTGGATGTTAAATTATGTGTTTTATTTGGTGTGTTTTGTTTTTAATTTATTACATGTTATGACTGCAAGGTAACGAAATTTCGTTCAGACCGAAAGGTCTGAATGACAAATAAAGGAATCTGAATCTGATCTGATCTGAATTATTTCCTGATTATCGTACCTGTTCACATCCCCAACACACCTTATCCATTACCTATCTCCTTACTAGCCTTGTCTGGGCTCAGATCCCAGATTTATTTCACTCCCGATAGGGCATTTAGAAACACTTTCCCAAATACATTTATTATTGGCATGGAATCTCTGGCCCCTGTTTGGCTCTGTCATAGGACTCACTGTGTGTCGGTGCAATCACTTATTCCAGACTTCAACCAGGTCTGTTGTTACTGACAACATTGTCTTTCCTTTTTCACGCACTTTCTTTCTAAAGCAGTCTCATCAATTCATCCCTCTAGCTTTCACACTTTAAATCCTTCTGATCTGCCCGTCTTTCTCCATTCTAAACTCAATGTCTTACTTCCTCAGATAAACCACCCTCCTTTGCAAATTTTACACCTTTCCTTTTAAAATCTTCCACTGTAAAAAAAAAAAAAAACATCTTCTCTAAAAAAAAAAAAAAAAAAAAAAAAAAAAAAGGGGGGGGGGGGGGGGGGGGGGGGGGAAAAAAAAAATAAAAATCATATTGTTTTACCACCACCTCTTCTACCTCGAGTAAAGTGCATCACTTTCCCCTACCCCTACCCCTAAGAGATTATAAAACCAAACACAACAACTGTTTTTTTTTTTACCCAAATCTCATTCCTTCTGGTACCTTAGTTAATACTCGATCTTTCTGCTCCCGAAATCTACCATAAATATCATATCCTCTCCCTGGGGTCCTAATTTCAAATTTACCAGAGGTTCCCTGTGTATCCCATACACCCCAGGGAGCGGAACCCCTGACTCCCCTATTCTTCCTCCATGAGTGCGTACACTGCAACCTCCCGTCGTCGCTTAGGACATTCCCTCTTGAAATGACCTCCTCTTTACAATAATAACACCATGGTGGCCCCATGTACCACCCTCCTGATCCTTGTTCCTTGTCTCTCCCGGGGACCCCAACTTTGTCCCTCCATTCACCTCTTCCTCGTTCCTCGTCCTCCAATACTACTTGCTGTACTGCTTGCAGGGGGTGACATCATTTTGCCTTCCCTTCTGTTTTCTCCTCATCCTGTCTTACATATATCTTTTGAGCCTCTGTTAACAACTGATTCAATGGTTTTTTCATTCCAATCTTCCAATATTATCCAATTTCTTTCTAATATCTGGCCATGATTTTGTTACAAAATTAACCTTCAACTGCTGACCTGCCAGTCTTATCAGGGTCTATCCTCGAATACTGCTGGACATTTTTCCTTAACCTTTGTAAAACACTGTCAGAGGAAGTTCGTCCTTGTTCTGCTGATTTTCAAAAGCCCGTTCGAAAATTCTGTCCCCTGGGAACGGCTTCTCTAATTCCCTTGATTATTATCTCCCTGAGATCTCTCATACTTTTTTCTTCCTTCCCCTTTTGGTTATTTCAAGTCGGCGCATCAGCCTGGCAACCCCTCCCTGCCTGTCTGACCATCCTGTCTCTTCTTCTGAAGTAAACAAACTTCCCCTTATTTGACATCATTGTCTGCCAAACTTCCTGTTGGTGGTTTGAGTTTTGTTTTTTTGAGTGTTTTTGTTTTTCTGGGCCCCATTAATTTATTAATACCCTTCTCCAAACAGAATGTTTATCTAAAACAAACCATAAAAGCTGCTTGTTGTTCAGGAAAAAAAAAAAAAAATATTTTGGGGGGGGGGGGGGGGGGGGGGGGGGGGGGGGGGGGGGGGGGGGGTTATATATAAAAAAAAAGGGGGGGGGGGGGGGGGGGGGGGGGGGGGGGGGGGGGGGGGGGGGGGGGGGGGGGGGGGACAATTAACGTATGTCTAATTTTGTTCAAACACATTCCCCTACAAATACATACGACTATCAATTTTCAAATTAACTTTACTGAAAAGAAATCTATAGAAGCCAAGCAACCAACATTTTCCAACTTCCCCTTTTTAAGTTTGCGATGATTCAAAGCATTGTCCGTTACCGTTACAATAACCTCCCCCATTGCTTACAATTCCTTAAAGGAACACACACAGACACCCTTACAACATGGCCCACAAGCAAACAAACCTATCACATATACAAACTTCCTCATTTCATACAAAACCGTTTTTTACATTAGTTCCATGCTTACTTCAAGAGAATTGTTTGAAACAACTTAATATTTTCCTAATACGTTTTTTGGCCCCTAGGAACTGATCTATTTGTCAGCCAGTCCGCCAAAGGGGTCTTTCCAATAACTTTTCATCTCCTTTTTAAAAGTTCCCCACCTCCCATAACTGGTGAGAGGCACATAGTTTTCCTTACTCTTTACCCCGGGTGTTCCTTCACCCCATCCAACATTCCCCCAACGGAACTATCGCGGAATGTTAGGCCTCCAATCAGTATTAGCCTCATCCCGGGTTCCCCGGACCCCCTTAACGTCTCCCCGTTTCCGGTTTCCCATTAACCTTGTCGGACTATTCCCGTCCGACAAACCCGATCGCCCAGGCATACTTTAATATCGTTTTCTTACCTGGGTCCTGTGCACAAGAATCACTCGACCGCCCGTACTATTTACCTTACACCCCCTCTTGCTTCCGGAGTCCTTTTTTCACCGATATCACTCCCTCAACTGCTGATGGCAAGCAAGAGAATAAGAGACGCCGGAAATCATACAGGGTGCAAAGCACCTTCCCCTCCCCTTTTCTTCCTTGCCTCCACCAAAGCAGCCGAGTGGCGATCGCGACGAGCCCCCAAATTTTGTGAGATACCCTTTATGGCTCAACAATAAATACTCAAAAGACTAAATCCTGGAAGCAAGAGATTTCTTTATTTTACGAGTCCTGCAGACCGGGTGCCTCTCCACCTCGAGACACACTGAAGCCAGGGAGATCATCCCCCTTTATACACAAAAATCTTACATTCAATTTCTCCTCCGGACCTCTCTCCAATCAGGGTCGGAGGTGCACAATCTGTAGTACAACCCACCGTACATCCCCCTCGCACCTCCCACATCATACAGTGCATGTTCAAACATGTTCAATGGTAATGAGCAATTTCTTGACCAGGGTGTGTTGTAATATTCATTTATTCTATTAAGCATGCTCAGTTCTCATGACCTGGCCCAGATTTTGCTCACCTCCTAGTGAAACCCTCTCAGTTTTCCCTATATCAGCACTAAAGCTAAGCTATAGTGACTAGGGTCCCATCCATCACTCCTTTCCACTGATAGGGATTTCTCTACATCACCCCCTTCTCTAGCGAGACAAAGCTATCTCTTCTTACTCAAGGATGGGTCTGGCAATTTTCAGACACTGCTGTCAGAATCTCCTCTCCAGCCCCTCTCTGTTTGAATTCTCTTTAAAACTCCTTTCTTTAATAGGGTTTAATCACTTTATCCCTCACAATTGCTTGTCAATCCTGTCTGTGTCACCATCAGCAATCTCCTGGTCAATTTGATAGCCACAGAACTCCTCTTCCAATTTGTCAATTGTGCAACCTGGATCCTGTGACATCAGACATGGGAATCGGTTGACAAAAAACTGCAGAGATGAAAATGATGATGCCTCTCTCCATGTCTTACTCGTGCAGTCAAGTACTTCCGCATGCTTCAAAAGCTCATCTGACAGGGGTAGCTTTGTCTTAAGCATATTCACATGCCTTCTGGAAGAATGCCCTAACATGAAGGTAGAACTTGGCTTTTTCATCCTTGTTGCACTCTTGCAACACCTTCTTCACCTCTTCACCTATCATCAAATCTTCATCTTCCTTCTGGTTCTCCAGTTTGGCATACTCCCACAGAAAGGATATCACCTGCTGCACCAATGACTGCTGGCTTCAACGAACCGGAGAAGGAGATTCCTGTAAAAATCAAGCAGGATTCTTCTTGACTTGTGAATTACTGGCTTTTCATTTTGCAGTGCCTGATTTGGTTTTCAAAAACACAGGTAACACATTCTTCAAAAATGTGCAGATGGTCTTGAAGTAGCAGGAACCTAGAGCATCTCCCTGACTCTCTTTGGTCGGTTTTGACAGTAAGAGGTCCCTGAACTAGTTAGAGTGGTACGCTTCTGAGACTTGGTAGCAGAAGATTCCACAGTCTTAGATGGAAGCTTTTGGTAGTTGGAGCCCCCAAACGGTCTTAGAGGACTTCTGAACCTTTGTTTGCCAGAGGCTTGGTCTGTGGGAGAAAAAATATATATTTATGTTCCTTTTACATTTTGGTTATTGATAATTAATACAATTTAGCAAAGATGCTTCTCCATATAAAAATTTAAGAAAATCCTTCAAAAAATAGCTACAAAATTGCAAACAATTTAGAAACCAACATATAACATCTGACAGAGAATCCGAAATATTCTCCATGGAAGCACCTGCTGGGAGACAAAAATACTCTCTGTAAACACACCTTACAATAATAATTTGTGGGAACAAACCATTGGGGTTATCCAATGAAAATTAAAAACAGCTGCTTGAATACTTTCCCACAGCCAGGCCAGTTACCTTGACTTGATGTCCAGCTGATGTCTGAGTTTGGGCACCGGCAGATGCTGCCGATTTCATGGATCTTGGCCAGTGGTTTAAGCACCTTGTACCTTTGTGGATGATCCTAGCAGTGGAATCTGCAAGGAAGAAAAGCAAAAACAACCAAAGATGACATCTTGACAAGGGCATCAAAGTTTAGTTAAATTATCTTTTATTTTTTATTTTTCATATCTTGACTTATTTGTCATTTTATTCATTACTGATGAATAAAGGTATCATTCCAAAATGAAAATGAAATAGCAGCATAATCACATTGCAATTTAAAGGCATATTTTAACATGTTCCAGATTTTAAAATAATTCAGAATATATGATGGGGTGTAAAATTGAATATCTGAAGAAAAAAAAATATGCTTCATGGTTATCATTTAGTGCTTCAAAGCAGTGAAAGCCTAAAATATCACCTTCATAGAATACTGTGTTGTCTTATTTGGTGGTATACCAACAAGTAAGCCTATTCATAGATATCTTGATAATGCATGATCTTCATTATTCTTGTTTTCTTTGTAGTTTTTTTTTCACCCATCTGAACATAATTACACACGTTAGGCAGGTCAGTTTGAGAATTTTTTTAAACGGTCGCCCACATTGTTAAACTATGTCTTTAATATCAATTACCTTGAATGTATCCAGTCCTGCTGATGGCCGAGATTGAGCTACATCAAAAGCTGGCAGTTTGGGAGGTCTTAGGAGAGGAGTGCCAAATAACTGGTTGCGCTTGGTTGCGCTTTGAGGCTTGGTTGTGCTTTGAGGCTTGGTTGCTACCGGAGGTGTGGTTCCTGTCCGACTCTCAGGCTTTGTCCCAGTTCTTCATCAAAGAAATCTTTGAGAGGTTCCCACTGTTGCACAAGCCAGTGTAAGGGCGGAGTGAAGAGAGAGCCAGCGAGATATTCACATGCTAATGGGGAAAAGATTAGAATAATTTAAGATACTATAGTTTACATTTTTCCATGTCGAATTCTCCATAGAATTAGGTTACAAATGTACATGTACAAACTTTTTGATAAAACAAAAACAAAAAAGAAACAAAAACCCTACCCAAAAAAAAAACCTTTACTCTAAAATTTGATTTTATTTTTTAATTGTAGCAAATAAGACTAGGTAGTCCCACTGCCTGTTGAATGTAAAACATGTGTGCATGTTTGTTTGTTTTATTTTGTGTGTGTTTGTTTTTTTAATACTTTGGTTTTATTTTAACTTGGTCCGAAAAACATTTTTTACTACATGAAAAAGGGGGCAGTGTAACAATTTATTTGCTACATGCCTCCTACCTAACCTTAAACAGCCACACACCATAATGTAGCACTGCATGGGGCCTAAAGCTGAGTAAGGTTATGAAATTATCACACAGACTCCCAATGCATGACAGCTTCGCTAACACTAATTTCAAAAAGGCAACTAGAATACATGTAGAAGTGATGACAGGATAATAAGTAAGCCACAGTAGTATTGTTTATAGAAATTTATACACCAGCACAGACAAGTATTTTTCTGACTTTGAAAAAAAAACATAGAAACAAATTTACTCACCTTCAACATTTTTTCGCTGCTCTTTTTCCACAAAGACTCTGGAATTGTTGGAGACGAGACATTCTTTTTGGCACTCTTGTTAAGATGGAAACATATATCCACAAGTATCTTCCTCCACTCCAGCCTCAAACTCATGTCCTGGCCTTTTTCCGCACAAATGTGGAGTAGATGACAAGGGCACCCTGACAGATATACATTTGGATGCTCCTTACGGATGTATGCAATGCAGCCTTTCTTACATCCCGTCATTACACTAGCATTGTCACTGCCGAAAGCTATGCAATCACTCCAAGACAGGGCTCTCTTTTGCATCTCGTTATGGAGAACTTGGAATATCCCTTCTCCTGTTGCATCAGTATTGCAGTTGGGGACGGACAGAAGTGAAACTGCAATCTCTTTGGCCTCCTCATCAAAGTGACGAACAACAATGGGGTACATCTTGGATTTATCAGTGCTGAGGCTAAATGGGCGTTTGTCCATTGAATGGCAGAGTTTTTTCTGTATTTCTTTCGAAGTTCTCCGGTGATAGCAGTAGTCTTTGTTCTGGCACTTTGGTAGTTCTTTGCTATTGCAGAATCGGGGAACATTTGCCTGAACAATTTGCCAGCGTGGTCAGCCGCAGCAATAGCTATGTTGTGTTCCAAAAGGAAATGAGTGAAGAGAGTTTCAGCTCTTGTAACTTCTTGTTCACTAGAACTTGAAGAAGTTGTTGGTTTGAAAAACGAATCAATCCTTTTTGATTTCAACTTACTGTATTCTTGATGCTTTTTTGAGTTGACGTGTCGTCGACAGTCATCTCTACCACCATGTCCGACTGTAAAATCCAACCGGCAATCTGAACAGAAAGCATATTCTCCTCCAAGTCTACTCTGTTGTATAACAGGCCACGTCTGAGAATATTCCGGTTTGTACTTTTGCATTCGCTTAGTAATTTTGCGGGGAATGCCTGATGACTCTGTCTCCATCTCACTCTCAGTCTCAGCAGGTCTCTTGTTGTGAGATTCCATCATGTCCAAATTGTCCAAAAATCAAACAATGTAAACTCAATTGTCTAAATGCCAATGCCAATGCCACGATGATGAGAAATAGCCGTTAAGGTGTTAAAGTAAGTACAAATTAAGTTTTTTCCATTGACATTGTTTGAAGAATCCATTCAACATGCAACATATGTCATGATGAAGATATGACTTTGAAACAAAACCAGGCTTAATTGCACATTGCAGTGTCTAGTTACTACTACTACTAGTAGTACTTACGCATCACAGCAAATCATGTCCTGATTATCAATCATGACCATGACACTGTCACTGAGTTTTATTTCCAAATCCCACTTAATTTCTTTTCTCCCTGCAGGTTCCTTGTGAGAATCCATGACCAAATTCTCCAAAAGTCACAGTTTCCAAACAATGTCAAGTCGATTCGATGACCATGAGGCATGACAATGCAATGACAATCATTGCAATGACACGTCCCCAATGGTAATGCAATGCCCACCGTGAAGGCGTGATGAGATTGAGAAATTCCCGTGACAAATGTAAGTTTTTTCACTGTTTGAAGAATATCCATCCAAGAAATGATGAAGGTTTGAAACAAAACCAGGCTTAATTGCAGAAACACAGCACATAAAATCACGTCCCGATAACACTTGTCACTGAGCTTTATTTCCAATTCCAGTAATTTCTCCGCGATCCGCTACTAACTATGCATAACGTTTCGTATAGATATAGTGCAGTCACTGCAGTGCATCGCATGTGTATGTATACGGCATGCATAGTTAGCTAGCGCTGGGGATCGGAATACCACATACATGTACTGTAGTGTACGGCTATAATCCAGGCCACCAGCGGAGTGCATTGTCACTAAACAAGGATTCAGCGAGCATTGTGCACGTGCGTGCATAGCAATATGCGCCGCCATGCGAGTCCTTGGTTTTACACATTCAAGCATGTGAGTCTGCTCGCAATGATCTTTCAGTCACAAATAGCCAAAAATACGCGGCGCTGCACCTTGGCCGTGTGCAATGGCATACGGACGTTTGTGCGTTGCAACTTGAAGACAATTATCGCGGCTTTTAAACAGCAACGATCCCGCCCAATTACTCCGGGAGCGGACAACGCATTTGCTTGTTGTTTTTTTTTTATTGGTTTGATTATTTTTCTCCGTAACAACATGTTTGGCTGCCGGAACACCGTAATAAGGTTATTTCGCCGGGACAAAATACGGCGAATCCGGGACACTTGGCATCTCTGTACCACATATGGAGTATTGTGTACAGTTTTGGTCTCCTAATTTGAGAAAGAACATCCTTGTGATTGAGGCAGTGCAGTGTAGGTTCACGAGATTGATCCCTGGAATGGCGGGACTGTCATATGAGGAAAGATTGAAAAAACTAGGCTTGTATTCACTAGAGTTTAGACGGATGAGGGAGGATCTTATACAAACATATAAAATTATAAAAGGACTGGACAAGCTAGATGCAGGAAAAATGTTCCCAATGTTGGGCGAGTCCAGAACCAGGGGCCACAGTCTTAGAATAAAGGGAGGCCGTTTAAAACTGAGATGAGAAAAAGCTTTTTCACCCAGAGAGTTGTGAATTTGTGGAAATCCCTGCCACAGAGGGCAGTGGAGGCCAAATCACTTGATGGATTGAAGAACGAGTTAGATAGAGCTCTAGGGGCTAGTGGAATCAAGGGATATGGGGAGAAGGCAGGCATGGGTTATTGATTGGGGACGATCACCCATGATCATAATGAATGGCGGTGCTGGCTCGAAGGGCCGAATGGCCTCCTCCTGCACCTATTTTCTATGTTTCTATGTTACCTGTCTAACTGTTTTAAACATTTGGATAGTCCCAGCCTCAACTACCTCCTCTGGCAGCTTGTCGCATTCACCCGCCACTCTTTGTGTGAAAAGGTTACCCCTCAGATTCCTATTAAATCTTTTCCCCTTCACCCATGTCCTCTGGTCCTCGATTCCTCTACTCTGGGCAAGAGATTCTGTGCATCTAACTAAATTGTGTTCTATGCAAGATGCCAGCATCTGCAGTTTCTTGTGTCTCCCTCACCTATAGGCACCTGTTACTTCTGAAGAAGGGTCTCAACCTGAAACGTCACCCATTCCTTCTCTTTAGAGATGCTGCCTGTCCCGCTGAGTTACTCCAGCATTTTGTATCCACCTATCACTTGCCAGCCTTTCTCCAGCCCCCATCTCTCTTTTCCAGCTTCCTCCACCCACCCTCTCCAATCAGTCTGAAGAAGGGTCCTGACTCAAAAACGTCATCTGTCCATTCCCTCTAAAGTGGTGGAGGAACTCAGTGGGTCAGGCCGCATCTGTAGAGGGAAGGGAATCTAAGGCAACCACGCCCACCTCTCCTTTCCAACTTTCTCCACCCCCCACACCAAGCAGTCTGAAGAAGGGTCCTGACCTAGAATGTTGCCTGTCCGTGCTCTCCAGAGGTGCAAGTTACTCCAGGAGATTGTGTCTCTTTTTGTAAGCCAGCATCTGCTGTTCCTTGTATCTAGACTAGGCATGCATTTCACCCTACACTTGCGCTCGGTCCACCAAGGCCTGCTGGATCTCCCGGTTACATTTTAACTCCTTTTCCCATTCCCACACTGATCTTTCTGTCCTGGGACTCCTCCATTGCCAGAGTGAGGTGGCACTAAAACCGGAGGAATAGCGCTTCATAGCTTACAGCCCAATGACATGAACATTGAATTCTCCAAATTAAGGAGACTCCCCCTGCTGCCTAATCAAGTCATGGAGTCTGCCCAACCCCCTCTCTTTTTTCCAGCTTTCTCCCCCGACTCCATGTCCACAGAAGCGTCCAGACCCAACACGTCGCCTGACCATTCCCCTCCAAAGTGCCGGTAGAACTCAGCTTGTTAGCCACCCTTGGTGGGAAACAGATGGAGAAGTGTTCCTATTACAAGCCCTCCTTGGTCCTGTCGAGAATATGGTGTCCATTCTTGGGATGGGATGCAAGTTCATCGACAGGCCCTCCCCTTGTGGGCCATCTCTTCGTCATTCCTCTGTCTTCTCGCTGGATGAGAAGCAGAACCATCTTGGCTTGACAGTAGATGTATCTCCTTCCTTTTCGCCTTTTGTTTCTGCAGGTATTACAGCGGTAGCAAAGCTACTTCCCTTAGGTCCTGATCTTCCTTTTGTTTTAGTAAAGGTAGAAACTTTGACAGTTGCGATTGGTTTAGGATCTTGAATACTCTTGAATAGCATAAATTTGACATGAACTGTACTTCGTTTTCTATGAAGTTCACCAGATCAGAAAGCATGGCCTCTCAATTCTCATTATCCTCTAACAGACCACCTTTATCCCTCCACTTTTCTCTATGTCTATAGGGCAGTTTTAGAGTGATAATTTTTGCTAACAACATTAATTTCTTGCATGCGGTTGAGATGTTTCATTCTTCATACTTCCAAGAAATATCGCAAACTCCCACAATGCTTTTGCATCTTCTGGCTGGATAGCTGTCCAAGCATAGGCCTTCTTCATGAGGACGTCTTTGGATCATGGAAGTTTAAAGGTGACTTTTATGTAGTGTGTCGGGAGAGAGCGGCGACTGCAGAGGGTTCAACAGCCCCGATCACGGGTGAACAAAAGGGGAAGATGATTGAACTTTATTCCCTTCCATCGCAGTGAGGAATTGGTTCTGCTGTGGTGGATGTTTCTGTTAATTTTTGTTTTATGTGGATGTGTGTCTTGTTGCTTTTTACTTAGTATGGCTGTATGTTCACTCAAATATCACTGTACCTTAATTGGTACATGTGACAATAAATTGTCACAATAACTTGAACTTGATATGCTTTCGTCTATTTATTAAAAAAAAGGATAATGCTGACTGATCGTGCACAGTTGTGACGGTTTGATTTCAAAGGCAGTGTTGGGGCATTCTAGATCTTCAGCCCAGCGGCTTTAAGTTAGATGACCTAGGTACCAATGTCTGACTATGGGAATGTGTAGGGGGTCACCTGAAATGAACGGAATTGGGAGTCTGCTGGGTACCACCCACTGCTTGTAGACAAGGGACCATATAATGGGTGCTAAATAGATAAGTGAGGTACCACTTAAATCCACTACCATGGTGTGCTCACTGCCACGCCTATATCAACAACACAAACGGCAGACATTTTTCCCGCTGCAAAAGGCCCGCCAGACACTCCACTAAGGACCTAAAAAAAGGGCTAGCATAGAGACGAGCAAGGTACCACTAAAAAATAATGCCAAATGAACAAGTTGAGTTCATCGAGAACAAAATGGGTTATGCCAGACAAAGAGTTCGCTGCACTACAGGTACAAGGCAGCCCAAAAATGGATACCCTCCTAAACCCTGCTGTCCTACTAAGATAGCCTAGATATTGTGGGTATCAGCTAAAACCAAGTTTAAATGATCTATCACAACTTGGGGAATATAAAATCACCTATGACAGAACAATCATCTGCTGCCGTGGGCCTACCAGACCCCCTAAATGAGCCCTTGGGCCCATCTAGGCTAGCCTAGATATTAAAGGTACCAGCTAAAACCAGGTTTAGATGATCAATCATAGTGTAGGACATGCAAAATCACCCGGGCCAGAATAATAATCCATTGCCTTGGTCCTACCAGACCCCAAATAGTCCCTTAATTGCCCAACTTGGGGGGGGGGGGGAGTCTGATAGGCACAAGGCAGCAGATAATTGTTCTGGCATCAGTCATTTTGTATTCCCCAAGGTGTGATTGATCATTTAAAGCAAACATTCAGCCCGATGGCAAGCATGTGGTCCAAAATTGACATTTTGGTCCCAAGCTCAATTTTTATATGGTCCAATGTATATTTAAAGTTTATTATTAATGTACTTGTGTAAGCAATGATTCATTAAAGAATTACAGACTCAAATGTTAACCCTACCCCTGAGGAAAATTTATTTTGTTATGTTACATAGGTACATTAGACCTTTAAACCTTTACATTCAAAAGATATTAACTACAGATTGTGTAACATGTTCTGTACTTCGATATGTTTACCTGAGAATAATTCTGAAAAGAAAACTGGGTCGACCGTTACTTAGTTCTTAGATGTGGCCATTTCAATACAGACAGTGTGCAGCAAAAGCAGTCTGAAGTTGTCATTAGCAAAATTGGCAATCGGTGAACAGCTGGGACATTTTTTGCAATGAGAAAACAATTAGCCTGATAACTGTTTCTAAGTTTTAAATATGTTTTAATATAGCTGATATGATCTTCATAATCATGTGGAAAATTTAGTAGGTTGCGCATTGGCATGTTAAGAAAAATCACAAATATGCCCCCAAAATACTCATTTTTGCATTTATTTCTAGCTCATTGCATGCTATGATTTCCCGGTAGAATGGTAAATCATTATTACAGTTTACAGGACCCTCCATGTACATTGTCTTACTACTAGTACTAGCTAGGTTGGGTCATTTGCCCAGGATAATATTCGCCTGAACCGTACAAAATAGCACTTTAATGGGAGAACAATGTGGACTAAAAATACTCTCCTTCAAAGCTTGTCCCTCCATTTGAATGTAGAAAACTTTAAAAGCCTAGGTCATCAAAGTATTTTTTTATTAGTTTGGTTCATGGTGGTAAACCTAACAAACATAAATAACAAATTATCAGTTTATGAAAATCACTAAAAAATTAACATTGTAGCAATTATCTTCTTGATCAGTGATATGGCAAACATTGCAAATGTTCCAAAATTCATACTTACAATTTTAAACACGAGACTGAATGTAATGAATCTAAAGTACAGAACAAGTATCTTCAAAGTGTTTGCTGACCATGCCACAGATAAAACATCCTATAATGGCACAAATTGCGCCTGACAATACACAGCATTATTGAGTTTAATATTTTAAACATACACTCACTGCATCAATACTGATATTGCAATTATGTCCATACTATAGGATACCTGATATGGCTTAACGTGGTTTTTCTTAAAGACGGGAGATGACTCTGTAAGCTTATCAAATTAAAGTCCATCCCTATTTAAGACAAATCACCATCAAATAACATAATATTCCAGCATTAAATTGTATGTAGGCCTAACCACGTTTCAGTCATTGTACCTCTCTACAGGCCATGTGCTCTGGGCATGGCATTGCCCCATGGCATTGGTTTTAACGTAAATTATCAACTGAACACTATAACTGCATGATATCCCTGCATTATAATAGCAAACTATACCTATGTAGCAAAGTAAAACAACTCACCTCAAACAGCCGTAAACGGTGATTCTTCACGGCAAACACTTCCATCCAATCCGATGTTGATATATTGTTTGGCTGCCGCTAAGGAGAGCTTGTCACCGCATTCAGCCAAATGGCCAAATATATAGAAAGCCAAATTGGACACTAACAGTTTATACCTACTATTAGCATCATGTCCCTGTTTTCTCATTGAAATGGGTTCTTATGGAAATGGTCGATAAAGTGATTAGTTTTTTTACATGAGTCACTTTGTATTCACTAGCTGAAGGTTGTGGTTGATCATATAAACCTGATTTTACTTCGGAGTCACGTGAGTGACTTTGTGAAGACCCCGCCAGCACGCATGCGCGACATATTGTCGCGCGCATTTGCTCGACAAGCTGGGGGGGGGGGGGAGTGCGCTCTCTCCACCAGCTCCTTCATAAGACCGGCAGGTAAGTGCTTACCTTACTCCCACGGGATGGACAAGAGCTAGCGGAAGGAGATGCTCTCCAGGAGCCGTGCTGCTTCGACCAGCCAATGGCCTTTGTCCCCGGAGCTGCAAGCACCACCGGCAGCTTCGGGACGTGTGGGGGCAAGAATGCAGAAGTCGGGCGCTCCCGCTACTCTAGCGCCCGACTCGTCACCTGAATGGTTCACCGCACCAGAGCTGGAGACTGCTGATCCAGACTTCGAGCCCCCTTCCCCCAAGAAAAGAGGGGGAAAACAGGTACGTGGGAAGGAGCCTCGCTCATCGCCAGCGACCTCACCCCGAGTTCCAGCAGACCCAAGGGGACTGGGCCGGGGGACAGGTGCACTGCAGGGGAGCCCTGCAGCTGCGCACCACCACGTACAACTGCCAGGGAGATCTGCCGTAGAGCAGTCTGGCAGATCTACTGCTGCGTCGAGCAGACCTGTAGGAGAAGGTGCTGCCGGCAAAACACCCCGTCAGGCTGCGGTCAAGGGCGGTGGTGGCAGCAGTAGACGGTCGGTCAGCTTAGCTCTGGGAGCGGCGCCTCCATGCTGAATATTGGGCGACAGTGGAGGTAAGCTGCACGGACTCCGGGGAGCCAGGTTCTGAGGGCCGGCGCCGATCCAACTCACCTGCCTTCGTATCAGACAGGTGGGCCGCCACAGTCTGGAAGAAGACAGACTAGCGGAGAGTCTGTGCGGGAGTCGTATGAGCCTACTCGGGCGGTAGGCCATGATGACCTGCCATTGGACCCTAGACAGCACCTTATGGAGGTGTGGTCCGATGGTGCAAGCCCCAGTGATATCACAGGGCCTGGGGAAGTCGGCTTGTCCGCTGCACATAGCAGGGACGGTCGCATAGAGCGGTTGGAGCTCTTAGTGGAGCAACTCCTCCAGCGGGACAGGGACCGGGAAGAACGGGACTCGCGGGCATCCACAAGCCCCGCAAGGAATCCTTTCAGTATCTCGTCTTCACCAGCCAGAAGTGCCAGCAGTTGCCCAGCCGCTGTATTTGAAGACGACCCGGGACAGCCAGTGACTGCTGAGCCAGAGCATGAGGAGGATATGCTGGACGTGGTGGGCAAGTTTGCCACAACCACACAAACAGGGGAACCCCTGCACCACAAACTGGCGGGCACCATTGACTACCTGACTACTCACCAACTCCAGAGTCAGGTACTCAATGACACTATGGAGAAAATAAAGCCACCCGAGAACTGCATCAACCTCAGTGTTCCCCTGGTTAATGCTCAAATCTGGGGACACTTGAGCACGGCCACGAGGATGCAGGATGTCCGCCTCCAGCGTATCTTAAAGGTCCTCTCCACGGATATAACGGCGTTTGCTAGGACCCTTGACGGGGATAATGTGTCCAGTGAACAACAAGATGCCCTGGCACTCCTATGCAACGCCCAGTATGAGATCAACTGCCTGCGTAAGAGCTCCATAAAGCCCACACTCAACCCCAAATTCGCGGGGTTGTGCCGTCCATCAACCGCTCCACCGCCTCATCAACTGTTTGGAGATCTGTCCAAACAAGTGAAGGAACTAGACGAGGAGGCCAAAACAGCTGGCCTAATGAAACCTCCTACGACTAGACTTCACCCATACCACCGGCAACAACCACACACAAACTGGAAACCGCGGCAGCCGGTCAGGATACCAAGGACCTATCCCCCTCCACTTCCCCAAACACAGCGGCCTTTTTTAGGACAAGGCCAACAGCGGCCTGCATGGAAGATGCTGCCACCATCCCGACAACCTCCACAATGTCCACCCAAAACAACATACGCCAGGAACCGTCGTTGACCATGGAGGTAAGGGGGCCTGGTTCCTCTCAGACCGTAGCATCCCTTCCTGCACAAATTGGTGGGCGATTGCGGGCCTTTTTGGGAATATGGAACACTATCACCACAGACGAGTTTATTTTACAAAGTGTTCAAGGCTATGTTATAGAATTCATTGGTGGTAAAAATCCCCCTACCCAGCATTCGCCTCATCGGAAATTTACACTATCCCAAAAAGAGGTGGAAGCAGGACATGCTGAAATTATACGGCTAGCAGCAAAAGGGGTGATTGGCAAAACAACGCACGAACCTCTTGAGTTTGTGTCCAACATTTTCACCAGAATTAAAAAAGATGGGGGGTGTCGAATTATAATAGACCTAACTGAGCTGAACACCTTTGTACAATATGCCCACTTTAAAATGGATACCTTTGAAACAGCCAAGCAGATGCTTTACTCGGGGTACTTTATGGCATGCATCGATTTAAAAGATGCATACTATACAGTGCCCATAACTGAATCTCATACAAAATTTCTAAAATTTGTCTGGAAGGAACAATTATGGGAATACAAAGCATTGCCCAATGGAATCACCACAGCCCCTAGGCTATTTACAAAATTAGTAAAACCTATATTGGCTCTTCTCCGACAACAAAATTACATGGTCATGGCATATTTAGATGATATCCTAATAGTGGGTCAGACCCTCCAATTGGCTACACGGGCAGTGGCAGCAACTAAGGCTTTATTCGAAAAGCTGGGATTTGCAATCCATCCAGACAAGTCAAAATTGCATCCGTCACGGGTAATGGATTATTTGGGGTTCACCCTAGACACCACCTTAATGATGATCAGCATCCCAACCAATAAAGCTACCGCTATAAAAGAAGAGTGCCACAGTCTTGCTTGCGTCAGGGTACCAACCATCCGGCAAACGGCGAAAGTAATATGGAAATTGGTAGCTACATTCTCAGCTGCACAATTCGGACCGCTACATTACCAAAATTTACAAAGAACAAAGATTGCAGCATTAAAAGCAAATGCTGGGCACTTTGATCGACCAATCCGGTTACCACCAAAGGCTAGAACCGAGCTACAATGGTGGATTGACAATATTAGCGAGTGTCGCAGACCCATCATAGTAAGCAACCCATCCATCGTGCTACAGACTGACGCAAGCGCACAAGGCTGGGGAGCAACTGATACTATGTCCAGTTGTGGTGGCAGATGGGACTCTCGTGAGTCTACCTTCAGTCACACCGGGATAAATTATATAGAAATGTTAGGGGCATTTCATGGACTGCGGGCTTACTGTACTAACTCACGGGACTTACATGTCCGCCTCCAAATAGATAACACAACAGTGGTGGCATACATCGATCATATGGGTGGTATCAGGTCACTATCTTGTGATGAATTGGCAAACACAATTTGGCACTGGTGCATCGAGAGAATATTTGGATTACAGCGACCTATTTGCCAGGAAAGCTTAATACAGTGGCGGACACCAGGTCACGAGTATTCAATGACAACATCGAGTGGATGTTGAACCCCCAAATTTTTGGAGCCATTATATCTCACTATGGGACACCAGATATTGACCTTTTTGCATCCAGGTTGAACCATCAGATACCAACGTATGTGTCTTGGGAACCAGACCCTGGGGCAATAGCAATGGATGCGTTTTCTATCCATTGGGGAAAAAGGTTTTGCTACGCATTTCCCCATTTTGCCTCATCAGTCGGGTATTGCAGAAAATTAAACTGGACTCTGCAACTGGCATATTGATCATTCCCGACTGGCCTACACAGCCATGGTACCCGATGGTCCTTCAAATTTTGAAACGACCATGGGTTTCGATTGGGAAACACCCCAAATTGATTACTCACCCCATTACGGGGGATAGTCATCCATGCCATGGTCACCTAAACTTGTTGGCCTGCAGGTTCTAAAAAGACCACTCATCAAGGCGGGCATCTTACCACGAGCCATGGAACTCATCTCAGCATCATGCCGAGAATCAACTCGGAGGCAGTACCTCACGCAGATCAGGAAGTGGGAGGCATTCTGCTCTCGTACCAACACGACCTCCAACACGGCAACTATCCCTGATGTCCTGGAATTCCTAGCTGGCCTTCATTTCGATGCTGGCCTTAGCTACAGTGCCATCAACAGCGCCAGGAGTGCACTATCCTCATACCTGGATATAGGTATAGGCTCAAACCACCTGGTGTCTATACTCATGAGGGCAGTGTTCAACACCAACCCTCCACGACCCAGATACACCTTCACCTGGGATGTAGGGATCGTTCTGACCCTACTGAGGAGCTGGGCTCCAATGAATGAGTTACCACTCAAACAGCTCAACGAGTCCAGACATTACAAAAGCTGCGGCTGGATAGCATGGTTGCAAACCCTGATCAAATAAATTTCTTTGTGCAGGACTTATTGAAGCAGCACAGGCAAGGGGCTCATGGGCTGCAGTTGGAGTTTCGGGCGTGCCCTGTAGATGCCACCCTCTGCATTGTCACTCATCTCCACCACTATATCCGAATTACAAGAACCATCAGGAAGAAGGAGCAGGGGCTCCTCATCAGCCACAAACCTCCGCATCATCGGGTGACTGTACAGGCTATCGCCAGGTGGCTCAGGGTGGTGTTGGATGCAGCAGGAGTTGCTACTAACATTTTTAAATCTCATTCCACTAGGGCTGCATCCACATCAGCGGCGAGGGCCATGGAGGTGCCCATGGACCACATCCTCGCCACCGCGGGCTGGGCCAGTGAAGAAACCTTCCAAAGGTTCTACAATAAGCCACTGGTCGACCCCGCGACATTCGCAGAAGCTGTGCTGGGTGCCGCTCAGTGAATGTCTGTCCCCGAGTCAGGGGTTATTTGTTTGTTATTATTTGATTAATAAATTGCATTACTCTTTCAGCCAGTTTCGATTGAACTGCATTAACAGCCTTCCTCCATCAGAATTGCGGCAGTGTGATAGCATGGACATTGTCCAGGGCGTGAAATCACAGAGCTTTGAAATCTTCATGAAGTCACTCACGTGACTCCGAAGCAAAATAGTAAGATTAAACGAGAACTTACCAAGTTTGAAGGTTGATCTTTATTTTACGAGGAGTCGCGGTGAGGGATTTCGTGCCCACCTCTCCCACCCTCTATCATAAGGTCCTCGGAAGTTCCACGTTCTTCATCTTACTATTTTCAGTCATGGTGCGTTCTGTGATTCCACACCGCTGCTTTGAAGGATGTCGCGCATGCGTGCTGGCGGGGTCTTCACGAAATCCCTCACCGCAACTCCTCATAAAATAAAGATCAACCTTCAAACTTGGTAAGTTCTCATTTAATCTTACTATTTTAGCTGGTACCTTTAAATCTAGGCTAGCCTAGATTAGCCCTCAAGGGCTCATTTACAGGGTCTGGTAGACACAATGCAGCAGATAATTGTTCTGTCATAGGTCAATTTATATTCCCCAAGGTGTGATAGTGTGGCGGCACCTGGAGGGTGGGCCACTAACTACACGAACCCTCAGCAGTCGGGGGTAGGGTCTCGTGACTGGGCAATGGCAAGGATAAGGGGTGTGGCCGTGTGGAGATGGCACCCCATCCGGCAGTCTGTCCTTCCACTCTTTTTGTTATTTTTTAGTTTGTTAAAAGTTTTGTTTTAATGTTCTGTTTGTTTTATGTGGGGGGAGGGTAGGCAGGGGGATCGGGGGAAACATTTTTTTCAAGTTCCTACCTTCCCGGAGATGTAATTATTTTTCGGATCACATTCTCCGGGCTCTGCGGCCTACAATCGCTGGAGCTGGAAGCCTCCTCAGACTGTCGTGAGCCCCACTGCGGGGCGCGGACTTAACATCGGAGCTGATCCCTTGCCTGGGATCGCTACCACCGCGGAACCAACACCAAGGGCTTGCAGTCTTCGGGCGAGGCCGAGTCGGTAGCTCCAACGCCGCAGAAGGTTCGTCCAGCCGCAACGCGAGGTTCGTTCGCCCGGCGCGGGGGAGCTGACGTCCCCTCGATGCGGGAGCGGATTGCCTCGACGCGGAGGGCCCGAACGCTGCCGGTTACGGGAGTCAAGGCTGTCCCGTCAACGGAGGCTCGACGCCCACGTCCGAGGAAGAACTATGGGAAATGACTTGAACTTTATTTTGCCTACTTGGTGGATGTTCATGTTAAAATATGTTTTTAATTGTTTTGTTTCCAAGATGGCTGCCAGAAGTCAGAGTGAACGCTGGTGAAACTGGCTGCCGCTGCTCTCTCTTCAAATTGTGTATTGTTGTCCCTTCTTGTTTTTATTTCATTTTGTTTATATGTCTCTAATTTGCTTGTTTTAACCTGCAAGGTGTCCTTGAGATTCCTGAAAGGCGCCCATAAATAAAATGTATTATTATTATTATTATTATTATTATTATTATTATAAGGAGAAGATCTCACGGGTATAGGGGTATGTCCTGGTATATATAACGAACCCCCGAACAACCCTCTCTCTCCTCTCTCTCTGACTTCCAGCTGACCAGCTCTCACCTCTCTTTGGGATAGTGTCCTTCCACCTCAGCAGGTGCTCAGCTCGAGCCCACAAGGCATCAACAACATTGTGTTAGAGGACCAACGTGCATGTATAATAAACCTATTGTGCCTGAATAAAGTATCCTGTTTGTGCACCACGTTTGGTGCGTCTACATTGGTGACCCCGACATTCCAAAACAGATTTTGTATTTCCCGACACGCGCAGCCTTGGGAGACCTGATGTCTGCAGCCGACAGCCCAGCCCTGCTGAACGATGCTGCCGCCAACCTGGCCCTACCGTAAGGTATGCCACATGCCCCAGGTCAAGGGGCGCGATCTGGGACTTGTGTGACGGCCGCCAAGCTCTCCTGTATGACCCACCCGGAGCCAACCATCGGAGCTGAGAGGCCGCGGCTACCGCCACTCCACTAGCCGCCGCTCAAACACCAGCCGCGCCCCCATCAGCTCCTGCAGGAGCTGCGAGGGTAGCAGCCCCCAGCATCATCACCGCCCACCCGACGGCTCCGGGAGTAGGGAGAGAGCGGGCCCGCCCATTACCCCACCGGCTGCTGCTCAAGGGCGGGCCTACCTGGGGCGGCTGCCCAAAGGTCCCTGGGCACTGCCTGCCCGTCCGGCCCAGCAGCGGGGTGGTGCCTCGGCCGGTCATAAGTCGGCTGTCCCACGACGCATTCTCCGGCAGCTTCTAGCCGAGGGCACGGCTGCGCAGCCGGTCTCCAACAACACTGGCGACAGTGGGTGAAGTCCCTACCTGCAGTGGCGGGGTGAGGCCTGTTGATGCTTGCAGCCAAAATGGCTGCCGCGGCCTGCTCCCACATGGCCAACGCCGTGACTGGAAAATTGACCCGACGGCCTACTGCCACATGCCCTCTGCAGTGACTACAAAAATGGCCACCGCGGCCTACTGCAACATGGCCGCTGCGGCAGGCCGGAAACGATGCTCGACCTGCTGACCGCCGTCAGCAGCGCCACCCCTGGTCGGTTGGTGTTGCTACAGCCTCCAATTTCAAGCACAGCTAATCCGAATACTTTGGACTTTGCTGTTTGCTCACTGTAGTTTGTTTTTTTCTTTGCCTAAACTCCGCCTCCCAAGCCATGCCCCAAGCTCCACCTCCCAAGCCCCACCTGCCAAACTCCGACTCGCCAGCCGCCTGTCACTTCTGCGGCGAGGGAGAGACCGTGTTCCATGTCTACATGCAGTGTGAGAGGTTACAGCCCGTTCGACTATCTGAAGCGGCTGTTCCTCAAGTTTTGGCTATATTGTAGCCCCACACTCCTGATATTTGAGCACCCGGTACAGAGGGGAGAAAGTCGGGAGGGAGGGGGGTGTCTCCCCATCTGTCTGCTCCTGGGCCAGGCCAAGATGGCCATTCGCGGGTCCAGGCAGCGGGAGGTCGACGGCCGCACCAGGGTTGACTGCCTGCGCCTTTTCTGGGCCTACGTCCGTGCCCACGTGTCCCTGGAGAGGGAACACGCGGTGTCCACGGGGACTTAGGAGACCTTCCGTGAACGCTGGTCGCCGCGGGATGTCGAGTGTTTTGTTGATAAAGTTGTCGTTATATTAATTTGATGATCGTTTGTTTGCAATACTGTCACCATAGGCAGCCTTTGATTGTGCTAATTTGTATATTTATTTATTTTTAAATAAAGGTATTTGTATAATAACAAAAAAGCTCCGCCTTCCTCCCTCGGATTGGTGGTGACGTCAGGGCGTTGGTCTTTCCTGCGGTGGACATCACGGCGCAGGGCGGACGTGCAGACGTGATTCCCGGGTGCTCGCCGCCCCCAAGTCAGTGCTGCACCTCCACTCCCCCCCCCCCCTCGCTTCTAACATCCTCCCCCTTCCCCCCTCAGGGAGAACTGAGCCTGCCACCCGGTGGGTGGGGGGGGGGGGGTGGTGAATGGTCAGGATCTGTAGAGAAGATCGACACAAAGGACTAGAGGGTGTGAGCTACAGGGAGAGATTGAGGAGCCTGGGTCTCTAATCCTTGGGTCGTGACCCGAAAAACGTCCCCTCATCCTCCAGGAGGATGAGGGGACGTTTTACGGGTCACGACCCGTCTGCAGGCCTGAAACAACGCCGATCCATGTTGACCAGAGATGTTGCCTGACCTGCGATGTTACTCCAGCACTCTGTGTCTTTTTGTGTATGAACCAGCATCTACAGTTCCTTGTGTCCGACACAGATGGGCACAAAGTGCTAGTGAAAAAATATGGGCAACGATTCAAGTTTCAGGATTGTAATAGATTGTATAATATTGTGTAATAGTGTGTTTATATTGTGCTATTGTGCTATAGTTTTAGATTAGATTAGATTCCTTTATTGTCATTCAGACCTTTTGGTCTGAACGGAATTTTGTCTGAAGGCCTTGATTTCAGTAAGGCCTTTGACAAGGTTCCCCATGGAAGGTTGGTTAAGAAGGTTCAATCTTTGGGTGTTAATGGCGGAGTAGCAAAATGGATTCAACAGTGGCTGAATGGGAGATGTCAGAGAGTAATGGTGGATGGCTGTTTGTCAGGTTGGAAGCCGGTGACCAGTGGGGTGCCTCAGGGATCTGTGTTGGGTCCACTGTTGTTTGTCATGTACATCAATGATCTGGATGATGGGGTGGAAAATTGGATAAGTAAGTATGCAGATGATACTAAGATAGGTGGTGTTGTGGATAATGAAGTAGATTTTCAAAGTCTACAGAGAGATTTGGGCCATTTGGAAAAGTGGGCTGAAAGATGGCAGATGGAGTTTAATGCTGATAAGTGTGAAGTGCTACATCTTGGCAGGACAAATCAAAATAGGACGTACATGGTAAATGGTAGGGAATTGAGGAATGCTGTGGAACAGAGGGATCTAGGAATAACTGTTGCATAGTTCCCTGAAGGTGGAATCGCATGTAGATAGGGTGGTAAAGAAAGCCTTTGGTGTGCTGGCCTTTATAAATCAGAGTAGGGAAGTAATGTTAAAATTGTACAAGGCATTGGTAAGACCAATTCTGGAGTATGGTGTACAATTTTGGTCGCCTAGTTATAGGAAGGATGTCAACAAAATAGAGAGAGTACAGAGGAGATTTACTAGAATGTTGCCAGGGTTCCAGCAACTATGTTACAGAGAAAGGTTGAACAAGTTAGGTCTTTATTCTTTGGAGCACAGAAGGTTAAGGGGGGACTTGATTGAGGTCTTTAAAATGATGAAAGGGATAGACAGAGTTTGACGTGGATACGTTTTTCCCATTGAGGATAGGAAGATTCAAACAAGAGGGCATGACATGAGAATTAAGGGACAGAGTTTTGGGGTAACGTGAGGGGGAACTTCTTTACTCAGAGGGTGGTGGCTGTGTGGAATCAGCTTCCAGCAGAAGTGGTGGAGGCAGGATCGATTTTAACATTTAAGAGTAAAGTGGATAGGTATATGGACGTGAAGGGAAAGGAGGGGTATGGCCTGAGTGCAGGTAGATGGGACTAGGGGAAAACAAATGGTCAGCACGGACTGGAAGGGCCGAGAGGGCCTGTTTCCGTGCTGTAATTGTTATATGGTTATATGGTTGTTACCTTGCAGTCATAACATATAATAAATTAAAGCAAAACACATAATAAACACATATTTAACATCCACCACAGTGAGTTCACCAGGCACCTCCTCACTGTGGTGGAAAGCAAAAGTCTTAAAGTCTTTGTCTTCTTCCCTACTTGTTCTCCCTCTGCGCTGAGTCGATCCAGGCCTCCGATGCTATCGTGCAACAGGCCCGCAGCCGAGCCTCCGAAGCCGGGCTGCCGCCACCGCCGTCGCCGGAATGCTGGAACACCGCCACAGCTCTGAATCAGGGTCCGCCGCTGGAATGCTGGAGCACCGGAGCTCTGCTGGAACAACTGCTGGAGCACCGGAGCTCTGAAGCCGGGCCGCCGTTGGAGCACCACTGGAACGCTGTTGGAGCGCCGGAGCTCTGAAGCCGGGCCGCCGCTGGAGCACCACTGGAACGCTGCTGGAGCGCCGGAGCTCTGAAGCTGGGCCGCCGTTGGAGCACCACTGGAACGCCGCTGGAGCACCGGAGCTCTGAAGCCTAGCCGCTGTTGGAGCACCGCTGGAGCAACTGCTGGAGCACCGGAGCTCTGAAGCCGGGCCGCCGTTGGAGCACCACTGGAACGCTGTTGGAGCACCGGAGCTCTGAAGCCGGGCCGCCGTTGGAGCACCGCTGGAGCAACTGCTGGAGCTCCGGAGCTCTGAAGCCGGGCCACCGTTGGAGCACCACTGGAACGCCGCTGGAGCACCGGAGCTCTGAAGCCGGGCCGCTGCCGCCGCTGGAACTCTAGAGCTCTGAACGCTCGCCACAGCTCCGAGGCCGCCAGCTCCGCCATTACGCCTCCGCCACTGGTCAGCACAGACGGAGATGGTGATGGGGGACACGACAAGAAAAGGTCGCATCCCCCCGAAGGGAGAGACTCAAACCTTGTTTCTCCCACCTCCCCCCCCACACACAAACACAACAACACAGTGTGTTATAGCATGTCATAGCTTATTATACTATGTTGTATTATAGTATGTTATAGTGTATTATAGTGTGTTATAATGTATTAAAGTGACCTATATTTTTGTAGTGAGCTTTAGTGCGATTTGCAGCAGGCAAATTGTGAGTTGCATTGAGCTATTGTGCTATATAGTGAAATATAGTGAGCTGTAGTGAGATATAGTGCGTTATAGTGAGGGAGGTATTGAGTGTTTTGTTGTATTATATTTTATTATAGTGTGTTATATAGATGCTACAGTGTGTTAGAGTGTAGAAGATTGTATCATAGTGTATAATCGTATCAACGCATCTGTTCTCCCAAGCCTTTCCAGACTTCCTCTGAGCAAGGACTATTTGTATATATGTATGTAGCCTGCTTGTGTATACTACTCTTGTAACAAATGAAAAGCACTTTGGTCAACGAGAGTTGTTTTTTAAATGTGCTATATAAATAAATGTGACTTGACTTGACTTGACTTGAGTGTGTTATAGTGCATACAATTGTATAATATTGTGTTATAGTGTTTTATACTGTGTCGTTGGGTGTCACTGGGTGTCGCTGGGTGTCACAGAGTGTTATATTATATTATAGTGCGTTACAATGTGTTCCTCTCTCTCACACACATACTGAGTTCATGTCTGACATTTGCAGATGCTGGTTTAAACTGATGATAGACAAAAAAAACTGGAGTAGCTCAGCGGGTCAGGCAGCATTCTGGAGAACACGGATAGGTGCAAAGTGCTGGAGTGACTCAGCGGGTCAGGTAGCATCTTTGGAGAGCACGGAAAGGTACAAAGTGCTGGAGTAACTACACTTACCTTCAATTCAATTCATTCAATTTAATCTTTAATTGTCATTGTGCGGTGTATAGTACAGAGACAATGAAATGCAGTTAGATTCCAGCACTTTGTACCTATCCGTGTTCTCCAGAGATGCTGTCTGTTCTGCTGCGTCACCCCAGCACTCTGTGTCTATCTTCTGACTTTTATACTCTGCATTCTAGCTGGGAATAATTTGCGTTACTGCAAGCAAAAAAGGGTTGATAGATCCAATTTTCACGCCATATATTCCCAAATTACTTCCACACACAAAATTCCTCGATAGAACAGATTCGTGGGACTGGACAAAGGAACTAACGGATTGATAGCATCATCACAAATTCTGTAGGGCAGAAAGAGAGAAAACAGGCTATAAGTAAATGCAGCTAGAGCAGGCGGTGCGAAGAGTGCTTCACGCTGTGTGTGTCAGAACCCCGGGAGGAGTGTGACGTGACTCGATGGGACAAATGCACTAATTATGTTCTGATCACATGAAAAGGAAGAGGAGAGGGGGAGGGTGGGAGGGAGAAGGGGGTGGAGAGAGGGGGGAGATAAAGGGATGGAGCGAGGGGAAGAGAGGGGAGGAGAGGTGGAGATAAAAGGGTGGGAGGTGGAGAGAGAGAGAGGGGGGAGAGAGGGATGGGAGATGGGGTGAGGGAGAGGCGGAAGAGGGGAGGGAGAGAGGAGGGAAGGGGGGAGAGGAGGGGGGGGGGAGGGAGAGAGGGATGAGGGGGGAGAGGTGGAGTGTGTGATGGGACAGTGCATAGGGAGGGAGGGAGTGTGTCAGGACGGTGCGGAGAGAGGTAGGGAGCTTCTGATGGGATGGTGCGGTGTGTCTGACCTGCGGGAAGAGAGTGTATGTCTCTGTGTGTGTCAGTGCGTGTATCTGTGATTGTTGTCTGTGTATGCATGTTGTTTCCATTTATCTATCTTTGTGTCTGTGTATCTGTGTGTGTGCAGATGTATGTGTTTCTCTGTGTGTATGACTATCAGTATGTCTGTTTGTTCTCTGTGAGTGCGTGTGTGTATATCTATGTGTGTCTCTGCGTGTGTGTGTGTGTGTGTATATCTATGCGTGTCTCTACGTGTGTGTGTGTATGTGTATGTCTCTGCATGTGCATGTGTGTGGCTCTGCATGTGTATGTGGTGTGTCTGTGTGTGTCTGTTTGTGTGTATATGTCTGTGTGTATGTCTGTGTCTGTGTGTGTGTGTCTGTGTGTGTACATCTGTGCATGTGTGTCTGTGCGTGCGTATGTGTGTGTGTGTGTGTTTGTGTGTGTATCTGTGTGTGTGTGTGTGTATCTGTGTGTGTGTGTGTGTGTGTAATATCTATGTGCATATTTGTGTGTGTGTGTATTTGTGTGTGTATTTATCTGCGTGTGTGTAACGCTATGAATGTGTGCTGGCCTTTATAAATCAGAGCATTGAATATAGGAGTAGGGAAGTAATGTTAAAATTGTACAAGGCATTGGTAAGAGCAATTCTGGAGTATGGTGTACAATTCTGGTCGCCTAATTATAGGAAGGATGTCAACAAAATAGAGAGAGTACAGAGGAGATTTACTAGAATGTTGCCTGGGTTCCAGCAACTATGTTACAGAGAAAGGTTGAACAAGTTAGGTCTTTATTCTTTGGAGCACAGAAGGTTAAGGGGGGACTTGATTGAGGTCTTTAAAATGATGAAAGGGATTGACAGAGTTGACGTGGATAAGCTTTTCCCACTGAGGGTAGGGAAGATTCAAACAAGAGGGCATGACATGAGAATTAAGGGACACAAGTTTAGGGGTAACGTGAGGGGGAACTTCTTTACTCAGGGGGTGGTGGCTGTGTGGAATGAGCTTCCAGCAGAAGTGGTGGAGGCAGGATCGATTTTAACATTCAAAAGTAAAGTGGATAGGTATATGGACGTGAAGGGAATGGAGGGGTATGGTCTGAGTGCAGGTAGATGGGACTAGGGGAAAACAAATGATCGGCACGGACTGGAAGGGCCGAGAGGGCCTGTTTCCGTGCTGTAATTGTTATATGGTTATATGGTTATATGGAGTGTGTGTGTCTCTTTGTGTGTGTATCTGTGTGTGGTGTGTGTGTTTGTGTGCATGTGTATGTGTGTGTGCGTGTGTATCTCTATGAGTGTGTGTGTCAGTGTGTGTGTATATGTGTTTCTGTGTGTTTATCTTTGTGTGTGTGTGTGTGTATCTATGTGAGTATCTGCGCGTGTGTCTCTGTGCATGTGTCTCGGCCCCTGTGTCTGTGTGTGTCTGTATCTGTGTGTCTGCATCTGTGTATATGTATGTGTGTGTGTGTGTCTGTGTGTGTGTGTGTATCTGCGTGTGTATTTATCTGCGTGTGTGTGTGCGTAGATCTCTCTATTAGTGTGTGTGCCTCTTTGTGTGTGTATCTGTGTGTGTGTGTGCGCGTGTGTATCTCTATGAGTGTGTGTCTGTGTGTGTGTGTATATGTGTTTCTGTGTGTGTTTCTGTGTGTGTTTCTGTGTGTGTGTGTGTGTGTGTGTGTTGTGTGTGTGTGTATCTATGTGAGTATCAGCGCGTGTCTCTGTGCATGTGTCTCTGCCCCTGTGTCTGTATCTGTGTGTCTGTATCTGTGTGTCTGCATCTGTGTATATGTATCTGTGTGTGTCTGTGTGTGTTGTGTATGCGTGTGTCTCTGTGCAGGTGTCTCTGCGTGTGTCTCTGTGCGTGTGTCTCTGTGCGTGTGTCTGTTTGTATCTGTGTGTGTCTGTATCTATGTGTGTGTCTGTGTAGCTGTGTCTCTGTGCCTGTATGTCTGTGACTGTGTTTGTGTCTCTGTATGTGTGTGTGTGTGTGTGTGTATCTGTGTGTGTGTGTGTGTGTGTGTGTGTCTGTGTGTGTGTGCGTGTGTGTGCGTATCTATGTGCGTATCGGTGCGTCTTTGTGTGTGTGTGTCTGTGTATGTGTGTATCTGTGTGTGTGTGCGTGTGTATCTCAATGAGTGTGTGTGTCTGTGTGTGTGTATCTGCGTGTGTGTATGTGTGTCTCTGTGTGTGTATCTGTGTATGTGTGTGTGTGTGTGTGTGTGTGTATCTATCTGAGTATCTGCGCGCGTGTCTCTGTGCATGTGTCTCTGCCCGTGTGTCTCTGTGTGTGTGTTTGTATATCTGTGTGTCGGTGTCTGTGTATCTGTGTCTCTGTGCCTGTTTGTCTGTGTGTGTGTGCGTCTGTGTGTGTGTGTGTCTCTGTGTGTGTCTGTGTGTGTCTGTATGTGTCTGTGTGTGCGTGTGTCTGCGTGTGTGTGTGTGTATATGTATGTGTGTGTGTGTGTGTGCGTGCGTGTGTGTCTGCGTGTGTGTATATATGTATGTGTGTGCGCGCGTGTGTGTCTGTGTGTGTGTGTGTGTGTGTATGTGTTTGTGCGTGTGTATATGTGTTTGTGCGTGTGTGTGTGTATATGTGTTTGAGCATGTCTGTGCGTGTGTGTGCGCGTGTGTGTGTGTGTGTTTGTCTGTATATCTGTGTCTCTGTGCGTGTATGTCTGTGACTATGTGTGTGTCTGACCCCACCGGGAGGAGCATGTGACTCGGCTGAGCGGAGGGAGATTCACTCCTTACCAGAATGTTTGCAAGAATGATCCCAGGACTGAGTAGGTTAACATATGATCAGCTTTTGATGGCACTGGGCCTGTACTCCCTGGAGTTTAGAAGGATGAGGGGGAACCTCATTGAAACATACTGAATAGTGAAAGGCCTGGATACAGTGGATGTGGAGAGGATGTTTCCACTAGTGGGAGAGTCTGGGGCTAGAGGTCGTAGCCACAGAATTAAAAGATGTTCCTTTCGGAAGGAAACGATGAGGAAATAATTTAGTCAGAGGGTTGTGAATCTGTGGAATTTGCCACAGAAGACTGTGGAGGGCAAGTCAGTGGATATTTTTTAAGGCAGAGATAGATTCTTGGGTAAGAAGGAACTGCAGACGGTGATTTAAACTGAAGATAGCCACAAAAGGCTGGAGTAACTCAGCGGGACAGGCAGTATTTTGGCAGATTTGGAATGGGTGATGTTTTGGGTCGAGACCCTTCTTCTTACTGGATAGATTCTTAATTAGTACAGTGTCAGGAGTTATGGGGTGAAGGCAGGAGAATGGGGTTAGGGGGAGATAGATCAGCCATGATTGAATGACGGAGTAGTCTTGATGGGCCGAATTACCTAATTCTATTATCTCTTATGATCTTATGACCCTGTGTGTCCCCGATCCCTGGGAGGGGTGTGTGACGGGATGCTGCGGAGGGAGGGAGCTTCACTCTGTGTGTGTGCGTGTGTGTGGGAGACAGGACTTACCATCAAAGTCGACCATCCCGTCCCCGTTCAAATCGATATCTCGAATCATTTCTTGCAAATCTCCTTTTGAGAGTTCTTCTCCCAACATCTCTGTAATGGCAAACTCCAGTTCACTTCCAGAAATCACCCCATCATTGTTCCTGTCCAACTGAGAGAGAGGGAGGAGGGAGAGGGGGGAGGAGAAAGAGACAGGGACAAAGAGAAACAGACAGAGACGGAGATGGGGGGGGGGGGGGGGGGGGGGTGAGAGGGAGGAGGGAAAGACAGGGACAAAAAAACAGAGAGAGAGTAGGGGAGAGGTAGGAGGGAGATACAGAGACAAAGAGAGAGAGACAAAGAGCCACAGAGGGGGAGTTTAGATACAGTTTTGTTTAAGTTTAGTGTAGTTTAGTTTTAGTTTTCAATACAGAATGGGAGAGTGAGAGGGGGCAGGGGAGGGGGGGGGGAGGAGAATGGGGGAGGAGAAGGGGGGAGGAGTAGGGGGGAGGTGAAGTGGGGGAGGAGAAGGGGGGAGGAGAGAGAGGGGGGAGAGGAGAGAGGGGGGGGGTAGGGGGAGGGAGAGGGATGGGGGGATGGGGGGAGAGAGGGGGGGTGGGGAGACAGGGGGTGGGTGGGGAGAGGGAGGGGGGAGAGAGGGGGCGTGAGGGGGAGATGGGGAGGAGAGGGGGAGGAGAGGGGGAGGAGAGGGGGGGAGAGGGTTGAAGGGACAGAGGGAGGGGGTGAGAGAGAGACACCAACCTCCTTGAAAGCACATTTGAGTTCTTTGACCCCAACCATTTGTGATGTTTCTTGCAGGAGTCTGGGAGCTATTATTTCCACAAAATCATCCATATTTATCCTTCCTCCAACTGTATTGGAAGAGAGGAGCAATTAGTAGATGAGGCAGAGCGGGGGAGCTTCACTGTGTGTGTGTGTGCGCGTGTGCGTTCGTGTGTTTGTGTGTGTGTGTGTGCGTGCATGCATGTGTGTGTGTGTGTGCTTGCGTGTGCGCTCGTGTGTGTGCATGTGGGTGCGTGCATGTGTGTGCGTGTGTGTCAGAGATGTAATGTTGAGGCTTTATAAGGCGCTGGGCAGGCCGCATATTGTGAGCAGTTTTGGGCCCCATATCTGTGGAAGGACGTGTTGGCTCTGGACAGAGTCCAGAGGAGGTTTTCGAGAACAATCCCAGGAATGAGTGGGTTATCATATGATGAGCATTTGACGGCACTGGTCTTGTACTCGCTGGAGTTTAGAAGAATGAGAAGGGGTCCTCATTGAAACATACAGAATAGTGAAAGGCCTGGATAGAATGGATGTGGAGACGATGGTTCCACTAGTGGATGAGTCTAGGACTAGAGGTCATAGCCTCAGAATTAAAGGATGTTATTTTAGGAAGGAGATGAGGAGGAATTTCTTTAGTCAGTAGTGAATTTGTGGAATTCATTGCCACAGAAGTCTGTGGAGGCCAAGTCAGTGGATTTAAGGCAGAGATAGATAGAATCTTAATTAGTACGGCTGTCAGGGGTTATGGGGAGAAGTTAGGAGAATTGGCTTAGGAGGGAGAATATAGATCAACCAACTAGACTCGATGGGCTGAATCGCCTAATTCTGCTTCTACCACTTATGATCTTATGGATACATTGAAAATAGGTACATGAGTAGGGTACCACTTATTCCTAAACTGTGACCCCTGGTTCTGGACTCCCCCAACATGGGGAACATTTTTCCTGCATCTTGCCTGTCCAATCCCTTAAGAATGTAATATGTTTCTGTAAGATCCCCTCTCCCTTGACTCCACTAACCCTTAGAGCTCTATCTAACTCTCTCTTAAAACCATCCAGTGATTTGGCCTCCACTGCCCTCTGTGGCAATGACTTCCACAAATTCACAACTCTCTGGGTGAAAACGTTTTTTCTCACCTCAGTCTTAAATGGCCTCCCCTTTATTCTAAGACTGTGGCCCCTGGTTCTGGACTCGCCCAACATTGGGAACATTTTTCCTGCATCTTGCCTGTCCAATCCCTTAAGAATTTTTATATGTTTCTGTAAGATCCCCTCTCATTCTTCTGAATTGCAATGAATATGCCATGAATGTGGCGCAGTAGACTCAATGGGCCGAATGGCCTAATTCTGCTCCTAACGCTTATGATCTAATGACAGAATGTAGATGGTTTTACATCGCATTTTTATCTGCTGGTTCATCTCCAAGAGTTCCATCTCTGTCGCCATGTACCCCATCATTCTCATGCATTCCCCAAGATCCTTGTAGCTGATATATCCGTCTTTATCCGTGTCAAACTCTCTGAAGGCCTCGCCAATTTCTGTCCAAATGAGAAAGACAAAAACAATCAGGAATACTCCCTGTAAATTTGTTTCCTCTGAATTCCATAGTTTACTTTGCTCATAGAGCCACAGGGCCATAGAGCCGTAGTCACACAGCACGGAAACAGCCCCTCGGCCCATCTTGCCCATACCAACCACCTGTCCCATCCCAGCTACCGCATTTGGCCCATATCCCTCTAAACCTGTCCTATCCGTGTACCTGTCCAAGTGTTGTGATAGTCATGGAAAGTGGTCCTTCGGCCCACCTAGTCCGGGCCGACCAGCGATCACCCGCTCACACTAGTTCTATGTGATTCCTGTTTCTCATCCACTCCCTAGACACCAGGGACAGTTTGCAGAAGGCAACCAATTAACCTGCACGTACGTCTTTGGAGTGTGGGAGGAAACCAGAGCACCCGGAGAAAACCCACGCAGGTCACGGAGAGAGGTGAGACAAAGATTGTTGGTGAAGAGAGAGCGTGAAATGTGACAGAGTCCAAGGACACCGGGAGAGATTTGGGAGATCTCGAGAGAGACAGAGTGACTTACAACTTTATTTATTTACAATTTAAAACGTACCCTCTAATTCCTCTGGAGCCAGTTCTCTTTCCTGCATAGAGAGACGGAAGAACACATTATGTTTTCATTAGAGGAAATTCGCCCCTCCCCGCTCTGGTCCCCACACTCTCTCTCCCTCCCCCTCACACTCCCTCCAGGGCCACAAAGGAGTCTTAAGTGACTCTTCGATGGCGTGATACTTGGTATCTTTAATCGATTGTTAATCTATTTGAAGGTGGTCAGTTAACTACCCTAATTCACCATCATAACCCTTCCATCTGCTTCTTTTACTCGTGTCCTTCCTTGCTATATGTGTGCCACTCGCACTGGGGAGACCAAAACTTCCAGTCATAACCACATCACCCTCTCTCTCTCGTCCCCTCTCTCTCACAACCCCTTCTCTCACCCCCCCTCTCGTATCTCACTCTCTCTCTCTATCTCTCTCTCGCCTTCCCTCTTTCTCTCTCCTTCGCTCCTCTCTCTCTCTCTCCTCTCTCTTCTGACTTCTACACTCTCTCCTTCTATGTTTCTTACTCTCTCTCACCCTCTCTCCTCTCCCCCACTCACGTCTCCCCCTCCACTCTCCTCCCTCATTCTCTCTCCCCCCCTCTCTCTCCTCGTCCCTCTCTCTCTCTCCCCATGGATGCCATTCTCTTGACCCCCTCTATCTCTCGTCCCTCTCTCTCTCCCCACCTCTCTCTCTCTCTCGCCCCCCTCTTTCCTCCCCATCTCCCCCTCAGTCCCCTCCTCTCTCCCTCTCTCCTCTCACCCTCCCCCCTCCCCCTGTCTTACCTGGCTAAACATGGAGTTCAGGAATGGGGAGTATGTTCTCGTCGTGAGCGAGGGAGTAATACTACCCCTTCTTGATCCTCGGGAATAAAGGGAGGTTCTGCTGTTCTTTCGAGTGTTTTGGTTGGTGAGGTAGGCTAAATTTTCTCCCCCTGGTTCCCCCTTCTTTCCGTTAGCCCCCCGCTCCTCTCTCTTCCCCCTTCACTCCCCCTAGCTCCTCCCTCACTCCCCTCTCTCTCCCCTTCTCTCCCCATTCCCCCTCTCCCCCCCTTCTCTCCCCCTCCCTCCCTCTCCTGCCCCTCTCCTCCCTCCTCCCTCAATCCTCCCTATCTCCACCCTCCTCCACTCCCCAGCCCTCCGCGCTCTCCCCCCTTCTCTCCCCTTCCGTCCTTCCTCTGCCCCTCTCCTCCTCCCTCCTCCCTCAATCCCCCCTCTCTCTCCCCCTCCTATCCCCACCACTACTCTCTCTCACCCCTTCTCTCCCCCTCCCTCCTACTCCCTCCACCCCTCCTCTCTCTCCCTCTTCTCTCTCCCTTATTCCTCTCTCTTCTCTTCTCCTCCCCGACCCCCCTCTCCCCCTCTGTGCTGTTAGCCTTGAACATATCCCCCCTCTCTTCTCCCATCTCCCCCACTCTCTCCTCTCTCACCCCCCCTCTTTCTCTCTCTCTCTCTCTGTCTCTCTCCCCCCTCTTTCTCCCCCCCCCTCTCTCCTAACCGTTCTTCCCTTTATCCTGTATCTACAGTGTGGACGGCTCGATTGTAATCATGTATAGTCTTTCCGCTGAATAGATAGCACGCAACAAAAAAGCTTGTCCCTGTACCTCGGTACACATGACAATATACTAAACTAAACTCTGCTTGCCTCTCTCCCCACTCTCCCTCTCCCCTCGCTCTCTCCCTCTCTGTAGATTACGTTTCACCCCGCTGCTCAACTCAATAGGATTAGCCCTGGATTGGAGAATCGAGGAGAGAGAGAGAGAGAGAGAGAGAGAGAGAGAGAGAGAGAGAGAGAGGGGTGGAGAGAGGGATAGAGGCAGAGAGAGAGGGGGTGGGAAGAAGGGAGGGGAGGGAATGGGAGAGAGTATTCAGTGTAGTTTTGTTTAGTTTTGTGCAGTTTACTTTCATGTAGTGAAGTTTAGTGTCGTTTACCGTAGTTTTAGTTTAGAGAGGGAGGGAGGGGAAATGGTGGGAGAGAGGGGGAGAGAGAAAGGGAGGGAAGGGGTGAGAGGGAGGGCGGGAAAGATGGATGGAGGGAGGGAGGGAATGAGAGTTTACTTTATTGTCAGGAACGGTGAAAAGCTTTTATGTTGCGTGCTACCCATTCAGCAGAAAGACTATACATGATTACAATCGAGCCGTCCACAGTGTCGATACAGGATAAAGGGAATTATGTTTATTGAAAGGGTGGGAGAGAGAGAAGGGGATGGAAAGAGGGAGGGAGGGGGGAGAGAGGGAGGTCTTTACTCTAGTTTAGTTTAGTGCCATGTAGTTTTAGTTTTGAGAGAGAGGGAGGGAGGGGAGTGAGGGAGAGAAAGTGAGGGATGGAGATGAGGAGAGAGTGTCTTTAGTTTAGTGTTGTTTAATTTAGTGTGTTTCATTTTAGTTTTTAGAGAGAGGGAGGGAGGAAGGGGGAGGAAGAGGGGTGGGAGGGGAGGAAGGAGGGATGGAGTGTGGGAGGAAGGAAGAGAGGGGAAGAAAGTATTTTGTCTCATGTTGTGTAATTTAGTTTTAGTTTAGAGAGCGGGAGGGAGGGAGAGAGGGGGGGGTGGAAGGAGAAGGGGGGGGTGAAGGGAGAGAGAGGGTCTTTAATCTAGTTCAGTATCGTTTAGTTCAGTGTAGTTTAATTTCGGGAGGGGGAAGGGGAGGTAGGGAGAGAGGGAAGGAAAGGATGGGATAGAGGGTGAGGGAGAGAGAGTCTATAGTCTCGTTTAGTGCAGTTTAGAGAGGGAAGGAGTCAGGAAAGTCAAGAGTGTTTTATTGTCATACTAGACCAAGTGGGACCCGTTGGGTCCCGTCCCATCAACGCGCGGTTTATCGGGGAGCGGGCGGCATGTTGCGTCACACTCACACTAACCATCCTCCACACACACATACACACACTAACCAACCCTCACACACATTAACCACCCCCATTGATATTTTATTAATATTATTCATTCACTCCTTTTACCCCATGCCCCACCCTAACCACTCACGCATAGCCCCCAACTCACAGACACGGCTAGAGAGGGAGGGGGGACATAGAGAGGGACACAGAGGCACAGAGAAGGACACAGAGGCACAGAGAGGGACACAGAGGCACAGAGAGGGGCACAGAGAGGGGCACAGAGAGGGAGACAGATGCACAGAGAGGGACACAGATGCACAGAGAGGGACACAGAGATGGACACAGATGCACATAGAGGGACACAGAGAGGGGCACAGAGAGGGACACAGAGGCACAGAGAGGGTCACAGAGGCACAGAGAGGGTCACAGAGGCACAGAGAGGGACACACAGGTACAGAGAGGGACACAGAGAGGGAGACAGAGGCACAGAAAGGGACACAGAGAGGGAGACAGATGCACAGAGAGGGAGACAGATGCACAGAGAGGGACACAGAGGCACGGAGAGGGTCACAGATGCACATAGAGGGACGCAGAGAGGGGCACAGAGAGGGACACAGAGGCACAGAGAGGGACACAGAAGCACAGAGAGGGACACAGATGCACATAGAGGGACACAGGGAGGGACACAGAGACACAGGGAGGGACACAGAGGCACAGGGTGGGACACTGAGGCACAGGGAGAGACACAGAGGCACAGAGACACAGAGAGGGACATGGTGGCATAGAGAGACACAGAGGCACAGAGAGGGACACAGAGGCACAGAGGCTTTAAAATGTGGCTTTTGCAAATGTGGCTTTGCCAACTGCGGCTTTGGCAGCTGCGGCTTTGGTAGCTGCGGCTTTGGTAGCTGCGGCTTTTTGCAACAGTGGCTGGAAGGAATAAACGCTTTATTAGGTCCGACCGTGTTTACTGCAATATTCAGGTTGACCAAAGAGTTTCACATCAGTGCAGGTACTAATTTGATACATACAACGGTACACAGACCTAACAATGCATACATAAACTGTTTACAGCCCCCCCTCAGGGGGGCTCAAAAATGCTCGGGAGTAGAAATAGGTTTGATCATGACTTAAAGGAGTCGATGGTGGGGGCAGTTCTGATGAGGAGCGAGATGCTGTTCCACAGTCTAGGTGCTGCAACCACAAAAGCACGGTCATCCCTGAGCTTAAACCTAGACCGCGGGATAGTCAGTCGCCCCAAGTCGGCCGACCCGAGGGACCTGGAGGTAGAATGGTGGGTTAGAATATTTTTGATATGGGGGGGGGGGGGGGGCAAGCCCGTTAAGGGCTTTGCATACGTATAAGAGGAGCTTAAAGTTGATTCTGTACCATACTGGGAGCCAGTGGAGAGAGGCCAGGGGTCCCTTTTACGGGTGCCCGTCAGAAGTCTCGTTGCGGCGTTTTGGACCAATTGCAGGCGGGACAGGGATGATTGGCTGATGCCAGTGTATAGGGAGTTGCAGTAGTCAAGGCGGGAGGAGATGAATGCGTGGATGCTTTTTTCTAGGTCGTCGAATTTGAGAAATTATTTGATTTTAGCCATCGTGCGAAGCTGGAAGAAACCAGCTTTTACCACAGAGTTCACTTGCTTGTCAAACTTTAATGCGGAGTCAAATATCACGGCAAGGTTTTTGACGTGCGGTTTGACTAATGAAGTTAGGCTTCCAAGGCTGCCTGTTATAGTTTTGATGGAGTCGGAGGGGCCGAGAAGGATGACCTCAGACTTAGAAACATAGAAACATAGAAATTAGGTGCAGGAGTAGGCCATTCAGCCCTGCACCGCCATTCAATATGATCATGGCTGATCATCCAACTCAGTATCCCGTACCTGCCTTCTCTCCATACCCTCTGATCCCCTTAGCCACAAGGGCCACATCCAACTCACTCTTAAATATAGCCAATGAACTGGCCTCAACTACCCTCTGTGGCAGAGAGTTCCAGAGACTCACCACTCTCTGTGTGAAAAAAGTCTTTCTCATCTCGGTCTTAAAGGATTTCCCCCTTATCCTTAAGCTGTGACCCCTTGTCCTGGACTTCCCCAACATCGGGAACAATCTTCCTGCATCTAGCCTGTCCAACCCCTTAAGAATTTTGTAAGTTTCTATAAGATCCCCTCTCAATCTCCTAAATTCCAGAGAGTATAAACCGAGTCTAATCCAGTCTTTCTTCATAAGACAGTCCTGACATCCCAGGAATCAGTCTGGTGAACCTTCTCTGCACTCCCTCTATGGCAATAATGTCCTTCCTCAGATTTGGAGACCAAAACTGTACGCAATACTCCAGGTGTGGTCTCACCAAGATCCTGTACAACTGAAGTAAACCTCCCTGCTCCTGTACTCAAATCCTTTTGCTATGAAAGCTAACATACCATTCGCTTTTTTCACTTGCCTGCTGCACCTGCATGCCTACTTTCAATGACTGGTTGTACCATGACACTCAGGTCTCGCTGCATCTCCCCTTTTCCTAATCGGCCACCATTTAAATAATAGTCTGCAGTTTCCTGTTTTTGCCACCAAAGTGGAATAACCTCACATTTATCCACAATTATACTGCATCTGCCAACATTTGCCCACTCACCCAGCCTATCCAAGTCACCTTGCAGTCTCCTAGCATCCTCCTCACAGCGAACACTGCCCCCCAGCTTAGTGTCATCCGCAAACTTGGAGATATTGCCTTCAATTCCCTCATCCAGATCATTAATATATATTGTAAACAGCTGGGGGGTCCCAGCACTGAGCCCTGCGGTACCCCACTAGTTACTGCCTGCCATTGTGAAAAGGACCCGTTTTACTCCTACTCTTTGCTTCTTGTTTGCCAGTCCAGTTCTCTATCCACATCAAATACTGAACCCCTAATACCGTATGCTTTAAAGTTTGTATACTAATCTCTTATTGTGGGACCTTGTCGAAAGCCTTCTGGAAGTCCAGATATTACCACATCCACTGGTTCTCCTTATCCACGCTACTAGTTACATCCTCGTAAAAATTCCACAAGATTCGTCAGACATGATTTACCGTTTTGTAAATCCATGCTGACTTTGTCCAATGATTTCACCACTTTCCAAATGTGCTGCTATCCCATCTTTAATAACTGACTCTAGCAGTTTCCCCACTACCGATGTTAGACTAACTGGTCTGTAATTCCCCGTTTTCTCTCTCCCTCCCTTCTTAAAAAGAGGGGTTACATTTGCTACCCGCCAATCCTCATGAACTACTCCAGAATCTAAAGAGTTTTTGAAAGATTATCACTAATGCATCCACTATTTCCTGAGCTACTTCCTTAAGTACTCTGGGATGCAGCCTATCTGGCCCTGGGGATTTATCGGTCCTTTCATCTATTCAATTTACCCAACACCACTTCCCGACTGACCTGGATTTCACTCAATTTCCTCCTTTGACCCAGAGTCCCCCTGCTATTTCAGGCAGATTATTTATGTCTTCCTTAGTGAAGACGGAACCAAAGTAGTTATTCAATTGGTCCGCCATATCCTTGTTCCCCATGACCACTCACCTGTTTCTGACTGCAAGGGACCTACATTTGTTTTAACTAACCTCTTTCTCTTCACATATCTATAAAAACTTTTGCAGTCAGTTTTTTAATGTTCCCTGCCAGTTTTCTTTCATAATCTATTTTTCCTTTCCTAATTAAGCCCTTTGTCCTCCTCTGCTGGTCTCTGAATTTCTCCCAGTCCTCTGGCATGCTGCTTTTTCTGGCTACTTTGTACGCATCATCCTTTGCTTTGATACTATCCCTGATTTCCCTTGTTATCCACGGATGCACTACCTTCCCCGATTTATTCTTTTGCCAAACTGGGATGAACAATTTTTGTAGTTCATCCATGTAGTCTTTAAATGTCTTCCATTGTATATCCACCGTCAACCCTTTTAGAATTAATTGCCAGTCAATCTTGGCCAATTCACGTCTCATACCCTCAAAGTACCTTTCTTTAAGTTCAGAACCATTGTTTCTGAATTTAACAATGTCACTCTCCATCCTAATGAAGAACTCAACCATAATTATGGTCACTCTTGCCCAAGGGGGCACGTACAACCAAGACGGCTAATTACCCCTTCCTCATTACTCAAAACCCAGTCTAAAATTAGCCTGCTCTCTCGTTGGTTCCTCTACATGTTGATTTAGATAACTATCCCGCATACATTCCAAAAAATCCTCTTCCTCAGCACCCCTGCCAATTTGATTAACCCAATCTATATGTAGATTGAAGTCACCCATTATAACTGTTTTGCCTTTGTCGCACGCATTTCTAATTTCCTGTTTGATAACATCCCCAACTTCTCTGCTACTGTTAGGTGGCCTGTACACAACACCCACCAGCGTTTTCTGCCCCTTAGTGTTTTGTAGCTCTACCCATACCGATTCCACATCCTCCAGGCTAATGTCCTTCCTTTCCATTGCGTTAATCTCCTCTCTAACCAGCAACGCTACCTCACCTCCTTTTCCTTTCTCTCTATCCCTCCTGAATATTGAATATCCCTGGATGTTCAGCTCCCAGCCTACGTCACCCCTGGAGCCATGTCTCCGTGATCCCAACTATATCATAATCATTAATATCTATCTGCACGTTCAACTCGTCCACCTTATTACGAATACTCCTTGCATTGAGACACAAAGCCTTCAGGCTTGTCTTTACAACGCACTTACCCCTGAATACAATTTTGCTGAAAAGTGGCCCTTTTTTGATTTTTGCCCTGGTTTTGTCTTGCCTGCCACTTTTACTTTTCACCTTGCTACCTAATGCTTCTACCCTCATTTTACACCCTCCTGCCTCTCTGCTCTTGTACCCATGCCCTGCCACATTAGTTTAAATCCTCCCCGACAGCCCTAGCAAACACTCCCCCAAGAACATTGGTTCCATTCCAATCCAGGTGCAAACCGTCCTGTTTGTACCTGGTCCAACCTCCCCCAAACTGGTCCCAGTGCCCTAAAAATTTGAATCCCTCCCCCTTGCACCACTTTTCAAGCCACGTATTCATTTGCATTATCCTCCTATTTCTACTCTGACTGGCCCGTGGTACTGGTAGTAATCCGGAGATTACTACCTTTGAGGTCCTACTTTTAAGTTTATCTCCTAGCTCCCTAAATTCACCTTGTAGGACCCTCATCCCTTTTTTTACCTATATCGTTGGTGCCAACATGCACCACGACAACTGGCTGTTCACCTCCCCCTCCAGAATGTTCTGCAGCCGTTCAGTGACATCCCTGACCTTTGCACCAGGGAGGCAACATACCATCCTGGAGTCTCGTTTGCGGCCGCAGAAACGACTATTCTATTCCCCTGACAATTGAATCCCCTATTACTATTGCCCTTCCCCTCTTTTTTCCCCCCTCATGTGCTGCAGAGCCACCCATGGTGCCATGAACCTGGCTGCTGCTGCATTCCCCTGATGAGCCATCTCCCTCAACAGTATCCCAAAATGGTATACCTTGTTTAGGAGGGAGATGAACCGCAGGGGACTCCTGCACTACCTGCCTACTGCTTTGCTGGCTATTGGCCACCCGTTCCCTTCCTTGTCCTCTTACCGTTTGCCTGCGGTGTGAACCAACTCACTGTACGTGCTATCCACGACTTTCCTCCGCATCGTGGATGCTCCAGTATGAATCCAGCCGCAGTTCCAATCGTTCAATGCGGTCTGCCAGGAGCTGCAGCTGGACACACTTCCTGCAAACATAGTCACCAGGGACACCGACCATCTCCCTGATCTCCCACATGTTGCAGGCTGAACAAACCACGGGCCAATCTCTACTGCCATACCTTACTCCCAAACTACACTGTATTAAATATTAAAAAACACAAAAACTTATCCTTAAAACTTTACTACTAAATACTGAATCCTTAACTCCCAGAAGGCAGAAATGTAAAATTGTAAACCCGGGGTTGCACCCAATCAGCTGCTTCCTCGGGTCCTCTTCCACCAATCAGCGGCTTCCTCAAAAAAAAACAAAAAAAAACCCACTTCTCCAAATGGAACGTTATGGATTTTGGTAAGCCTCTGCAAAAACAAGCCCCGCGCTCGATTTTTAACCTTACCGGTCGGGTGTCGCTCCTCCCCCTCCTCTTCTTCCAACGGCTCCTGTGGGCCTCTGGAAAAACAGCCCCGCGCTCGATTTTTTAAGCTTACCGTCGGGTGTCGCTCCTCCCCCTCCTCTTCTTCCAACGGCTCCTGTGGGCCTCTGGAAAAACAAGCCCCGCGCTCGATTTTTAACCTTACCGGTCGGGTGTCGCTCCTCCCCCTCCTCTTCTTCCAACTGCTCCTGTGGGCCTCTGGAAAAACAAGCCCCGCGCTCGATTTTTAACCTTACCGGTCGGGTGTCGCTCCTCCCCCTCCTCTTCTTCCAACGGCCCCTGTGGGCCTCTGGAAAAACAAGCTCCGCGCTCGATTTTTAACCTTACCGGTCGGGTGTTGCTCCTCCCCATCCTCTTCTTCCAACGGCTCCTGTGGGCCTTGCTCTCGTTTAGTTCGAGGAAGCTCTGGGCCATCCAATACTTTTAAGTCATCGTGGCAGTGCATGTGGCTGTTTAAATTAGACTGGTTGTTGGGCTTCAGGGGGAGATAGAGTTGTGTATTTTCTGCATAGCAATGGAAGGAAACGCCGTGCCTTTGAATGACTTGGCCTAAGGGGAGCATATACAGGGAGAAGAGAATGGAGCCTAGGATGGAACCTTGTGGATCCCCGCAGCAGAGGCTAGCTGGGGAGGAGAAAGAGTTGTCCATGTTAGGAGAGAAACTTCTACCTTTGAGGTAGGAGATGAACCAGCTCAGGGCAGTGCCATCAATACCAACCCCGTAGGATGGTGTGGTCGACAGTATCAAATGCTGCGCTGAGGTCGAGAAGGAGCAGGATTGCAGTCGCCGGAGTTGATGGCGAGAAGGAGGTCATTGTGTACCTTCAAAAAGGCAGACTGTGCTGTGGTGGGCCCTGAAACCTGATTGGAAACTTTCCAGGATGGAATTTTGGTGTAGATAAGGCATTAATTGGTCCAGAATTAACTTTTCAAGGACTTTTGAGAAAGGCAGGTTTGAAATAGGTCCGTATTTACTAGGCAAGGCGGGGTCTAGATTAGTTTTTTTCAGGAGGGGCTGGAAACAGGTTGGAACAGTGCCAGTGGCCAGAGAACTGTTGATGATAGAGAGGATGCTGGGACCGACTATTGTAATCACATCCTTCAGAAGGGCAGAGGGATCAATGTCAGGGGGGCAGGTTGCAGGTTTCATAGTGGAGACCAGCTTTACAAGGGGGGATAGAGTAACGGGTTGGAAGCAGTCTAATTTAGACCAATGAGACAGCTAGGTCACGGATGGGAGGGGAAATATTCGTTCTAAAGCCCTCAACTTTATTGGTGAAAAAAGTAGAGAATTCTTCGCACTTGGCAGGGGACCCAGCTAAGCTGGTACTGGGGGCGGGACATATGATAGAGGTAATAGTACTAAATAGGACCTGGGAATTGTGAGCGTTTTCAGAAATAAGGTCGAAAAGTATTGTATTCTGGCAGATTTTACTTCTTCCTGGTATTTGAGAAGATTGTTTCTCAGAAATTCGAAGGAAATTTGGAGCTTATCAGATTTGTACTTCCGTTCTGATTTTCTGCACTCTCTTCTTAGGGCTCTGGTGGTGTCATTGATCCAGGGCCAGCCTTTAGGCGCAGGCTTTTTAATTTTAAGAGGAGCAACAGAATCCAGGATGGAAGAACAAGTGGTATTGAATAAAAGAATGAGATCGTCAGTGCTGAGATGGGGGGGGGGGGGGGGTGAAGCCTCGATGGTGCAAATGTCGGGAGCAGCTAATGCGCGCGATCACACAAGCGCGCCGAGATCACACTTTGGGGTGTTTCAGCGCTCTCCGAGATTCGTTCCATCCACACGTAAACTAAATCTTCGCGGAGCCAGGGCCTGTCGCGTAAATGATGGCTAAGTGGGACACCCTGGCGCGGCACAACGTCTCACCTCCAACAGCAGCAGAAGCAGGCAAGCGATCGCCGAGGTCAGCCTAGGCCGTTGCGGTCCGGATCCGCCCCCACTCCTACTCCCAGAGCGGGGCCAAGACGATTGGAGATAGACACAAAATGCTGGAGTAACTCAGCGGGACCGGCAGCATCTCTGGAGAGAAGGAATGGGTGACATTTCGGGTCATATAGAACAGAAACATAGAAAATAAGTGTAGGAGGTGGCCATTCGGCCTTTCGAGCCAGCACCGTCATTCATTGTGATCATGGCTGATCGTCCGCTATCAATAACCCCTGCCTGTCTTCTCCCCATATCCCTTGACTCCACTAGCCCCTAGAGCTCTATCCAACTCTCTCTTAAATCCATCCAGTGATTTGGCCTCCACTGCCCTCTGTGGCAGGGAATTCCATAAATTCATAACTCTCTGGGTGAAAATTTTTTTTCTCACCTCAGACTTAAATGACCTCCCCTTTATTCTGTTACCCCTGGTTCTGGACTCGCCCAACATTGGTACATTTTTTCCTGCATCTAGCTTGGTCCAGGTCCTTTTATATTTGTAGGTACACAAAAGCTGGAGAAACTCAGACGGGTGCTGCAGCATCCTAAGGAGCGAAGTGAGATAGGCGACCGTTTCGGGTCGAGACCCTTCTTCAGATGGTTCAGGGTTCAGGGAAACGGGAGATATAGGACGGTGATGTGGAGAGATAAGGAACAATTGTGTTGGAAAAGATATGCAAAAAAGTTCACGTAGTGATAAGGGGAACAGCCATTGTAAGTGTTTGTGGTGTGAAAATGAGAAGCTGGTGCGACTAGGGTGGGGGGAGAGATAGAGATAGTGGGAATGCCAGGGCCCAGGGCTGAGGGAGAGGTGGGAAGGGGAGGAAGGAGACAGCAAGGGTTAACAGAAATTGAGAAAAATTCAAATATTCAAGCCCAAAGGATGCAGACTCCCCTAGCGGAGGAATATGAGGGTTGTGTTCCTCCAGCTTGCGGTGTTGCTCACTCTGGCCGTGGAGGATGGCCCAGAGATCCGAGAGGTTCGGATGTGGAATGGGAGAGGGGGGTTGTAGTTTAGAGTTGAGAGTTGCTGAGCCACGGGGGAGGTCGGTGTTCGGTTATTGCGGACCGATGATAGCGGAGGTGTTCGGCGAAGCGATCGCCAAGGCCTCCGCTTGGTCTCACCGATATAGTATCATCTGGCATCTGGTAGGCAGCGGATGCTGTAGATGAGGTTGGAGGAGGTGCAGGTGATCCTTGTCGGACTGAAGGATACTGCTAGGGTCCTGAAAGGAGTGGAGGGGGGAGGTGAAGGGACACAAGTGTTGCATTTCTTCGGTTGCAAGGAAGGTGCCCGGGGGAAGGGGTAGAGTGGGAGGGGAGGGAAAGAATGGAAACAAGGGAGTTGCGGAGGGAGCGGTCTTTGCGGAAGGCAGGACGGGGGGGAGATGGGAAGATGTGGCGGGTTGGAGGGGTCAAGTTGGAGGTGGCGAAATGGCGGAGGATATATGTGTATTTGCCGGCTGGTGGTGTGAAAGGTGAGGACCAGGGGGACTCTGCCCTGTTTGCGAGTGGGGGAATGGGGAGCGAGGGCAGTGTTGCGGGGTATGGAGGAGACCTTGGTGCGAGCCTCATCAATAGTGGGGGAGGGGAATCCCCGTTCTCTGAAGAATGAGGCCATTTGTGATGACCTGGTGTGGAACACCTCATCCTGGGAGCAGATGCGGCGTAGACGGAGGAATTTATAATTGTATATGTTTCTATAAGATGCCCCCTCATCCTTCTATACTCCAGTGAATACAAGCCTAGTCTGTAGAAGAGTCTCCACCCAAAACAACATCCATTCCTTCTCTCCAGGGATGCTGCGGGTCCCGCTGAGTTACTCCTGCATTTTGTGTCTATCTTCAAATGACGTTACGCGCTCCAGACGGCTGTGCGGACACATGATGACGCGCGTGACTGTCGCGCATCAGTCACTACCGGCCTGTCCCGTAAATGACAGCCAAGTGGGACAGGCCCCTCAGAGAACTTACTGGCAATCAATGAGTTTATGTAGCGGGAGTAGCGAACAGGGAGATGAGATTTTGAGGGAGAGAAGGGCAGAGATGCATCAAATATAATTGCACTATGATCTGTACAAGTGAGTAACAGAAGCAGGCAGATATGGCGTGGTTACATAGATCTGCTTTGCCTTGTTCTTCTTTGTGTTGATAACGTGTTATCGCGAAAAAAACCAACAACAATGCATGCAGGGAAGCATTTTTGAATATGTCTGGAAATTACCATAAATTCCAGGAAATTTGGGATTATATTTAAGGTCATTTTTTTTTTTGAGATTGTGGACGCACTGGAACCTGGACGGACCTTAGTTGTTTGGTTAGTTTAGAGTTACAGCGGGAGGAATCAGGCCGTTTGGACAACCGAGTCCACGTCCGTACCGCGATCCCCGCACAATACATTTTCCTACGAACAAATTTCAATTCTACCAAGCCATTAACCTACAAACTTGAACGTCTTTGGAGTTGTGGGAGGGAAACCAGTGAACATGAAGAAAACAAAAAAACCACGCAGGTCGTGGGGAGAACGTACAAACCCTGTACAGAGACCACACATAGCCTATTTTCTATGCTTCTATGGGATAAGGGGAGAAGGTAGGCACGGGTTATTAATTGGGGATGATCAGCCTCGAAGGGCCGAATGGCCTCCTCCTGCACCTATTTTCTATGTTTCTACGTCTATGTTTCTATAGTCAGGATCAAACCCGGGTCTCTGGCGCTGTGAGGCAGAAACTCCAGTATTTACAGATTCAAAATTGTCTATATCTGCACATCTTTTCTACATTAGAGAAGTCTGCTATTACATCTCTCATTGCAGGACATCCAGGGTATAAAATAGGGCGTCACAGTGGACGCAGCGGAGAGATGCTTGCCTCAGCTGTGATGGACCAGCCTTCATGCACTTGTGGACCCAGGAAGTGACTTTATAAATTCATAAGTTCTAGGGAACGGATTCTGAATAGTGGGTGTCAGGGGTTTATGGCGAGAAGGCAGGAGAATGTGGTTAAGAGGGAATGATAGATCCAGTCAAGGTAGATAGGAGGAGTGGACTCGATGGGCTGATAGCTAATTTGCAACTATCTATATTACTAAAATCTTGTTTGATGTGTTGTGTGTTATGTATACGTGTGTTGACTTTTTGTGTGTTTGTTGTGTGTGAGTGTGAGTGTATATTTGTGTTAACTTATGTATATGTATGATTGTGTTTGTATAGTGTGTAATCTGTGTGTATGTATTGTG
>CM069170.1:12688192-12798652 GCA_035221665.1 Okamejei kenojei | reverse complement strand
TTGTACATTATTACAAGGGTAAGGGCTAGTGGTATAGATTTCAGTTTTTTAATTTTTCTTTATTGTTTCCAAATACGTATTCCACTTTCTTTATCGGGTTTTCACTATAGTTTTCTTACCTATATTAATTTTAGCAAATATTATTGAACTGATTTCAATAAGGGAACAATCTTCTTTTTCATATTTAACAATTTGGTTGGTTATCTGTCTCTTCTAACCAAAAATTCATATTTTTAATATTAATGCCCAGTAATCAAACTAAAGTTTGGTAGTGCCTAAACCTCCATTTATTTTTTAATTGTACACAAAATGTTTTTTATTTATTCTAGGGCTTTCTAATCCCCAAATACAGTTAGTAAAAGGGGGTCCACCTTCTTAAAGAAATTTTTAAGGAGATATATCAGAAAATTAATGGGAAAAGATATAATATTGTGGAAGAAAGGATAAATCATTTTTCTAATTAATTTACCTAACATTGAAATGGGTAGTGTTTTCCAATATAAATATTCTTATTTTACTTTATTCAATAATAGTGGGAAGTTAGATTTTAAATAAAGAACTCAAATCTTTTCGTTAATACATTCCAAGATATAAATTTTTTCATTTGTTTTTAAACGGAAAGTGTTGTACTATGTGTAATTATTTACCGTTATTGGCATAAGTTCACTTTTATTCCAATTGCTACTAATCCTGCAAAGATCCGATTCAGTTATTAATGTTATCCAAATTTTGGTACTAATTTCTGGTTTGGTGATATTAAAGTAATACTCTCCGCGTATAAGGAAATTTTATTTTTTAGTATCTCTAGTATTCATACCCATATATTTTCAGGATGTGATCTCACCCTCTGAGCTAAAGTTCTATTGCAAGTTGAACAGTAGGGGGGGGCCCCCCCCCCCCCACCCCCCCCCCCCCCCCCCCCCCCGGATTACAAGTGCATACCTTGTCTACAGCCTCCTCGAGGATAAATTGCATTTAGTTGATACACATTTGATTGTTCTTATTTAGCTGTTGGGTTACCTTATAATACTTGAAAATCTGAAATACATCTATTTCAAACTTATTTGAAATCTAATTATTCAACAAAAACAAGCTGAAAGACAAAACGAAATAAAAATGAACATACTGGTTGTTACAACGAGAAAAACCTCTCCTCAATGAAATCCGGGCTCTATCTTTGACTGTAATCATTCCAATATAACTGCAAAATTAGTTATTAGTAACATAATAATGAATTTAATTACTAATAGTGCTACAGTATAATTTTGATTTTATTAGTTATTATATTTTAGTATATTACGTGATTAGTGAAAATACCACAGTGTGATATTACTTTGTCTTAGTTATTTGTAATTAGAAATGTAGTTATACAATTATTAGTATGCATGTGCGGTTTTCCGATCCACATATGTCTCCAGCTTCATCCAGCGAGTATCCCTTCCCTCCGGACCTTGGAAAAGTCCTTTTATAAAGTCCTGTAGATTCTTGTTACAGACCATTGAACGTCAGGTATATTCGATGATAAGGCCTTCTCAGGTCTTAATCTTACGGGGCCAAAGTCCAGTGTTCCCAGGATGGAGAAGAAATATTCCGGTTAGTTAACAAGTAACTCTTAAAGTAGCTGGGTAAATAGGCCATATTCAAATTTTCCATCCCACCCTCAAGGAGGTACGTTTATAGATTATTTATAATGGTACTTTTCGGTTCCTGGGGAACTTTGCTGGGTTAATCTCGGTATATAACTGATCCTTTCGTCACCTATGCATAAATACAAGGTTCTGGTTTCTCAATAGTTTTTTGCGATTTATCTCCTCAAGACGTTTAGGTCCAGATTGTACCACTTTATAATCAATTTGTCCTTGGGGGGGCCAGAATTATGTCTTGTGGTGTCTCCTCACTCTATGTGCACGGGCTTGTCACACGGCTTTTTGTTCCATAGCATACACATAAAGCACTTTTGCAGTAGGTTCGCAAGTAAATTTCGGGGGGTCTTTCCTCTTTCTCTACGGCCCTTCAGGAGATACGCGCACATTGACTTAGGTTTTTTGGTATTCTGCTGGTGCATCCATCTAGTTCGCAGGAAATTTCATACGGAGCTTATGCCGTGCAGTAAGTCCGTTCAGACTGTTCATTTTCGTGTAACCAGCTGTGCGTAGTTCCCAGCCACATTGTCAAGCGAGTCTTCAAAGGCATTTGCTTGCCCAGCCGTCTCGTTGATCCAGTACCTTTCCACAGGAATTTCAGCCTTTTTTTCCCAAGTTGGTTTTCACTCCTTTTCCTATCTTATCCAATGATTCCTTTGCCATTCCCGTCATGTCATTTCTGTGAGTGTTCTTTTCTTCAGGTCTTCCAAATATTTTATTAGCCTTGTTATTAATATTGAATTGTTTCAAGCTTTGTATTCTTTCATTTCAGTAATTTTTCATCTGTGGTTTTTAGTTTCCTCCTTTAAACCAGCAATTTGTCACGTGAAAAATAACAGTTTTAAGTTCTCCACTTTCCGTTTTTTTCGCTGTTATTTTCGACCCACTCTTCTGGGAGTGATGGTCTCTACTCTGGTGTCCGAGGGCTATCAGGTCAGTGCCTTACTTCTGCCGTCTCTGGCAGGTTTCATCTCATTTTCGAATTTTCGTTGGGTTGCGTGTGTGTAAAGACATAACTAAAACGTCGTCGCGCCCTGATGAGTCACTCACAACAATCGGTGCAGAGACGGCAGGACAGGCCCGGCAGGCAGAGGATAGGTCCATCTAATCCCCGTGTGTTTTTTCCCATTTTTATAGCGCGGCGAGCTGGGTGGCGGTATCCTCTAGCCCTCCCATAGCGCCACCGGGGAAAAGAGTTGTTTGTGTTCACAAAATGATTATGGCTGTCAGGGGGCTGTGGCGACCGAAATGTTTGCCTCGCCTTTTTTAAACGAGTATTGTGCTCACAAAGTGGATTTTGGTAGTCAAGGTGGGCCGGGGCCCATTCTTCTGCCCGCTCTTTTCAACAGAGTTTGTGTTCACAAAATGGCTTTGGGTTGTCGGTGGCTGCTTGCTGCCCAATGGTTTGCCTCGCCTTGTTGTACCATAAATTTTGGGTTTCACAGTGCAAATGAGTTAAGGAAGTTTGATTGTCAGGTTGGCTGTTGCTTGTTGCCCAATTGTTTGCCTCGCCTTTTTAGAAAAAAATTTGTGTTTATAAAATAATTTGATTGTCAGGTGGCTGCTTGCTGCCCAATTGTTTGCCTCCCTTTTTAAAAAAAAAAAGGTTTGTTGATAAAATGAATTTTGTTTGCAGGTTGATGCTTGCTGCCCATTGTTTCCTCACCTTTTTGGAAGATGTTTTGTGTGACAAAATGGATTTTAATTGTCCAGTGCTGCAGCACAATTGTTTTGCCTCGCCTTTTAAAGAGTTTTGTGTTCACAAAATGGATTATGTTGTCAGGGAGGCTGCTGCTGCCCAATGTTTACGTCGCCTTTTTTTTTAAGTTTGGTGTTCCTAATGAATTTTGGTTTCAGTGGCTGCTTGCTGCCCAATTGTTTGCCTCGCCTTTAAAAAAAAAGTTTGTGTTTTAAAATAAATTTTGATTGTCATTGCTAGTCCAAGATGTTTCCTGGGCTTTGCTTTTAAAATCGTTGCAACAGTTGGCCTTCCACCCTGAACATTCGCCCACAATTCACCCAGCTTCAGGTTTCCGGGGGTCAACATCTCCGTTTGACCTCATCCGGAACCCACAACCACATCCCCTCACTGATCAAGAAGGCTTCACCAGCTCTCTTCTTATGAGGAGACTTAAGAGTCCCCTGTTCCAGATTCTAGTGAACGTCTACCGCTGCACCATCGAGAGCATCCTTACCAACTGCATCACAGTATGGTATGGCAACTGCACTGTCGCCGACCGGAAAAGCATCTGCAGAGGGTGGTGAAGATCGCCCAACGCATCACAGGCTCCTCACTCCCCTCATTGAGTCTGTCCATAGTAATCGTGCCGGCGCGGGCGCCACAGCATCTTCAGGGACAGCTCACACCCAACCACAGACTGCTTACCGTCCTCCCATCGGGAGACGCTAAGGTCCCTCCGCTGCCGGACCAGCAGAGATCATAGAGAGATAGTATTGAACAGCTTCTTCCCTGCTGGCTGTCACACTTCTCAATGCTGCACCTCAATGACTGCCTGTTTCCACCCCTCACCCCCCCGGACTATCCAATCACCAGCAAATTGCACGGACACCACTGTATATGTATATGTATTACTTGTTTATTCGTAAGTTCGCCCTTCGGAGATACCAACTGCTTTTCGTTGTCTCTGTATTGTACACTGCACAATGACAATAAAGATTGAATTGAATGTCTATACTAGCCCTCCGGTAACCAGTACCTTCGGCCCGCAACAACCATACTAGCGCAAAAGAAAGCCCCCCCCCCCCCCCCTCTGGCGAGCAATATTGGAATTGGTGGAGAGGTGGAATATTGCATTGGTGACCAGCCTTCCCATTTGATGCTGGGAATAAAAGCAAAATTATGCCAATAACGGAACAAAATCCGTCTACACTTCAACAATTCCCTTTTAAAATCACCTATGAACTTTAAATATCTTGGAATCTATGTGACCAGGAAATATACTTCTCTATTCAAATCAAAATTTCCTCTTTTAGTTACTAAATTACACAGACACATCCAATTTTGGAAAACACTTCCCATCTCACTAGTTGGTAGAATTAATGCTATAAAGATGATCTTTCTCCTACAACTATTATACTTATTCCAATCAATATATCTTCCAAAAATGTTTTTTTTTTAAATCGATTCAATTATTACTAATATTATTTGGGATTATAGGACCCATAGAATAAACAAAATACATCTATGTCTAAGGCTGAGGGAGGATTAGCTTTACCAAACTTTCTATTTTATTATTGGGCGGTTAATATTAAATGTATAACCTTCTGGCTGGATGACACTGATCAGCAGCCAGATTGGCTAAAGATGGAGAAGGAGGATTGTTTACCTTCTGACATAGGCTCGATTCTTTTAGCTCCAATAAATATGAATTAAAAAAACACATGAAGCAAACCTGATTATACATAGATGTTATCCGATTTCTGGAAAACAACTAAAAATATTACTTTGGTGTAATTTATCTTCGTCATCCCTATTGCAATAACCCTTCTTTAAAACCGTCTGTTTTAGATCGAGGATTTGTTCAATGGAAAACTCATGGAATTAAAATGGTGGGAGACCTTTATCAAAAGGGGACCTTCCTCTCTTTTCAGGAATTATAGCAGAAGTACGAATTACATGTTAATAATATTTTTAGATATTTACAACTTAGAGATTATGTAAAATTACACATGCAAGATTATAGATTTAGGGGCCCAGAAATCCTTGAAGAATGTCTGAACCGACATCCCAACACAAATAATCTAATATCTTATATTTGCAATACCCTTTCAGATACTGACATTCCATCATCAGAGTCATATAGACGAGCATGGGAAGATGAATTGGCTCAACCCATAATGAAAGACATATGGGATGAAAGTTTACAATATATACATCACTGCTCATTAAACACTAGACATTCTTTAATACAGTTTAAAATATTACATAGATTACACTATTCGAAGACAAAATTAAATAGGATCTTCCCAAGCACTTCCCCTATATGTGATAAATGTCAATTTCAAGAAGCCAATTGAACATACTTTTGTAACTTATATAAAAAGCAATTTTTTAAAATTATCTCTAAAGTTATCAATAATCAACTGGACCCAGATCCAAAATTAATAATATTAGGATTATCAGAACATACCACAAACTTTACGATACGTCAGAGACACTTTCTTGACAGTTTAATAACTGTGAAAAAATTAATACTTAAATTTTGGAAAAAAACAGCAACCCCCACAATTAAAATGTGGATTACGGAAATGACCGAAACCTTGCATTTGGAAAAAAAAGATTTGTCTTAATTGACAAACCAGAACTATTTTCTAGAATATGGTCTCCATTTATTGAATTTAAAAAAAAGTAAACTGGTTTAACACAAAATTAAAGTCACAACCTGAGTCTTCTCAATATCTCCCGGATCTATCACCGCAATCTTTATATTTGTAATCTCCTTTCTTTCTTGCTTTTTTTCTCTCTAGTTTCACTTATCTCTTTCTTTCTTTTCTTTAAAAAAACTTTAAAAAATTCAAGCTATGTAAGAACTCCGTAACCAGTTTGTCGTTTATTATCATTTGTACATATGCTTTTAATAAAAACATTATATAAATAATAATTAAATTAAATTAAAAAAATTATAAAATATGACACAAACATCCACCACAGCGGAATCCACATTCAAGTTCAATCATCTTCCTCGTTTGTTCACCTCTGGTCGGGGCAGTTGAACCCTCCGCAGTCGCCGCTGCTGACGGTCCGATGTCCGAAGGCGTCATGTCGGGATGACGGAAACTCCGGCACCGGGCGGATTGGAACACTCCGCAGCATGGAGCTCCCGAGTCTGCCTCTTCTTACCGGTGACCGCTGGGCTTCACGGTGTTAAATTCCACAGGCCCCGCGGTCGGAGCTCTCTGCAGGTGATCCGCGGCAAAGGATCGCAGGCTCCCCAATGTTAAAGTCCGCGCCGCGCCCGTGGCTTGAAGCGCGGGCCGGTCTTCAGGAAAGGCCGCACCACTCCACGTTGTTAGGCTGCAGAGGGGAACGGAGATACGACACGGAGAAAAATCGTAAGTGACTGAAAAAAAAAAAATCCCCCAATTCCCCCCCCCCCCCCCCCCCACGTAAAACAAACCAAAAAACACTAACACATACTTTTAAAACATACTTAAAATAATAAAAACAGTAGAAGGGACAGACTGTTGGCGAGGCAGCCAGTGCTGGTGGAGCCACCCGGTTGACACTGATTATTTGGGGGCCCACCTACATTTGTTTTGCTTAAAAAATACATTTATTTAATTAACGAGCAAAAGTCCTTGTTTAGCGCAGCTGGAGTTGCGGAAATCGAAGGGCAGAGATCGAGATCTCACCATTCAGAGTTGAGGGGGATCGGCCGGGGACGGGAAGCAGTAACTCCAGATTAATCCTAACGCCTTTCGTCAGCGGGATGACAGAGGAATGACAAAGAGATGGCCCACGATGGCGGATGTCTCCTTAATTTGGAGAATTTAATGTTCTTGACATTGGGCTGTAAGCTATGAGGTGCTGTTCCTCCAGTTTGAGTATCACCTCACACAGGCAATGGAGGAGTCCCAGGACAGAAATATCAGTGTGGGAGTGGGAAGAGGAGTTAAAATGGTTGGCAACCGGGAGATGCAGCAGGCCTTGATAGGGTATGTAGGGCCCACATGCTCTCTTGTCACAGTGGAAGCAGCTGCTCGCCGGCTTGGGCCCGCCAGTGCTGCTGCAACCCCCGCGAGCTGTCAAAAGCCTCACCACAGTATGGGCAGTTGTAGGGCTGGCGACTGGTGTGCACGCGCTGGTGAGACCGGGTGGTGGAGGCAGCTTGGAAGAGCGGGTGAAGGCTTGCCGCACAGGGTGCAGGTGTAGGGACTCTCGCCGGTGTGGGTGCGCTGGTGCTCGAGCAGGCTGTTGGATCCGGTGAAGCCTTTGCCGCACTGGACACAGATGTAGGGGCGCTCGCCGGTGTGGGTGCGCTGATGCACCAGCAGGCTGCTGGAGTGGGTGAAGCTCTTGCCTCACTGGGTGCAGGTGTAGGGACACTCACCGGTGTGGGTGCGCTGGTGCTCCAGCAGGTTGTGGGATTAGGTGAAGCCCTTGCCGCACTGTGCACAGGTGTAGGGGCGCTCACCTGTGTGGGTGCACTGGTGCCCCAGCAGGCTGCTGGAGTGGGTGAAACTCTTGCCGCACTGGGCGCAGGTGTACGGACGCTCGCCGTTATGGGTGCGCTGGTGCTCCAGCAGGTTGTGGGAGTAGGTGAAGTCCTTGCCACAATGGGCGCAGAAATAGGGGGCGCTCACTGGTGTGGGTACGTTGGTGCCTCAGCAGGCTGCTGGAGTGGGTGAAGCCCTTGCCGCACTGGACGCAGGTGTAGGGGCGCTCTCCAGTGTGGGCACGCTGGTGCTCCAGCATGGGCGCACTGGTGCCTCAGTGTGGGCTCCAACAGGCTGCTGGAGTGGGTAAAGCCCTTGCCGCAATGGGCACAAGTATATGGACGCTCGCCGGTGTGGGTGCGCTGGTGCTCCAGCAGCTTGGCGGTGTTGGTGAAGCCCTTGCCGCACTGGGCGCAGGTGTAAGGATGCTCGCCAGTATGGGTGCACTGATGCGCCAGCAGGATGCTGGATTGGGAGAAGTCCTTGCCACAGTAACTGCAGGTGTACGGCTTCTTGCCGGAGTGCACGCAGTTGTGCCGCAGCAGGCTGCTGTAGTGGGTGAAACTCTTGCCACACTCCGAGCAGTTGAAGGGGCGTTCTGCTGTGTGCACCCGCCGGTGGATCTCCAGCTGGCTCGGGTACTGCCAGGCCTTGCCACACACGTCACACTCATAACGCTTCTCCTCGTTGTGCTCCACGTGGTCCTCCATCGAAGCTCAGCCCGCACACCGAGCATTTGTGGGGGGGGGGGGGGGGGGGGGGGGGGGGGGTGCTTACCGGCACCCTGGTTGCCCTCAATGGCCGCTCACGTCCCCGCCTCTCCTTCCACAGCAACGGCTCCTAGACCCTGCAGGAGGGGAACACAGAGGGTCACAATTTGGCAAGCAGGACATTACTAACACATATTGGGTGAGTTTAGGGCGGAGGAAACCGTTATATAATTCTGCGCAGCACACTGCTGCAGTGGTACAGTTGCTGCCTCACCGCCAGAGACCCGGGCTCGATCCTGACTATGGGTGCTGTCTGTGCGAAGTTTATACGCTCTCCCCTTGATCTGCGTGGATTTTTACTCCTTGTGCTCCGGTTTCCTCCAATATTTCAAAGACGTTCAGGGTTGTAGATTAATCGGCCTCTGCTAAATTATTAAATTGTCCCTAATGTGCGTAGGATAGTGCTAGTGTATGGGGTGATCGCTGGTCGGCACAGTCTCCAAGTGCCGAAAGACCTGTTGTTTCAACGCTGCATCTCTAAACAAAACTAAAGCAAAGGAAGGTCTCGACCCAAAACGTTACCCATTCCTTCTCTCCACAAATGCTGCCTGACCCGCTGAGTTACTCCAGCACCTTTTGTGTCTATCTTCTCCACAGATGCTGCCTGACCCGCTGAATTACTCCAGCACTTTGTGGCTATCTTCTTCACAAATGCTGCCTGACCTGCTGAGTTACTCCAGCACTTTGTCATGAAGTCATAGAGTGAAACAGCGTTGGAAAGAGACCCTTCGGCCCAACTCGTACACGCACTCCTAGATCCCTCGGCTCCACACATTCCCCCAGCGCCCCGCCATTCACAGTGAAGATCCTGCCCTGGTTTGACTTCCTAAACTTCAACAACCTCCCCACCCCCAACCAATGTGACCTCCTCCCTGTGGCTCCTGCTCCTTACCCCCGTTGCTCCCTCCCCCAAACAATGTGAACCCCACCAGGCTCCCTACCCCCCTTCCTTGACTCACTTGACCCCTCTCTCTCCCCCCCCAGTTCTCTACCCCCCCCCCCCAAGGGCCGAATGGCCTACTCCTGCACCTATTGTCTATCGGCCCCACACATTCCCCCAGCGCCCCGCCATTCACAGTGAAGATCCTGCTCTGGTTTGACTTCCTAAACTGCAACACCCTCCCCACCCCCAAACAACGTGACATCCTCCCTGTGGCTCCTTGCCCCTTACCCCTGTTGCCGCCTCCTGCTCCTCACCCCTCTTTGCCCCCTCCCCCCCTCCCCCCCACCCCCAAACAGTGTGAACCCCCACCAGGCTCCCTACCCCTTCCTTGACTAATTTGACCCCTCTCCCCGCCCCCCCAGTTCCCTGCCCCCCCATTCATCCCCCTCGGCACCAAACCCACTCCCCCTTGAATCCTCCCCCTCCCTTTGCTCCCTGTTTCTCCCCGCTACTCACTTCACCCCTTTTCCAACCCCCAGCCTCTCATCCCCTCCCTCCTGACTCTTTCTCTCTCTCTCTCTGACGCTTTCCTCTTACTCCTGCCCCTCTCAGTCTCTCTATCTCTCGCTCACCGTCCATTGCAGGTCTGCTCCATCTTGGCCATGACGTCATATACGGTGTCCGGGGCAACGGGCCGGGGCTGTGATGTCATTTCCAGGCTGATGCCCCTCTCTCTGTCCGCATTAAAACCAACCCGACCTCCCGGTGGCTCAGCACTTCAACTCCCCCTCCCATTCCGTATCCGACCTCTCGGTCCTGGGCCTCCTCCACGGCCAGAGTGAGCAACACCGCAAGTTGGAGGAACAGCACCTCATATTCCGCTTGGGGAGTCTGCATCCTTTGGGCTTGAACATTGAATTTTCTCAATTCTGTTAACCCTTGCTGTCTCCTCCCCTTCCCACCTCTCCCTCAGCCCTCGGGCCCTGGCATTCCCTCTCTCTCGCTATCTCCCTCCCCCACCCTAGTCGCACCAGCTTCTCATTTTCACACCACAAACAGCTTACAATGGCCTGTTCCCTTCATCATCGATACTTTTTTGCATATCTTTCATTCATTGTTCTTTATCTCTCCTCATCACAGTCTATATCTCTCGTTTCCCTGATCCCTGACCAGTCTGAAGAAGGGTCTCGACCCGAAACGTCGCCTATCTCCTTCGCTCCTTAGACGCTGCTGCACCCGCTGAGTTTCTCCAGCCTTTTGGGTATCCTCCTCTTTGTCTGCGAGGCAGTGACGTCATTTCCGGTATGTTGCCCCTCTCTCTCTCTGTCTGCGGGACAACGGGCAGCGGGCGGGATGAGCCGTGAGTACCCGGGCCGGGTCGGGCCGGACGCGGTGAGAGGCTCCAGTGGATCAGGGCGGGCGGGGCGGGCGCGCTGGCTGGGGATTCGGGGGCGGGGTCCAGTCTCCGGCCAGGCCGCGGCCTCGCACCCGGGAGACAGTGACTGGGCCTGGGGTTGGCGGAGCCTGCGCTTGGGGAGCCGGGCCTGGGCCTGGGGTTGGCGGAGCCTGCGCTTGGGGAGCCGGGCCTGGGCCTGGGGTTTGGCGGAGCCTGTGGCCGGGTCAATCTCGGGTGCGGCTGATGGGTGGGCTCTCTCTGTCTCTCTCTCCATCTCTCACTCTCTCTCTCTGTCTCTACCAAAGATCCCATAGCGGAGCAAGATGCGCTACTCCCACGGAAAACGCGTAGTACGGTCATGGGCAGAGTCATGGGTAATTATGGGATCCATTTCAGTAACCAGCCTCCGCCATCTTGCCTCCGCCTCCGTCTTCGGGGTTCTTTTGTCTCTACTGTCAAATAGTAAACAACGACTGTGGGATAATGTACACAGACATCTCTCTCTCTCTGTCAAATAGTAAACAACGACTGTGGGATAATGTACACAGACATCTCTCTCTGTTGTCAAATAGTAAACAACGATTGTGGGATAATGTACACAGACATCTCTCTCTGTTGTCAAATAGTAAACAACGACTGTGGGATAATGTACACAGACATCTCTCTCTCTGTGTTGTCAAATAGTAAACAACGACTGTGGGATAATGTACACAGACATCTCTCTCTCTGTGTCTCTCTGTATGTATGTATGTGTGATATCTTTCGCTCTCTCTATCTATTTGCCCCCTATCTCTCTATCTATCCTCTCTATATGCCCCTCTTCTTTCTATATCTCTCAAATCTATCTCTCTCTCTCTGTCTCTCTTTTTCTTTCTCTCCCCCCCCCCCCCCCGCCCCCCATTTTATGTCTCACTGTCTGTCTTTCTCTCTGTGTGTGTCTCCCTCTCTCTCTCTCTCTCGCTGTCTCCCACAGAACAGGGACTGCAACAACAGTTGGACCTATTTGATGAGTATTGCCAAAATTGGGCCCTGGCAGTAAATCTAAAGAAAACCAACATCCTGATTTTTCAGAAAAGATCCAGATGTCAGGAAGATAAATACAAATTTACTATCAGTGGTATCATTATCAAACACACTTTGAGCTATATGTGTATTCGGCCTGAAACGTTGCCTATCTCCTTCGCTCCATAGATGCTGCTGCACCCGCTGAGTTTCTCCAGCATTTTGTGTACCCTTGAGCTACACTTACCTTGGTCTAACTGTTGCAGCATTGGGGAGCTTCAACATGGCAGTGAATGCACTAAAAGAGAAAGCTTGATGAGCTCTGTATGCAATAAAAAGAAGATTCTACAACAACCAATTCAAATCTGGCTTAAAATATTTGACAGTGTAATCCAGCCTATTGCGCTTTATGGTAATGAAGTATAAGGCTCCGCCCAGTCACCATAGCTATACTGAATGGGGAAAACATACAACAGAGGCCCTGCATGTGGAGTTTTGTTGGAACATTCTCCGTATCCAAGGAGAGACAGATACCCACTAATAATAAATATTCAAAAACGAGCACTACTTTTTTGGAATCACCTTAAATCTAGGCCCCCCAGATACCCTCCAGTTTAAAGCCCTTCAAACCCAAGAGGTAAGTCTGAAGAAAGGTCTCGACCCGAAACGTCGCCTATCTCCTTTGCTCCTTAGATGCTGCTGCACCAGCTGTTTCTCCAGCCTTTTGTGTACCCTCAAAGAGTTCCCTGGTACTGTGTTGGTACTGAGACTAACAACCCCTATTCAGTTAAACCCTATCCAGTAAAACGCTGACCGGCCTCAGATCAATACTGATCCCCAATCACCAGTTAGAGTGAACCAAATTATCAAACAACGTAAATAAACTTATTTGGAACATTAGGATAAAGAAACCAAAAGCCAAATCAGATTAGAATGTTACCGTGCCCTAAAAGAGATTATAAATTGGCAGACTATCTTTCGACTGTTAGAGACATAAAGCAGAGACAGACCCTCACCAAATATAGGTTAAGTGAACACAATTTGGCAGCTGAAAAAGGAAGACAGAAGAGATTTTGGCAACCAAGAGAAAATAGAATATGCGGCCACTGTTTGACAGATGAGGTTGACAGAGAGAGACACTGTTTGACAGAGAGAGAGGGATCTCCGTCCAGAAGACAGAGGCCCGGCGCTGTGCTCTGGTCCAACTTTACTGCCAAATCGTTTATATATACATTAAACGGTGTCGGGCTCAGATTGCAGCCTTGCCAGACGCCTCTTTTCTGGGCGAAGAGATCAGTGCATTTGTCCCCAATTTTAACTGTTATATGCTGAGAGAATGGAGCGGCTGGGCTTGTACACTCTGGAGTTTAGAAGGATCAGAGTGTATCTTTTTGAAACATGTAAGATTGTTAAGGGTTTGGACACGCAAGATGCAGGAACATGTTCCCGATGTTGGGGGAGTTCAGAACCAGGTGCCACAGTTTAAGAATAAGGGGTAAGCCATATAGAACGGAGACGAGGAAACACTTTTTCTCACAGAGAGTTATGAGTCTGTGGAATTCTCTGCCTCGGAGGGCGGTGGAGGCAGGTTGTTTGGATGCTTTCAAGAGAGAGCTAGATAAGGCTCTTAAAGATAGCGGAGTCAGGGGATATGGGGAGAAGGCAGGAACGGGGTACTGATTGGGGATGATCAGCCATGATCACATTGAATGTCAGTGCTGGCTCGAAGGGCCGAATGACCTACTCCTGCACCTATTGTTTATTGTCTGTTGTCTATTGACACACATTTATTATTCAGATACATTGATTTGATAAGGTCATATGCCTTTCCTCCTATACCACAACAGAGGAGTTTGTAATAGAGCCCTTCGTGCTAAATAGAGTCAAATGCTTTCTCAAAGTCAATAAAACAGGCAAATATTTTTCCATTTTTTGCTTCGGTGCATATGTTTTTCAATGAGAGTGTGGAGGGTATAAATATGGTCAGTGGTACGGTGTTTTGGAAGGAAGCCAATTTGGTTTTTACTGAGAATGTTGTATTTGTTAAGGAAATCCTGCTTTCTGTTATGTATGATACTGCAGAATAACTTCCCTCGGCAGCTACTGACAAAGATGCCACGATAATGATTTGGGTCTAATTTGTTTCCACTCTTATAAATGGGCAAAATAAGCCCTTGACCCCAAATATCAGGGAAATAACCTGAACGTAGTATGATGTTGAACAGCCTAAGCACTATGTCCTGCATCTCCGGAGTGCTGTACTTGAGCATTTCATTTTTAATACTGTCTGGACCACAGGCTTTCTTTGAGTGAAGAGATTTTATTTTTATGGTCAATTCTTCCAAAGTCATTTGGAAATCAAGAGGTTTTGATCATCTTTAATTACTGTTTCTAATGATTGGAGTTTTTCTTTGATATGAGAATAATTTAAGTTTATTTTATTTATTGGGATTTCTTATATATAGATTTTTGAAATGTGCTCTCCAGATAGCACCGTCTTGAATTGGTAATGTTTGTAGTTTTGTTGTGCTCAGTTTATTCCACATAACCCAAAATTGATTTTGATGTATGGAATTTTCAGTTTCTTCAAGTCAAGTCAAGTTAAGTCACTTTTATATCTATAGCACATTTAAAAAACAACTCTCGTTGGCCAAAGTGCTTTACATTGGTGGAGGTACTAATGTTATACAACATTGGTTCATATATCAAGTACCTACATAAATACATACATATCGCACTCCCTCAGAGGACGTCAAGAAAGGCTTAAGAGTAAAGATGAGTTTTAACTCGACTTAAAGGCGTTGATGGAGGGGGCAGTTCTGATGGGAAGAGGGATGCTGTTCCACAGTCGAGGAGCTGCAACCGCTAAAGCGCGGTCGCACCCTGAGCTTATGCCTAGACCTCGGGATGTTCAGTAACCCCAAGTCGGCCGATCTGAGGGACCTGGAGGTGGTGTGGTGGGTAAGCAGACTTTTGATGCAGGTGGGGGCAAGCCCGTTACGGGCTTTGTAGACATAAAGAAGGATCTTGAAATTTATTTGGAACCACACAGGGAGCCAGTGGAGAGAGGCCAGGATCGGGGTGATGTGGTCCCTTTCGGATGCCCGTCAGGAGTCTCGCTGCGGCGTTTTGGACCAGTTCCAGGCGGGACAGGGAAGATTGGCCGATGCCAGTGTAAAGGGAGTTGCAGTAATCGAGGCGAGAGGAGATAAATGGGTGGATGATCTTTTTGAGGTCATCAAACTGGAGGAATTGTTTTATTTTAGCTATCGTCCGAAGCTGGAAGAAGCTAGCTTTTACCACGGCATTGACTTGTTTGTCAAATTTCAGTGTTGAGTCAAATATCACACCAAGGTTTTTGACGTGAGGTTTGAGTAATGGGGTAAGGCTTCCAAGGCTGCCTGCTATCATTTTGATTGAGTCTGAGAGGTTGAGAAGGATGACCTCAGACTTACTCTCGTTTAGTTGGACGAAGTTCTGGGCCATCCAACACTTTATATCCTCGAGGCACTTGTACCTTCAACAAGGCAGACTCTGTGGTGTGGTGGGCCCTGAAACCTGATTGGCCAGTTTCCAAGATAGTATTTTAGAAACATAGAAATTAGGTGCAGGAGTAGGCCATTCGGCCCTTCGAGCCTGCATCGCCATTCAATATGATCATGGCTGATCATCCAACTCAGTATCCCGTACCTGCCTTCTCTCCATACCTCCTGATCCCTTTAGCCACAAGGGCCACATCTGTGTTTAATATTTTTATTAGAAGCATTGCATATTATCTAAGGAACAACAGCACTTCAAATACAAATCAGACTTATCACAAACGTTGTACAAATATTACGGGATAATTTATATATACTACTGTTTTTGATTTTTTTTTGGGAAGGTAAGGGAGTGAAAAAAAAAGTAAAAGTATAAATCAATAATCAAGACGTTGTGATTGAATAATAATGATTATATAATAAAAAAATTAAAAGTAAAAAAGATATAATCAAGACGTTGTGATTAAATAATAATGATTATATAATAAAATAATAAAAAGTAAAAAAGAAAAATACAAGAAAAATTAAAAAAAAATAAAAACAATTATTATATAATTAAAAATTAAATGAAAGAATCTTTACATTGAATGGAACAGTTTCATATAACAATATCTCTTAAGACGTGTATACAGATCCCAATACTTTTTTAATGTAATCCTACACCTCCTATTGAGTTACGATGCTGAGCACAGCTACCCCTTTAAATAATCAATGAATGGAGACCATATTTGGTCAAAAAGTTCATATTTGTCCATTAGGACAAACCTAATTCTCTCCAAATGCAACGTCTCCGACATTTCCACTGTCCGCATTTTGATTGTGGGGGATAATGTTCCCTTCCAGAATTTTAATATTGATTTTTTTCCAATTATCAAACAGTAATCAAGAAAATTTCTTTGACACACTGTTAATATTAAGCTTGAGTCGGGGACTCCTAATATTATTAACTTTAGATCAGGGTCCAATTTAGTTTTAAGAACCTCAGAGATGATTCAAAAATATCAGTCCAATAACTATTAAGTTTTATGCATGTTACAAAACTATGCGTTAAGTTGGCTTCTAAATTCTGACATCGCAAATAGAAGAAATGTTAGGAAAAATTCTATTTAATTTTGTTTTTGAGTAGTGTAATCTATGTATTATTTTAAATTGTACCAAAGTATGTCTGGCATTTAATGAGCATCATTAAACTTAAAGTTTAAGTTGTAAACTTTCTTCCCAAGTGTCTTTCATTATAGATAGACCTATTTCATTTTCCCATATCTGTCGGTATGATTCTGTTGTTGGGACTTCCCTATCCAAAAGAGTATTATATATGCACGTTATTAATTTTTCTGTATTTGGGTGCTTGTTAAGCCACTCATCCAATAATCCTGGCTCTCTATTCTTGTTTGACTTGATATAGTCTCTAATTTGTAAATACCTGAACAGGTTATTTGGGTGTAATCCATAGATATCTTTTAATTCTTTAAATGATAGAAATTTTCCTTTCCTGTAAAGATGTTCTATCCTTATAATTCCTAAATTTTTCCAATGTCTAAACTCCTTATCCAATATAGAAGGTTTAAATGAAGGATTATTCATAATTGGTAAACAGAGTGACATATTATCCAGATGTAAAGTCTTAACTATTTGTTTCCAAGTACGTATATTGCTATAAATTATAGGGTTATCCCCGTGAGTTTTTTTTTTTGTACTTCACTTGGAACAAGAAGAATCGAACTTATATCAAATAGAAAACAGTCTTCCATTTCCATCTTTAGCCAAGCTGGTTCCTGGTCCATTTTTACCAGCCAAAAATTAATATTCTTAATTTGAACCGCCCAAAAATAATACAAAAAATTAGGTAACGCTAATCCTCCATTTATTAGCTAATCCTCCATAAATGTTTTTTACTTATTCTGCGATTTTTATAATCCCAAATAAAGCTGTTAATAATAGAATCGATTTTTTTTTAAAATAATTTTTGGGAGATGTAAAGGGATAGCTTGAAATAAATATAATAATTGTGGTAAAAAGACCATTTTTATAAAATTTATTCTGCCAATCATTGATATTGGTAGTGTTTTCCAGTATAAAATATTCTTTTTTAGTTTATCCAATAACTGAGGGTAATTTAATTTGAATAATAGATTATAAGATTTAGATACATTAATTCCTAGGTATTTAAATTTATCCGTAACTATTTTAAACGGAAATTGTTGTAATATGTTTACTTTTATTCCAGTTATAGGCATGATTTCACTTTTATTCCAATTAATTTTATATCCTGAAAATGTACCGAACTTATTTATAATGTAAAGTAAGTTAGGAATACTGATCTCCGGTTTTGTGATATATATTAAAACATCTTCTGCATATAAAAATATTTTATTCGTTGTGGTATTATTATTGTATCCATATATTTCTGGATCTGATCTAATCCTTTTAGCTAATGGCTCGATTGCGAGAGCAAATAATAAAGGTGATAATGGGCATCCTTGTCTGCAACCCCTAGAAAGATTAAATTTAGCTGATAACATTTGGTTTGTTAGTATTTTTGCTGTAGGGTTGGAGTACAAAATTTTTACCCATTTACAAAATCTATCGCCCAGTTGAAATTTCTGCATTATCTTAAATAAATAAGGCCATTCAACCCGGTCGAATGCTTTTTCCGCATCTAGAGAAATGACAGCTAATTCAATATCATTAACTCTTTTTGAATATATGATATTGAATAGTCGTCTCAAGTTATAAGTGGAGTAGTGTTTAGGAATAAAACCTGTTTGATCATGATGTATTAGTTTATTAATCACTAAAGTTAACCTTTGGGATAAAATTTTAGTTAATATTTTTTGATCAGTATTTAGAAGAGCAATTGCTCTATATGATCCAGGATCTTCCAGATCCTTATCTACTTTAGGAATGAGTATGATTGTAGACTGTAGATTTAGAGTTTCTAGTAACTTTCCTTGTTCGAAAGCATATTTATATATCGCTTGTAAACGTGGGGAAATCAAGTCGTGAAACTTCTTATAAAATTCAGCACTTAGGCCATCAGGGCCAGCGGCTTTTCCATTTTTCAACGATCTGATTTATTCCTCAATGTCTTTTACTGACATTTCAGCATCTAACAAGTCTTTCCCTTCCTGATCTAAACCTTTGATATGACATTCATGTAAGAATGCTTCCATTCCATCTGATTGCCCCATCAGTTTGGTTGAATAAAGTTTTTGATAGTAATGCAGAAATCTGTCATTAATATCTTTTGGCAAAGTTAATATTTCACCTTGTTTTGATCTGATTTTATATATCATTTTTTTCCTCATCTGATTTTCTAAGCTGACGTGACAATAATTTTTGTGGTTTGTCACCAAATTCAAAATGTAACTTGTTTAGTCTGTTGAAAAGTTTTATAACATGATTTGAGTATATTTTATTTAGCTTATATTTTAATATTGCAATTTTATTATGTATCACCTTAGATGGAGATATTGCATTTTCAATATCTATTTGCTTTATTTCATTTTCTAAAGTTTGTTGCATCTTTCCACAAGGGCCACATCTAACTCCCTCTTAAATATAGCCAATGAACTGGCCTCAACTACCCTCTGTGGCACAGAATTCCAGAGACTCACCACTCTCTGTGTGAAAAAAGTCTTTCTCATCTCGGTCTTAAAGGTTTTCCCCCTTATCCTTAAGCTGTGACCCCTTGTCCTGGACTTCCCCAACATCAGGAACAGTCTTCCTGCATCTTGCCTGTCCAACCCCTTAAGAATTTTGTGTTTCTATAAGATCCCCTCTCAATCTCCTATATTCTAGAGAGTATAAACCAAGTCTATCCAGTCTTTCTTCATAAGACAGTCCTGACATCCCAGGAATCAGTCTGGTGAAGGTAAGGCATAAGTTGACTTTAAATTACCTTTTCTAGGGCTTTTGAAAGGAAAGGCAGTTTTGAAATAAGTCTGTAGTTGCATGGCAAGGTGGGGTCAAGTCTTTTATGACTGTAATTTTGTGTTTTGTTCCTAATAGTGTGTTTATATGTTTTAAGAGTTTCATTATATCTAATACATAAGTCTAGATTGTTTGGTTGACGGTGTTTTTGGTTCGATATTTTCCTCAGATCTTTTCTGACACTTTTACACTCATGGTCGAACCATTTCTCATGGTTGTGCTTTTTGATAATTTTTCTCTTCCGTTTCACAAGGTCAGCTTTGATGGCTGCCTTGTGAAAGATCATATTAATGTAATTTATGGCCATGTTTACACCATCTCTAGTAGTCTCATATGGGTTTGTCTTGAATTTCAGTATTTTATTTGTGAGATCAGGTGAATTTAGGGCCATGATGAATTTATCTCCATTATCTGAAGCCTATCTGTATGTCTGATTTAGTTAATACAGCATACTGGGCTCCTTTTTTACGTCTTTATTTTGAACAGGAAATTGGACTATGGTCTGAAAGAGGGGACTGCTGCCTAACACTGATAGTGCAGGGGTCCACGTCAGTAATTGCGTAGTCCACCACGCTATACCCAAGAGCTGAGGAATATGTAAACCTGCCCAGCGAGTCCCCTCTGAACCTACCATTAACTACGTACAGGCCCAAGGCTCGACAGAGATGCACTACCTCTCTACCACTTTTATTTATTTCACAGTCATGGTTGTTTCGGTTAATGATAGTTGGTGTGACTTACAAGGGGGTTTGACCGAACACATGGTTGTTGCCCTGTGGGTCTATGGAATCGGGTTCACATCCGGTCCTTGCATTCAGGTCTCCACACAGTAGCACATTTCCCTGGGCCTGGAAATGATTTATTTCCATATGGAGAGTTTCAAATATATCCTCTTCAAAATATGGCAATTCTATTGGGGGTATGTAGACGGCATATAGATATGTATCTTTTCCAGTTATTCTAATTTTTAAAATCTAGTTTCAACCATATATGTGATTTCCCCTGTTTTATTGAAATAATGTGACTGTCTAGTTCTTCTTTGTACCACACCAAGACCCCCCCCCCCCGGAGGTTCTGCCCTTATGTATATCAGTAGTTTTTACTGAGGGTAACCTGAAGGGCAGTGAATGAACTTATCCTTTCGGTACCATGTTTCTGTTAATATCATTATATCAGTGTCTCCTACAGACTTTAGGAACTCAGGGTTCCCAGTCTTCATCCCGAAGTTTGAAGAGTAGAGACCCTGAATATTCCAACAGCCTATATGAAATGAACTCATTTATTTTTATTTTTATTCTTATTTAAAAAAAAAACTATTTTGCGGGACAGGTGCGAAAACACTAGTTTTTTCTATAAATGGGGAATGTTAGGTAAAGTTGGTACGCCATGGTAAGGCAGACTCGTACTGCCACCTGGTAATAATAACTATATTAATAATAATAATAATGATAACTATATTAATAATAATCTCTCTCTCTGTCTGTCTGTCTGTCTGTCTGTCTGTCTGTCTGTCTGTCTGTCTCTCTGTCTCTCTGTCTCTCTCTACACAGCTACATTGGACGTTGAGAAGGGGCCCTTCTGGGGGACTGAGGCTCCCGCTGGGTGCCTCGCTGTTCCAGCCAGTCCCTGAGGTCAGGTTCAAAACTCCTTCTCTAAGATCCTCCATTCTGATTTTAATCACCCAAATGTTTCTTTCTGCAGGTTAAGGCTTTGGCGACCGCCTCCTGCACACGATCAGTTGGTTCGCCCTCCAGGTACACCTCATCAAGATTTTCCAAGCTGTTTTGGTAATGTTCAATCAGAATTTGTCATGTTTGCTTTGCCCAGGTTTCAGCACGAGAGGCCAATTTTTGTAATGTTTCCTGGGTGGGATTTGCCGCTTTTACAAAGTGTGTTAATATCTTTGCCAGCCTCGTGGCTCCTCTCTTGCAGAACCCTCAGATGGTGCAGAGTCTGTGGCATTGTATAAATAACAATAGCGACTGCAATGGAATCTCTTGGTCTCGGTTGATTCCTGTGCTGGTCGCGATTCACATTATTACTGTTATTGAACAATCGCTCTACCCCCACTCCCCTCTGCATGTTATTACTCATTTCTGGCTTACTTAGTAGTAAACTATAATGCAATATTAATGCAGTAAACTATAGCATCAATTATCTCTAGTGTAGTAGGGTTAACACCAACATGCTCACCAAGTCTTTGTTTTTTTTCCAGCTTGCGGAGACCGCTTGCCGAACTCTTCCCAACTGGGCAACGATTTTCCAGTTTCGCTATCGCTGTAGCTTCATCAGGGAAAGCGATCTACTTCTAGTCGATAAGGGGTTTTAAAGGGTAGGTTGATGTCCTTCCCTCTCTGGGTTTGCCCCACCCATGTGCTGAGTCCTAGAGTTAAGGTTTAATTTGCTTTAAACAGATGACAACACAAAAGTTAGTAATACAGTAACGTCTTTATTTCGCCAGGCGGGTGTGGGAGTCAACTCTCATAGTATGTAAAATACAGACTACAGAGTCTCTCTTTCTCCACACACAGAGGTAATGTTCAATCAGACATATTTATACCCTAATAATCAGAGCCATGATGTAACACAGTACCCCAGAGTCCACCAAACTAACTGAATGGTCAGCAGCTCCCATTTCCTTCATTGTACCCGTGCATGTCACCGCCAACCTTGCGGATCTTTTCAATTTCTTGGGAAATATTGGTAGTGAGGTCAGTGATATTAGAGGATTCATCAGGGATTATAGGCGCAACACTCTTGTCTTATTATAGCACAGGTGCCTCCTTGTTGCCCAGCCCTTGCCCTACATCAGTACCATCACCACGTCACGGCCACAGGGAGATAACAACCAAGCGGAGGGCACCACAGCCCACCCCCCCGTATTGATAGCAGTTCTGAATATTACTGAGACAAGAAAGGGTTCAGTCGCAGACACAGTACGAAGGAAGTTCTGCAGAATCAGCTGAACCCAAAGTCACCTACGTCAAAGAATGGCACTTTCTGCATTCCTGTTGTGACTACTAAGAGAGGAAACAAAGGGAAACTTAGACACACTGCTAACCTAACAAATCTAATACCCATTTCCTCCAAACCAAAACCAACCACAAAGCCTATCAATAATACCATCAGGATGGGTCTGCTTAATGTTAAGTCTCTTAATAACAAATCATTTTTAGTCAATGATGTTATTACCACCTCTAAACTAGATGTCATGTTTTTAACTGAAACATGGCTAGAACAAAATAACAGTGCAACCATTCTGATCGAGACAGCTCCTCCCAACTATAACTTTTTTGATGTATGTAGATCTGGAAAAAGAGGTGGAGGGGTTGCTGCTATATTTAAAAATGTATTTCAGGGGAAACAAATGTCATTTGGTGATTTTCCATCATTCGAATACCTTTGTGCTGTATTGAAAAGTTCCCCCAGAGTTCTCCTATTAATTATTTACCTAAATATCATGCAAACTTTTTCGATGACTTTACAGAATTATTGTCTAGCATCTCCACTGACTTTGACTGTCTAGTTATTAGTGGTGATTTTCATTTTCATACTGATGATTTGAATGACAAGGGTGCAAAATAACTTTTTACTATTTTAGACACATTTGAACTGTCTCAACATGTGAAAGAGGCTACTCATTGTAAGGGGCACACCCTGGACTTGATTATCACAAATGGTCTCTATGTTTCTCATATTTTTGTGACTGATCCTTCATTGTCTGACCACTTCTGTGTTTGTTTTAATATATCTTATATTCCCGACATACAGATAAAATCAAATACTGTCAAAAAGCGGTATATAAATGAACATTCTAATGTACTGTTTAAAAATGCCATCTCCTTGCTACCACCTCTAAACCCATGTTTTGCTGATGATTTTGTAGATAACTTTAATTCCAAAATTATGAAAGTTATAGATGTTGTTGCACCTGTTACGGTTAAAACGATTTCTGGTAAGCAAAAGGCACCCTGGAGAAAAGCTGCTTTTGTAACAGCCCAGAAAAGAGAATGCCGGAAAGCTGAACACAAAAATGCTAGAGAAACATTTTTCTCCAATATCATTAACACCACTAATAAGGCAAAGACTCTATTTGCAACTGTTGACAGACTGACCAACCCCCCCAACACAATACCACCTGAACTCCATTCCATGCAGGAATGCAATGAGTTTGCATTCTTTTATACTGATAGAATTGAAGGCATCAGACGTGCCATCAATATCTCCGCTTCAAACAACAATGTTGGATCACCACCCTGTTTAGGCAACAGTAACGTGGCGATGATGACATGCTGTAATGTCATAGACTCTAAAACTCTTGTGGAAACGGTGACACAACTAAGGCCATCCACCTGCTGCCTTCATGCTTTACCCACCAACTTTTTTAAGAATGTTTTTGACTGCCTAGCAATAGACATACTGCAAATAATTAACAGCTCTCTTCAATCAGGCAATTTCCCAAAAGCCTTGAAAACTGCAGTTATTAAACCCCTTTTAAAAAAGCGGAGCCTAGATGCCTCTATTATTGACAACTATAGACCAATATCAAACCTACCTTTCATAAGTAAAATAATTGAGAAAGTTGTCCTCCAGCAACTTAATCACTTCCTGGTTTCAACTGGCTGCTATGACAACTTCCAGTCAGGATTTCGACCCCTTCATAGCACCGAGACCGCCCTTATTAAAGTTGTAAACGACATCCGTCTTAACACAGACTCTGGCAAAATTTCAATATTAATGCTATTAGACCTCAGTGCTGCATTCGACACTGTTGATCACTCAATACTTTTGGACAGGTTGGAAAAATTGGTGGTGCTTTCAGGCACAGTTTCAAGTTGGTTCAGGTCATATCTACAAGATAGGAACTATTTTGTTTCCATTGGCGACTTTGTATCAGAACCAACCAATGTGACGTGTGGAGTCCCACAAGGTTCGGTCTTAGGACCCTCTTTATTCAACATCTTCATAATCCCACTAGGGCAAACCATGCAAAATAATAATATTGACCACCACTGATATGCCGATGACACTCAAATCTATGTAGCGCTATCACCAAATGACTATCGCCCCATAGATCTGCTGTGCCAGTGCATTGAGAAAGTCAAAGACTGGATGTGCCAAAATTTCCTTCAACTAAATAGGGACAAAACGGAGATAATTGTTTTTGGTGCTAAAAAAGAAAGGCTTAAAGTAACTCAACACCTTCACTCTTTGTCCCTGAAAACCTCAAACAAAGTCAGAAATCTCGGGGTTGTTATGGATTCAGATTTACATCACCTCAAAAACATAGCAAGACTAAGAGGACTCATGTCAGCTCAAGACTTAGAAAAACTTGTACATGCCTTTATTACTAGTAGGCTAGATTATTGTAACGGTCTCCTTGCAGGTCTTCCGAAAAAAACTGTCAGGCAGCTACAGCTAGTTCAGAACGCTGTTGATAGAGTTCTAACAAAGACCAAAAAATTTGAACATATTACACCAATTCTTAAATCCTTACATTGGCTCCCTGTATGTCAGAGAATTGATTTTAAAATCTTGCTGCTCACCTATAAATCACTACATGGTTTAGGGCCAAAGTATATCGCTGACATGCTTCCACTATATAAGTCTTCTAGACCGCTAAGATCTTCAGAGACCAATCTGTTAGTGATTCCCAGAATAAATACAAAACATGGGAAAGCAGGATTTAGTTACTATGCATCAAAGAGCTGGAATAAACTTCCTGAAGATTTAAGACGTGCCCCAACTTTGACCACTTTTAAAACAAGACTGAAAACTTTTATGTTTACTTTAGCTTTCAGCTAAATCATAACTACATTGCACTTTTAACTTTTGCACTTTTCTATAATGCATTTTTTACTTTGCTTTTATTTTCTTTTAATTCTTCTATTTTATTTATTTTGTTTATTATTTCATTTTATTGTATGACATGTTTTTATGTGAAGCACTTTGGGTGCCTCGTGTATGAAATGTGCTTTATAAATAAAGTTACCTTGCCTTTGTAAGTAAAAGCAAACCGGAACTGGCTGTCTTTATGCAGGGGTACGGAGAAAAAGGCTGAACATAGGTCAATTACTGTAAAGTTGTCGGTTTCTGTCGGTATAGATGACAAAATAATATTGTTGTCAGGTACAATAGGAGCAATAGAGATCACTTTTTTTAATAGCTCTCAGGTCTTAGACAAAACACCATTCATTATGTCTTCCCACTTTTGGGATTGGCAGAATAGGAGTATTACAGGACTTTGTTTTCACTAATACTCCTTGTTGTAATAAAGATACTATGACCATAGCTATCCCTTCTTCAGCCTCCGGGGCCAGTCAATATTGTTTTAAACATGGCTAGGCAGCAGCCTTTTTTAAAGTCACTTTATGTTCAAGGGCTGAATGCACTCATCCCACATGATTCTTATGCTTTGCCCATAGTTCAGAGGGTACCTGGACCAGAGCCATTGGTAACCTTGGCGGATCCTCAGTAGGCGGCTGTTGCTTTTCAAAAATAGTGTCCCATTCCTTTCTGACCTATGTGATCTTTTCTTCTGTGTCGTTGGCAACTTTAAAACATGAATTTTCATGTTTTAAAGTTGCTCAGAGGAGTCACTCATCACAAACTTAGAGGTGTCACCCATCACAAATCGATCTCTCTCCCTCTCTCTCCCCCTCTCCCCTTCTCCCCCTCTCCCTCTCCTCATCAGCATGTGTAAGGAAGTGTATATAGTGTAAAAGAACGGGCCAGAGGACAGTCAAAGGGTCAACGGCACAGCCCCCTCGTTTCCAATGATATTTTTTACGTGGCAAAACGTTACATTGATTAACTTTACATTCCCTTGTCTGACAGAGCCGTTCTGCCTACTAGAATCTTTGGTTCTGTGGGGGCCGATGTGCAGAATTTGTAATCTGCTGTGCGGCAGTAATGTCGGCTAGGGCATTCCCCCGGGAGACTTTGTTGTGGTCACTTGTATGGGCATTGCACTTAATAATGGCCAGTTGGGCTGGGAGGACTAAGGCATGCAGTAGCTGGTGCAGTAGCCAGCGCTGTTTTTAAGTTGCGAAAGTCTTTTTGTTGGAGTGAGTGAGAGAGAATTGCTGCGGTGTCTTGGCAGAGACACCAGCAACAGTAGTTTAATGTATCCTTCGTTCCATATATGCTGCCTCACCCACTGAGTTTCTCCAGCATTTCTTCCAGTCTACCTCCCTTATTTACTGAGGCAAATCTCCACATAAACTACACGTCCGGGGGTAAAACTGGGGTAAATAATATTATAAACATCTTATTTACTGAGGTAAATCTCCACATAAACTACATGTCTGGGGTTAAAACTGGGGTAAATAATGTTATAAACATCTCTCAGTGTCTGTTCTCCCCCCCCCCCCTGCAAATAATCAATAAATCTACACATAAACTACAGGTCTGTGAGAAAAACTGGGGTAAACCTATCTATCTACCTATGTTACTAAAAGTCTGATCTTGACCGCTTTTGGCCCACTGTGCTGCGATTTCCGAGAGAACGCAGCCACCTATGGCCGTCATTTTTGGCCACCTCGCTCAGAGCCCCCCTCCACCTTCCCATCGGTGAAAAATTAGAGAGATATTAATGTTTTTTAAAAAATTCCCATTCTCTCTGTTCTCTCTGCGGCCCCCACTGGCGGCAGGGGGGAGGGACTATTAAACCCGGAAGTGTCGTGCTTCACTCAGTCTCTGCCAGATCCAGGAAGCGAGAGTCACGGCTCTCTGAGCTTCAAATAACACGGAACGTACATCAACTCCACGGTGAGTCCCCTTGATGTGGCTGCAGCCCAATTGTTTGCCTCGTCTTTTTAAAGAGTTTGTGTTCACAAAATGAATTTTGGTTGTCGGGTGGCTGCCGCCCAATTGTTTGCCTCGCCTTTTTAAAAAGTTTGTGTTCTCAAAATGGATTTTGGTTGTCAGGTGGCTGCAGCCAAATTGTTTGCCTCACCTTTTTAAAAAGTTTGTGTTCACAAAATGGAGTTTGGTTTTCAGGTGGGTGCAGCCAAATTGTTTGCCTTGGGTTGGCTTTTAAAATCATTGCAGCAGTTGGCTGCCAGCCCAAGAATCCATTCGGCCCACAATATCTATACTAGCCCTCTGGAAATCAGTATCTTCGGCCCGCAACACTCATACTAGGCAACAGAAAGCCCCCCCCCCCCCCCCCCCCACTGGCGAGCAATATTGGAATTGGTGGAAAGGCGGAATATTGCGTTGGTGACCAGCCCTCCCGTGTGATGCTGGAACCCAACGGGTCCCACTTAGTCCAGTATAGTACTAAAAGTCTGATCTTGACCGCTTTTGGCTCGCTGTGCCGTGATTTCCGAGAGAACGCTGCCACCTATGGCCACCTCGCTCAGAGCCCTCTGGACCAGAGGATTTGTCCCATCAATTAAAAATCTGAGAGATATAAATATTTTTTAATTTTGTGCCATTCTCTCTGCTGCCCCTGCTGGTGGGTGGGGGGAGGGACTATAAATCCCGGAAGTGGTGTGCCTCACTCAGTCTCTGCAAGATGGAGGAAGCGAGAGGGTCGTGTCTCTCTGAATAACACTAAACACATGTCTACTCAACTGTGTGCGCCCTTAATGTGGTTTGAAAATGAAAATATGGTTGGTTTGAAGTAGAAATGCACTGCAAATGGCTGTTTGCGGATTTTGGGTTGAAGTAGAAATACACTGCAGATGGCTGTTTGGGGGGGGGGGGTTGGGTTTCAAGTAGCAATGCACTGCAAATGGCTGTTTGGGGGGTTTTGGGTTAAGTAGGAATGCACTGCAAATGGCTGTTTGGGGGGGGGTGTTGAAGTAGAAATGCACTGCAAATGGCTGCTTAGCTAAACTTGACAACTTCCTGTTTGCACTATATTGATTTTAGATAAAACGCTACCACTTACGGTTGTGATTTTTGGCCATCTTACTCAGTCCCCCTCCACTCATCAAGTGCAAAGGATTATTCCCATCAATGAATAATAAAAGTGTTATCAGTGTTTAAAAAATGTTGAGAATCTCTCTCCTGTGAATCACGCCATGAAGGCCACACCTTTTCCGGTGGGAGAGGGAGGGATTATAAAAGCCTGAAATGTGGGTGTGGCTCAGCCTCTGCATGATGGGGGAGGGAGAGGTCACGAATCTGTCTGAGCTGTGAATCAACTGAACACACTGAATGTCTACTGGACTGTGAGTGTGGTGTTTTGTGTGGTTTTACCCTGCTTGAAATGGTATGAAACTGCCTATGAATGTGGTGGCCTTGCACCCTACATGAAATGGTATGAAACTGCATTTGAATGTGGTGTTGCACCTTGCATGAAATGGTAAGAAACTGCATTCGAATTTGGTGGCCTTGCACCCTGCTTGAAGTGGTAGGAAACTGAACCTGAATGTGGTGGCCTTGCACCCTGCTTGAAGTGGTATGAAACTGCACTTGAATGTTGTGGCCTTGCACAGCTCAGTCTGAGCTGTGAATAACACTGAACACATGTCTACTAAACTGTGAGTGATTTTACTGACCTGTCAATGCCCTTAATGTGGTTTGAAAATATAGTTTGGAAATGCTGAAGCTGTGTTGCGTTTGGTTTGGAAATGCAAAAGCTGTGTTGCCTTTGGATTGGAAATGCTAAAGATGTGTTGCCTTTGGTTCAGAAATGCTAAAGCTGTGTTGTCCTTGCTTTGGAAATGCTAAAGCTGTGTCGCCTAATTAAAGTTGCCTTGCCTAATTAATGTTGCCTTGCCTTCTATATAATTAAAAGTCTAATCTTGACCACTTCCTGTTTGTGCTTTATATTGATTTTAGAGAAAACGCTACCACGCACGGCTGCGATTTTTGGCCATCTTACTCACAGTCCCCCTCCGCTTATCAGGTGCCAAGGATTTTTCCCATCGATTAAAAATAAATGAGTTATTAGTATAAATGTTGAGATTCTCTCTCCTGTCAATCACGCCATGTAGGCCACGCCCCTTCTGTCCCCGGGCAGGGGCATGTCACAGGGCAGGGCCGCCCCTTCTTCCTCACCCCACCCACTCCCTTCTCCCCCTAACCCTCTCCACTAACACCCCCTCACTTTCCTCCCATCCCCTCACTTCCACTGTTCTCATTCCCCTTCCCCACTTGCTTCCTCACCACCTCTCCACTGCTTCCCCCCCTCCCCCTCCTCTCCATCCCCCTTCATCCCCTCCCCTTACCCCCCTCACCCACTTCCTCTCCATCCTCCTTAATCCCCCTGACCCCTTCCTCTCCATCACCCATCATCTCCCTCCCCTCGCCCTTCCCCTTGCCCATCCCCCCCCCCTCAAGCACTGGTAATGTTCACGTGTTAGTAATGTACTGTTTGCCAGAATGTTGACCTTCTGTGTTCCCCTCCTGCAGGGTTTAGGAGCAGTTGCTGTGGACGGAGTGACAAGGACGTGAGCGGCTATTGAAGGCGGCCCGGGTGCCGTTGAGCCCCCCATCTGCTCGGTGTGTGGGCTGAGCTTCGGTGGAGGACCACATGGCGGGGCAATACAAGGAAAAGCTTTTTGAGTGCGATGTGTGTGGCAAAGCCTGCCGGAGCCCGAGCAAGCTGGAGATCCACCGGCGGCTTCACACGGGCGAGAAGCCCTATGCCTGCTCCACCTGTGGCAAGACCTTTGCCTGGTTTTCGGGGCTGCAGGTGCACCAGCAGGTGCACAGCAATGAGCGTCCCTTCACCTGCTCTGACTGCGGCAAAGGCTTCAAGTCATCCACGCAATTGAAGGTGCACAGGCACCTGCACACCGGGGAGCGGCCCTACACCTGCAGCGACTGCGGCAAGAGCTTCATCCGCTCCACCTATCTGCTGTCCCACCAGCGCACCCACAGCGGGGAGCGGCCCTACATCTGTGCCCAGTGCGGCAAGAGCTTTGCCCGCTCCGACTGCCTGCTGGTGCACCAGCGCATCCACACCGGCGAGCGTCCGTACACCTGCGCCCAGTGCGGCAAGGGCTTCCTCCGCTCCAACCACCTGCTGGATCATCAGCGCACCCACACCGGCGAGCGCCCCTACACCTGCGCCCAGTGCGGCAAGGGCTTTACCCAATCAAGCAACCTGGTGGGGCACCAGCGCTCCCACACCGGCGAGCGCCCCTACACGTGCACCCAGTGCGGCCAGAGCTTCACCGCGTCCACCAGGCTGCTGGAGCACCAGCACACCCACACCGGCGAGCGTCCCTACATCTGCCCCCAGTGCGGCAAGGGCTTCACCAGCTCCTCCAAGGTGCTGTCCCACCAGCGGGTGCACGCCGACGACCGTCCCGTCGCCAGCCCAGTGTGTGGAGAGCGCTATGCCATGGCCTCCCAAACCCTGTCTCAGCAGCGCGTGCAAACCAATGGCAAGCCCTACGACTGCCCGTACTGCGGTGAGGAGTTTGACAGCTCACGGGGGTGGCGGCAGCACCGGCGGACCCATGCCGGCGAGCAGCTGCTCCCACTGTGACAAGAACGCACAGGGACTGCGGGAGCACCAGCGGATACACACGAGAGAGAGAGAGACCCTTTGTGTGCGCTGAGTGTGGCAAGGCTTTCACCCGAATGTCCAACCTGTGGCAGCACCGGCCTACCCACAGCGGTGAGCGTCCCATCCCCTGCCCGTCCTGCGGTAAAGGCTTCACCCGCCTTGACCACCTACTGGAGCACCAGTGAGTCCACACCGGCCAGCACCCCTTCTGCTGCCCGCTCTGTAGCAAGGCCTTTGCCCATTCTTCCAGCCTTCTGGCACATAACATAGAAACATAGAAAATAGGTGCAGTAGGCCATTCGGCCCTTCGAGCCTGCACCGCCATTCAATATGATCATGGCTGATCATCCAACTCAGTATCCCGTACCTGCCTTCTCTCCATACCTCCTGATCCCTCTAGTCGCAAGGGCCACATCTAACTCCATCTTAAATATAGCCAATGAACTGTCTTCAACTACCTTCTGGCAGAGAATCACCACTTTCTGTGTGAAAAATGTTTTTCTCATCTCGGTCCTAAAAGAATTTCCCCTTATCCTTGAATTGTGACCCCTTGTTCTGGACTTCCCCAACATCGGGAACAATCTTCCTGCATCTAGCCTGTCCAACCCCTTAAGAATTTTGTACGTTTCTATAAGATCCCCCCCTCCAGCATCTAACTTCTAGCGAGTACAAGCCAAGTCTATCCAGTCTTTCTTCATATGAAAGCCCTGACATCCCAGGAATCAGTCTGGTGAACCTTCTCTGTATTCCCTCAATGACAACAATGCCTTTCCTCAGATTTGGAGAACAAAACTGTACGCAATACTCCAGGTGTGGTCTCACCAAGACCCTGTCAATACAGCCAGGAGTGCGTTGTCAGCCTATTTGGTTCCAGCAGCAGGACAACAGGCTTTGGGGTCCCATCCACTGGTGGTCAAACTCATGAGGGGTATTTTTAACACTAATTCCCCCAGATCAAGGTACACTCAGATCTGGGATGTCAGCGTTGTGCTGACGTACCTTAGGGGATGACCACCACCAGGTTACTCACGTTGGAACAACTTACCCTGAAATCAGTCATGCTCATGGCACTAGTGTCAGCTCAAAGGGTACAGTCCCTCCACCTTCTGAGGCTGGACAGCATGACAGAGTCATTGGACTGTTTCACATTTCATATTCAGGGACTGGTCAAACAAACTAGACCACGTACAACGCCTCCAGTCATGGAGTTCCGGGCATATTCATCTGACCCACGGCTGTGCCAAGATCCATCTCACCATTTACATAGACACAACATACAATTTAAGAGGGAGAGAAAAAGCTTTATGGATAAGCCACAAGAAGCCCCATCGTCAGGTGACGAGCCAAACCATTTCAAGGTGGCTCAAGCAGGTGCTTAAGTCCGCGGGAGTCAACATTAATGTTTACAAATCTCACTGCACCAGGGCTGCATCCATGTCGGTGGCTAGGCGAATGGACTTGCCTATGGACCATATTCTGGCCAGAGCAGGATGGTCCTCGGAAAGAACTTTCCAAAGGTTTTATAATAAGCCGCTGGTGGAACCTGCTACATTTGCAGACAGAATTTTAGAGTCTGCAGATAATGTTTAATTTAAGCCCGGGGGAGCTCTCTGTTTTTTGTTCTTATTAATAAACCTTTTTTGTTCACAAATGGGTTATTGTTGATTGTGATAACATACTTCCTCCCTCAAAGGTCTTCAGACAGTGAGTGAAGCATGAGCTGGTACACGGTTCGGAAGCACACAGCTTTGAAGTCTTCACGTAGTCACTCACGTGACTCCGAAATAAAATAGTAAGATTAAATGAGAACTTACCCGTTCGAAGTTTGATCTGTATTTTATGAGTAGTTACGATGAGGGATTATGTGCCCTCTGCTCCCACCCTCTATTATACAGATCAACTGGTAATTAAGTTCATATTTTTACTTCACTATATTTATTTCAATCGTTGTTTTTTCTGTGAATCCACACCGCTGCTTTGAAGAATGTCGTGCATGCGTGCTGGACGGGGTCTTCACGTAATCCCTCATCATAACTCATAAAATACAGATCAAACTTCGAACTGGTAAGTTCTCATTTAATGTTTCTATTTGAGGAGACACGCCCCTCCTCCAAATTAAGTCCTGGAGTCTGTACCAACCCCAACTCTTTTTTTCCAGCTTCCCCCCCCCCCCCCCCCCCCCCCCCCCCAACTCCATTAGTCCAAAGAAGGGTCCAGACCCGACAGGTCGCCTGTCCGTATCCTCTCCAAAGTGCCAGTAGAACTCAGGTGGGAAACGGATGGAGAAGTGTTCCTAATATGAGCCCTCCTTGGACCTGTCGAGGAGCAGACAGTACCAGCATCTTCTCATTCATACTGTACCCAAGTGAAAATGCAAAAGTGAGCCAAGCTGCACACAACACACTGCTCACAGCACCAGCTGGCTGCCACTGGCCCAAAAACGTAAGAGCATTTTAAAGTGTTTTTTTTAAAGAAAGTCTTGATGCATTTGTGCCTTGCGTAACAAATAAAGCAAGTTTTTCCTGATCTCACTGTGTTCTTCGGAATTCTTCAGAATTCATGTTGTGCTGTCAATAATGAAAGAAAATGCCAACCATCTCCAGCAATGATAAGAAATTATTCTTGCCTCCATGCATATCTGTAGCCGTAGGGCAGTCACCTCCCCACTACTTCAAAGATAGTTCCTGCACATGGCAATATCATTTGGCCGCTGTTGTATTTTATTTGTTTAAATGGATTTGATTAGATTAGGATATGTTTCAATTCCTACAAGGATTTTTCCTCTGAGGAGTTTCTATAGCAACAAGCCCACTCTTGCCTTTATGACAAATAATGGATCAGCTGAACAAAATAAGATCCATTGATTGTGGTAAAATCCTGATGCACACCGTCACCTTTTTCTAATTCAGCTGTCACCGATGTTGCAGAAGAAAATGGGCAATTATTATACACACTGTGCACAACATACTTTCTTTTTTGATCGCAAACAAAGTTACATTTTGTTTCAGGTTATTCTTCACCAATCCTCACTTTGAAGCCATTTCAGCCTTCAACGATGAACATTGCTTATCTCTGGTGATAGAAACATTTAGCTGGTTACTACACCAAGTGGGACATGTTGAGTCCCGTCCCCCGACGCGGTGGGGGGGGGGGGGGCACGGCGTCACACATGAAGACTGGTCCCCGAATGCAATATTCCACCACACACCCATAGCTCCCAATTGCGCAGATGCGGCTGACTGGTTCCCACTGTGACGTAGACGATGGAGGCATTACTAATGTGCAGGCTAAGTGCTGACCCGTTGGTCCCCCAATGCAAGATTCCACCACTCACCTGTTCCCCCAACGTAAGCCGTTTCACCAAAGCTGTATTGCACCACTCATACATAGCCCCCAACTGTGCAGGCGCAGCTCATTTCTCCTCATCCCCCAGCACTCCCCCCCTCCTCTTCACCCTCCCCCTTCAATCCCTAGAGAGGGGTAGGGAAGGAGCGGTAGGAGAGAAAGGGGGGGTAGAGTGGAGGGGGATTAGAGGGTGGGGTAGAAAGGAAGAGGGCAGAGGGAGCGGCTGGGCGTAGAGTGGGAGATTGAGGGAGCGGGAGAGGAGTAGAGAGGGAGGGGGAGGAGGTAGAGAGGAAGAGGGGCAGAGATGGATGGGGATAGAGAGAGAATGGGAGGGGGTAGAGGGAGGGGGAGAGGGAGGGTGGGAGTGTAGATCAGGAGGGGGCATCTTCCTCCCCATCTCCCTCCTCCACACCAAATAATTTACTCTGCTTTTGTAGGTCATTTTTGTACGCGATCATTCTCTCCTCTCACTCTTTCACCACCCTCTCTCTCTCTCTCTCTCTTTGTTTTTTTTTTTAATGTACTGACATTTTTTGTACAGCTCTTTTCCCAAGTCTCTGTCCTCCTACAACATTCTCTGGGGCTCTGCTGCCATTTACAGTGTAAGTCCTGCTGCTGCTGCACTGATCTCCGGAAGTGGTGGCGCTGCCTGGCAGCTGCGGCTCACCTGCAGTCCATCTGTTTTTTTTATTTTCTTTTTGTCTTCTTGTGTCTGTTTTAGTTTGAATTTTGGTTTATAAGGCTGTGTATGCATGGGAGGGTGGGAGAAACAGGGTTTTAGTCTCTCCCTTCGGGGGGATGCGACTTTTCTTGTCGTCTCCCCCGTCACCGTCTCCGTCTGTGCTGAGGCCTAATGGCGGAGCTGGCGGCCTCGGAGCTATGGCGGCATTCCAGCGGCGGCGGCGGCCCAGCTTCAGAGCAGCGGTGATCCAGTGGCGTTCCAGCGGCAACCCGGCTTCAGAGCTGTGGTGCTCCAGCGGTGTTCCAGTGGCGACCTGGCTTCAGAGCTGCGGTGCTCCAGCGGCGTTCCAGCGGTGGCGTTCCAGCGGCGACCGGGCTTCAGAGCTGCGGTGCTCCAGCGTTCCTGCGGCAGACCCTGCTTCAGAGCTGTGGCGGCTTTCCAGCGACGTCGGTGGCGGCAGCCCGGCTTCGGAGGCTCGGCCGCGGGCCTAGTGGAGGATAACATCGGAGGCCTAGAGCGCCTCAGCGCAGAGGGAGAACAAGGAGGGAAGAAGACAAAGACTTTAAGACTTTTGCCATCCACCACAGTGAGGAGGTGCCTTGTGAACTCACTGTGGTGGATGTTAAATATGTGTTTATTGTGTGTTTTGTTTTTTATTATATGTTATGACTGCAAGGTAACAAAATTTCGTTCAGACCGAAAGGTCTGAATGACAATAAAGGATACTTTACTTAACTTGCCACTTTGCACTTGTCCAAGTTAAATTCAATCTGCCATTATTCCTTGGCCCACATTTCCAGTTAACCCGGACCCGGCTGCAATTTCAGAGAGTAAGTCAGTCGCTTGCTTTAACGTCCTGTACATCACCAGTTTTGCTGCTGCTGCTGCTGCTGTCTACAAACTTACTGAGGGGGGAGGAGGGGGGGGGGGGGGGGGGGGGGGGAGTGCATAATACTCTGAAATCGCTAACACACATATAGACAGATAGACGGGGTGATGAAGAAGCAGCAGCAACAGTTTGTCAAACTTGCTCACCTTCATCATCAGTCAGAGCATTGAGTACAAGAGTTAGTTGGGACATGCATCATGTTAGAGCTGCTGTACAAAAGATGTTGGTGTGCGGGTGGGGCAATACTTGGGGAGTGTGGTGTGCTATTCTGGTCCCCAAAACTATAAGAAGCATTCATTGTGAGAAGCAGTGGCAAAAAGATTCATTTATTAGTGCTGGAGTGAGCAAACACTTCTGTGTGAGTTTCTTAGCAATGAGAGCCTGATAACAGTCGAACTTCCTTCACAACAGAAGCCTGTTGGCAGTAGGCCTTCCTTGACAACAGGCTAGGCCTTCTCTAGCAACAGGAGCCTGACTCCAGTAGACCTTTACTTGACAGGTTCCGAGGCCCATAACATGCCAAAGCTCAGAGGTTAGGCCCGGGCCTGTAACATTGCCATGAGGCCTACAAAACACAGGCTCCAATCCAGAACATAGGCCAAAGCCCACAACAGGCCCAAGGCCCAAAATACAGGCCCAGAATCTAATATACAGGCTTAGGGCCCTCTACACAGGCTAGCAAGCCCAGAACTTAGGCCTGGAGCCTATAACACAGGATCGGAGCCTACAGCACAACCCTGAGGTCTCCAAAACAGGCTTGGAGGCCCAGAAATTAGACCAAAGCCCACAGGTTAGGTCAAGGCCTATAATACTGCCTTAGTTGGGGCCTGCGAAACACAGGCTCAGAATTTCCAGAACATATGGCAAAGCCCACAACATAGGCCTGGGGCCTAAAATACAGGACCTGAGTGCATAAAACAGGCCCGGAGTCCATAAAACAGCCTTGTGGCCGATGAAACACAGGCTCGGAAGCCCAGAACTTTGGGCAAAGCCCAGAAACACAGGCCTGAGACCTAAAACACTGGGCCGACACCGACATACCAAACCTCGGAATCAAAGAGCATTATTGCAAGATATTTTTGTGGGTGCTTAGCGACAGTTATATATTTGTGTATTTAGGCTTGGATCCAGTGATGGAAATGGGGGGGTACGCAGGTGAATGGTGTTCCCCTAGTTTTTAGTTTCCAGTTTCCATTCTGTGCATGAATTCGCAGCTTTATCCTGCGCTACTTAATCCAAGGGCGAGCGAACGAGCAGACAGACGGATGAAAGCAACGCTGATAGAGTGACATTTCAGATTGAGACCCTTCTTCAGACTCAGTCACGGGAGAGAGGAACAAGAGATATAGACGGTACTAAGGCAAATGAATGGAAGATATGCCTATATCTCCCGTTTTCCTTTCCCTTGACTGTCAGTCTGAAGAAGGGTCTTGACCCGAAATGTCACCTATTCCGCTCTATGAACGTTGTTTTCGTCCGTCTGTCCGCACATTCTCTCTCTCTTGGTGCCGGCGCTTCTCCCCAAAGACTCCTCCAAACACACCGACACACAGACACAGCATGTCCGGCAGATCAGTGCGGGCCAAGACCAGGAGCAGGGAGGGATGGCAGCTATCAAACGGGTCATGGCAGCTGTCGAAAAAGTACGGAAATGGTAAGGGTGAAATTTTTAAAATACCACCCGAAGGAAATAGATGTTTAACAACAAAAGTGGCCAGCGATCGCTCCATGTCCGTGTCGGAGGGAAGAGGGGTGCAGGGCCGGCATTAAACCTAACGGGGGCCCGCGCCAGAGTAATATACTCTCGGCTCAGGTAGATCTACCCCAGGTGGAGGGGGGAGAGGGGTGGAGAGAGAGTAGAGGGGTGGAGGGGGAAGAAAGGGCTAGATGGGGAAGAGGGTGTGAGCGAGAACGGAGAAGGGAGCGGGGGAGGTGGCTCGCTCTCGCGGTCCCAGGGCAGCGCTCCCGTCCCTCCAGTCTCCATGCTTCACGCACACAGGCCCGGCACCCTCCACCCTCTCTCCCCGGGGAGACGCGGTGAACAATACAGGGAGGGCCGGGCCGGGGGTTGGGGCAACATTTACAACCCTCAGCCTCAGCTCACACCCGTCTGCCCGGTCCCCGGCATCCGCTCTTTCCTCTCTCTCTTTTCTCGTCTTCTTCCCTCTATCCCTTCTTTCTATCCTTCCTTCCCTCCCTCCCTTCTTTCTCTACTTCTCTCACTCCCTTCTTTCTCTACTTCCCTCACTCCCTACTCTCCTTTCTCCCTTCTCTCCCTGATTGTTCGACGTACCCGACAATGATTGTTCGACGTACCCGACAAAGAGGCAAGCGTAGCTGGGGCCCATGCGTGTGCCCATAGCTACGCCTTGTGTTTGGAGGAAATGGGAGGAGTCAAAAGAGAAGTTATTGAGGGTAAGGACCAACTCCGCTAGGCGGAGGAGGGTGTCAGTGGACGGGTATGGGTTGCTCCTCTGGTCGAGGAAGAACCAGAGGGCTTTGAGGCCGTCCTGGTGGGGGATGGAGGTGTAGAGTGACTGGACGTCCATGGTAAAGATGAGAGGATGGGGGCCTGGAGAATGGAATGCGCGGAGCCGACGGAGAGTGTCTGAGGTGTCTTGAACATAGGTGGGGAGGGATTTAACAAAGGGGGATAGGATGGCGTCGAGGTATGTGGAAATGTGTTTGGTTGCCTCTTTGTCGGGTACGTCGAACAATCCTTGTTCTCGACGTACCAGGGCCCCATCCCCGACCTCTAACTCCGTTACATCGACGACTGCTTTGGTGTCACCTCCTGCACCCACACACAACTGACTGACTTCATCCATTTCACCACCAACTTCCATCCGGCACTCAAATACACTTGGACCATTTCCGACATTTCCCTACCATTCCTTGACCTCACCATCTCTATTGCAGGTGATACACTCCTGACCGACATCCACTACAAACCAACTGACTCCCACAGCTACCTGGATTACTCTTCCTCCCACCCTGCTTCCTGTAAGAACTCCATCCCCTATTCCCAATTCCTCCATCTACGCCGCATCTGCTCCCAGGATGAGGTGTTCCATACCAGGTCATCACAAATGGCCTCATTCTTCAGAGAACGGGGATTCCCCTCCCCCACTATAGATGAGGCTCGCACCAGGGTCTCCTCCATACCCCGCAACACTGCCCTCTCTCCCCATTCTGCCATTCGCAAACAGGGCAGAGTCCCCCTGGTCCTCACCTTTCACCCCACCAGCTGGCAAATACAACACATAGTCCTCCGCCAGTTTCGCCACCTCCAACGTGACCCCTCCACTCGCCACATCTTCCCATCTCCCCCCCGTTTGCCTTCCGCAAAGACCGCTCCATCTGCAACTCCCTTGTCAATTCTTCCCTTCCCTCCCGCTCTACCCCTTCCTGGGCACTTTCCCTTGCAACCGCAAGAAATGCTACACTTGTCCCTTCACCTCCCCCCTTCACTCCTTTCAGGGACCCAAGCAGTCCTTCCAGGTCCGACAGCGGTTCACCTGCACCTACTCCAACCTCATCTACTGCATCCGCTGCTCCAGATGCCAGATGATCTATATCGGTGAGACCAAGCGGAGGCTTGGCGATATCTTCGCCGAACACCTCCGCTCGGTCCGCATTAACCAACCCGACCTCCCGGTGGCTCAGCACTTCAACTCCCCCTCCCATTCCGTATCTGACCTCTCGGTCCTGGGCCTCCTCCACGGCCAGAGTGAGCAACACCGCAAGTTGGAGGAACAGCACCTCATATTCCGCTTGGGGAGTCTGCATCCTTTGGGCTTGAACATTGAATTTTCTCAATTCTGTTAACCCTTGCTGTCTCCTCCCCTTCCCACCTCTCCCTCAGCCCTCGGGCCCTGGCATTCCCTCTCTCTCTATCTCCCTCCCCCACCCTAGTCGCACCAGCTTCTCATTTTCACACCACAAACAGCTTATTAAAGGGCTTGTTCCCTTTATCATCGATACTTTTTTGCATATCTTTCATTCATTGTTCTTTATCTCTCCACATCACCGTCTATATCTCTCGTTTCCCTGATCCCTGACCAGTCTGAAGAAGGGTCTCGACCCGAAACGTCGCCTGTCTCCTTCGCTCCTTAGATGCTGCTTCACCCGCTGAGTTTCTCCAGCCTTTTGTGTACCCTCGATTCTCCAGCATCTGCAGTTCCTTCTTTAAGACTACACATTTTGTTTGTTACTTGTAGGTACATGTATGCGATTTTATATTAAAATGTAGCATAGATCTGTTTGGTCCATTAACTCGCATGCTCTCTTTAAGCGCACATTTTGATTACATTCCATTCTACCATGGAAACCTGGGGCTCACCAAAATTGTTCCCAATTGGGCCCCGCACCTCCTCAGGCAGGCCCTGGGGAGGGGGGGGGGGGTGGGGAGGGGGGGGGGGGGGGGGGGGGGGGGGGGGGGAAGGATGGCTTGAGTGGGTGTTGGAATTTTTGGAGCTCCTGCCAAATGGCAATATTTTGTATGAAGCCATGACCAAAGCAAAGATACTAGAGCGGAGACGGAAGCCGGTTATGGAAATGGTGCTGAAGATTACCCATGACCCTACTAGGGCTTTATCGTCGAGTGGACTATCTTGCTCCGCTATAGGATCTTTGGTTTCCAGTCTTCATGAGATGGAGAGTGTGGAGGAAAGTGGCGCTGTAAGGGCAGTTCACCAGCTCATTGGAACTTTTCCCAATTCCATAATAACTGTCTAAGAACGTGGCCCTCATCAGACATGGCGTCACTCCGCCGTAAACGGAGTTCACATCCTGGACGCTCAACTCCTTCCTGAAGCGGATATCAAACAGCTGTAAACCACTGGCGGGACTGTGGCGGAACGCAAACTCCCAGTCAAAGCAGCGAACGTGGTTGTTTACAATGGGGTAACATGGTCCACGTGGCTCAAACATGAGGGGGCCGTAGGGGATGGCTGCATCTGCGGTTCCTTCCTGTTGGGGGGGATCCTGCCCCGTGGTGGCTGCTTGTCCGTTCCCTCTGCAGGTGCCGCTTGGCCTGCTAAGTTCCTCTAGCACTCTGTATTTTTTGTTTAGCTCTGGAGTTGAAGGTGGCTCAGCGGGAAGGGGGGCGACTCTGGGGAGTGGGTGGCATTTCGGGTCGAGACCTTTCTGTAGACATTCACAAGTACTCTCACCGACGAGAGTTCAGTTCAGTCTGAAGAAGGGCCTTCTCTCCAGAGTCGTTGCCTTTCCCGCTAAGTTACTCCAGCTTTATGTCTAGCTTCAATTTCAAGAGTTAAATAAAAAACAGAGTGTTTGGAGGAACTCAGCGGGTTAGGTGGCATCTGTGGAGGGAATGGATTAGGAGTTGATTCAGGCCAGAGTTCTACCTCAATAGGAAGGAATTGCAGATCAAAGATACTAGAGCGGATACTAGTATCTTTGCTGCAGATCAGGCATGATATTCTTCCAATTTAAATCGTAATTCCGATTTTATTGTTTTCCTGTGTTCAATTTTTTTGTGCCCGATTATTTGGCAGCCAATCAACCGCTATCTCTAAGGGGGTTGCGTACAATCACCGACCAGCTTCACTTAAAATTCCCATCCAATGAACAAAATGGTCTCCTCCCATCTAATCAGCCACTGTTTCCAAGGGCATTGTGTCCAATCACATAATGCGCTGGTCACTCGGCAACCAATCAGACACGTCTCCTAGGGGCCGTTTGATCAATCGCTGACCTGTTTCCCTCACTGAATCAGACGATAGTTGCAGCCAACACAGAGAGAGAGAGAGAGAGAGAGAGAGAGAGAGAGAGAGATGCAAGAAAGCAGCTATGACATGTAATACACAATCTATACTATTAAAACTAAGATCTTCACCACTTTCTGACTTTCTGTTTCGTTATTTCCAAAAAAACGCCGTCACTTATGGCCGTCAGTTTTAGCCACCTCGCTCAGAGTCCCCCTCCGCTGGATTGGACTAGAGGACTTTTCCCATCGATGAAAAATCTGAGACTTATTAATGATTTTAAAAATGTCGCCATTCTCTCTGCTGCAGGGGGGATGGACTATAAAACCCGGAAATGTTGTGCCTCACTCAGTCTCTGGAGACGGAGGAAGCGAGCAGGTCATGGCTCTCTGAGCTGCGAATAACACTGAATGCATGTCTACTCGACGGTGAGTCCCCTCGATGTGGTTGTAAAGTGTTTGCCAAATTGGCTTGGCTTTTAAAGACTCTTCAGAAAACGTGTTGGCTGTTTGCAAAGTGTTTGCCAAATTGGCTTGGCTTTTAAAATCGTTGCAACAGTTTTCAGATGGATAAAGCATGAATAAACATTTTATTAGATCAGGACTGTGTTTAATTGCAAAATTGGCACACATTCGGTGACTTCCGCTTAGAGACAAGATGGCGCCGATTATGTAATTTCCAGTTAGCGGCAAGATGATGCTGATTGCATCATTTCCAGTTCGTTGCAAGATGGCGCTGACTGCAGAAGGCACAGAGTGAAGACGCCGTTGAATCATTCAAGAGAGCTGACTGCTCTGTCTATGGTGAGTGTGTTTGTTGGACGTTATGTAAAGCACGTTTTTGCTTCAGCAGCAGCAGCCTCTGCAGGAGGCTTTGAACATTTGAATCATTCAGTTTACACACTGTATGTTTACCATGTTCTGAAGTTACTTGGAATTTTAGTATTGGGTGCATGTGAGTGAGTGTGTGAGTGAGTGTGAATGAGTCTGTGTGTGTGTGTCAGTCTGTGTATGTGTGTGAGTCTCTTTGTGTGTGTGTGAGTCTCTCTGTGTGTGTCTGTATGTGTGTCTGTGCGTGAGTCTGCACGTGAGTGTGAGTCTGTGTGTGTGTGAGAGTCTGTGTGTGTGTGAGAGTGTGAGAGTCTGTGTGTGTGTGGTGGAGAGTGTGTGTGTGGTGGAGGTGTGTGTGTGTGGTGGAGCATGTGTGTGGTGTGTGTGTGTGTGTGTGTGTGTGTGTGTGTGGCGGAGGGTGTGTGTGATCAACAAATAACAAATAGTACAAATAACATAGTCTTTCATAGTTCAGAGCTTATTTGTTGTTTAATAGCCTGATGGCCATCAGGAAGAAGCTGTTCCTCAATGTGGATGTGACAGTTTTCAGTTTACAAAAGTCAGGCGTGACTCCAGAAGTCGGGCATAAGTTAGTCAGTCCACAAGCCACAATTTAGTCTGTCAGTCCAGAGGCTATGAGTGAGTCAGTCAGTCAGTCCACAGACCATGAGTTAGTCCCAAGGCAGTGTGTGAGTCCAGAGGCCATGAGTAGGTCACCCACCGTCCCACCCCCACTGACATTCCCCTCCTCAAGACGCTGACCTCCGCCTAGCTGTAGGATGCTCCCCGTCCTGAAGCTGCCCCCATCCCCCGCTGCAGGACACCCCCCTCTCTCATCAGCACACAAGATCCCCCTCCTGAAGATGTCTCCCTCTCTCAGCTGCAGGACGTTTGCAACCCCCCCACCCCACCCCAACAACCCCACCTCAAAAAAATGTTTTGCACAAATTCTTCAGTGAGTCCAGATGATTGAGAATTACAACAAAACAATGGGATTCTTTTATTTGCCACAACCAAGATATGGAAGGATGCACCTTGATGATGACAATCCAGAATTGCTGCAGGAATTGTTATACAATAGAATTGAACAACAGCAGTTTGTTGAGGAGAATGGGCCTCTGCTGAATGCTGAGCAGAGAGCAATGTATGCACTCAATTTAACAGAAGGTGACAACATTCCCCTTCAGCGGACCCAATTCTCCATTCAATCAAGTTTTACTTTGACGAGCCATAAAGCACAAGGACAAACAATGCAGAAGGTGTTAATCTACCTCGACACACCGGTATTTCAGCATGGAAAACTAGATGTGGCTCTTAGCCGAGGAAAGGTGAAGGGAAACGTCATGAATGTTGTCATTAAAAACGTGCTTTGTTGAATGATGACTTCTGAGATAAATTCTCAGATTTTCTTTGTTAAAATTTAACCGCTAAATCTCTCTATATTTAAATTGTCTTTTTTTTATCAACAGCAAAGAGACATAAAGACGCCGTGAGCAGCAACAAGAGTCACAACAAGAAATAACAATAATTCTCATCTTTAAAATTTAAATTGTTCTTATATTTTAAGAGTTATTCACATTTTAAACTTTAATAAATAATTTTTCCACTTTTCATGCCTGCGTATTCTTCGTCACAATGGGAACCTAATGGGCAGGAATGGATGCTCTGTGGGAGAGCCACTAGAGTGCATGGGGGGAGGTTGTGGGGAGATGGACTGAATGCGTGGGGGGAGGTGAATGGCAAGGAGCAGAGTGGGAGGGTGAAGGGAGTAGGGGTGGCTGAGTGAACTGCCAGCATACCAGGAGTGAGTGGCTGCACTGCCAGCCCATCAGCTGTAGGTGGCTGCACTGCCAGGCCACCAGCTGTGAGTGACTGCACTGCCAGCCCACCAGCCGTGAGTGACTGCACTGCCAGCCCACCAGCCATGAGTGACTGCACTGCCAGCCCACCAGCTGTGAGTGGCTGCACTGCCAGCCCATCAGCTGTAGGTGGCTGCACTGCCAGGCCACCAGCTGTGAGTGACTGCACTGCCAGCCCACCAGCCGTGAGTGACTGCACTGCCAGCCCACCAGCCATGAGTGACTGCACTGCCAGCCCACCAGCTGTGAGTGACTGCACTGCCAGCCCACCAGCCATGAGTGACTGCACTGCCAGCCCACCAGTCGTGAGTGACTGCACTGCCAGACCACCAGCCATGAGTGACTGCACTGCCAGCCCACCAGCCGTGAGTGACTGCACTGCCAGCCCACCAGCTGTGAGTGACTGCACTGCCAGCCCACCAGCCATGAGTGACTGCACTGCCAGCCCACTAGCCATGAGTGACTGCACTGCCAGCCCACCAGCCTTGAGTAAGTGAACTGCCAGCTCACCAGCCGTAAGTGACTGAACTGCCAGCCCAATAATCCATTCAGTCCACCCTCTCCCCCTTCTCTCTCACATAGTCTGTAACCTGTTTTGGGCAGAATTTCTGGCAGTTTCTCAGCTGCCAGCCTACCAGGTCTGAGTGACTATACTGCCAGGCCTCAGTGACTGAGCTGCCAGCCCAAGATTCCATTCGGCCTACAGTCCTAATTAGCCCTCTGGAAACCAGTCCCTTCGGCGCACAACACCCATACTAGTGCAACAGAAAGCCCCCCCCCCCCCCACTGGCCAGCAATATTGGAATTGGTGGAGAGGTGGAATATTGCATTGGGTGGCCAGCCCTCCCGTGTGATGCTGGGACCCAAAGGGTCCAACTTAGTCTAGTAAACTATTATAAATACACAATAAACAAGTGATGCATTCTTGTACTCTTGCATGGGTATGACCGCAGGTAACCCCCCCCCCTTCCCAACCTCAGCCTCACGGACCTTAGTGTACCCCTAGTTCCTAAATCCCATTTCCATCGTAGCTTGTATCTACATGTTTCAGAATGAAGCTTTGTATGTCAAAAATCAACAATTAGATGACGGAATGCATTAATAAAACCAAAATAAAGCATGATTGAGTTAAATGTCCCTCCCTCTCTGTCTGTCCCTCTTTCTCACTCTCTCTTCCCCTTTCTCTCTCAGTTCCCCTCTCTCCCCTTTTCTCTTTCCTCTTCTGTCTACACCGTGTTGCATGCTCTAAATCTACACTCAACAAGATAATGCTGCTCTCTCTCCTTCCCTTCTCTCTCCCATTCATTTCTCTCATCCCTTTCTCTCATCTCCTCTCTAATTATCTCTCCCCTCCTATTGTCCCACTTCCCCTCTATCTCACTTTCTCCCCAGCTATCTCTCTGTCTCCCCCTCTCTCTCTTACCCCCTCTCAGTCCCCCCTCTCTCTCTCTCACTCTCTCCCCTCCCTCTCTCTCCCTTTTGCTGCCCTCTCTCTCCCCCTCGCACCCCCCTCACTCTCTCTCTCTTTCTCTCGCTCGCATGCGCTCTCTCTCCCCTCCCTCTCCCCCTTTCTCTTCCCCCTCTCTCTCCCCCTCTCTCCCCCTTCCCCCCCTCTCTCTCTCTTCCCCCCTCTCTCTGCCCTTCTCTCTCTCTCTTCCCCCCTCTCCCCTTCTCTCTCTTTCTCCTCTCTCTCTCTCCCACTCTCCCTCTCTCCCACTCTCTCTCTCTCTCCCCACTCTCCTTCTCCCCCCTCTCTCCTTCTCCCCCCCACTCTCACTTAGTGTCAGAACTAAGTCCCACAGGAGAATAGTGGGCAAAATGAGGGCACAAGGTATTGGGGGTAGAGGGCTAACTTGGATAGAAAAATAGTTGGTAGACATAAAACAAATATGTGCCTCCGAGATGGATTCTTAGAGCAGCTTGTAATGGAGCCGACCAGAGAAAAGGCAATTCTGGATTTAGTGTTGTCCAATGAACCAAATTTGATAAGAGAACTCGAGGTGAAGAAACCGCTTGGAGGTAGTGGTCATAATATGATTTGTTTTCATCTGTAATTTGAGAAGGAGAATGTTAAAAGGGAAGTGGCAGTGATGTAGCTGAACAAAGGGAATTATGAAGGCATGAGAGGGGAGCTGGCCAAGGTAGACTGGAAAGGGATAGTAGCTGGAATGATGGTGGAACAGCAATGGCAGGATTTTCTGGGCATAATCCGGAAGACACATGAACATTTCATTCCAAAAAGGAAGAAAGATTCTAAGGAGAGTAGGAGGCAACCGTGGCTGACAAGAGGTTAGGGATAGAATAAAACTAAAAGAAAAGGTGTATAATAGCAAACAATAGCCGGAAGCCAGAGGATTGGGAAATTTCATAGGACAACAGAAGGAAACAAAACAGGCAATACGGGCTGAAAAGATGAAGTGCGAAGGGAAGTTGGCCATGAAGTCAAAGTCAAAATAGTTTATTGTCATGTGTCCCTGACAGGACAATGAAATTCTTTCTTTGCTTGGCACAACAGAACATAGTAGGCATTGACTACAAAACTGATCAGTGTGTCCATATACCATTATATATACACCTGAATGAATAAATTAAATTGATGAAGTGCAAATAACAGATAAAGAGGTATTAATGTTCAGAGTTTTGTCCGAGCCAAGTTTAATAGCCTGATGGCTGTGGGGAAGTAGCTGTTCCTGAACCTGGTCATTGCAGTCCTCAGGCTCCTGAAGGTAGCAGGGAGATCAGTGTGTGGCCAGGATTAATAGAGAATATAAAGAAGGATAGTAAAAGCTTATTTAAATATGTTAAGGCAAAAAGGATAGCAAAGTCAAATGTGGGTCCCTTGAAGGCAGACACAGGTGAAATTATTATGGGGAACAAGGAAATGGCAGAACGGTTGAACAGGTACTTTGGAACTGTCTTTACTGAGGAAGACACAAACAATCTCCCAGAAGTAATGGACGACAGAGGGAGTCGATGAACTGAAATAAATTTTCATTTGGCGAGAAATAGTATTGGGTAGGCTAATGGGACTGAAGGATAATAAATCCCCGGGGCGTGATGGACTGCATCCCAGGGTCCTCAGGAAATAGTTGATGCATTGGTGATCATTTTCCAATGTTCAATAGATTCAGGATCAGTTCCTGTGGATTGGAGGATAGCTAATGTTATCCCACTACTCAAGAAAGGAGCGAGAGAGAAAACGTGGAATTACAGACCAGTTAGCCTGACTTTGGTGGGAAAGATGCTGGAGTCAATTATTAAAGAGGTAATAATGGAGCATTTGGATAGCAGTAAAAGGATTAGTCCGTCAGCATGGATTTATGAAAGGAAAATCATTAATCTTCTGGAGTTTTTGGGGATGTGACAAATAAAATGGTGGAAGGGGAGCCAGCGGATGTAGTGTATCTAGCCTTTCAGAAAGCCGTTGATAAGGTCCTGCACGGGAGACTGGTGACTAAAATTAGAGCACATGGTATTGGGGGTAGGGTGTTGATGTGGATAGAAAAATTGGTTGGCAGACAGGAAGCAAAGAGTAGGAGTGAACTGGTCCTTTTCGGAATGACATGCAGTGGCGAGTGGAGTGCCGCAAGGCTCGATGTTGGGGCCGCAACGGTTTACCATATATATTAATGATTTGGAAGAGGGAATTAGAAGCAACACTAGCAAGTTTGCGGAAGACACAAAGCTGGGTGGCAGTGTGAACTGTGAAGAGGACATAAGGGGGTTGCAGGGTGACCTGGACAGGTTGCGTGAGTGGGCAGATGCGTGGCAGATGCAGTATAATATAGATAAATGTGAGGTTTTCCACTTTGGTGGCAAAACCAAGGGGGCAGATTATTATATCAATGGGGTTAGGTTAGGTAAGGAGGAGGTTCAGCGAGACTTGGGTGTTCTTGTACACCAGACACTAAAAGCTGGTGTGCAGGAGCAGGCAGTGAAGAAAGCTAATAGAATGTTGGCCTTCAAAACAAGAGGATTTCAGTACAGGAGTAGAGAGGTTCTTCTGCTGTTGTTTAGGGATCTGGTAAGACCACATCTAGAGTATTGCGTACAGTTTTGGTCTCCTAATTTGAGGAAGGGCATTCTTGTGATTGAGGCAGTGCAGCATAGGTTCACAAGATTGATCCCTGGATGGCGGGACTGTCATATGTGGAAATATTGAAAAGACTAGGCTTGTATTCACTGGAGTTTAGAAGGATGAGGGGGCATCTTATAGAAACATATAAAATTATAAAAGGATTGGACAAGCTAGATGCAGGAAAAATGTTCCCAATGTTGGGCGAATCCAGAACCAGAAACCACCGTCTTAGAATAAAGAGGAGGCCATTTAAGATTGAGGTGAGAAAAAACTTTTTTACCCAGAGAGTTGTGAATTAGTGGAATTCCCTGCCACAGATGGCAGTGGAGGCGAAATCACTGGATGGATTTAAGAGAGAGTTAGATAGAGCTTTAAGGGCTAGTGGAATCAAGGGATGTGGGGAGAAGGCAGGCACGGGTTATTGATTGGGGACGATCAGCTATGATCGCAGTGAATGACAGTGCTGGCTCGAAGGGGCGAATGGCCTCCTCATGCACCTATTTTCTATGTTTCTATGTTTCTAATAGGGATTAACGCGTCCCTTTCAAAATGGCAAGCTAGTGAGGTACCACAAGGCTTGGTGTCAGGACCGTGGCTATTTATAATATACATGAATGATTTAGATGAAGGGATTCAAAGTAACATTAGAAAATTTGCAGATGACACAACGCTGGGTGACAGTGTGAACTGTGAGAAGGATACTATGAGAATGTAGGGTGACTTGGACAGATTGGGTGAGTGGGCAGTTGCATGGCAGATGCAGTTTAATGTAGATAAATGTAACGTTTTCCACTTTCGTAGCAAAAACAGGAAGTTAGAATATTATCTAAATGGTGTCAAGTTTGGAAAAGGGGAAGTACAATGGGTTCTGGGGGTCCTTGTTCATCAGCCTATGAAAGTAAGCGTGTAGGCAGGCAGTGAAGAAAGCGAAAGGCATGCTGGCCTTAATAACAAGAGGAGTTGAGTATAGGAGCAATGAGGTCCTTCTGTAGTTTTACAGGGCACTAGTAAGACCATACCTGGAGTATTGTGTGCAGTTTTGGTCTCCAAATTTGAGGAAGAACATTCTTACTATAGAGGAAGTGCAGCGTAGGTTTACAAGGTTAATTCCCGCGATGGCAGGGCTGTTACATGCTTAAAGAATGGAGCGGCTGAGCTTGTATACTCTGGAATTTAGAAGGATGAGATGGGATCTTATTGAAACATACAAGATTATTAAGGGTTTGGACATGTTCCCGATATTGTGGGAGTCCATAACCAGGGGCCATAGGTTAAGAATAAGGGATAATCCATTTAGAACGGATATGAGGGCACACTTTTTCACACAGAGAGATGTGAATCTGTGGAATTCTCCGCCTCAGAGGGCGGTGGAGGTCGGTTCTCTGGATACTCTCAAGAGAGAGCTAGGTAAGGCTGTTAAAGATAGTGGAGACATGGGGTATGGGGAGAAGGCAGGAACGGGGTACTGTTTGTGGATGATCAGCCGTGATCACATTGAATGGCGGTGCTGGCTCAAAGGGCTGAATGGCCTACTCCGGCACCCATTGTCTATGTTCCTATGTACAAGCTTTTCACTCCTCAGCCTGAGGAAGGGTCTCGACTTCGAAACGTCGCCCGTTCCTTCTCTCCAATGATGCTGCCCGTCCCGCTGAGTTACTGCAGCATTTTGTAGTCTGGCCCCCCTTGAGGTTTTATCTCAGGTTTGCAGCCTCTGCAGCTGCTGTGATTGTTTCCCCTACACCCCACGGGGAGTAGCAGCCGAGAGGGCGGGGCCGGCAGCGCCATGGCAACCGTTGCTAGGGTGTGATGGGGACACCGATTGGCGGAGGGCGCCGTCCGTCAGAGGGGCGGGGACGCAGCTCTGATTGGTCGGATGCAAGGAGGGGGCGGGATCTGGTCCGCTGTGACGTGAAATGAAGAGGCGGGGCCCCGAGGGCGATCCTGAGGCCGGAGCCCCAGTGCGGGCGGAAGGGGCTGTCAGTCAGTCATAGAAACATAGAAACATAGAAATTAGGTGCAGGAGTAGGCCATTGAGCCCTTCGAGCCTGCACCGCCATTCAATATGATCATGGCTGATCATCCAACTCAGTATCCCGTACCTGCCTTCTCTCCATACCCTCTGATCCCCTTAGCCACAAGGGCCACATCCAACTCACTCTTAAATATAGCCAATGAACTGGCCTCAACTACCCTCTGTGGCAGAGAGTTCCAGAGACTCACCACTCTCTGTGTGAAAAAAGTCTTTCTCATCTTGGTCTTAAAGGATTTCCCCTTAACCTTAAGCTGTGACCCCGTGTCCTGGACTTCCCCAACATCGGGAACAATCTTCCTGCATCTAGCCTGTCCAACCCCTTAAGAATTTTGTAAGTTTCTATAAGATCCCCTCTCAATCTCCTAAATTCCAGAGAGTATAAACCGAGTCTATCCAGTCTTTCTTCATAAGACAGTCCTGACATCCCAGGAATCAGTCTGTGAACCTTCTCTGCACTCCCTCTATGGCAATAATGTCCTTCCTCAGATTTGGAGACCAAAACTGTACGCAATACTCCAGGTGTGGTCTCACCAAGACCCTGTACAACTGAAGTAGAACCTCCCTGCTCCTGTACTCAAATCCTTTTGCTATGAAAGCTAACATACCATTCGCTTTTTGCACTGCCTGCTGCACCTGCATGCCTACTTTCAATGACTGATGTACCATGACACCCAGGTCTCGCTGCATCTCCCCTTTTCCTAATCGGCCACCATTTAAATAATAGTCTGCTTTCCTGTTTTTGCCACCAAAGTGGATAACCTCACATTTATCCACATTATACTGCATCTGCCAAACATTTGCCCACTCACACCAGCCTATCCAAGTCACCTTGCAGTCTCCTAGCATCCACCTCACAGCTAACACTGCCCCCCAGCTTAGTGTCATCCGCAAACTTGGAGATATTGCCTTCAATTCCCTCATCCGGATCATTAATATATATTGTAAATAGCTGGGGTCCCCAGCACTGAGCCCTGCGGTACCCCACTAGTCACTGCCTGCCATTGTGAAAAGGACCCGTTTACTCCTACTCTTTGCTTCCTGTTTGCCAGCCAGTTTCTCTATCCACATCAATACTGAACCCCTAATACCGTATGCTTTAAGTTTGTATACTAATCTCTTATGTGGGACCTTGTCGAAAGCCTTCTGGAAGTCCAGATATACCACATCCACTGGTTCTCCCTTATCCACGCTACTAGTTACATCCTCGAAAAATTCCACAAGATTCGTCAGACATGATTTACCTTTCGTAAATCCATGCTGACTTTGTCCAATGATTTCACCACTTTCCAAATGTGCTGCTATCCCATCTTTAATAACTGACTCTAGCAGATTCCCCACTACCGATGTTAGACTAACTGGTCTGTAATTCGCCCAGTCAGTCTGGGCGACCTTTGTTCCTCCCACTGCAGCGCCCATCTGGCGGCGGGAGCCCGTGGCGCAGCGTCGCTGGTTCTCCGGCTGCAGCGCCCCCCTGGCGCCGGGAGGCCACCATGCGGCCGTCATGCACCTGTCCACGTTCCCCACAGACGCTGCCCGACCCGCTGAGTTACTGCAGCACTCTGTGACCTTCTTCCCATGATGCATGTCGCCCCCAGGTGACTCAGCGTCAATCACCAGCGGCCCCCCTAGGATTGGGGGTGATGTTAGTCGTGCTGGCTGGGGACGGGACGGGCGGCTCGGTGGGGTGCTGCGAGCTGGCTGCCTTGTCCGCAGCGTGTTAGTTTTTCTACTTTTCTTGTTTTTTTAGCGTATCTCAATGTGTGTTTTTAATGTTTCTCTTTGTGTCTTGTGTGGATTGTGGGGGGGTAAGGGGGAAACCGCTTCGGTTGCCTCCTCCACGGAGAGGCGACTTTTTCCATGTCGCTTCCCTCATGGCCTAACATAGAGGATCGGTGCGGCCTTTCCCGGAGATGCGCCCGGGCGCAGCGCGGTCTCTTTCGTCGCGGAGTGGGCGAGCCCTCGCTGGGGGGGGGGAGCACTCTGTTCGCTGGCCCGTGGCAGCCTGAAGCCGCGATCAGCGGAGCTCCAGCTGGCGTGGCGTCCGGAGCCTGAGATCCCTTGTTGGGGACCCCTGGAGAGGAGCTCCGACCGCCGGCCCTCTGGTCTGCGGTGCTTCTGACTGCAGAGTGGCAGGGACATTAGATCTTCGACCGCCGGCCTGCGGCCTACACCATCTTGAAACCGCAGTCTCTGGTGGGGAAGCACTGATTCAGGACTTACCTGGACTTACCTTGTCTGCACATCTGGACGGCCACAGCGGTGAACGCGGAGGGTTGTGGTCCCGACCACGGGGGAAAATGGAGGAGGACTGACCAAACTTTGTGCCTTCCACCACAGTGATGAATGCTGTGGTTGATGTTTGTGTTAAACTTTTTATTGCGTATTGTGCGTTCTTTTTTTTTATTGTACCGCTACAGGCAAATTCATTTCACTGCACTTTACGTGCAAGTGACAAGTAAAACTTGACTTGACGTGACTTGACGCGCTGCCCGGATGCTCGGCATCCCAACCCCCAGGTCAGTGCGGAGGTCACTTCTCCCCTGCCCTCCTTACCCCCCTCAGCCCGCTCCCTTCTCCCCCTCCCCTACTCCCACTGTCCCGCCTTGATTACTACAACTCCCTTTACACTGGCATCAGCCAATCATCCCTGTCCCACCTGCAATTGGTCGAAAATGCCGCAGCGAGACTTCTGAAGGGCACCTGAATTCTGGCGGCACACATCACCCCGATTCTGGCCTCTCTCCACTGGCTCCCGGTGAGGTTCAGAATCAATTTCAAGCTCCTCCTTTATGTATACAAAGCCCTTAATGGGCTTGCCCCCACCTACATCAGAAATCTGCTAACCAACCATACTACCTCCAGGTCCCTCAGGTCGGCCGACATGGGATTACTGACCATCCAGCAGTTCAGGCATAAGCTCAGGGGCAACCGCGCTTTTACGGTTGCAGCACCAAGACTATGGAACAGCGTCCCTCTTCACATCAGAACTGCCACCTCCATGGAGAGAAGGCAGGTACGGGATACTGAGTTTTGGATGATCAGCCATGATCATATTGAATGGCGGTGCAGGCTCGAAGGGCTGAATGGCCTACTCCTGCACCTAATTTCTATGTTTCTATGTTTCTATCAACTCTTTTAAGTCCAGACTTAAAACATATTTTTACTCACAAGCATTTCTTGAGGTCCTCTTAGGGAGCGTTGTATGTATGTATTTATGTATGTAGTGTTAGAGCTATGTACCACTGTTTGTAGAATGGTAGTACCTGCACTGATTTAAAGCACTTTGGTCAACGAGAGTTGTTGTTAAATGTGCTATAGAAATATAATTGACTTGACTTATCCCCCTTCCCCACTTGCCCCCTCATTATCTTTACCCTCCTTATCACCCTTCTCCCCCTCACACCTTAATCTCCGCCCTCACTTGCCCCGCTACCCTCACACACACCCCACTTCCAGCACTAGTAATCATCACACGCTCGACATCTCCTGACATACGTGCTGACGTAAGTTGTCGCCAGGATGATATAGGTTGTCGCCGGTTTTTCGGCGACCTGCTGCGACTATGACAGTCTGTAGCAGTTGCCTAAAAATCGCCTAGTGGGACAGGCCCATTAGGCGACCACTCCCACCACTCCTTTCCAACTTTCTCCCCCCCCCCCCCACCAAGCAGTGTGAAGAAGGGTCTTGACCTAAAATGTTGCCTGTCATTGTTCTCCAGAGGTGCAAGTTACTCCAGGGGATTGTGTCTCTTTTTGTAAACCAGCATCTGCAGTTCCTTGTATATAGACTAGGCGTGCATTTCACCCTACACTTGCTCTCGGTCTGCCAAGGCCTGCTGGATCTCCCGGTTGCCGACCATTTAAACTCCCCTTCTCATTCCAACAATGGTCTTTCTGACCTGGGCCCCCTCCATTGCCAGAGTGAGGTGACACACAAACTGGAGGGACAGCACCTCAAAGCTTACAGCCCAATGACATGAATATTGAATGCTTCAAATTTAACAGACCCCCCCCCCTCCCTCGTGGGCCATCTCTTCGACATTCCTCTGTCGTCTTCTCGCTGGCGAAAGGCATCAGGATTAATCCGCAGTCACCACTTCCCGTATTTTAATTATGTTTAAATAATGTTTTAGTGTTTCTAGGTTTGTTTTGGGGGGGGGGGGGGGGGGGATGGGGTGAATTGAGCGAAATATTTTTTTTAGTCACTTACCTCGACAGAGATGCGATTTTTTTCTCTTTTTGCTCTTTTGTTTGGCCGAAAAAAAGGGGGGATCCCGTGAGGAGCTCCAACCTCGGGGCCTGTGGACTTTAACACGTGAAGCCCGCGGTCTCCGGTAAGAAGAGGCCGACTCTGGAGCTCCATGCTGCGGAGTGTTCCAATCCTTCCTGACGCAAGGACTTAGGACATCGCACCGGCGGCAGCGGCGATTGTGGAGGGTTCAACAGCCGCGACCACGGGTGAACAAACGAGGAAGATGAATGAACTTTATTACCTTCCATCACCAAGGTCTCCAAATATGAGGAAAGACATTCTTGCCATAGGGGGGTACAGAGAAGGTTCACCAGACTGATTCCTGGGATGTGAGGACCTTCATATTAGGAAAGATCGGATAGACTCGGCTTTTACTCACTAGAATTTAGAAGATTGAGGGGGGATCTTATAGAAACTTACATTCTTAAATTCAAAATTCTTAAGGGGTTGGACAGACTAGATGCAGGAAGATTGTTCCCGATGTTGGGGAGGTCCAGAACAAGGGGTCACAATTTAAGGATAAGGGGGAATTCCTTTGGGACAAGGATGAGGAAAACATTTTTCGCACAGACAGTGGTGAATCTCTGGAATTCTCTGCCACAGAAGGTAGTTGAGGCCAGTTCATTGGCTATATTTAAGAGGGAGTTTGATGTGGCCCTTGTGGGATCAGGGGGTATGGAGAGAAGGCAGGTACAGATTACTGAGTTGAATGATCAGCCATGATCATATTGAATGGCGGTGCAGGCTCGAAGGGCCAAATGGCCTACTCCTGCACCTATTTTCTATGTTTCTATCACAGTGAGGAATGTGGATTCCGCTGTGGTGGATGATTTTGTAAATTTTTATTTTATGTGAGTGTGTGTCTTGTTGCTTTTTAATTTGTACCTTAATTGGCATATCTGACAATAAATTTGAACTTGATAAGCTTTCCTCTATATCTGTATCTATCTATCTCCATAATTATAAAACTCCGATCTTGGATGTGTTTGTGTGTGTGTGTGTTTATTTATGTTTATGTTGTCACATCACAAAAAAATGATGCGCTAATGACCCCCTCTCTTCCCCCTTCCCCTCTCTTCTTCCCTACCTCCACTCTCTCCCGCCCTCTTCACCCCCCTCTCCCTCCCCCTCCCCCCCTCTCTCTCCTATTCTCTTCTCCCCTCCCCCTCTCTCTCCCTCCCTCCTCTCCTCTCCCCCCCCGAATCTCTCTCTCTTCCCCATCTCCCCACCCTTTCGTTCTACTCTTTTCCCTTGGTCTCTGCTCGGTTCTCCCCACTCTTCCACCCCCGTCTCCACCACTTTTCCTTTTCCCGCCCTCCCACCTCTTGCCCTCTCTCTCTGACTCTCTCTCTGCCCCTCTGTCGCTCTCTTTCTCCCCTGCCCCTGTCTGTCTCTGCCCCCTCTCTATCTCTGTCCCCTCTCTATCCCTGTTCCCCATCTCTTTCCCCCGCCTTCTCCTCTTAGCCCCCCCCCCCCCCCCCCCACCTCTGCCTCTCAGATACGCCTGCGAGTTGGGAGTATGCGCGAGTGGATAGGGCAGGGATGGGGTAAAAGGAGCCAATATATAATATTAAATATATCAAGGGGGGGGGGGGTTAGTGTGTATGCGGGGTGTGTGTGTGTGAGGGATTTAGTGCGTGTGTGGGGGATTAGTGTGTGTGTGGGTGGTAGTGTGTGTGTGGGGGGGGTTAGTGTGTGTGCGGTGTGTGTGTGTGTGGGGGGGAAGGTTAGTGCGTGTGTGGGGGTTCATGTGTGTGTGTGGGGGTTTGAGTGTGTGTGGGGGTTAGTGCAATGTGGGGGGGTTAGTGAGTGCATGTGGGGGGTTAGTGTGTGTGGGATGTGGGGTAGTGGGTGTGGGGGGTAGTGGGTATGTGGGGGGGGTTAGTGTGTGTAGGGGGGTTTGTGTGTGTGTGGGGGGGTAGTGTGTGTCTGGTGGGGGGGTAGTGTGTACATGGGGGGGGTTAGTGTGTGTGTGGGGGGTAGTATGTGTGCTTCCCGTCTCCCCCCTCTCTCTCTCAGTGAGTGCCAAAGAATGCCTCTCCAGTTTGCTTGAATGAATAACGACTAGTGGCCCTCTTCAGATTGAAAGTCGGGGAGAGGGAGATATCCTGCCTGACCTGCTAAGTTGCTCCAGCGTTTTGCGTCCTTCATCGATTAATACATGGGCATACCTCACCGCCACAATGTACTGTAAGAAAAAATGCATCCTCTTTAATAAAATAAAACAAAGCGCAGGAAGGCGGTCACGATGGCGCAGATGTAGAGTTGCTGCCTTACAGCCAAAACAGCGCCGGAGACCCGGGTACAATCTCATTACGGGTGCTGGCTGTACGGAGTTTGTATGTTCTCCCCGTGTCCTGCGTGGGTTTACTCCGAGATCTCTGGTTTCCTTCCACACTCCAAAGACTTACAGGTTTGTAGGATAATAAGGTATTGTAGCTTAATTGGTTTGATAAATGTAAAAAATGTCCCTAGTGGGTGTAGAATGTGCGGGGATCGCTGACCCGGTGGGTTGAAGGGCCTGTTTCTGCGCTGTATCTCTAAACTAAATTCAAACACTTCGGGCCGGGTAGCAGCTCTCAAGGCACAAGGACAGTTGGCATTTTGGTGTGGAACCCTTCTTAAGATTCTGACCTGGGGTGTTGTATGTCAGTGTCCTCCCGAGACTGAAACATTTTTTCTATGAACCTGATATGCTACAATGCTAAGAACAATATTCTACACTGTGTGTAGCCCCAATCCCCCTTTGCTCTATGTATTGCATAAGTTTGTCAATTATATTTGTATATATTATGTGATCTGATTGGAAGGCATGTATAACCAAGTTTTTCATTGTATATTCACATGGCATTAATACACTTACGCTTGATCCGAATTCTAATTCATGGATGCTGCCTGATGACTGGGTCCTTCAGTACTTTATATTCTGCATAAGATTCCAGCAATTGTGGTTTCTTGTGTCATCATTGATGATAATAATCTGCTGACTGTCCTATATCTATTCAGATGCCATTTACTACCAACACCCCAGTAAAATTAAACAATTAGAGCAAATGGAAGAGGGAAAAAAAAACATTCCCCCAATGCCATGCACGGACACTTAAGTACAGACAAAATCCTCCCTGACCATCTAACACGAGGCCTCGCATCCCTGACTTCAGACTCCGAAAACCGGCCTATCTGTTCTGAGCTCTGTCTTGAGGAAAACTTTGCCGCCGCAGCTGGGAGACGATTCACTATTGTGCTCCTGGCTCCCCATGAACTGTAGCCATCCCACCGACTCCTGAAAGCTCAGGACAGCCCAGAGTGAGGCAGCAACACACGGCATGATGTTGCAAACTGGGAATTTGCATGGAAGCTCAGTGTGGCTGGTGAAGACGCAGACTCCACACAAATCACCGATCATGAACCTGGTCTGTCTACATCCCTTTCCAGATGTGTGGTGTCTTTTCACAACAGGCGTTTCTACTGATTTTATGTCAACATCATATTTGGAAATCTTACACACAATCTAAGTTTAATGTTAGATTTCACTTTATAATTGTCACAGTAACACAGGGGTACGGTAAAGGTTTGTTTCAGATACATAGCCACATCGAAAATAGGTGCAGGAGTAGGCCATTCGGCCCTTCGAGTCAGCACCGGCATTCAATATGATCATGGCTGATCATACAAAATCAGTACCCCCATTCCTGCTTTCTCCCCATATCCCTTGATTCCGTTAGTGATTTCAACTATATGTAACTCTCTCTTGAATATATTCAGTGAATTGCCCTCCACTGCCTTCTGTGGTAGAGAATTCCACAGTCACAACTCTCTCGGTGAAAAGATATTCCTAATTTCAGTCCTAAATGGCCTACCCCTTATTCTTAAACTGCGACCCCTGGTTCTGGACTCCCCCAAAATCCAGAACATTTTTTATGCATCGAGCCTGTCCAATCCCTTAAGAATTGTATATGTTTCAAAAAGATCCCCTCTCATCCATCTAAATTCCAGTGAACATAAGCCCAATTGCTCCATTCTTTCATCATATGTCAGTTCCTCCACCCTGGAAATTAACCTTGTGAACCTACGCTGCTCTCCCTCAATAGCAAGAATGTCCTTCTTCAAATTCGGAGACCGAAACTGCACACAATACTCCAGGTGTTGTCTCACCAGTGCCCTGTACAACTGCAGTAGGACCTCCTTGCTCCTGTACTCAAATCCTCTTGCTGTGAAGGCCAACATGCCATCTGCTTTCTTCACAGCATTCTGCACCTGCATGTTTACTTTCTGCAACTGATATACAAGGACACACAGGCCTTGTTGTACTTCCCCTTTTCTTAATCTGACACCATTCAGATAATAATCTGCCTCTTTATTCCTGCCACCAAAATGGATAACCTCACATGTATCCACATTAAACTGCATCTGCCCACTCACCCAACCTGTCCAATTCAGCCTCATAGCATCTTCCTCATAGTTTACTGTGCGACCCAGCTTTGTGTCATCTGCAAACTTGGAGATGTTACAGTTAATTCCTTTGTCTAAATAGTTAATATATATTGTAAATAACTGGGGTCCCAGCACTGAGCCTTGCGACAACCCACGAGTCACTGCCTGCCATTCTGATAGTCAAGCATGATTTCCCCATCAAAAATCTATGCTGAATTGCGCTGCTATTACATCTTTAATAAATGACTCCAGCATCTTCTCCTCTACTGGTATCAGGCTAACATTTCTATAATTCCTTGTTTTCTCTCTGTCTTCTTTCTTAAAAAGTGGGGTGACATTAGCTACCCTCCACTCCACCAGAACAAACCCACAGTCTATAGAACATTGGAAAAAGATCACCAATGCATCCACGGTTTGTAGGGCCACCTCCTTGAGTATTCTCTGGAATGCAGACCATCAGGGCCAAGGGATTTCTGTGCCTTCTGTCTCACCAGTTTACCTAACACCATTTCCTGGCTAATGTGGATTTCCTTCAGTTCCTCCCTCAGTACCCTAGTATCCCTGGAGATTGGTTCTGTCTTCACTGAGGAAGACACAAACAAAGTACTTCATTAACTTTCATTGTTTTCTATTATAAATCCACCTGTTTCTGATTGTGAGGGACCTACATTTGGCTTCACTGACCTTTTCCTCTTCACATATCTACAGATATAGTTCTATACATGCTGTCCAACGAGATGAGACATACCATCATACACAATGAGTTCAAACTTAAGTATAATAAACAGAGCAAAGGGGAAGAAACAGTGTCCCCACCTCCAGGCGTGAAATCAAATAGCAAATAACTGAGGGGCAAGAATTCACCCCTGGTAGAAATAACAAGCTAGATCTTCCAACTTGAAAACATGTCCAACTCTACAAGCTAGATCTTCCAACTTGAAAACATGTCCAACTCTACAATATGTAGTTTGTAACCCATTCACATACACTCCCTTCAATACTAGGATATCACAGCTAACCACAGCTGAAGTGGGCCGGAAATCTAAAAATAATGATGAGACAAAGTACAGGACTGAGATTGAGAACCTCGTAACCTGGTGTCAAGTTATCAACCTCCGTCAATGTCAGAAAGACAATATACAATAGACAATAGGTGCAGGAGTAGGCCATTCGGCCCTTCAAACCAGCACTGCCACTCAATGTGATCACGGCTAATCATCCCCAATCAATACCCCGTTCCTGCCTTCTCCCCATATCCCCTGATGCCGCTATTTTTAAGAGCCCTATCTAGCGCTCTCTTGAAAACATCCAGAGAACCTGCCTCCACCGCCCTCTGAGGCAGAGAATTCCACAGACTCACCACTCTGTGAGAAAAAGTGTTTCCTTGTCTCCGTTCTAAATGGCTTACTCCTTATTCTTAAACTGTGGCCCCTGGTTCTGGACTCCCCCAACATCGGGAACATGTTTCCTGCCTCTAGTGTGTCCAAACCCTTAACAATCTTATGTTTCAATGAGATTCCCTTCTCATCCTTCTAAACTCCAGAGTGTACAAACCCAGCTGCTCCATTCTCTCAGCATATGACAGTCCCACCATCCCGGGAATTAAGCTTGTAAACCTATGCTGCACCCCCTCAATAGCAAGAATGTCCTTCCTCAAATTAGGGGACCAAAACTGCACACAATACTCCAGGTGTCGTCTCACTAGGGCTCTGTACAAATGCAGAAGGGCCTCTTTGCTTCTATATTCTATTCCTCTCATTATAAAGGCCAACATGCCATTCGCTTTCTTCAATGTCTGCTGTACCTGCATGCCTACTTACATAGACTGATTAACAAGAACCTCCAGATCACGTTGTACTTCCCCTTTTCCCAATTTGACGCCATTTAGATAGCAATCTGCCTTCCTGTTTTTTGCTACCAAAGTGGATAACCACACATTTATCATTCGCAAATCTTCATTTTAATCATGCCATGCATCTGCCCACTGTCCCCACCCCCAAGTCCCAAGCATATCCCGCATCCTCCTCACACTGCCACCAGCTTTGTGTCATCTGCAAATTTGCTAATGTTACTTAGTATCCCTTCATCCAAGTCATTGGTTTTATATTGTACATAGCTGCGGTCCCACCACCGAGCTTTGCGGTACCCCACTAGTCACTGCCTGCCATTCTGAAAGGGATCCGTTAATCCCTACTCTTTGTCTCCTGTCTGCCAACCATGTCTCTATCCATGTCAGCACCCTACCCCCAATACCATGTGCCCTAATTTTGCCACCTAATCTGCTATGTGGGAATTTATCAAATGCTTTCTGAAAGTCCAGGTACACATCCATCCACTGTCCCTTGTCCATTTTCCTAGTTACATCTTCAAAAAATTGCAGAAGATTAGTCAAGCATGATTTCCCCTTCGTAAATCCATGCTGACACGGACCGATCCTGTTACTGCTATCCAAATGTTCGGCTATCTCATCTTTTATAATTGACTCCTGCATCCTCCCCACCACCGATGTCAGGCTAACTGGTCTATAATTCCCTCGTTTGCTCTCTCCTACCTTTCTTAAAAAGTGGGAAAGCATTAGCTACCCTCCAATCCGCAGGAACTGATCCTGAATCTATAGAACATTGGAAAATTATCACCAATGCATCCACGATTTCTAGAGCCACTTCCTTAAGTACCCTGGGATGCAGACCGTCAGGCCCTGGGGATTTATCAGCCTTCAGTCCCATCAGTCTATCCAACACCATTTCCTGCCTGATGTGGATTTCGTTCAGTCCCTCAGTCACCGCAGATACTCTGGTCACTACTATATCAGGAAGATTGTTTGCGTCCCCCTTATTGAAGACAGTTCCAAAGTACATTCAACTCACCTGCCATTTCCTTGTTCCCCATAATAAATTCACCTTTTTCCCTCATCAAGGGTCTAACTTTGGTCTTAACTAGTGTTTTCCTCTTCACATACCTAAAGAAGCTTTTACTATCCTGCTTTATATTCTTGGATAGCTTACCTTCATACCTCATCTTTTCTTTCCGTATTGTCTTTTTGGTTATCTTCTGTTGTTCTTTAAACATTACCCAATCCTCTTCCTCCCGCTCATCTTTACTACGTTGTCCTGCACCTTTTGTATTATTCCTAGAAATACCTGCCATTTTTGTTCCACTGTCATCCCTGCTAGTGTATCTTTCCAGTCAACTTTGGCCAGCTCCTCCTTCATGGCCCCATATTCCCCTTTATTCAACTGCAACACTGACACCTCCGATCTACCGTTCTCTCTCTCCAATTGTAGATTAAACCAGTGTTATGGTCACTGCTCCTAATCACTCATTAACCTCAAGGTCCTTTATCAAATCCGGTTCATTACATAACACTAAATCCAGAATTACCTTATCCCTGGTAGGCTCCAATACAAGCTGTTCCAAGAGTCCATTACGAAGGCACTCTACAAAGTCCCTTTCTTGGGGGTCCAGTACGAACCTGATTTCCCCAGTCTACCTGCATGTTGAAATCTCCCATAACAACCACAGCATTACTTTTACTACATGCCAATTTTAACTCCCAATTCAACTCGCTCCCTATGTCCAGGCTAGTGTTTGGGGGCCTGTAGATTAGTCACATTAGGGTATTTTTACCCTTACAATTCCTTAGTTCTGTCCATACTGACCACATCTCCTGTTTCAATGTCACCCCTTGCAAGGGACTAAATTTCATTCCTCACCAACGGGGCAACCCCACCCCCTCTGCCCACCTGTCTGTCTTTTCAATAGGAGGTATACCTTTGAATATTCAGTTCCCAGCCCTGGCCCTCTTGCAACCATGTCTCAGTAATTCCCACAACATCATACTTGCCAGTTTCTAACTGAGCCTCAAGCTCGTTCACTTTATTCCTTATACTTTGTGCATTCATATACAGCACTTTGACCTCCGTATTCAGTTCCCCCCTCGCACCGCTCGCAATTGGCCCTGACCTTAATCTGTTGTCCACTCTCAAGCTTTAATTCCCATTAAGTCGAGAATCTTTTGTCATTTTTCCTGTAGTCACTTGCCCTTCAACTCCATCCTTATACTCTCAATTTGTCAATCCCTCCCCCCCCACTATTTAGTTTAAACCCACACGTGTAGCCCTAGCAAACCTGCCTGCCAGAATCTCGGTCCCCCTCCAGTTAAGGTGTGACCCGTCCCTCTTGTACAGGTCACCCTCAACCACAGAATAGATCGCAGTGGTCTATAAATCTAGTTCCTCGCTCCCTGCACCAGCCCCTCAGCCACACATTTAAATCACAAATAAGATTGTGAGTGATTTCAGTGAGCAAAGCAATAAGCGTTCGGTATTCCGACTGCGCAAGTTCATGTCATAGGTCACAAGTGAAAACCACTCTCGGCAGCCATGCTTGCAATAGGATCTTCGGTCGCAACGGGCGGCTCTGATTGGTGGAAGATGCTGTCCGTCAGAGGGGCGGGGCTACAGCTTGACCTATAGGACGGTCACCTGCAGCGAGGACGCGGCTCTGATTGGTCGGACGTAAGGAGTGGGCGGTACCTGGTCCTTTGTGACGTCGGGGCCTGGGGGGGGGGGGAGCGGAACCTGTTCCGATTGGCCGCCGGTCACGTGAGGTGGGTCCGACTGCAGCCCTGGCGCGGGGCCGTGGCCGACGGGACGAGGAGGCTCAGCGACAGGGGCTCAGGTGGGAACAGCCGCCGCTCGGCCCCGCGTCCTCTCCCCAACCCCCCCCCCCCCCCCCCCCCCCCGGCACAACCGGGGAGCCAGAGCACGAGGCGGGCGAAGATGTCAGTGAGTGAGGAAAGGAAGGAGGTCTGGGCGCCCTCTGGTCCTCCGCCTACAACGCCCCCTGTCTATAGAAGGCCGCGGCGCAGCATCTCTGGTCCTCCGATTGCAGCGCCTCCTGGCAGTGGGAGGCCGCGGCGCAGCATTTCTGGTCCTCCGACTGTAGCGCTCCCTGGCAGCGGGAGGCCACGATGCACCTGTTCACGTTCCCCACAGACCTGCCCGACCCGCTGAGTTACTGCAGCACTCTGTGACCTTCTTCCCATGATGCATGTCGCCCCCCCAGGTGACTCAGCGCCAATCAGCGGTGGTCCCCCTCGGATTAGGGGTGACGTCAGGGCGCTGGTCGTGCTGGCTGGCGTACGGGCGGCTCGACCCGGTGCCCGGATGATCGGCACCCCCAGGTCGGTGAGCCCCCACTTCTCACCTGCCCACCTTCCCCTCCTCACCCCCTCCCTTCACTCCCCTTCCCTCACTTCCACGTCCTCATCCGCCTTCCCCACTTGCCTCCTCCCCATCTCTCCCCTCCTGCCCGCCTCCCTTCTCCCCCTCCCTCCTCACCCTCACCCCTTCATCTTCCCCCCTGCCCTCCCCCCCCACCTTCAAGCACTAGTAATGTTCACGCGTTAGTAATGTCCTGTTTGCCAGCTTGTTGACCCTCTGTGTTCTCCTCCTGCAGGGTTTAGGAGCCTTTGCAGTGGACGGAGAGACGGAGACATAAGCGGCGATTGAGGGGGACCAGGGTGCCGTTGAGCCCTCCCCCCACCATCTGCTCGGTGTGCAGGCTGAGCTTTGATGGAGGACCTCATGACAGGGCACAACAAGGAGAAGCGTTATGAGTGCAACGTGTGTGGCAAGGCCTGCCGGAGCCCGAGCGAGCTAGAGACCCACCGGCGGGTTCACACGGGAGAACGCCCATTCAACTGCACGGAGTGCGGCAAGAGCTTCAAGACGGCGAATGTCCTGAAGATCCACCGGCGGATTCACACGGGAGAGAAGCCTTATGGATGCTCCACTTGTGGCAAGACCTTTACCCAGTTGTGGGGGCTGCGGGAGCACCAGTGGGTGCACAGCAGTAAGCAGCTCTTCACCTGCTCCGACTGTGGCAAAGGCTTCAAGTCGTCGCCGGAACTGAACGCGCATGGGCGCCTGCAAACCGGGGAACAGCCATACACCTGCAGCGATTACAGCAAGGGCTGCACCCATTCCAACAGCCTGCTGCTTCACCAGCGCACCCACACCGTCGAGCGCCTATACACCGGCGGCAAGGGCTTCACCAACTCCAGCAATCTGGTGGGGCACCAGCGCACCCACACTGGCAAGCGTCCCTACACCTGCGCCCAGTGCGGCAAGGGCTTCATCCGCTCCACTAGGCTGCTGGAGCACCAGCACACCCACACCGGGGAGCGGCCCTACACCTGTGCCCAGTGCGGCAAGGGCTTTACACGCTCCACCAGGCTGCTGTCCCACCAGCGGGTGCATGCCGGCGACCGTTCCGTCCCCAGCCCGGTGTGTGGATAGCGCTTTGCCATGGCCTCGCACGCCCTGTCTCACCAGCACGTGCGCACCAGTGGCCAGCCCTATTGTGGTGAGGCGTTTGACCACTGTGGTGAGGTGCTCGAGAGGGTTGCGGCAGCACTAGTGAGCTCACGCCGGCCAGCAGCGGCTCCCACTGTGACAAGAGAGCATGGGGGCTGCGGGAGCACCAGCGGATACACACCTGAGCGAGACCCTTTGTATGCGCTGAGAGTGGCATGGGTTACACCCACATGTCAAGCCTATGGCAGCACCGGCATACCCACAGCAGTGAGCGTCCCTTCCCCTGCCCGTTCTGTGGTAAGGGCTTCACCTGCCCGGAGCACAGGCGAGTCCACAACGGCCAGCGCTCCTTCACCTGCCAGCTCATCCAGCCTGCTGGCACACCGCCACGTGGATAGGCGCTGTTTAGGCAGACACAAAATGCTGGAAGGAATGGGTAATGTTTCTGGTCGAGACCCTCCTCAATCTCGACCTGAAATGTCACCCAGTCCTTCTCTCCAGAGATGCTGCCTGTCCCGCTGAGTTACTCCAGCATTTTGTGTCCTTTTTTGTAAACCAGCATCTGCAGTGCCTTGTTTTTAAACCGTTCTGGTTAACCATCTCTGCACCTTCCCCAAAGCCTCCACATCAGTCCAGTAATGGAGTGACCAGAAGTGTATGCAATACTCCAAATGCTACTTGACCAATGTCCCATAAAGCTGCACATATACATTCCTCTCTTCTTATCTCACTCTTTTACCTCCTTATTTTCTCTCGCCTCTGTAACTTCACTCATCTGCCAATCACCCCCTCATCTGTTAACATAGTGTCAGTCTAAAGAACGGTCCCGACCCGAACTTTCACCTATCCATGTCACACAGATGCTGCCTGACCCGCTGAGTTACTCCAGCAGTCTGTGAAATGTCACCTATCCATGTTCTCCACAGATGTTGCCTGACCTGTCGAGTTACTGCAGCACTTTGCGTTAGAGTCATAGAGTGATACAGTGTGTAAACAGGACCTTCGGCCCAACTTGCCCACACCGACCAACATGTCCTGGCTACACTAGTCCCACCTGTCTGCATTTGGTCCATATTTCTCCATATTTGTCCTATCCATGTACCTGCCCATAACTGTTTCTTAAACTTTGGGATAGTCCCAGCCTCAACTACCTCATCCGGCAGCTTATTCCATACACCCACCACCCTTTGTTGAAAAGTTACACCTCAGTTTCCTATTAACTCTTGTCCTCTTCACCTTGAACCCATGTCCTCTGGTCCACGATTCCCCCACTCTGGGCAATCAATTTTGTGCATCTAACTAAATTGTGTTCCATGCAAGATTCCAGCATCTGCACTTTCTTGTGTCTCCCGGTTGCAACCATTAACTCCCCTTCCCATTCCTACACTGGTCTTTCTGTCCTGTACCCCCTCCATTGCCAGAATGAGGTGACATGCAAACTGGAGGAGCAGCACATAGCTTACAGCCCAATGACATGAACATTGAATTCTCCAAATTAAACGGACATCCCTCCCCTCCCTCATGGGCCATCTCTCCGTCATTCCTCTGTCTTCTTCTCGCTGGCGAAAAGGCAACAGGATTAATCCGGAGTCATTGCTTCCCGTATTTGAAGTATGTTTTAAAAGTATATTTTAGTGTTTCTAGGTTTGTTTTACATGATGGGGATGTGATTTGGGGGAAACTTTTTCAGTCATTTACCTCGACGGAGATGCGATTTTTCTCCTTTGCCGAGGATCGCCCGTGAGAAGCTCCAACCTCGGGGCCTGTGGACTTTAACACCGTGAAGCCCGCGGACTCCGGTAAGAAAAGGCCGACTCGGGAGCTCCATGCTGCGGAGTGTTCCAACCCTTCCCGTCGCCGGAGTTTCCGTCATCCTGACGCGAGGACTTCGGACATTGGACCGTCGGCAGCGGCGACTTCGGAGGGTTCAAAAGCCCTGACCACGGGTGAACAAACGAGGAAGATAATTGAACTTTATTACCTTCTATCACATTGAGGAATGTGGATTCCGCTGTGGTGGATGTTTCTGTTACATTTTATTTTAAGTGGCTGTGTGTCTTGTTGCTTTTTATTTAGTATGGCTGTATGGGAACTCAAATATCACTGTACCTTAATTGGCACATGTGACAATAAATTTGAATTTGATAGCTTTCCTCTATATCTGTATCTATCTACCTCCATAATTATAAAACTCCGACCTTGGATGTGTGTGAGTGTTTATTTATTTGTTTGCTTGTTGTCACATCCTCTTGAAAAAACGACACGCTAATGACCCCCTCTTTCTGCCCCCTCTCCCTCTCTAGATGCGCCTACGAGTTGCGGGCTCTCGTCCCCCTGGGGGTGGGGGGCCTAGTGTGTGTGGGGGAGGGGGTAGTGTGTGTGAGGGGGTTAGTGTGTGGGGGGGGGGGGGTAAGTGTGTGGAGGGGGTTAGTGTGTGTGGAGGGGGTTAGTGTGTGTGGGGGGGTTAGTGTGTGAGGGGGTTAATGTGTGTGGAGGGGGTTAGTGTGTGGGGGAGTTAGTGTGTGTGGGGAGGGGTTAGTGTGGGAGTTACTGTGTGTGGGGGGGGGGGGGGGGGTTAGTGGTGTGTGGGAGGGTGTTAGTGTGTGTGTGGGGGGGGGGGTTAGTGTGTGTGTGGGAGGGTTAGTGTGTGTGTGTGGGGTTAGGTGGGGGGTTAGTGTGTGTGGGGGGGTTAGTGTGTGTGGGGGGTTAGTGTGTGAGGGGTTAGTGTGTGTGGTGGAGGGGGGGGGTTAGTGTGGGGGGGGGTGGATGTTAGTGTGCGTGGGGGGTTAGTGTGCGGGGGGGGGATTACTGTGTGTGTGGGGGGTTATGTCACAACAGAAACCCTTCAGCCGCGCCCATGCAGTTGAGGGTTATGGGTGTGGAGTTCCGGGACCAGCCGTCCCGTGTGAAACCGTGTGCTCCCACCCCCACACTAATGCTTTGCGTTCTGTGTCATAGAAACATGGAAAATAGATGCAGGAGGAGGCTCTTCGAGGCATTGTGATCATGGGTGATCGTTCCCAATCAATAACACGTGCCTGCCTTCTTCCCATATCCCTTGATTCCACAAGCCCCCAGAGCTCCATCTAACTCTCTCTTAACTCCATCCAGTGATTTGGCCTCCACTGCCCTCTGTGGCAGGGAATTCCACAAAATCACAACTCTCAGGGAGAAAACGTTTTTTCTCACCTCAGTCTGAAGTAGCTTCCTGTTTATTCTAAGACTGTGGCCCCTGGTTCTGGACTCGCCCAACATTGGGAACATTTTTCGTGCATCTAGCTTGTCAAGTACTTTTTTAATTTAGTATGTTTCTATAAGATACCTCTTCATCCTTCTAAACTTCAGTGAATACAAGCCTAGTCTTTTCAATCTTTCCTCATATGACAGTCCCGCCATCCCAGGGATCAATCTCGTGAACCTACGATGCACTGCCTCAATCACAAGGATGTCCTTCCTCAAATTAGACCAAAACTGGACACAATACTCGATGTGGTCTCACCAGAGCCCGATACAACTGCAGAAGTTGTATACTATACCGAAGTTGTTACTCCTATACTGAAATCCTCTTGTTGTGAAGGGCAACATTCCATTGGCTTTCTTCACTGCTTGCTGTACCTACACGCCAACGTTCAGTGAATGGTGTATAAGGATGCCCAGGTCTCGCTGCACCTCCCTCTTGCCTAACCTAACCCCATTGAGATAATAATCTGCCCCCTTGTTTTTGCCGCCAAAGTGGATAACCTCACATTTATCTATATTATACTGCATCTGCCCACTCACTCAACCGGTCCAGGTCACCCTGCAACCTCCTAACATCCTCTTCACAGTTCACACTGCCACCCAGCTTTGCGTCATCTGCAAACTTTCTAGTGCAACTTCCAAATCATTAATATATATGGTAAATAGTTGCGGCCCCAACACCGAGCCTTGCGGCACTCCACTTGCCACTACCTGCCATTCTTAAAATGACCCGTTCACTCCTACTCTTTGCTTCCCGTCTGCCAACCAATTGTCTATCCATGTCAACACCCTACCCCCAATATCATGTGCTCTAATTTTAGTCACCAGTCTCCCGTGCGGGACCTTATCAAAGGCTTTCTGAAAGTCTAGATACACTACATCCATTGGCACCCCTTCATCCATTTTATTTGTCACATCCGCAGAAAATTCCAGAAGATTAGTTAAGCATGACTTCCCTTTCATAAATCCATGTTGACTTGGACTAATCATTTTACTGCTATCCAAATGCCCCATTATTACCTCTTTAATAATTGACTCCAGCATCTTTCCCACCACCGAAGTCAGGCTAACTGGTCTGTAATTCCCCGTTTTCTCCCTCGCTACTTTCTTGAAAAGTGGGATAAAGTTAGCTATCATCCAATCCACAGGAACTGATCCTGAATCGATCAAACATTGGAAAATAATCACCAATGTGTCCAGTATTTTTAGAGCCACCTCCCTGAGGACTCTGGGATGCAGACCATCAGGCCCAGGGGATTTATCATCCTTCAGTGCCATTAACCTACCCAATACCATTTCTTGCCTAATGAAAATTTATTTCAGTTCCTCTACGCTCTTAGATCCTCTGTCCTCCAGTACATCTGGGATATTGTTTGTGCTTCCTTAGTGAAGACAGATCCGAAGTACCCGTTCAGCTCTTCTGCCATTTCCTTGTTACCCATAACAATTTCACCTATGTCTGCCTTGAAGGGATTCACATTTGACTTTGCTACTCTTTTTCCCTTAACATATCTAAAGAAGCTTTAACTGTCCTTTATATTCCTTGCCAGCTTCCCTTCGTACTTCATCTTTGCCCTTTTTGTTTCCTCCTGTTGTCCATGAAAGTTTCCCAATCCTCTGGCCCCCGGCTACTCTTTGCTGTGTTATACATCATTTATTTTTGTTTTATTCTATCCCTTACTTCTCTTGTCAGCCACGGTTGCCTCGTACTCCCCTTAGAATCTTTCTTCCTTTTTGGAATGAAATGATCCTGCGTCTTCCAGATTATGCCCAGAAATTTCTGCCATTGCTGTTCCACAATCATTCCTGCTAGGATCCCTTTCCCATCTACCTTGGCCAGCTCCTCTCTCATACCTTCATAGTCCCCTTTGTTCAACTGCATCACTGACATTTCCGATTTAACCTTCTCCTTCTCAAATTGCAGATTAAAACTAATCATATTATGATCACTACCCCCACGCGGTTCCTTTACCTCGATTTCTCTTATCATGTCTGGTTCATTGGATAACACTAAATCCAGAATTGCCTTTTCTCCGGTCGACAGCATTGCAAGCTGCTCTGAGAATCCATCTCGGAGGCACTTTACAAACTCTTTATCTTGGGGTCCTGAACAAACCTGATTTTCCCAGTCTTCCTGCATATTGAAATCCTCATAGAAACATAGAAAATAGGTGCTGGAGTAGGCCATTCGGCCCTTCGAGTCTGCACCGCTATTCAATATGATCATGGCTGATCATCCAACTCAGTATCCTGTACCTGCCTTCTCTCCATACCCACTGATCCCTTTAGCAACAAGGGCCACATCTAACTCCCTCTTAAATATTGCCAATGAACTGGCCTCAACTACCTGTTTAAGAAGGAACTGCAGATGCTGGAAAATCAAAGGTACACAAAAATGCTGGAGAAACTGAGCGGGTGCAGCAGCATCTATGAAGCGAATGAAATAGGCAACGTTTCCGGCCGAAACCCTTCTTCGATAAAGGGTTGCGGCACGAAACTTTGCCTATTTCCTTTGCTCCATAGATGCTGCTGCAGCCGCTGAGTTTCTCCAGCATTTTTGTGTACCTTGGCCGCAACTACCTTCTGTGGCAGAGAATTCCACAGATTCACCACTCTCCGTGTGAAAAATGTTTTTCCCATCTTGGTCCAAAAAGACTTCCCCCTTATCCTTAAACTGTGACCCCTTGTTCTGGACTTCCTGAACATCAGGAACAATCTTCCTGCATCTAGCCTGTCCACCCGCTTAAGAATGTTGTAAGTTTCTATAAGATCCCCCCCTCAATCTTCTAAATTCTAGCGAGTACAAGCTGAGTCTATCCAGTCTTTCTTCATATGAAAGTCCTGCCATCCCGAATCAGTCTGGTGAACCTTCTCTGTTCTCCCTCTATGGCAAGAATGTCTTTCCTCAGATTAGGAGACCAATACTGTACACAATACTCCAGGTGTGATCTCACCAAAGCCATGTACAACTGCAGTAGAACCTCCCTGCTCCCTATACTCAAGTCCTTTTGCTATGAATGCTAACATACCATTCACTTTTTTCACCTGCTGCACCTGCTTGCCTACTTTCACACCATCCTCGAATCCCGTCTGTTGCCGCAGAAACCCCTGCCGTACCTCTGACAATGGGGTCTCCAACAACCATGGTGTTGCCTGACGTCGGCCTCTTTGGTTTTGGCTCACAGAGACATGGCTCACCCCCAGCTTCCCAGACTCAGCAGTCCAGCCTGAACGCTTCTCCATCCATCGCATGGACCGTATACTGGTATCTGGGAAAGGGAGAGGCGGGGGCATCTGCCTCATGGTCAACTCTGCGTGGTGCTCAAACATGGCAGTCCTATCCAACTCCTGCTCTCCACACCTGGAACACTTGGCTGTGAAGTGCCGTCCCTTCAACCTACTGAGGAAAATCACCTCCATCATCCTGACCGCGGTCTACATCCCACCCCCAAGCTGATGTCCATCTGGCACTGGGGGAGCTGAACGCCGTGGTCAACAAGCACCAGACTGCTTACCCCGAGGCATTTACCACCATACTGGGACAAAAGCCAACCTGAAGAAATTGCTCCTTAACTTCCACCAACATGTCTCCTGCATCACCAGAGGGATCAAACGCCCTCTACCACCTGCTACTCAACCGTCCATTGACACATATCCCTCACCCTCACTTTGGTAAACCAACCATACTGCGGTTGCTGCTGCTCTGCCCACAAGGCAACAATTGAAGAGCGCACCCCCCAGAGATGAGGACTCTGACCTAAGCTGGTCGGGGGGGGGGGGGGGGGGGGGGTGGTAGAGGAAACAACTCCAGGTTTGGACAGGCTGTTGACTGGGCAATGTTCAGGGACTTGGCAAACGACCTGAATGAGTACGGAATTCATAATGAAAGAAATGTTTGGGGAGGACTGCCTCCCAAACAAAATACCTTCCGGAGTGTTTCCTAACCAGAAGCCTTTGAGGATAATGAGAGCCGTACTCTTTCTGTCCAGATCAGGGGCATTCAGGTCTCAGATACAGAGGTCTACAAGAAGTCCAGTTAAGTCATTGGTTAAGGCCATCAAAAGGCCAAAGGTGACAAGAGGTTGAGACGGATGTTCGGCAACTGTGTCAGGGCTTGAATGCCATCACCTCCTACAAGGCGAAATCAGGAAGCAGCTCAAGTTGTCAGCGAGCATCACTCCCTGACAAGCTCAATGCGTTTTACGCACACTTTGATAGGGAGAACTAACACTGATGTGCCTTCCCGAGCCCCCATCCGCCGTGATGGCATTTAAGTCACAGTCACAGAGGCCGATGTCAGAACATCCTTCAGGGGGGTGAACCCTCTGAAAGCGCCTGGACCGGATGGTATACCTGGTCGTGTTCTAAAATCCTGTGCGGATCAACTGGCTGGAGTTTTTACGGACATTTTCAACCTCTCCCTTATGAGGTCTGAGGTTCCCACCTGCTTTATAAGGGCATCAATAATACCGGTGCCCAAGAAGAGCAAGGTGACGTGCCTCAATGATTATCGACCAGTGGCACTAATGTCTGTGTTGATGAAATGCTTTGAGAGGCTGATTTTGGCACATATCAACCCCCAACCTCAACAAGAACTTCGACCCACTGCAGTTCGCTTACCGCCACATCAAATCAACAGTGGATGCGATCTCACTGGCTTTTCACTCCTCTCTGGACCACTTGGCCAACAGAAACTCATATGTCAGGCTGTTATTCATTGACTACAGCTCGGCATTGAATACCATCATCCCTCCAAGCTCTCAGATCTGGGTCTCTGCGCATCCCTCTGCATTGGATCCTCGACTTCCTCATCCTACAGACCCAACAGTCTGTCCCGTATTGGTGGAAATGTGTCAGACTCCAAATAACAATAGCACGGGAGCACCTCAAGGTGCTTTCTCAGCCCCTGCTGTACTTCACTCTATACTATGACTCTCTCGTGTAGCTGGGACATTATGCAAACTCATCATCAAAGTTCGCCGTCGACACCACTGTTGTGGGGATGTAATCCTGATGGCGACGATTAGTGTGAGAGATCGACGATTGACCAAACGGTTGCCAGCACAATAACCTGGCTCTCAACACCAGCAAAACCAAGGAACTGATTGTACCCCCCCCCTCCCTCCCCCCTCTGGACTTTGGAAGGGTTAGGATAGGGACCCACCATCCGTTTATATCAAGGGATGAGTGAAAAGGGCCAAGAACTTCAAATTCCTGGGCGTGCATATTTTCCGAAGATCTTTCCTGATCCCGCCGCTGATGCAATTATAAAGAAGGCACATCAGGCGCATCTAATTCCTGAGAAGGATTACGGAGTGTCAGTATACGAAATATGTTATCGACTGGATATAGTTCCAAGCAAGTTCAGTGACGTTTGCGGAAGCAGTCACAGACTTCATCGCAACAATAACCGACAACATCGTCCCACAGGTAAGGGTAAGCACCTTTCTGAATCAATAAACCTATGGGTAGACAGGTCCATTCATGCTCGCACTGCTGCTCTAACACTCTGGCCGTGGCTCCGGAAACATGGACGTCTACAAGGTAGAGTCCTACCGACTGCGAGAGGGCGGTGTTGAAGGATGCAAAAAGGAGGTACAGCGGACAAGATGGAAGCAGCAGGACACCAGACGCCTGTGGCAGGGGCTACGGGACTGTAACCAACTACGGAGTACCCCACCCCATCCGCAATGGCCGGCACCTCCCTAGCGATGACCTGAACTCTTTTTGCTTCGTTTCAAGATGGGCAAACTCCACCCCAGGTCTGCGATATCGACAATACCGCCAGCGGGGTGGCTAACGAAGCTGTAAGGAGGAATGTGCACACATTCTCGCTGTCCTAGCACGATGTGAGGAGGGCTCACCCCCCCCCCCCCCCGACGTGGGTGAACACGCCCCCAGGAAGCTGCAGGCCCCGATGGCATCTCGGGGCGAGTACTTAAGTCATGTGCTACGCAACTAGCTCCGGTGCTCACTACAATATTCAACCTCTCCCTGGAGAGGTCCGTGGTCCCTGCCTGCTTCAAAAAATCCTACCATTGTACCTGTACCAAAGTATGCCTCCCACCAGCCTGTCTGAATGACTACCGTCCAGTGGCCCTCACTCGGTAGGCATGAAATGCTTTGAGAGGCTGGTGAAGAAATGCATCTGCGCCTTCCTCTCTCGCTACATGGACCGTAACACATTCGCATACCATCTATGAACTGATCATGGATGATGCGGTCTCCCGGGTTTTGCACACTGCTCTTTCATCTTGACAGCCGAAGGGGGGCTACGTGAGGATGCTGTTCAAATAGGACACCAGTTCAGCCTTCAAACACGATAGTCCCCTCACCAGACTGGGCGAGAAGCTACTGGACTTAGGGGCTCCAACACCCCGTGTGCCTGGGTCATGGACCTTTCTCACCGCCAGGCCCCAGGTGGTCAAAATGGGAGGGAATACATCGAAGTCCCTCACCTTGAGCACGACCCCCCCCCCCCCCAGGGTTGCGTCCTCAGCCGTCTATTGTACTCCTTGTATGCACGATGACTGTGTGTGGCTAGGTTCAGCTCCAACTCTATAATTCAAGTTTGCTGATGACACTGTGGTGGTGGGCCTGATCTCAGACAACAATGAGAAGGCCTTACCGGGAGGAGGTGGCTGATCTGGCACTTGGTGTCAGGACAACAGCCAGCCTCCTCTTGATACACTCAAAAAAAATAAGGAGCTGATCGTGGACTTAGTAGAAGGGCACATCATCTGAGGTACGTACACACCATTGAGGATAAATGGGGATACTCATGTGGATAGGGTGAGCCTTTTTAAATACTGGGAGTCCACATCTCTGAGGATATATGACATGGACATCACACGCTGCAGCACTCGTGAGTAAGGCAAGGCAGCGCCTTTACCCTCAACGCAGGCAATTGAGGAAATTCAGAGTGTGTCCGAGGATCCTCCAGTGTTTCTACTCAGTGGCTGTGGAAAGCATCTTGTCCGGAAATATTACAATTGGTTTGGGAATTGCTCTGCCTAGGCCACAAGAGGCTCTGCAGAGGTAGTGGGATTGGGGCCGAACGCACTATGGGAACTTCACTCGCCCCTCTGCAGGAACTATACATCAGGAGGTGCAACTCCAGAGCCAGTAAGATAATGGGAGATCCCTTCACCCCTGCAACGGACTGATCCAGCTGCTATGGTCAGGCAAATGCCTCCGTTGCCATGCTGTGAGAACGGAGAGGATGAGAAGGAGTTTCTTCCCAGAGACCATTCGGACTGTAAACTCCTATCTCACCAGGGACTAACTTTACTGTACCACAATACCGTCAAAATATTTAATATGTAAAATAACATGTGATTCTGTTCCATTCTGTTTGTAGTTTGTTGGTTGTTTGTTTGTTTTTTTGCATAAAGTCCACGAGCACTGCCACTTTTCATTTCACTGCACATCCCGTATGTGTATATGATGAGTAAACTTGACTTGACTTGTATGTCAAAGAGGACTCTCTCGAACTTCTACAGGTGCACAGTAGAAAGCATACTGACTGGTTGCATCATGGCTTGGTTCGGCAACATAAGCGCCCAGGGGCGGAAAAGAATGCATTAAGTTGTGACCACAACCCAGTCCATCATCGGCTCTGACCTGCCCACCATCGAAGGGATCTATCGCAGTCGCTACATCAAAAAGGCTGCCAACACCATCAAGGACCCACACCATCCTGGCCACACACTCATCTCTCCGCTGCCATCAGGTAGAAGGTTCAAGATTCAAGAGAGTTTATTGTCATGTGTCCCTGATAGGACAATGAAATTCTTGCTTTACTTCAGCACAACAGAACATAGTAGGCATGACTACAAAACAGATCAGTGTGTCCACAAACCATTAGATAAATATATACACACATGAATAAATAAACTGATCAAGAGCAAATAACAAGAGATATGGGCTATTAATGTTCAGAGTTTTGCCGAATCCAAAATATCACGTACAGGAGCCTGAAATCTGGTACATCCAGATTCAGGAACAGCTAGTTCCCCACAGCCTTCAGGCCATTAAACTCACCATCAAACAAACTCTGAACTATATTATCTGTTTATTTGTGTGTATATTTATGGTCTATGCTATAGACACATTGAACTGTTCTGTATTATGCTGACAATACTCTCTCCACTGACAATATCATGGCATACCAGTCATTGAAAGTAGGCATGCAGGTGCAGCAGGCAGTGAAGAAAGCGAATGCTATGTTAGCATTCATAGCAAAAGGATTTGAGTATAGGAGCAGGGAGGTTCTACTGCAGTTGTACAGGGTTTTGGTGAGACCACACCTGGAGTATTGCGTAGAGTTTTGGTCTCCAAATCTGAGGAAAGACATTCTTGCCATAGAGAGGCTACAGAGAAGGTTCACCAGACTGATTCCTGGGATGTCAGGACTTTCATATGAGGAAAGACTGGATAGACTTGGCTTGTCCTCGCTGGAATTTAGATGATGAAGGGGGGATCTTATAGAAACGTACAAAATTCTCAAGGGGTTGGACAGGCGAGATGCAGGAAGATTGTTCCCGATGTTGGGGAAGTCCAGAACAAGGGGTCACAGTTTAAGGATGAGGGGCAAGTCTTTTAGAACCGAGATGCGAACAAATATTTTCACACAGAGGGTGGTGAATCTGTGGAATTCTCTGCCACAGAAAGTAGTTGAGGCCAGTTCATTGGCTATATTTAAGAGGGAGTTGGATGTGGCCCTTGTGGCTAAAGGGATCAGGGGGTATGGAGAGAAGGCAGGTACGGGATACTGAGTTGGATGATCAGCCATGATCATATTGAATGGCGGTGCAGGCTCGAAGGGCCGAATGGCCTACTCCTGCACCTATTGTCTATGTTTCTATTACTCTGTTGTGCTGCAGCAAGCAATAATTTAATTGTCCTACATGGGACACATGACAATAAACTCTCTTGATTGTGATTCGTGAGGGAGTCGGGGGAGTGTGGGGGTGGGGGGGGGGGGATAGAGAGAGCGATGGGGGCGGGGGGCCTTCTTTGGGGGGGGGATAGGGGGGGGGGGGGCAGGCTAGAGAGGGGAATGAGGGGGAGAAATCCCTTACCTCCATATTATTTTTCACTCTCTCCATCATTCCTTCCCCTCTCTCTCCCCCAAGTTCGAATCCAAACGGTTTCTGTAACCTACTCCTCGCGCCTCCCGCCGTTTACGCGGCCAATCAGACGCCGTCTCCAAGGGGATTCGCGTCCAATCACGTAATGCGGTCACTCATCGTCCAATCAGTCGCTGTGGTCAAGGGGATTATGGCCGATCACCGACCAGCTCCCCTTAATATCCGCGCTGGTCCAATTTCCGGCCAATCACCCGCTGTCTCCAAGGGCTTCGCGTCCAATTACCAATCAGATTCCCTTCATATTCCTGATCAATCGACAAATCGGTCTACTTCAAGGAGCAGAGGGGAAGGGAGGAGAGGAGGGGAGGAGAAGAAATGGGGAAGGGGAGGAAGAGGGAGGGGAGGAAGGTGGAAAGGAGAATGGGAGGAAAGAGGGCAGAAAGGGGTGCAGAGGAAGGATGGAGGGGTGGAGAAGAGGAGGAGGAGGAGGGGAAAAGGAGAAAAGGAGGGGAGGGAAGGGGGTAGATAGAGGGGAAGAAAAGTCAGGTGGGAGGAAAGGGGGAGCGGGAAGAAAGGTGGAGTGGGAGGAGAAAAAGGGAGGAGATGGGGAGGAAGGGGGGAGGAGGAGAGAGGGAGGCGTGGATATGGGGGAGGAGAAGGGTGTGTAGAGGGTTAGAGTGGGGAATGGAGGGTGAGGATGGGAGGAAAAGGGGGAGGAGAGGGGAGGAAGGGGGAGACGGTTAGGAGGTTCGGTCCCTTTTAAGAGGGCGAGTGAGAGGGGAAGAAGAGGGGGGAAGGTAGGAAAGGGCCTGAAGCCTATAAAACAGCTACGAGAACATGGCCTGGAATCCTAGAACCGGCCTGGGACCTAACTAACACTGGGCTAACGGCCAAGCGTACCAAACCTCAGAAATGAAAAGATATGTTTGTGGCGTGTCTAGCAACATATATAATTACTAGACTAAGTGGGACCCGTTGGATCCCAGCTTCACACAGGAGGGCTGGGCCCCCAATGCAATATTCCACCTCTCCACTAATTCCAATATTGCTAGCCAGTGAGGGGGGGGGGGGGGGGGTAGATTTATGGAGCGATAGCATGAGTGTTGTGGGCTGAAGGGACTGGTTTCCAGAGGGATAGTATGGACATTGTGGGCCGAATTGATTCTTGGGCTGGCAGCTCAGTCACAGAGGCCTGGCAGCTCAGTCACTCAATCCTGGCAGCTCAGTAACTCAGGCCTGGCGGCGAAATTCTGCCTAAAACAGGTGACAGACTCTGAGAGAGAAGTGGGAGAGGGCGAAGAATCAATTTTAGACATCTTTGTTTACAGATCACAGCAATGAAGGAGGAAAATCTATCCTTGCGTGGATCTCTGGAGCACTAGTATATGTGTTGTGGGCTGAAGGGACTGGTTTCCCGAGGGCTAGTATGCAAATTGTGGACCGAATGGATTCTTGGACTCGCAACTCAGTGAGTCATGGCTGGTGGGCTGGCAGTTCACTAAGTCATGGATGGTGGGCTGGCACTTCAGTCACTTACAGCTGCTGGGCTGGCATTCCAGTCACTCACGGCTGGTGTGGTGGCACTTCACTCAGTCACCCCTCCTCCCCCCCTCCCCACTCTGCTCCTTGCCATCCCATCCCCCCCACGCATTCAGTTCATCTCCTCTTAACCTTCCCCCCATGCACTCTTTTAGTGACTCTCCGACAGCGCAGCCATTCCTGCCTATTAGGTTCCCATTGTGATGAAGAACATGCAGGCATGGCAAGTGGAAAAAGGATTTATTAAAGTTTAAAATGTGAATTACTCTTAAAATATCACAACAATTTAACTGTTAGAGATGAAATTTATTGTTCAGTTCTTTCTTGTTGTGTCTTTTGTTGTGTTCTGTTGTTCACTGCCTCTTGATGCCTCTTTGCTATTGATTAAAAAAAAGAGACTATTTTAATATAGAGGGGTTGAGTGGACACATTTTAACATCTGAGAATTTACCTCAAAAGTCAGCATTCAGTGCAGGCCTGCAAATCCAATGTTACAGCACCTGAAGCGGAGTGCAGGCCGCAAATCCAATCTCACAGCACTCGAAGCGGAGTGCATGCCGCAAATCCAACCTCACAGCACTCCAAGTGGATTGCAGGCAGCAACTTCAACCACAGAGCACTCCAAGCAAGGTGCAGGCAGCAAGTACAACCTCACATCATTCCAAGCAGGGTGCATGCAGCAAGTAGATGCTCACGGCGTTCCAAGCAGGGTGCATACGGCAAGTACAACCTCACAACACTTCAAGCGGAGTGCAGGCCAGCAAATTCATTAATTATATAGATGTCCCAGAGTGAACAATGAAATTCTTACTTCCTGCAACACACCAGAATATGCAAACTTAATACAAGTTCAAATTTATTGTCACATGCACCAAATAGGGTACAGTGATATTTGAGTTACCATACGGCTATACGAGTAAAAAAAAAAAAATCTCCCTCTTTTGTTCACCAGTGGTCGGGGCCATGAAACCACTGTAGTCGCCGCCACAGACAGTCGGATGTACAAGCCATCTCTTCTGGAGAAATTTGCTCCTCTGGAGGCAACTTTCTAGGTCAGAACCCTTCTTCAGACTGCTTGGTGTGCGGGGTGGAGAAAGTTGGAAAGGAGGGGTAGGAATCGTCGCCTTAGATTCCCTTCCCTCTACAGATGCAGCCTGACACACTGAGTTTCTCCACCGCTCTAGAGGGAATGGAAAGACTGCGTTTGAGTCAGGACCCTTCTTCAGACTGAGATGGGGGCTGGACAAAGCCTGGCAAGTGATAGGTGGACACAAAATGCTGGAGTAATTCAGTGGGACAGGCAGCATCTCTAGAGAGAAGGAATGGGTGACATTTCAGATTGAGACCCTTCTTCAGAAGTAATAGGTGGATATCGGTGAGGGAGACACAAGAAACTGCAGATACTGGAATCTTGCATAGAACACAATTTAGTTAGATGCACAGGATCTCTTGCCCAGGGTGAAGGAATTGAGGACCAGAGGACATGGGTTCAAGGTGAAGGGGAAAAGATTGAATAGGAATTTGAGGGGTAACCTTTTCAAAAAAAGGGTGGTAGGTGTATGGAACAAGCTGCCAGAGGAGGTTGTTGATGCTAGGTCTATCCCTACTTTAAGAAAAAATTAGACAGGTACATGGATAGGACAGGCTTGAAGGGATATGGACCAAACGTGGGCAAGTGGGCCTAGTATAGCTGGGACATATTGGTCGATGTCGGCAAGTTGGGCTGAAGGGCATGTTTCCACACAGGATCACTCTATGACTCTAACACGATGTGCTGGAGTAACTCGGCGAGTCAGGCAGCATCTCTGGTGAAAAGGAATGGATGACGTTACAGGTCGAGACTGAAGAAGGGTCTCGAACCAAAACGTTACCCATTCCTTCCAGCATTTTGTGTCTACCTACACAGCGCCTATCCACGTGGTGGTGTGCCAGCAGGCTGGAGCGGGCAAAGGCCTTGCCACAGAACGGGCAGGTGAAGGGGCGCTGGCTGGTGTGGACTCGCCGGTGCTCCTGCAGGTGGTCAAGGCGGGTGAACCCCTTACCACAGGATGGGCAGGGGAAGGGACGCTCACCACTGTGGGTACACCGGTGCTGCCACAGGCTGACATATGGTTGAAATCCTTTCCACACTCAGCGCACACCAAGGGTCTCTCTCTGGTGTGCATCTGCTGGTGCTCCCGCAGACCCTGTGCGCTCTTGAAATGCTTTCCACAGTGGGCCCGCCGGTGCGCCGCAACCGTTGAATAGGTAGAGTTGAATAGGTACTTCGGATCTGTCTTCACTAAGGAAGACACAAACAATCTCCCAGATGTACTGGAGGACAGAGGATCTAAGGGGGTAGAGGAACTGAAATAAATTTTCATTAGGCGAGAAATAGTATTGGGTAGGCTAATGTGACTGAAGGATGATAAATCCCCTGGACCTGATGGTCTGCATCCCAGGGTCCTCAGGGAGGTGGCTCTAGAAATAGTGGACGCATTGGTGATCATTTTCCAATGTTCAATAGATTCAGGATCAGTTCCTGTGGATTGGAGGATAGCTAATGTTATCCCACTTTTCAAGAAAGGAGCGTGAGACAAAACAGGGAATGACAGACCAGTTAGCCTGACTTCGGTGGTGGGAAAGATGCTGGAGTCAATTATTAAAGAAGTAATAATGGGGCATTTGGATAGCAGTAAAATGATTAGTCCAAGTCAACATAGATTTATGAAAGAGAAATCATGTTTGACTAATCATCTCAAATTTTTTGAGGATGTCACAAGTAAAATGGATGAAGGGGAGCCAGTGGTGTAGTGTATCTAGACTTTCAGAAAGCCTTTGATAAGGTCCCACACGGGAGACAGGTGACTAAAATTAGAGCACATGGTATTGGGGGTTGGGTATTGACTTGGATAGAAAATTGGTTGGCAGTCCGCAAGCAAAGAGTAGGAGTGAACGGGTCCTTTTCAGAATGGCAGGCAGTGGCCTCAGCGCAGTACAGGCAGACGAAGGGCTGGCCACTGATGTACAATCGCTGGTGAGACAGGGCATGGGAGGCCAAGGCAAAGCGCTCTCCACACACCGGGCTGGGGATGGGACGGTTGCCGGCATGCAACCGCTGATGGTACAGCAGCCTGGTGGAGCGGGTGAAGCCCTTGCCGCACTGGGCATAGGTTTAGGGCCTCTCGCCGGTGTGGGTGTGCTGGTGTACCCTGATAGGACGTGAACGCAAATGGGAAACAAGCTGGCAAACAGGACATTACTAACATGTGAACATTACTAGTGCTTGAAGGGGGGAGGGAGCGGGTATGGGGGTCAGGGGGAGGAAGGGTGTGACGGCCTCTACGACTAATTAGCGGTGAGGGGAGTGGGGAGTGGGGCGGGTGTGGGTGAAGGCGCAAGGGAGTAAATTGGGCAGGGTGTGAGGGGGGGCGCCGAGCATCCGGGAACTGCATTGAGCCGCCCGCACATCTGCCCGCTCTGCGCCATGACATCAGCTGCACGCACGGCACCTACGACCGCCGCTCTGACGTCACCGCCAATCTTATTTTATACTGCCATTGTAGAGTCTGTCCTCACCTTCTCCATCATGGTCTGTGTATCCACTGGTGCTCCCGCAGCCCCCGTTTGCCATAGTCGCTCGCCGGTGTGGGCCCGACGGTGTTGCCGCAAACTCCGTGAGCTGTCAAACGCCTCACCGCAGCATGGGCAGTCGTAGGGCTGGCCACTGGTGTGCATGGGCTGGTGAGACAGGGCGTGGGAGGCCATAGCAAAGCGCTCTCTACACACCGAGCTGGGGACTGGATTCTCACCGGTGTGTACCCGCTGATGGGACAGCAGGTTGGAGGACTGGGTGAAGCCCTTGCCGCAGTCGCTGCAGGTGTAGGGCCGCTCCCCAGTGTGCAGGCGCGTGTGCACTTTCAGTTCCGATGACGACTTGAAGCCTTTGCCGCAGTCCGAGCAGGTGAAAGGCCGCTCACTGCTGTGCACTCGCTGGTGCACCTGCAGCCCCGACAACTGAGTAAAGCTCTTGCCACAGGTGGAGCAGACATAAGGCCTCTCGCCCGTGTGCACCCGCCGGTGACGCAGCAGCCCCGACGACTGGGCAAAGCGCTTGCCACAGGTGGAGCAGCTGAAGAGCCACTCGCCCGTGTGCACTTGCCGGTGGATCTTCAGGTCCTGTGCCCTCTTGAAGTCCTTGCCGCAGTCGGAGCAGCCGAAGGAATGGTCGCCGGTGTGCACCAGCTGGTGGGACAGCAGCCCTGTGGAGCAGGTGAAGCCCTTGCCGCACTGGGTGCAGGTGAAGGGTCGCTCGCCGGTGTGGGTGCGTTGGTGCTCCAGCAGCTTGCAGGACTGGCTGAAGCCCTTACCGCAGTCTCTGCAGGTGTAGGGCCGCTCCCCGGTGTGCAGGCGCCTGTGCACCTTCAATTCCGGCGACGACTTGAAGCCTTTGCCACAGTCAGAGCAGGTAAAGGGCCGCTCTCTGCTGTGCACCCGCTGGTGCTCCCGCATCCCCGACAACTGGGCAAAGCTCTTGCCACAGGTGGAGCAGCCATAGGGCTTCTCGCCCGTGTGCACCCGTCGGTGGCTCTTAAGGACATTCGCCGTCTTGAAGCTCTTGTCACACTCCGTGCAGTCGAAGGGGCGTTCTCCCGTGTGAACCCGCCGGTGGATCTCCAGCTGACTCGGGTGCTGCCAGGTCTTGCCACACATATCGCACTCATAACGCTTCTCCTTGTTGTGCCCTGTCATGTGGTCCTCAGCCCCTCGAAGCTCAGCCCGCACACCAAGCAGATGGGGGGTGCTCACCAGCACCCTCTGGCCGCCCTCAATAGCCGTTCACATCCCCATCTCTCCGTCCACACCCAACGGCTCTCTGAAACCCTGCAGGAGGGGAACAAAGAAGCTCGTCAACAAGTTGGCAAACAGGACATTACTGTTAACTTGTGAACATTACTAGTGCATGAAGGGGGGTGAGGAAGGGCGGGGCAGTGTGTGAGGGGAGCAGAGGGAGTGAGGGGGGGAGATGAGGTGTCAGGGAGGGGGAGGGGCAGAAGTGAGCGGGAAGGAGGGGAGAGATGGTGCAGAGGGGAAGTGGGGAAGGGGGACCAATCAATCAATCAAACAGACTTTATTTTCATTTAGAAATACATCGATATATGCAATTCCAAACGAAATTCCATTGCATTTGGCTCCCCGTGCAACGTGATAATAAACAGCAAGGATAAAATGGATAAAAGGATAAAATAGACAATGGTGGCAGCCATTACATGGCATTTAGGAGTCTGATGGCTCGGGGGAAGTAGCTGTTGCAGAACCTTGATGTTCTGCTCCTTATGCTACGATATCTTTTGCCCGAGGGCAGCAGAGTGAACAGTCCGTGATGGAGATGTGTGGGGTCCTTTATAATACTGCCGGCCTTAGACACACAACATTTGGTCGCAATATCCCCGATTGAGGGGAGAGAAGTCCCGATGATTTTTTCCGCTGTCCTCACTACTCTCTGCACGGACTTCCAGTCGAAGGCTTTACTGTCCTCAAACCAGACAGAGATACAGCTGGTCAAAATACTCTCTATGGTGCCCCTGTAGAAAGTGGTGAGGACGGGATGGGGGAAGGTGAACTCTTCTCATCCTGGGTGCAGAAAGTGCAACCGCTGCTGCGCTCTCTTAACTGTTGATGAGATGTTATTTGACCAGGTCAGACTGTCCTGATCTACACCCCCAGGAACTTAGTGCTACTGACCAACTCCACATCGCTGTCATTGATGCGAAGTGGTGTGGGACTGTGCCGGTTTTTCCTGAAGTCGACGAAGACCTCCTTTGTTTTTTCAGCATTCAGGATCAGGTTTGTTTGTATTGCACCAGTCCACCAGTTGTTTCACCTCCTCCCTGTAAGCCTGTTCATTGTCATCCTGGACGAGGCCCCCCCCCCCCCCCCACCCCCCCCCCCGCCCCCCCACCCCCCCCCCCCCCCACACCCCCCCCCCCCACCACTGTTGTGTCATCTGCATACATCATGATGTGGTTTGAACTAAACCTGGCACAGTCGTGGGTCATCAGGGTAAACAGCAGTGGACTCAGAGTCCTGAGAGGAGCCGGTGCTCAGAGAGATGATGTTAGAGGTGTTGTTTCCAACCCTCACTGACTGGGCTCTGTCAGTGAGGAAGTCCAGTAGCCAGTTACACATGGGGGTGGTGGGAGGGCCCCAAGTGGACCCCTTTGCAGTCAAGGGAGGGAGGTATTGTGTGTTGTTGAAATGGACTTTGAACTGAATAATTCCACGGTGGAAGCGAGGGGAGGAACAAGAGAGTGGGTGAGGAGGGGGGAAGAAGGCGGGCAGGGGAGAAGTGGGGGGTCCGCACCGACCTGGGGGTGCCGAGCATGCGGGCATCTCGTCGAGCCGCCCGTCCGCCAACCAGCACTACCTGATGTTACCCCCAATCCGAGGGAGACCACCGGTGATTGGCGATGAGTGACCTGGAGGGGGGCGACATGCATCATGGGAACGTCACGGAGTGCTGCAGTAACTGAGCGGGTGGGGAGCGTGAACGGGTGCATGGTTGGCTCCCGGCGCCAGGGGGCGCTGCAGTTGAAGGACCAGAGACGCTGCCGTCGGAGGCCCAAACACACTGCCTCGCGGCCTCCCGCCATAGGGGGCGCTGCAGTCGGAGGATCAGAGACGCTGCGTCACGGCCTCCCGGCGCCAGGGGGCGATGCACTCGGAGGACCAGAGACGCTGCGCCGCCGCCTTCAATGGACAGCAGGCGCTGTCGTCGGAGGACCAGAGGGCGCCCAGACCTCCTTCCTTTCCTCACTCACTGACATCCCCGCCCGCCTCGGGCTCCCCGGGAGTCCGGCCGCAGGGGGGGGGGGGGGGAGAGGACGCGGGGCCGAGCGGCGGCTGTTCCCACCTGAGCCCCTGTCGCTGAGCCTCCTCGTCCCGTCGGCCGCGGCCCCGCGCCAGGGCTGCAGTCGGACCCACCTCACGTGACCGGCGGCCCGGTTCCGCTACCCCCCTCCCTGACGTCACAGAGGAGCAGGTACCGCCCCCTCATCGCCGCGTCCTATATGTCGAGCCGTAGCCCCGCCCCTGACGGACAGCGCCCTCCGCCAATCGTAGTCGCCCGTTGCGACGGCCGGTCCCTTGCCCAATGTGTGCGACGGGGGGGGGGGGGGGCAGGAGGGTAATCATGAATCATGATGTATGAGAGAGAAATCATGATGTATTTTGCTTTTATTATTGCATTTCATCGTCTAATTGCTGACTTTTGGCGCAAAAAGACAATAGACAATAGGTGCAGGTGTAGGTTATTTGGCCATCCGAGCAAGCACCGCCAAGGGTCTCGACCCGAAACGTCGCCTATCTCCTTCGCTCCTTAGATGCTGCTGCACCCGCTGAGTTTCTCCAGCTTTTTGTGTACCCGCCATTCAATGTGATCGTTGCTGATCATCCCCAATCAGTGCCCCGTCCCTGCCTTCTCCCCTGACCGCTATCTTTAAGCGCCCTATCCAACTCTCTCTTGAAGGTAGACAAAACATAGAAACATAGAAAATAGGTGCAGGAGTAGGCCATTCGGCCCTTCGAGCCTGCACCGCCATTCAATATGATCATGCCTGATCATCCAACTCAGTATCCTGCACCTGCCTTCTCTCCATACCCCCTGATCCCTTTAGCCACAAGGGCCACATCTAACTCCATCTTAAATATAGCCAATAAACTGGCCTCAACTACCTTCTGTGGCAGAGAATTCCAGAGATTCACCACTCTCTGTGTGAAAAATGTTTTCCTCATCTCGGTCCTAAAGGAATACCCCCTTATCCTTAGACTGCTCCTTGTTCTGGACCTCCCCAACATCAGGAACAATCTTCCTGCATCTAGCCTGTCCAATCCCTTAAGAATTTTGTAAGTCTCTATAAGATCCCCCCTCAATCTCCTAAATTCCAGCGAGTATAAGCCGAGTCTATCCAGTCTTTCCTCATATGAAAGTCCTGACATCCCAGGAATCAATCTGGTAAACCTTCTCTGTATCCCCTCTATGGCAAGAATGTCTTTCCTCAGATTTCAAGACCAAAACTGCACGCAATACTCCAGGTGTGGTCTCAGCAAAACCCCGTACAACTGCAGTAGAACCTCCCTGCTCCTATATTCAAATCCTTTCGCTATGAATGCTAACATACCATTTGCTTTCCTCACTGCCTGCTGCACCTGCACTGCCTACTTTCAATGATTGGTGTACCATGACACCTAGGTCTCGTTGTATCTCCCCTTTTCCTAATCTGCCACCATTTAGATAATACCCTCCTGTTTTTGCCACCAAAGTGGATAACCTCACATTTATCCACATTATCCTGCATCTGCCATGCATTTGCCCACTCACCCAGCCTATCCAAGTCACCTTATAGCCTCCTAGCATCCTCCTCACACCTAACACTACCCCCCAGCTTAGTTTCATCCGCAAACTTGGAGATGTTGCATTCAATTCCCTCGTCTAAAATCATTAATTATATGTAAAAGTAGCTGAGGTCCCAGCAACTGAGCCTTGTGGTACACGATAGTCACTGCCTTGCCATTCTGGAAAAGGACCGTTTATCCTACCCTTTGCTTCCTGTCTGCCAGCCAGTTCTCTATCCACATCAATACTGAACCATTTACCGTGTGTTTTAAGTTTGTATACTAATCTCTTATGTGGGACCTTGTCGAAAGCCTTCGAAAGTCCAGATATAACACATCCACTGGTTCTCCCTTATCCACTCTACTAGTTACATCCTCGAAAAATTCTATAAGATTCGTCAGACATGATTTACCTTTCGTAAATCCATGCTGACTTTGTCCAATGATTTCACCACTTTCCAAATGTGCTGCTATCCCATCTTTAATAACTGACTCTAGCAGTTTCCCCACTACCGATGCTAGACTAACTGGTCTGTAATTCCCCGTTTTCTCTCTCCCTCCTTTTTTAAAAAGTGGGGTTACATTAGCTACCCTCCAATCCTCAGGAACTACTCCAGAATCTAAGGAGTTTTGAAAAATTATCACTAATGCATCCACTATTTCTGTGGCTACTTCCTTGAGTACTCTGGGATGCAGACTATCTGGCCCTGGGGATTTATCGGCCTTTAATCCATTCAATTTACCCAACACCACTTCCTGGCTAACCTGGATTTCACTCAGTTCCGCCATCTTATTTGACCCCCGGTCCCCTGCTATTTCGGCAGATTATTTATGTCATCCTTAGTGAAGACAGAACCAAAGTAGTTATTCAATTTGAGACCCTGAAGAAGGGTCTCGACCCGAAACGTCGCCTATCTCCTTCGCTCCTTAGATGCTGCTGCACCCGCTGAGTTTCTCCAGCTTTTTGTGTAACCCTAGTTATTCAATTGGTCTGCCATGTCCTTGTTCCCCATGATCAATTCACCCGTTTCTGACTGCAAGGGACCTACATTTGTTTTAACTAATCTCTTTCCCTTCACATATCTATTAAAAACCTTTGCAGTCAGTTCTTATGGTCCCTGCCAGTTTTCTTTCATAATCTATTTTCCATTTCCTAATTAAGCCCTTTGTCCTCCTCTGGTGGACTGAATTTCTCCCAGTCCTCAGGTAGGCTGTTTTTTCTGGCTAATTTGTATGCTTCATCTTTTGTTTTTATACTATCCCTGATTTTGCTTGTTATCCATGGATGCACTACCTTCCCTGATTTATTATTTTGCCAAACTGGGATGAACAATTGTTGTAGTTCATCCATGCAGTCTTTAAATACCTTCCATTGCACATTCACTGTCAACCCTTTAAGAATCACTTGCCAGTCTAACTTGGCCAATTCACGTCTCATACCTTCAAAGTTACCTTTGTTTAAGTTCAGAACCCTTGTTTCTGACTTAATTATGTCACTCTCCAATTTCTAATGAAGAAACTCAAACCATATTATGGTCACTCTTGCCCATGGGGCCACGCACAACAAGACTGCCGAACTAACCCTTCCTCATTTACTCAATACCAGTCTAGAATAGCCTGCTCTCTCGTTGGTTCCTCTACATGTTGGGTTTAGAAAAAACTATCCCGCATACATTCCAAGAAATCCTCTTCCTCAGCACCCCTGCAATTTGATTCACCCAATCTATATGTAGATTGAAGTTCACCCATTATAACTGTTTTACCCTTGTTGCACGCATTTCTAATTTCCTGTTTGATGCCATCCCCAACTCTACTACTACTGTTAGGTGGCCTGTACACAACTCCCACTAGTGTTTTCTGCCCCTTAGTGTTTTGCAGCTCTACCCATATCGATTCCACATCCTCCAAGCTAATGTCCTTCCTTTCTATTGCATTAATCTCCTCTCTCACCCACAATGCTACCCCACCTCCTTTTCCTTTCTGTCTATCCCTCCTGAATATTGAATATCCCTGAATGTTCAGCTCCCAGCCTTGGTCACCCTGGAGCCATGTCTCCATGATCCCAACTATAGCATAGTCATTAATAGCTATCTGCACATTCAACTCGTCCACCTTATTACGAATGCTCCTCGCATTGAGACACAATGCCTTCAGGCTTGTTTTTATAACGCTCTTACTCCTGATACAATTATGTTGACAAGTGGCCCCTTTTGATTTTTGCCCTGCCTGCCACTATTAATTTTCACCTTGCTACCGATTGATTCTACCCTCATTTTATACCCCACTTTCTCTCTGCCGACACATTTAAGAAACCCACCACCTCTTATTCTCTGTTTATTATTTTTTCCTTCTTTCCCCCCTACATGTCTGGTCTGAGTGCTTCCCTTCTCTGCCTCCTGCCTCAGACCCTGTCTACTAGCTTTCTCTATTTGAGTCCCTCCCCCCAACCGTTCTAGTTTAGTCCCCCCAGTAACCTTTGCAAATTTCCCGCCAGGATACTGGTCCCCTCGGGTTCAAGTGCAACCCGTCCTTTTATACAGGTCACTTCTTCCCAAAAGAGGTTCCAATGATCCAGAAACTTGAATCCCTGCCCTCTGCACACCAGTCCTTCAGCCAGGCATTTATCCACCACCTTGACTCCATTCCTATTCTCACTGTCGCGTGGCACAGGAAGTAATCCTGAGGATTGTTATCTTTGCGGTCCTTTTCCTTAACTCTTTCCTAACTCCCTGTAGATGAAAACACTTTTTTATCTATTTTTAACTCTTTACAAGCTCTTAAGTGTACAAACATCTTTTAATGATAGCAATGGGTATTACACACACCTTCAAGCACCGGCTACATTTTTACTGAGGGGAAGGCGTTATGATTGATGTTAACTGGGCGGGGTTAATGGGGAGTGAGGTAACTATATTATTGGTTGCATATAAACATCTACATCCTTCCCCTTAGGGCCAACCCCACAGATTGTTGTCACGACATCCGAATTAAACAGCAGAATTAAACGAATCGCCGTAGCGAACAGGCGGCTTTAATGATCTGCCCGAGCGCGTACGGTGTACTCCCCCTCCCCCGAAAGAGCAGAAGAAGCAGGAGGACGCAAGCAGCCGGGGGTAACCAGGGAAGGCATTGGGGTGGGAGAAACAGGAGAGGGAAGAACCGATCGGCAACAGGGGACGCAGAAGGGGAACCAGGCGCCCGCGACTCATGCAGGGAACAACAGGCGGGGCGGCAGCGGACTGCTGATAGGAGGAGTGGAGGGGCATAGGGCCCAGGGGGCTGCGGCTGTGGCTCATTAACCGCAAGCAGGTGTTGTCGGCTTCTTCGGTAAATGGAACCCTCACAGTCGACCAGATTACGAACGAGATGAGTCGGCCACCCAACCACGGTGGCCGACGGTAGTGCCCACTGGCGGTCTGCAAACGAACAACCTGTCCGGGCAACAGAGGATCGAGTGGTCTGCAGACCGATCGTGGGACAACACGCCGCTGGCTGTCATGTTTCTCTTGAATTCGCCTCTGCTCGGAGCTCCAGCACCGAGGTTTCAGTGGCGCTGGGCAATCGGGACGGTGGGATCTGGTAGTTATGGACATCAGACGCTGAGCAGGGGACCCCATGGCCGGATCCTGGAAAACATCCTGAGGTTCAGGAGATCCAAATACAAATCAGAATTGGATAGTCGCGCCTGTTCCATCAGATGCTTGGCGCTGCGGACGGCCCGTTAGCCGTTGCTCTGTGGGTACTCTGGACTGCTGGTGAAATGCACGAAGTTCATTGTCGGCAAAGCTTTTTGAATTCTCGGCTTGTAAACTGCCTGCCGTTGTCAGTCTGCAGACTGACCGGGGTCCCAAAAGTGGAGAAGTGTTTTCCGCAGCTTGCGGATCACCATTCGACGTGAGGGATGTCAGCAAATCCACTTCGAACCAGTTGGGAGTACGAGTCGACCAGGACAAGGTAGTGGTTACCACGCACTCGAATATGTCGGCAGCCAGCGAGGACCAGGCCAAAGCAGGGGCGGGCTGTTGGCAGCAGGGGCTGTCGCTGCTGGTGCGGCGGCAAGACTGTTGCACGTGGAGCAGGCAGAAACTCTGTCTCGGATATATTTGGCCATTCCAGGGCCAATTGAAATGGCACTGAGCGTGGGCAAGCGTTGCATCGACCCCAGGGTGTCCGCTGTGGGCTGCACAAAAAGTAAAAGTCAAACAGGGAGGACGGGAACCCCACAACTTTATGTCCCTTGACGATAACGCCATCCTGGGCACCAGTTTGTCGCGGACCAGGAAGAAGGCTGTGCTTCAGATGGCGCGGCGGAGCGCTTTGTTGGCACCCTGCTTTAATCACCGATGCAAGCTGCTGCAATAGGCCGGGATCGGTGGGTGTGTCGGCCAAAACTGTAGCTGCTTGGTGGGAATAAAGTTAACGCCCAGTACGAGCAAGTCCTCTGTTTCGTAGGGGTGGCGAGCGCAGGAGGTACGCGGGGCTCGCGACAGGGTGTCCGCAATGTGCATCTCGGTGCCCTTCTTGTAGATTATGTCAAAGTCGAAGCGCTGGAGCTGCAGCATCATACGCTGAGCCTGGCAGGGGCGTGAATCGGCTTGTTCAGGAATGTTCCACCAGTGGCTGGGGTTTTTTGTTACGGTTTCGACGTATCTGCTGCCGAACAGGAAGTCTCTGAACTTGGAGCAGGGCAAGCGGGGTCGTCAGCAGACTCTGCAGGGGAGTAATCACCGCACCATCGACGCCCAGGACCGTGGAGCGTAGGTGAAAGTTCTGGTGCGGCTCTCTTCATGGCAACATGGTCCGACAAGGTTGAGGAGGAGGAAGCTTTAAGGGAGTCAGGATCAGCGCGGTGTGCGACGTTGACAAAGTGTGTGAAATCAAAATTCAAACGTGGGCCCAGCGCTCAGAGATGTGTCAGCATCAAAGGACAAGCTGCTCGGGCTTTCTGCAAGAGGACGCCATGGCCAAAGAGATCAAAGCACAAAAAGCACAAATCAAAAAAAAGAAATAAAAAACCGATAAACAGGAGACGCAAGTATCATCCTTTCTGACACCATGTAGATGAAAACTTTACAAGCTCTTAAGTGTACAACATCTTTTAATGATAGCACCGGGGTATTACACACACCCTTCAAGCACCGGCTACATTTTTCTACTGAGGGAAGGCGTTATGATTGATGTTAACTGGCGGCCCCCCCTCCCCCCCCCCCCCCCAGGCGGGTTAATGGGAGTGAGGTAACTATATTATTGGTTGCATATAAACCCATCTACACTCCCTAAATTCTCCTTTCAGGACCTCTTCTCTTTTTTTACTTATGTCATTGGTACCAATATGTACCACGACCTCAGGCGCCTCTCCCTCCCTTTTTGTAGAATCATAGAAAATAGGTGCATGAGTAGGCCATTCGGCCCTTCGAACCTACACCGCCATTCATATGATCATGGCTGATCATCCAATCAGTATCCTGTACCTGCCTTATCTCCATACCCCCTGATCCCTTTAGCCACATGGGCCACATCTAACCCCATCTTAAATATAGCCAATGAACTGGCCTGAACTACCTTCTGTGGCAGAGAATTCCACAGACTCACCACTCTCTGTGTGAAAAATGATGTTCTCATCTCGGTCCTAAAAAACTTCCCCCTTATCCTTAAACTGTGACCTCTTGTTCTGGAGTTCCCCAACATCGGGAACAATCTTCCTGCATCTAGCCTGTCCAACCCCTTAAGAAATTTGTAACTCTTGATATCTTTTCAGGATATCTTGGACACGTTCAGGCACATCCCGGACCCGGAGGCAAACTACCATCTAGGTCTCTGGACTGCGTCCACAGAATCGCCAATCTGACCCCCTAACCCCCTATTACTAATGTCCTCCTCTTCTTTTCCTTACCCTTCTGAGCAACAGGGCCGATCTCTGTACCGCAGGCCAGGTCGCTGTTGCTACCCCCAGGTAGGCTGTCCCCCCCAACAGCACTCAAACAGGAGTACTTATTTTCAAGGTGTACAGCCACTGGGGTACTCTCTAGTCCCTGCCTCTGCCCCTTGCCTCTCCTAACTGTGACCCACGTGTCTGCCTCCTGTGGTTTTGGAGAGACTACCTCCCTGTAACTCCTCCCTATGAGTTCCTCACTCTCCCTGACCAGACGGAGGTCATCGAGCTGCTGCTCCAGTTTCCTAACACACTCCTTTAGGAGCCCCATCTCGACGCACCTGGCACAGATGTGGACGTCTGGAGGGCTACCCGACTCCATGACCTCCCACATCTCACATCCAGGACAGTAAGCTGCCCTGGCACTCATACTTCGCTTACCCTAGATACAACACAAAGTACAATACAAAAATACAATACAAAATACAAAGTACAGTACACTACAAACTGCTGGAATCTGACTGCCAATCAGCTGCGTACTCTAGTCCACCAATCAGCGGCTTCCTCAAGCCCAGTTAATTGAATGGAACGTTACAGATTTAGAACGTTACAGATTTCAGTCGCTCCTCCCTCATCAACGGCTCCTGGGCCTCTGAAAAAACAAAGCCCCGCGCTGGGGTTTTACACTCACCGCTCGGACGTCACTCCTCCCTCACCAATGGCACCTGGTGGAGTGCTGGAGAAACTCAGGGTTAGGGTTAGGGTTAGGGTTAGGTTTAGGCAGTATCTATGGAGCGAAGGGAAATAAAACCAAAAACCGTCTACCTTTGATTTTCCAGCATCTGCAGTTCCTTCTTAAACACATAGCTCTCTCTTGAAATGGCTTACCCCGTATTCTTAAACTGTGGCCCCTGGTTCTGTGCTTCCCAGGGCTTGAAATTAGCAGTTGCCTGGGTGCCGGGCAACCTAAAAGCCCTGCCATTTTGCCCAGCTTGGCAAGCACCCGGGACACCTATCATTTAAATCTGAGCGGGCCCCCCTCTCTATCTCTCTCTCTGTCGCTCTCCATCTCTGCCCACCACCCGTATCCGGGTCTCGGGTCTTCGCTCTCCACTCGCTCCTCATCCGCCGACACGGCTGCCTTACACATGCGCACTGCCGTGGCCTGCAATCCTCCCACTCCACATGTGCACAACCACCATATCGTCGGCCGTGGTTGTGCGCATGTGCCGACCTGCACAAGCGCACTGCCACGGCAACTGGTCGCCGCCTCCCTCAGCGACCATTGAAAACCAATGCAGAATCACTCTCTGTAGCCGGAGTAACGCCCTGGAGTAACTTGCGTTTTGGTTGCCTGGTTGTCCATAAATATTCTAAATGGAATTTAAACTGTAGGTGGTGGAGGGCTGAACAATAACAGCCTATTGCATTTTATCCATTTATTTATTTATTTATTTATATGGTCTATGGTATATAAACACACTGTACTTTTATCTCCTGTTCTGTATTATCTTTACATATTCTGTTGTGGTGCAGCAAGCAAGAATTTCATTGTCCTATCTGGGACACATGACAATAAAACTCTTGACTCTTGTTTTAAAGAAGGAACTGCAGATGCTGGAGAATCGAGGGTACACAAAAAGCTGGAGAAACTCAGCGGGTGCAGCAGCATCTAAGGAGCGAAGGAGATAGGCGACGTTTCGGGTCGAGACCCTTCTTCAGGTCACCCTCTCTTGACTCTTGACTTGGACTTAAGCAAAAAAGGGTTCTTGGGAAAAATTAGCTACTTTAAATTTAGTTGCGTCTGGTTGGGTACCTAAGGTAGGGTGAAGACTATTCCATGCTTTAATTGTGCGGGGGAACTCCATGGAGCAGGCAGCATCTCGGGATAGAAGAAATTGGGTGATGTTTCGGGTAGAGAACCTTCTTTTGATTTCCTCTAGTTTTAGTGTTTTTAGTTTAATTGAAAGATACAGCATAGAAACATGCCCTTCGACCCACCGAGCCCACGCCGACCACCGATCTAGTTATATCCCAAACATTAGCGACGTAAGTCAAGAGTCAAGAGTGTTTTATTCTCTCACGTCCCAGTTAGAACAATTAAATCCTTACTTGCAGCAGCACAATGGAATATGTTAACAATGTTATAAACGAGAAAACAAAAGTGTATACTTATATATGAATATATAACACACACACACACACACACACACACACACACACACACACACACACACACACACACACACACACACACACACACACACACACACAATTTCCCTCCTTGGATTAATAAAGTTCTATCGTATACTATCGTGTGTGTAGGAAGGAAGGAATTGCAGATGCTGGTTTAAACTGAAGATAGACACAAAAAGCTGGAGTAACTCAACAGGGCAGACAGAATCTCTGGGCAAAAGGAAAATATCGATAGGGGGCGCGTCCTGTATGGTATGGCTGCCCAGCCTGCAGCTGTTTGTTTTTCACTCTTTTTTAAATTTTTAGTGAGTTTTAGTGTTTTGTTTTTGGAGTTCTAGTCTTTTTTATGTGGGGGGGAAGGGGGAAACTACTTTTCAGGGTCCCTACCTGGTCGGAGAGGCAGCTTTTCTCCGGGCTGCACTTTCGATCTGTCCTCGCGGCCTACCAGCGGCCCTGGAGCGGCGTTTCCTGAGGGAACGCCCAGAACCTCGGCTTCGGCGGTGGCACAGTGCTGGAGCACTATCGCCGAGCAGGCGATGCCTTGCCTGCGTTGCCGCGCTGGAGCTCCGGTGAACTGAGACCGCCGAGAAAAACATCGCGGAGCTGTGGGGCGGCGGCGCTGACTTTAACATCAGGAGCCAGTGGTGGAGCTCCATCCAGTGCGGCCTTGTTGGCTTCGGAAACCGCGGACTCAGTAGGGAGGCGGCCGTTCCAGGCGTCCCAAGCGGCTGAGAGGATTCTCACGACACCGGAGCACCATCACCCGGCGAGAATGGCCTGGAACGTCGGGCCTCCGTGAAGGCGACTGCGGAGGCCCCAATAGGCCCGACTATGGGTGGACATGGGATGGGGACTGGACATTGCGCCTTCCCTCATAATGGGAACTATTATGGGGGGATGTTTTTTATGTTAAAAAAAATATATAATTGTTATGTCTGTATTTTTCTTTATGTGCTGCATTGGCATTTCACTACACCAATTGGTGTATGTGACCCATAAACTAACCTTTGAACCGTTGAAAATATTATGTTTTGTGTTGGGTCTGAAATAGGTTCCTGCACACCTTTGGAATGTGGAAAGAAATAAGAGCACCCAGAGAAAACCCATGCGATCAAAGGGAAAAAGAGCAGACAGCAGCCATATTCAGGATCATTTCCGGGTCTCTGGCAATTTTAGGCAGCAACTTTATGGCCAATGTACGGCCCCATAGTCTTGAACTTAATTAAAACATACAGTAGCTGTAAAGGAGGACATAGCGTCACATAGAGATTTAAGACTGGAAATGGATAGTTTCTTTTTTTTAGTAACCAAAGTTATCAACGTATAATTTTGTGTGTTTTGGAAAATAAAATATAATGGCACAGCTGGTGGACTTGCTGCCTCACACGCCAGAGATCTTTGTTCGATCCTGTCTCGGGCTGAATTTGCACATTCTCCCTGCAAGCATGTGGGTTTCCCCCCACATCCTAGATTGGCTTTAGGCTGATGTGAGGGGAGGGGGAGGCAGGAAGAAGAAAGGAAGAGGCGGAGACAGTGAGCTGAGGGAGAGCTGGGAAGCAGAGGAGAAAGCAGGGACTACCTGAAATTGGAGGTCAATGTTCATACCGCTGGGGTGTAAACTGCCGAGGCGAAATATAAGGTGCTGCTTCTCCAATTTGCAGTGGGCCTCACTCTGGCGCCGGTGGAGGCCCAGGCCAAAAAGGTCGGATTCGGAATGGGAGGGGGAGTTGAAGTGCTGAGCCACCGGGAGATCAGATTGGTTAATGCGAACCGAGCGGAGGTGTTGGGCGAAGTGATCACCAAGCCTACACTTGGTCGCACTGATGTAGGGCAGCTGACACCTAGAGCAGTGGATACAATAGATGAGGTTAGAGGAAGTGTAGGTGAACCTCTGCCGCACCTGGAACGACTGCTTGGGTCCTTGAATGGAGCCAAGGGGGGAGGTAAAGTGGCAAGTGCAGTATTTTCTACAGTTGCAAGGGAAAGTGTCAGGAGAGGGGGTGGTTTGGGTGGGACGGGACAAATTGACCAGGGAGTTACGGAGGGAGTGTACTCTGCAGAAAGCCAACAGGGGAGGAGATGGGAAGATGTGGCCAGTGGTGGGATCCCATTGGTAGACAAAGCTGGAGAAAATCAGCGGGTGAGGCAGCATCTATGGAGTGAAGGAATAGGTGACGTTTTGGATCGAGACCCTTCTTCAGATTGATGTCGGGGGGTGGGGGGGAAGAGAAAGGAAGAGGCGGAGACAGTAGGCCGTGGGAGAGCTGGGAATGGGAGGGGAAGGAGGGAGAATGCAAGGACTACCTAAAATTGGAGAAGCCAATGTTCATTCCGCTGGGGTGTAAACTACCCAAGCAAAATATGAAGTGCTGTTCCTCCAATTTGCGATGGGCCTCACTCTGGCCATGGAGGATGCCCAGGACAGAAAGGTCGGATTCAGAATGGGAGGGGTAGTTGAAGTGCTGAGCAACCGGGAGATCAGGTTGGTTATTGCAAACTGCTTGGAGGTGTTGTGCGAAGCGTAGGCCAAGCCTGTGCTTGGTCTCAACAACCAGATTTTTGTTTGGAAGTGGAAAGAAATAATAGAAATTGCATTCATTGCAACGTGTAAAAAGAGATGAGATACTGTATTGTAATTTAGCTGCATGTTATTGTGGTATGTATCATGTCTTGATTGATGAATATGTTTAGTTTGTGACTTTATTTGAAGCAGAAATAATATGTGAATACTTCATTGACCATAATTCCGACTGGTAACTACGCACTTCGTCCGAGCACATTATCGCAAGTGTCATGCAGGCCATCTTACATGACCATCTAAACTGTCATTTGGCAACCTAAAAAGCTGCCGAGGTTGTCCGGCTGGCAATAGGGAAAAAAGTTAAATGTGGGTCCTGCTCCCCCAACATTGGGAACATGTTTCGTGTCTCTAGCGTGTCCAAACCCTTAACAATCTTATATGTTTCAATAAGATGCCCTCTCATTCTTCTAAACTCCATAGTGTGCAAGCCCAGCCGCTCCGGGCCTGTGTTATAGGCTCTGAGTCTGAGTTTTAGGCTCTGGCCTGTGTTGTAGGATCCCAGCCTAAAATCTGGGCCTCAGGACTATTATAGGCTCTGAGGGCTGTCAGATCACTTCCTCCATCAGGCTATCAGCAGAGAGCAGAGGCTACCCCGACTGAAGTCCCGTCACCTCTTTGCTCCACATGAAAAATAACTCCAAGCATCCATCCAGCCAACTGAGACAAATGCACACTGGATAGCCACCAAGTGAGTCACGGGAGTGGAAGTCGACCTCATCAGATAAAAGCTGTCCAGGATCTGACCTCCCTTAAGGAGCGTGGTTGAAGCTTAACAGACTTGGTGCTGGAGTTGGGCGTTTTAGTGCCAGCATGTGGAGATGGGGGCTCCGCCAGAACCCAGCTTGTGAATGCGGAGCAGAACGACAGACAGCCAACCATGTCATCTCTGGGTGCCCACTCTACCACCCATCAAATGGAGCTCAGAGCCTAGCAGACATTAACGACGGGACAACAAACTGGCTGCTCAACACCCAGCTTAAGATTTAACTCTTCCTTTTGTGAGGGATAAAGTGATTAAACCCTATTAAAGAAAGGAGTTTTAAAGAGAATTCAAACAGAGAGGGGCTGGAGAGAGGATTCTGACACAGCAGTGTCTGAAGGTTGCCAGACCCATCCTTGAGGCCTTGAGTAAGAAGAGATAGCTTTGTATAGCTAGAGAAGGGGGTGATGTAGAGAGATCCCTATCAGTGGAAAGGAGTGATGGATGGGACCCTTGTCACTATAGCTTAGCTTTAGTACTGATATAGGAAAACTGAGAGGGTTCACTAGGAGGTGAGTAAAACTGGGCCAGGTCATGAGCAATTGAGCATGCTTAATAGAATAAATGAATATTACAACACACCCCTGGTCAAGAAATTGCTCATTACCATGAACATGTTTGAACATGCAATGTATGATATGGGAGGTGCGAGGGGATGTACGCTGGGAGGTACCCACAGATTGTGCACCTCCGACCCTGATTGGAGAAAGGTCCGGAGGGGAGATTGAATGTAAGATTTTGAGTATAAAGGGGAATGATCTCTCTGGCTTCGGTGTGTCTCGAGTTGGAGAGGCACCCGGTCTGCAGACTCGTAAAATAAAGAAATCTCTTGCTTCCAGGATTTAGTCTTTGTGTATTAATTGTGAGCATAAAGGGTATCTCACAAATTGGGGGCTCGTCCGCGATCGCTACTCCGGCTGCTTGGTGGAGGCAAAGAAGGAGGGGAAGGTGCACCCTGCTGATTTCAGCAGTCTCTGATCTCCTTGCTTGCCATCAGCAGTTTGAGCGAGAGTGATATCCGCTGGAAAAGACTCGGGAAGCAAGAGGGGGTGTAAGGTAAATATGTACGGGACGGTCGAGTGATTCTTGTGCACAGGACCCAGGTAAGAAAAACGACTATTAAGTATTGCCTGGGTGACCGGGGTTTGTCGGACGGGAATAGTCCGACAAGGTAATGGGAAACCGGAACGGGAGGAGTAAGGGTCCGGGGAACCGGGATGAGGCTCATACTGATATGGAGCCTAACATTCCGCCCGATAGTCTGTTGGGGCGAATGTTGGATGGGGTGAAGGGACACCCGGGGTAAGAGTAAGGAAACTATGTGCCTCTCACCAGTATGGGGGTGAGGAACTTTAAAAAGGAGATGAAAAATTTATTGGAAGATCCCTTGGGACTGGCTGAACAAATAGATCAGTTCCTAGGGCCAAAAATGTTTTAATGAAAAATATTGAGTTGTTTCAAACAATCTCATTGAAGTAAGAATGGAACTAATGTAATGTGTGTGTAAAAACCGGTTTTGTATGAATGAGGAAGTTTGTATATGTGATAGGTTTGTTTGCTGTGGGCCATGTTGTAAGGGTGTCTGTGTGTGTTCCTTTAAGGAATTGTAAGCAATGGGGGAGGTTATTGTAAGGTAACGGACAACGCTTTGTATCATCGCAACTTAAAAAGGGGAAGTTGGAAAATGTAGGTTGCTTGGCTTCTATAGATGTCTTTTCAGTAAAGTTAATTTGGAAAATTGTTAGTCGTATGTATTTAAACTAGGAATTGGAATTTGGGAATTGTAGGGGGAATGGTTTGAACAAAATTAGAAAATAAGTTAATTGCTGAACAACAAGCAGCTTGTATGGTTTGTTTAGATAAACATTCTGGTTGGAGAAGGGTAATAAATTAATGGGGCCCAGAAAAAAAACAGGAGTTGGCAGACAATGATGTCAATAAGGGGAAGTTTGTTTACTTCAGAAGAAAGACAGATGGTCAGACAGGCAGGAGAAGGGGTTACAGGATTAAAGTGAGAGCAGTAAAATATTCCATTACTGCACGAATTGGAGTAACCAAACAGAAGAAGTGTGAGAGATCTCAGGGAGATAATAATAAAGGGAATCAGAGAAGCCGTTCCCAAGGGACAGAATTTCGAACGGGCTTTTGAAAATCAGCAGAACAAGGACGAACCTCCAACAGTGTTTTTACAAAGGTTAAGGAAACATGTCCAGCAGTATTTGGGGATAGAGCCTGATACGACCGCAGGTCAGCAGTTGTTGAAGGTTAATTTTGTAACAAAATCATGGCCAGATATTAGAAAGAAATTGGAAAAATTGGAAGGTTGGAATGAAAAACCATTGAATCAGTTGTTAACAGAGGCTCAAAATGTATATGTAAGACGGGATGAGGAGAAAATACAGAAGGGAAAGGCAAAAATGATGTTGCAAGCAGTACAGCAAGTAGTATTGGAGGACGAGGAAGAGGTGAATGGAGGGACCGAAGTTGGGGTCCCTGGGAAAACAAGGAACAAAGATCAGGAGGGTGGTACACGGGGCCACCCTGGTGTTATTATTGTAAAGAGGAGGGTCATTTCAAGAGGGAATGTCCTAAGCGACGACAGGAGGTGCAGTCGTACGCACTCATGGAGGAAGAATAGGGGAGTCAGGGGTCCTGCTCCCTGGGGTGTATGGGATACACACGGGAACCTCTGGTAAATTTGAAATTAGGACCCCAGGGAGAGGATATGATATTTATGGTAGATTCGGGAGCAGAAAGATCGAGTATAACTAAGGTACCAGAAGGAATGAGATTGGGTAAAAAACAGGTTAGAATCTCAGGGGTAGAAGGGAAGTGATGACATTACCCGAGGTAGAAGGGGTGGTGGTAAAATATGAGAATCGGGAAACTATAGAAGATTTAATCTTGGTACCCCAGGCAGGGATAAATTTGATGGGGAGAGACTTACAAATCCAATTAGGAATGGGAACAACCCCCGTAGGGGGACAGATAATAGTCCAATTGTATAAATTGACCACGGAGGACGAGGAAAGAGTAGTCCCGCAGGTGTGGGCCAAGGAAGGAAACCGGGGTGGGCTGCAGATCCCACCCTTGAAAATAGCTTTGAAAAAAGAAGGTGAGATAGTACGGGTAAGGCAATATCCAATTTCTATGGAAGGAAGGAGAGGACTTCAGCCAATTATAGAGAACTTACTAAAGGACGGTATATTAGAGAGTTGTATGTCCCCATATAACACCCCGTACTCCCGTAAGGAAAACCGACGGGACGTTCAGATTGGTCCAGGATCTCAGGGAATTAAATAAGGTAGTTAGAACGCGGCACCGGTGGTCCCGAACCCGTATTACCATAATGGGCGGATACCCCTGAATCACAAGTGGTTCAGTGTGGTAGATTTAAAAGACGCTTTTTGGAGCTGTCCCTGGCTGAAGAGAGCAGGGACCTTTTTGCGTTTGAATGGGAAAACCCAGAGACCCAAAGGAAACAGCAGTATCGGTGGACTACACTCCCTCAGGGATTTACAGAGTCCCCTGAACCTGTTTGGACAGATATTAGAACAAGTATTAGAGGACGTCCGAGGACTGATGAGACACAGCTGTTGCAGTATGTGGACGATTTATTACTATCTGAGAAGTAAGACATTGAGTTTAGAATGAGAAAGAAGGCAGATCAGTAAGGATTAAAGTGGGAAGCAGAGGGATGAATTGATGAGACTGCTTTAGAAAGAAAGAGCGTGAAAAAGGAAAGACAATGTTGTCAGTAACAACAGACCTGGTTGAAAAGTCTGAAATAAGTGATGCACCGACACACAGTGAGTCCTATGACAGAGCCAAACAGGGGCCAGAGATTCCATGCCAATAATAAATGTATTTGGGAGAGTGTTTTCTCAAATGCCCTATCGGGAGTGAATAAATATGGATCTAAGCCCAGACAAGGCTAGTAAGGAGATAGGTAATGGATAAGGTGTGTTGGGGATGTGAACAGGTACGATAATCAGGAAATAATAATAATAATAATAATAATAATAATAATAATGATCTTAATAATAATATTAAGATAATGGTGAACATAGCTATGGTAAGAACATTAAGAAGAGGTATTAAATACACCTAGGCTAGGATGTGGCAGCGTTTTTTTTTTTAAATACTAGCGCCGTGTTTTTAATCAGATGTTGTAGGCAGATTTGGAAGGTGTTGATATAGTATGTGAATGATTTGCTGGTTTGTTCCACAAGTGAGGAGCAATGTGAGAAAGAGACATTGTAATTATCTTGGAAAAGATGGCACAGGAGGTAATGATGTATCAAGGAAGAAGTTTTTGTTTTGTCAGCCAGCAGGTAGAATATTTTGGACGAGTAATATCTAAAGAAGTAAAAGCTATAGCGCAGGATCAAATGGGAAGCTTGCCTGCAATCTTGCTTAGCTCAATTGGCAGAAATTAAGGCTTTAAGAGCAGCATATGTACATGGAGTCTGGCATATGTTTGGAGCAGTAGGGAAAACAGAAAGGCTTTGAGAAAAGCAACGGAGACCCCATGCAAAGTTAGCAGTGTTCCCCTATGGAATGTTGTTTGGGTTATCTTATTTGGGAAGGTGGAAGGCACACCAACCTTTGAGGGAGGTGATGTATTCTTGAGGAACTATTTACTGGCAGTGTCCCGTTCCCTTACAGAATTAAAAGCGAAAGGATTATTGGCTCAAAGCCCGCCACTTGACTTTCCAATACATGCTGTAAAGGCGGCGACTGGGTACTGGTCAAAAATTGGAAGGAGGAGAAAACTCCAGCCCAGGTGGACCGGCCCGTACCTAGTATTGCTGACAACCGAGACAGCAATATGAACAAAAGAAAAAGGGTGGACCCACGCGATCTCGGTTAAAGGACCCGTCGATCCACCCGTTCCTGAGGAGGAGGAACAGTGGACGGTGAAGCCGGGAAGTAAACCCCTAACAGTAATTTAAAAAGAAAAGCATTGAATGTATAACTGACAGTATGAAAGGAGCAGTTGTGGTATTGTTTGCTTTGTATGTAATTGTTGTAAAAGGTATTAATAATTGTGATAAATGTTATCATCCTATTCAATACAGAGGGGTAATAACCAGATCATTTACCTATCATTCCCATGTGAACAAAGTATGCCATGACCGAAAGACTAGAATCATTTGTAAAGAGGGGGGAAAGGAGTATTTGATGGCAGGCAATAGGGGGTATATAGGGAAGTTTGGGGCCGTTACCTGCCCAAAGGGAGAGAGATTGGTTTGTGTACAGTTAGTTTTCCCTTCTCAGATCGTAAAAGGGGCAATTGATTTAAGACGAAGGAGGAAGTAATAAAAGAGGTTACTAAGCTAGTAGTCACTAAGCCTCCCCTCCCCCACATACTCAGCATCAAGTGCACCAGACACTGTACGAAGAAATCAAGAAGCAGATCGAAATCCTGAAGGAAAAAAAAACCTGTTTGTGGGACTTGGCCACCCGATAGCTGGGACCCTGAATGTGACTAACTGTTGGGTCTGCGGAGGACCGCTGATGAATTCACGCTGGCCGTGGAGAGGATCCATTGTTGAAATATGGGACCTGATGGGGTGGAACCTGACAATTGGACAAGACCGAGATCCCCAGGTATGGGTCCTGACAGACGCTCCGGTCGGGACTGAGTGTATCGCTAGGCCCTGGGCAAAGGATGCCATCCTAGTAGGCAGCAGCCCTGCCCAGCGCCATCGTCACCCAGTGGCCAAATCAGTCCCGAGTGTGGTGGCCAGAGGAGCCTAAATGGTATCTAACTAAGAAATATGGGAAAAAACTGCGCTATCCGGATGGAGATTGATGGAGTGGAATCAGCCGGACTATGGAACTGCACCGGGAATAACCCTTATCAGGGGGATCCCAGTATTGCGAGATATATGGAACAAGGTTGCCTCTAGTGGACCGGCCCCTGAAGGATTGTTATGGATATGCGGATACAAGGCATACTCGGTGTTACCGATGAATTGGGAGTGGGACTTGTTTTTATTGGACTGGTACAACCTGGATTCTTCCTGTTAAACCCAAAGAAGGGCCGGTCGTTAGGAACACCTGTATTTTGATTACCTATATCGGAAAAAGAGGAAAATAGACATTGGAGAATGGGAAGATGATGAATGGCCATCTCATACTACGGACCAGGCACCTGGGTACAGGATGGATCCTGGGGCTACCGAACCCAGTATACATGTTAAACCGGATCATAAGGCTTCAGGCAGTACTGGAGGTAATTACCAACCAAACTGCGGGGGCGCTGCAGATGCTGGCAAAGCAGCAGACGCAGATGAGAGGCAGCGATATACCAGAACAGGTTAGCCCTAGATTATCCCTGGCAGAAGAAGGAGGGGTATGCGGGAAATTCAACCTCGCTAATTGCTGTTTGAACATCGATGATAATGGGACAGGCAGGTGATGGACATATCAGAAGGGATCCCGGAAGTTGGCCGCATGTTCCAATACAAAAGTGGAATTCGATTATGGGAACCCAATGGTGGGATTCTATCCTCGGAGGAACATGGTGGAGAACGGGTGGGACTTGTGTTTCTATGTGCAGTGGCTGGGACTGATCTTTATCCCCTGTTGTATCCCTTGTTTTAGGGAACTTATTACCAGAAGTATGTCAGATGCAGGCTGTAGTCATGCCTATGGGAGAGAAAGGGGAAATACAGAAAATAATGATAATGCGGCCAAGGGAAGTTTATGATTTAAGGTAGGACAGGTTAGGACGATGTTACGTCAGTTCGAATTGAAGGAACTTAAAAATGAGGGTTTAATCAGTGTATGCGTAGCAAAAGAAAAAGGGAGGATTGTGAGGGATAAAGTGATTAAACCCTATTAAAGAACAGGAGTTTTAAAGAGAATTCAAAACAGAGAGGGGCTGGAGAGAGGATTCTGACACAGCAGTGTCTGAAGGTTGCCAGACCCATCCTTGAGGCCTTGAGTAAGAAGATATAGCTTTGTATAGCTAGAGAAGGGGGTGATGTAGAGAGAGAGAAGAGTCCCCTATCAGTGGAAAGGAGTGATGGATTGGGACCCTTGTCACTATAGCTTAGCTTTAGTACTGATATAGGAAAACTGAGAGGGTTCACTAGGAGGTGAGTAAAACTGGGCCAGGTCATGAGCAATTGAGCATGCTTAATAGAATAAATGATTATATTACAACACACCCCTGGTCAAGAAATTGCTCATTACCATGAACATGTTTGAAACATGCAATGTATGATATGGGAGGTGCGAGGGGGGGATGTACGGTGGGAGGTACCCACAGATTGTGCACCTCCGACCCTGATTGGAGAAAGGTCCGGAGGGGAGATTGAATGTAAGATTTTGTGTATAAAGGGAGATGATCTCTCTGGCTTCGGTGTGTCTCGAGTTGGAGAGGCACCCGGTCTGCAGACTCGTAAAATAAAGAAATCTCTTGCTTCCAGGATTTAGTCTTTGAGTATTAATTGTGAGCATAAAGGGTATCTCACACTTTGGTTTATTTATGTTTCATTTGCAAGAACAAGAGCTGTATTATAAGCTCTTGGCCTGTGTTATAGCTTTAGACTCCAGGTCTAAGTTCTGGGCTTTGGCCTAAGTTCTGGTGCCGCGAGCATGTGTTTTGTAGGTGACAGGGCTCTATTATAGGCTACAGGCCTGTGTTTTCTGCTTTGGCCCAAGTTCTGGGCTTTGGCCTAAGCTCTGGGCCCCAGAGCCTGTGATGTAGGCCTTGGGGCTGTGTTGAAGGCTCCGGGCCTGGTTGTGGGCTTTGGCCTACGTTCTGCGCCTCCAATCCTGTGTTTTGTAGGCCTCACAGATGTGTTGTAGGCACCGAGCCCGTGTTATAGGCTCCAGGCCTAGGTTCTGGGCTTCCGACCATCTGTTGTGGGCCCCAGGCCTGTGTTAGAGACTCCGGGCCTGTGTTGTGGGCTTTGGCCTAAGTTCTGCCCTATGTTCTACCCCCCCTGTGAGGGATAAAGTGATTAAACCCCATTAAAGTAAGGAGCTTTAAAGAGAATTCGAACTGATAGGGGCCGGAGAGAGGGTTCTGACACAGCTGTATCTAAAGGTTACCAGACCCATCCGTGAGTCCTTGAGTAAGAAGTAATAGCATTGTATAGCGGTAGAAGGGAGTGATGTAGAGAGATCCCTATCAGTGGAATGGAGTGATAGATGGGACCCTTGTCACTATAGCTTAGCTTTAGTACTGACTATAGGGGACTGAGAGGGGTTCACTAGGAGGTGAGTAAAAAACTAGGGTAGGTCAATGAGCAAAATAACTGAGATGCTTAATAGAATATCTGAATATTACAACACACCCCTGGTCAAGAAACTGCTCATTATCATGAACATGTTTGAACATGCGATGTATGATATGGGAGGATGTACGGGGGGATGTACCTACAGATTGTGCACCTCGGGACCCTGATTGGTAGAAGAAGTGGTCCGGAGGGGAGGTTTTTGAATGTAAAATTCTGTGTATAAAGGCGGTCTTCTTTGGCTTCGGTTGTGTCTCGACTTGGAGAGGCACCCGGGTCTGCAGATTCATGAGAAATAAAGAAACTCTTGCTTCCAAGATTTAGTCTTTGAGCAGTGATTGTGAGCACAAAGCGTATCTCACAAACTGGGGGCTCGTCCGCGATCGCCACTCGGCTGCTTGGTGGAGGCAAAGAAGGAGGGGAAGGTGCACCCTGCTGATTTCCGCAGTCTCTGATCTCCTTGCTTGCCATTATGCAGCGTTTGAGCCGAGTGATATTCGGTTGTGGAAAGACTCGGGAAGCAAGAGGGGGTGTGTAGGTGAATACGTTACGGAAAGCGATGGACGAGCAATTCTTGTGCACAGGACCCACGGTAAGAAAAGCGACTGTTAAGTATTGCTCTGGGCGACCGGGGTCTGTTCGACGGTGATATATAGTTTCCGACGAGACCAATGGGGGGAAAACCGGGGACGGCGAAAAAGTAAGGGTCCGTGGAAACAGGATGAGGGCTCATATTGATATGGTGCCGCCACATCCGCCCGATAGTCCGTCGTTGGATCTGCGAATGTTGCATGGATGGGGTGAAGTAGGGAACCCCGGGGTAAGAGTAAGGAAAAACTATGATCAGAGAAGACAGCCAGATTAAGTGGAGGAATGGCGATGTTTTTAAGGAAAGGGGCGGAAAAGGCCATTTTTTCACCCTAGCTCTTCTCTCTCTTTTTTTACTTCAGAGACCCCCTACACGCTGAAACAGGCCCTTCGGCCCACGGAGACCGTGCCGACGAGCGATTGCCCGTTCCCACACTAGTTTAATTTGGAGATACAGCGCGGAAACTCAACTAAATAAATATTTGATACTCCCGCCTCTCCTCTGCTAATTGATGCCCTAACTGATTAACTTACCACTGACGATCTCCAGGTGGACAGTCTTGTTGAGGCACCTTCCTGGTAGAGAGATGTGGACAGTAGACAATCGGTGCAGGAGAAGGCCATTCGGCCCTCCAAGCCAGCACCGTGCCCCATTCCTGCCTTCTCCCCATATCCCATATGAGGCAGAGAATTCCACAGATTCACAACTGTGAAAAAGTGTTTCCTCATCTCCGTTCTAAATGGCTTACCCCTTATTCTTAAACTGTAGGTATGTTACAATGTTTCGAGGATGTAACTAGTAGCGTGGATAAGGGAGAACCAGTGGATGTGGTATATCTGGACTTCCAGAAGGCTTTCGACAAGGTCCCACATAAGAGGATTAGTATACAAAACTTAAAAGCATTACGGTTATTAGGGGTTCAGTATGTGTGGATAGGAGAACTGGCTGGCAAACAGGAAGCAAAGTAGTAGGGTGTAAACGGGTCCTTTTCACAATGCAGGGCAGTGACTAGTGGGGTTAGTACGAAGGGCTCAGTGCTGGACCCCAGCTATTCTACAATTTATTTTAATGATCTGGATGTGGGAATTGAAAGCAATATCTCCAAGTTTGCGGATGACACTAAGCTGGGGGGATGTGTTAAGCTGTGAGCGACGGATTGCTAGAGACTGCAAGGGTGACTATGGGATAGGGCTGGGTGAGTGGGGAAATGTTTGACAGGATGTGCTCAGTTTTATTGTGGACTAAATGTGTGGTTATCACACTTTGGTGGCAAAAAACAGGGAAAGCAGACTATTATTTAAATGGTGGCGATTAGAATAAGGGGAGATGCAGCGAGACCTGGGTGTCATGGTACACAAGTCATTGAAAGTAGGCCTTGCAGGTGCAGCAGGCAGTGAAAAAAAGCGAATGGTATGTTAGCTTTCATTGCTAATAGGATTTGGAGTTACAGGGTAGCTGGGCTTCGGTTTCTAATCTCAGTTGTTAAGGGGTCTGGTGAGACCACAACTGGAGTATGGTCAGTTTTGGTCTCCAAATCTCGAGGAGGGACATTTATTGCCATAGAGGGCTGTGCTGAGATGGAGAGTTCACCAGATCTGATTAATGGATGTCAGGTCTGTTTATGAAGCAAAGATGGATTATTGACTCAGGTTGATTACTCTCGGGATTTAGGAGATTGCGAGCGGGATCTTATAGAAATACAAAATTATTAAGGGTTGGAAGGTAGATGCAGGAAGATTGTTCCCGATGTTGGGGAAGTCCAGGACAGGGACAAAGCTTATGGATAAGGGGAAATCCTTTAAGAACGTGATGAGAAAGTCTTTTTTCCACACAAGAGAGTAGGTGAGTCTTCAACTGGAACTCTCTGCCCAACACCCAGGGTAGTTGGATGAGGCCGTTATTGGCTATATTTAAGAGTGAGTTGGATGTGGCCCATGTGGCTAAGGGATCAGAGAGGTATGGAGAGAAGCACAGGTACGGGATACTGAGTTGGATGATCAGCCATGATCATATTGAATGGCGTGCTCAGGCCGACGGGCTGAATGGCTACTCAGACTGCACTAATTTCTTTGTTTCTATGTTTAACTTTAGCGGCCGCCTGACAGCTTCTGCAGCTTCAAGGTTGTGCGTTGACATTTGGCCGACTTTCAGAGGGGGGGGGGTGTTTAAAATCCCGTTTTTCCCAGAGTCAAATCGATCATGTCGGGCGATTTCGTCGAAATGAGAAATCGCTTCCCGACAAATCTTCCCCAATTCATGAAGTTATTTATAAAATACGGCTACATTATTTATTAAATAGAAGTAGTTTTTAAAATCATCTTCTAATGCCTCTGAACGAGAAGCAGAAACAGAACCTAACGTAGGAATAAAAGAAGCGACCAGCTTTATTTTTACATTTAAAAAACTTGTTTTTTTGGAAGCATTTAATCAACATTTTTCATGTTGAGAGAAGGGGACAACAAAATGTATAACGGCTGTATTTTTTACTGCCGACATCAGCCGCAAACCTCAAACGTTCCAAATCCACCGCATTCCACTAAAACCCATCGCTAAGTTGTTTAACAAGCCTATTAACTTTACAGGCATATAAAACACTAAATTCCTCTCCATTTGGCCTTATAAACTTCATGAAAATGAGATTTCACAAAATCATGTTATATTAGTCGTTGTTATTGGTCAATAATATATCTCTCTATTG
>CM069170.1:12494118-12687692 GCA_035221665.1 Okamejei kenojei | reverse complement strand
GCTCGCAACACACGCTGTCCCTACCCTGAACCACCGCGTGCCGACGCCATGATAAGCGCTACCCTTTGAGCGTTCTGGTGTGTAATACGGAAAGCGCTTAAAGTTGGAAAATGCAAGCCCATCACTGAATTCAAGAAAGGTCTACATTTCTCGATTCCCTCTGAAAAGTGTTACAGTCTTGCCAGCGTGGTAACAAATTGGAGACGCAGCCGACAACCATGGCCGTCAGAGCCCCTGAGAAACAGACAAGGAAACCGACTCGGGCAGGCACGGAGCTCGACAGAGGAAACAAAGAATTCAGCGAAGTAGCAGGTGTTCAAACCGAGAACTTAAAGTGTTTTCACCTGTGAACCGATGTCCGCCTGGAAACCCCTGCTGACGCTCACCGAGAGACCCGGGCGACGATCAAGGTGAGTTGATCCCTTATAATGCGAGATGTGCTCTCATGCCTTCGGAGCGCTGCACAAAAAGGATCAGGAGCCCGACTGAAGTCCATGTTGGCACAGTTCGTACTGTCAGAACTGAACGAGGAGGAGGACACAAATGCAGGCTCAGATTAGGGCAATGGGTGGGGGGGGGGGGGAACAAAATTTTTTTTTTTCCCCGTTTGTATCAGAGTTTAAACGGTCCAAGTTGGTACACAGGTAGCAAAACACTGAAGCAACAGTAATCTAGGAGCAGGCAAAAAAAAACGGTGGTCGAAAAAACAAGGGCGTGGTCGAGAACACAGTCACAATATTTCTTAGAGGTGATACCGGTTGCGTACACAACGCGAACTGACAAAGAAAATTAAAAACACAAAGGCTTAAATACAGACTTAACAGGGGATAGCGAGACACAGGTGAAACACATCAGGGCGGGGTCAACAATCACATGAGGGTAAACGACCCGACAGGAAATGGCATCTGAAACAAGAGGAGATGTGAGGCACCAAAATAAAACAAGAATGCAAACTCAAATACTCAAAACCAATAAGGAACAGAAACTAGATTAAACGCGAGACCTGACATTATCTTTTGTTGCTCTTTAAACATTAGCCAATCCTCTGGCTTCCTGGTGATCTTTGCTATGTTGTACTTCTTCCAAATTATGGTCACTACCTTCCAATGGCTCCTTAACCTCAAGTTCCCTTACCAAATCCAGTTCATTACTGAACACTAAATCCAGAATTGCCTTCACCCTGGTAGGCTCCAGAACAAACAGCTCTAAGAATCCATCACGGAGGCACTCCACAAACCCTTGGGGTCATGTATCAGATAGTTAGAAATTGAGGCTCTGTTGGGTAGTGAAGAGAAAGGGTGAGGGAGAAAGATGTGACAAGGATTCAGAGATGGAAAGTTAAAGAGAATGGGGAGGTGGACAGGTGAACGAGCGACGGGGAGGACGTCAAGACAGGGAGATAGGTCGAAAGAGGGAATACAGTGAGATAGAATGCTGGAGAGAGGTGGCAAGAAAATTCTGCCTCATTATGTATGTGAGAATTAGCATGGGGGAGATACAAGCCGGGGGGGGGCGGGGAAATAAGAAAAGGGGGTGAGGTAAGATAAGGTTGGAGAGAGTAATCGAGAGTTGGAGAGAGACATAAAGTGAGAGTGAGAAGTGAGCGGGATACGGGGTGAGAGTGAAAGGGAGTTAGGAAAATGTGTTGAGTGGGAAAGGGGGTAGTTAGTGTGGGGAGTGAGGGAATGGGACATATAAAATTGAGTATAGGAGAAAGACGTGGGAGAGAGATCTCGAAAGCGAGGCGAGGGAAGGAGAGTTTTGGTGTAGACCAGAATAAAACGATAGAGTGTGATAGGAGAGATGGAAAGGGAGGAAATGGAAGAGGGGAAGATGGAGGAATGAAGAACGGCTGAGAGAAGAATGGGAAGTAGGGCGCCAGGGTAAGGAGTGTGATTGTTAGGCAATGGGACAGAAAAGGAGTGAGAGTGGTGTCACTCAGGGCGATAACATGGAAAGCGAGGGGAGATACGTAAGAGCAGTGAGGAGGGGAGATGGGATAAGGGAAAGACGACTGGGTTTGTTGCAGTGGAAAGGTGCAGAGAGAGAGGATAGATAGAGGGTCAGAGAGAGCAGTTCAGAGGGGGGGAAAGAGTGTGAATAAACAGAAGGAAAGCCGAGAGCAGGGAGCTGTATCTATTTTCTGGATTTTGAACGATTTTTGGACAAGTGCTTCTGTTGTTCTCTGGGGGTCGTGATGATCTGCAATATTCCTCCTCGGAAGTTAATGACGTATTTGTCCGAGGCCAAAGTCAGATACATTCGATGTCAGCAAGGAATGTATGAGATGGGTAACGTTGACCGCCCGGAAGTGTGGTGCTGTAGTTACAGTCAAAATGAGCAGCGATCGAAAATGAGTGGCGGAAGACATTGAAGGAGGCGACCTGTTGTACTAATTCCTAAACCTTGTGGACCAAATTCACCCGTCGATCTTCAGACTGCGCACCTGAAGCCCCCTGACGTTTTCCATGGATTTTGGGATTGCATTGGTAAGTGAAGCAGAGTGAAGGAAATTAGACAAACAGCATGTTGACAGTTGATCTGATGGAGTTTGAAAGAATACCCTCTTTGCTGGAAACAATGCCAGTCTGAGGAGGGTCTCGATCCGAAACGATACGCTATTCCTTCTCTCAGAGATTGAACTGCCTCCCCCGCTGAGTTAATCCAGCAAGTTGTGTCTACCACTCCCATTTCCTATCCTCAGTATCGCCACAATACCTAGTCGTTGGAATTCCGCAATTCAATTCCCTGAATTATTCACCGCGGGGATTCACATGGCTGTGTAATGTATTTGCGAATAACTGCCGCAATCTCTATTTTTAATTCTTGTTGGAAACTGCACTGCCCCAGTGAGAGATGGTTAAAGGGTATTATTAAATCTCAGATTGATCATGCGCCAGGTTTCATTCCGAGAGGATTACCAGTACACATGAGGACACGTTCGACGATCGGCAGAGAGAAATGCTTGAGGAATACACACTGCCGTGAAAATATTATACGTGTCATTGCTGTCGTTGGGGATAAGTCCCTGGTAAGTAAGCAAAACAATTTAAGTTTTAGAACTCAGTTTGCTAACTGGAGTTGACATTATTCTTTTATGTTGCAAGCTTCCAACTGATCGTTCGCTGGAGAAGAAGTTAGTCAATGATATTCAAATTGTTAAATATCCATGACTTATCGCATGTTATTTTATTATTTTTTAACATGGAAACTAACCTTTTCTTATACCGGCCGTGACCCATTGGACTGATATACTACCTTCAGTGGACCTTGCAGATTTCGAACCCAGCGCTCGGGAGAGGCATGGTGTGGAATGGGAGTGAACTTCATGCGAACTCACTGCGTTCTGAGTTATTGATCGGAGTAAATAGCCGGGTCCCGTAGGACATTGTCTCACTATGGGATATTTATCACAGTCGATTACAACCGAATGATAATCAATAATTGGATTGTTCACCTGAAACAGACCCGTGGATTTTACGTTTAACGAAGAAACTTGCAGATGCTGGAGATCGAGGGTTAACAAAAAGCTGGAGAAACACAGCGATGCTCAGCAGCATCTAAGGGAGCGAAGGAGATAGGCTCGGCAGTTTCGGGGTCGAGATCCGAAAAACGCCGCTATCTCCTTCGCTCCCCTTTAGAAGATGACTGCTGCACCGCTGAGTTTCTCCAGCTTTTTGTGTAACCCCCGTGGATTTACCGGGTGCGTGTGTTGTTACCGACCGGGAAATTCACTGTGGATGAATCAATTTAACGGGCCACTCTGCTGCGGATACTGTTGTCCTGTCTTTCCTTGGAACCCTCGCGGTCGCGCAACAGATGCCGAGGTTCCGTGAGCCCTGGTCAAACCATGGCCGTCGCGGTTAACTCTATGTAACCGGCCCCCCCCATCAGAGACCTGTGGATAGGGGTGGAATTATAGAAAGGACAATTCCGCCTATTGTAGATGGATGGCTGCCTATTCGCTCCCCGCTCTTTACTCCGCCTATCGCCTTATCTTTTGCTCCCCTGAAACGGCAGGTTCGGGCAACAGTCAGAGCCGCGACTGACAATGTTGCACCACGGTTGATCTTTAGCTGTGAAGTCGAACCGGTGTGTAAAGACTCCCCGGGACAACGTGTTCAGTAGCGGGAATCTAAGACGATTGGGTAATGTTTAAAGAGCAACAGAAAGAATATAAAAAAGGCAATACGGGGAGAAAAGATGAGGTTCGAAGGTCAGCTAGCCAAGAATATAAAGGATAGTAAAAGCTTCTTTAGGTATGTGCAGAGGAAAATATTAGTTATGATCAAAGTTGGACCCTTGACGACCGAAAATTGTGAATTTATTATGGGGAACAAAGAAATGGCAGATGAGTTGAACAGGTACTTTGGATCCGTCTTCACTTAGGAGGCCACAATCAAGCTTCCTGATGTAGTAGGAGCCAGAGGATCTGGGGAAACGGAGAAACGGAAGGAAATCCACATTAGGCAGGAAATAGTGTTGGGTAGACTGATGGGACTGAATGCTGATAAATCCCCAGGGCCTGAAGGTCTGCATCCCAGGTTACTTAAGGCAGTGGCTCTAGAAATTGTGAACGCATTGGTGATCATTTTCCAATGTTCTATACTTTCAGGATCAGTTCATGTGGATTGGACGGTAGATAATGTTATCCCATTTTTAAAGAAAGGCAGGAGAGAGAAAACAGGGAATTATAGACCAGTTAACATCGGTGGTGGGGAAGATGCTGGAGTCATATAAACATAGAAACTAAGTGCAGGAGGCCAGTCGGCCCTTCGAGCAAGCACCATAATTTATATGGTGATCGTCCCCAATCAATGATATGCTGATCGACCCCAATCAATAACCCGTGCCTGCCTTCTCCCCATATGCCTTGATTCCACTAGCCCCTAGAGCTCTATCTAACTCTCTCTTAAATCCATCCAGTGATTTGGCCTCCACTGCCCTCTGTGGCAGGGAATTCCACAAATTCACAACTCTCTGGGTGAAAACGTTTTGTCTCACCTGAGTCTTGAATGGCCTTCCCTTTATTCTAAGACTGTGGCCCCTGGTTCTGGACTCGCCCGACATTGGCAACATTTTTCCTGCATCCTGGGTCAATCATAAAAGATGAAATAGCGGCACATGTGGATACAGTACCAGGATCGGTCCGAGTCAGCATGCATATACGAAGGGGAAATCGTGCTTGACTACTGTTCTGGATTTTTTTGTGGATGTAACTCGGAAAATGGACGACAGAGCCAGTGGATGTAGTGTACCTGGACTTTCAGAAAGCATTTGATAAGGAGATTAATGCGGAAAATTATGGCATATGGTATTTGGGCTGGGGTGCTGACATGGATTGAAAAGTAGTTGGCAGTCAGGAAACAAAGAGTAGGGATTAATGGGTCCTTTTCAGAATGGCAGGCAGTGATTAGTGGGGTACCGCAAGGCTTGGTGCTGGGACCACAGCTACTTAGAACATGCATCAATAATTTAGATGAAGGGATTCAAAGTAACATTAGCAAATTTGAAAAATGACACAAAGCTGCGTGGCAGTGTGAATCGTGAGGAGGATGCTATGAGAATGGGTGGAAGCAGGGTAATGCAGTGTGACTTGGACGGTTTGGGTGAGTAGACAAATGCATGGCAAATGCAGTTTAATGTGGATAAATGTGAGGTTATGCTCTATGGCAGCAAAAACAGGAAGGCAGATTATTATCTAAATGGTGTCGAGTTGACAAAGGGGACGTGCAACGGGATCTGGGAGTCCTTGTTCGTCAGTCAATGAAAGTGAGCATGCAGTTACAGCAGGCAGTGAAGAAAGCGAAAGACATGTTGGCCTTCATAACGAGAGGAGTTGATTGTAGGAGCAAAGAGATCCTTCTGCAGTTGTACAGGGCCATGGTGAGACAACACCTGGACTATTGTGTGCAGTTTTGGATCCCCAAATTTGAGGAAGGATATTCTTGCTGTTGAGGGACATAGGTTCTCAAGGTTAATTCCCTGGATGGCGGGACTGTCATATGCTGAGCTGTTGGGTTTGTATTCTCTGGAATTTAGAAGGATGAGAGGGCATCTTATTGAAACATTTAAGGTTATTATAGGTTTGGACACGCTAGAGGGCGAAAATATGTTGCCGGAGAGTCTTGAACCAGGGGCCACAGTTCAAGAATAATGATTATGGCAAATAGAACGGAGATGAGGAAACAAGTTTTCACGCAGAGTTGTGAGTCTGTGGAATTCTCTGCCTCAGAGGGCGATGGAGGCCGCTTCTCTGGATACTTTCAAGAGAGAGCTAGATTGGGCTTATATATAGCACAGTCACACTCTGGGGAGAAGGCAAGGACGGGGTACTGATTGTGGATGATCAAGACTCAGGTGAGACAATGAATGGCGGTGCTGGTTCGAATGGCCGAATGGCATGCTAATGCACCTATTGTCTATTGTATAATGCGCAGTGTCCGTCTCCTCCTCTTTCTGCAGCGAATATAGTGGCGATTGTGATCCTATCCCGAGGAAAGATTGGCCTCTCCACATGCACCACTCGCTATCTGGTGGCCATGGCAGCGGCTGATCTACTGGTGGTTATCATCGAGGTCATTTTGTTCCCGTTCCGATATTTTTACTTTCTGTGGACTTTCCTATCCATTTCACCGACGTGCAGTGTTATCGCTGTTTTAACGTATATAGCTGCAGACTGTTCAGTCTGGTTCACCATATTTTTCACCTTTGATCGGTTTGTCGCCATTTGTTCCCAGAGGCTGAAAATAACATATTGCACTGGGAAAACTGCGGCTGCGGTTCTCGCAACAGCCGGCATCCTGCTCTGTGTGAAAAACGTTCCCCGCTACTTCACACTGCGACCCACAGTGATCATCGACAATGTCCCCTGGGGCTGTGTCGCAATGGACATTTTTTTCACCGACCCCGGGTGGGTGGCATTTGACTGGATCGACACAGTTTTAAATCCACTCCTCCCTTTCTCTGTGATCCTGCTGCTCAACGCTCTGACAGTCCGGCACATTGTGGTGGCCAGTCGGGTGCGTAAAGGGCTGAGGGATCAGAGCAAGGGGGAGAACCGTATTGACCCGGAGGTAAGGAGCAGGAGGCGGTCTATCATTTTGTTCTTCGCCATTTCCGGAAGCTTCATCCTCCTGTGGCTGACGAAAGTTGTTGAATTCATTTATTATCAGATCACAAGAACTGAGAACAAGCTGACACTGTCTGAATGGGTCTTTAACAACATTGGATTTTTGCTGCGAAATCTCAGCTACTGCACGAACACATTTGTTTACGCGGCTACGACCCAGTCCAAGTTCAGAGAAGAGTTGAAGAGCGCGGTGAAATATCTGGTCACACAGTGCTTCGGCTCTTTATTCAATCCACGTGCTTAGCACATCCAGGAGACGGTCGCTTCATCCTCCAGCTCCGGACATTCTCTGCGGGACTATCCATTTACAAATTTGCGGATGGCGCAACCATAGTGGGCCAGGTACAACATAATGACGAGACGAACGTGAGGAAGGAGGTATAGAACTTCGCAACCCTGTGCCAAGACAACTTTCCATCAATGTCAGCAAAAGTTATTGATCATATTTTTTCTTTATCTCTCCAATCTGGTGTCATTCCTCAAGATGTAAAGATTGCCAAAGTCATAACTATCTATAAATCAGGTGACCCTAAAGAATTTGGTAAATACCGCCCAATATCTATTCTCCCGTCTCTCAAAAATCATAGAAAGACTAGTGTACACAAGAATCCTAAACCATCTAACTGTGAATAATATTTTGTATAACCATCAGTATGGCTTTAGGGAGAATTACTCTACGGAGCATGCATTATTACAACATTAATAATATCTCTACTGCTCTAGATGAAAATACATTTGCTCTTGGTGTCTTTCTAGATCTATCCAAGGCATTTGATGCAGTCAACCATTCAATCTTAATCTCTAAACTCAATAGATATGGGGTAAAGGATGTAGCACTTCTATGGTTAACCAACTATTTAGCAAATAGAGTGCAATTTGTCTATCTGAATGGAAGCTTATCCAAAAAAATGATAATTCACTGTGGGGTACCACAAGGCTCCATCCTTGGTCCTTTACTATTCTTGATCTATATAATGACTTATCCTATACCAGTAGAGTACTTCTTTCTGTTTGCCGATGACACCAATCTTATAGCTTCACATAGTGATCTAAAATCATTGGTTGAATTAGTTAATGAAGAAATGTCGCATGTCTCTAAGTGGATTGAAGTGAACAGGCTCTCTCTCAATATAAAAAAATGCAATTACATGATCTTCTGTAATAAAAACAATTTTTTTCCCAAAGACAAATCTAAAATTTTTATCAATGGACATGAAATTCCTGAAGTAACATATATAATTTTTTTAGGAGTAACCATTGAACAAAATTTAACTTTGAAAGAAATATCAATATTGTCTGTAGAAGATCAATGAAAATGCTTGGTATTCTGAGAAAGGTTTGTTCATTTATTCACCCGTCTTCCCATCTAACAATATATTACAGTTTGATTTTTCCTTATTTTAATTATTGTAATATTGTTTGAGGTTCTACCTATCCTTCCTATCTTTCTAAGCTACTCATCATACAGAAGAAACTTATGAGATTAATTTCTCATTCAAATTCACAACAACCTTCTGCGCCTCTCTTCAAGAAGCACTCAATTTAGTCTGGAGATAAACTGAATGCATTCCAAATATATATTTTTATTTTCAAATATCTTAAATGTAAACATGATTTGCCTGTTTCTCTTCTTGATCTTTTCACCCTTTCTTGTAATATTCACCATTACCCAACCAGAAGAAGAAATGATCTTCATCTTCTGTTTTGTCGAACATCCAAACACCAACATTGCATTACTTTTAAAGGTCCTAAATTTTGGAATACCCTGCCTATGTCATTAAAGTCTCACACCTCCTTAGCCACCTTTAACATTGAGCTTAAAAAGTTTCTCATCATGTCCTGAGTTCTGACCTCCAGCTTTTTGTAATGCCATTTATGAGCTCAAACTACTTCTATTGACTCTTATCTTATACTATACCTTATTATTTTATTTATTTTCATATTTTTATTTCCATATTTTTAATTTTTATTCTTAAACTGTATTATTGTTTATTATTGTCTTTTTTATTTCTCCTACCTCCTGATTTGCCATTAACGCTCATTTTCAGATGGGAGCGGACTTTGTATAAGCCCTCCCAGCACTATGGTATTATAAATTGATCGTTTGTCTTCTTTTAAAACATGGTGCAGATAAATAAACAATAAACAAGTCACAGTGATCAACTTGAGGAAGGGAAGCGGTAAACATATCCCGGTACGCATTGATGGCGCCGACTAGAGATAGTTGATAGCTTTAAATTCTTCGGACACAGTATCATCAGAAAAAACGTGTCCTGGACCAGCCACATAGAAGCACGGCCAACAAAGCACAGTAACGCCTCAACTTCATCAGAAGTCTGCGTTTATTCGGCATGACACCAACAACTCCAGTGGGTAGCGCCAGCAATGGCTGTGTCGCCAACAGCAAGTCTATCCCCGTCCTTCTTTGTGTTTTCATAGTTTGTGTTAAATGAATGTTTTTAGTGTTCTTTAGGTTGTTTTTATGGGGGAGTGGGGGGCAACTTTTTATAATCTCTTACTTCGACAGAAATGCGATTATTTTCCGTATCGTATCTCCGTCGACCTTTGTTGGAGACCGCCCTTTGAGAGCTCCACCGCGGGTGCCTCTAGCACATTAACATCCTTTCACCAGGGATCGACCTCGGAGCTGCAACCGTGGTTGCTTGCGCAATTCACACCACGGAGCTCACGGTGTCAGATCAGAGACCGACTTCGGGAAGTGTAAGCCACAGGAGCATCGACCACCCCGACTCAGGAGATTCGATTGCCCCGGTGAGGGAGCTTCGACTGCCGGCTGCAGGAGCTTCGATCGCCCTGACGGATGGTTCGACTGCCCGACCGCGGGAGAATAAAGAGGAAGAAGGTTGGATTTTTTGCCTTCCATCACAGTGAGGAATGTGGGAAATCCGCTGTGGTGGATGTTTATGTTAATTTTTATGTAGTTGTGGGTCTTGTTCGTTTTATTTTCCGCATGTCTGCATGGTGATTAGCAGATCACCCAATCGCTTGTGTTTATTAAAACTTCCTATGTCCGACTTTTCCTTCAATAAGGAGAGGTTGGTAGACATGGATTGCTTTCTCGGGAGCGTCAGAGGCTGAGAGATGTATATACGATTATGACAGGCACAGATGGGGTAGACAGTCACAACCTTTTTCCCAGGTTGCATATGTCAGGGACTAGAGGGCACAGCTTTAATGCGAGAGGGGCATAGTTTAAATGAGATGTGCGGGGCAGGATTTTTACAAAGAGGTGGTGGGGGCCTGGAACGCGCTGCCAGGGGGTGGTGGTGGAGGCAGATGTCAAGCTGTTCCTGACATTTTCTAGTTATTTAGTTTAGTGATACAGTGCGGAAACAAGCTCTTCGGCCCACTGGGTCTGCGCCGACCAGCGATCCCCGCAAACAAACACTATCCTACACACATTAGGGAAAATTTACATTCAGAACAAGCCAATTAACCTACGCCTTTGGAGTGTGGGAGGAAACCGAAAATCTCGGAGAAAACCCACGCAGGTCACGGGGAGAACGTACAAATTCCGTACAGACAGCGTCCGTAGTTGGGATCGAACCAGGGACTCCGGCGCTGCATTCGGTGTAACTCTGTGCCACCATGCCACGCTTAACCTGCCAGTGACCTGCCAGTGTTTATACCCTTCCATCACACTGTCAGCAACAAGGTCTTCTTAAAGAGAGTTATTTCCTAATATTCTTTATTTTGCGATCTTTTTGTCACATCTTGTCTTTGACTACTCTCTAAATGGTGTCAAGTTGGGAAAAGGGGAAGTACAATGGGATCCGGGGGTCCTTGTTCATCAGTCAACGAAAGTAAGCATGCAGGTACAGCAGGGAGTGCAGAAAGCGAATGGCATGTTGGCCTTTATAACAAGAGGAGTTGAGTATAGGAGCAAGGAGGTCCTTCTGCAGTTGTATAGGGCCCCAGTGAGACCACACCTGGAGTATTGTGTGCAGTTTAGGTCCCCTAATTTGAGGAAGGACATTCTTACTTTTGAAGGAGCATAGCGTAGGTTTACCAGGTTAATTCCCGGGATGGAGGACTGTCATATGCTGAGAGAATGGAGCGGCTAGGGTTGTATAAACTTGTATTAAGATGAGATTATATGTTATTGAAACATATAAGCTTATAAAGGTTTTGGACACGCGGCAGGAAACATGTTCGTGGTGTTGGAGGGGTCCAGAACCAGCGGCAATAGTTTAAGAATAAGGGGTAAGCCATTTAGAACGGAGACGAGGATACACTACTTCACACGGAGAGTTGTAAGTCTGTGGAATTATCTGCCTCAGAGGGTGATGGAGGCCGGTTTTCTGGATACTTTCAAGAAAGAGCTAGATAGGGCTCTTAAAGATAGTGGAGTCAGGGGATATAGGGAGAAGGCAGGAATGGCAGGAATTGTGGATGATCAGCCATGATCACAGTGAATGGCGGTGCTGGTTGGAATGGCCTACTCCTGCACCTATTTTCTATTGTCTATTGTCTATTGACATTTCCACTCTGGGTAAAAGGTTTAGACTGGCCACCCCGACCTATGCCTCTCATAATTGTATACACTTCTCTGGGGTCCATGAACAAGTCATGATGCAGCTTTACATGACTTTGGTGTATAGTGTGCGGCTCCCTCAAACTCTGGCTTTCCAGTGAAAACAATCCAAGTATATCCAACTTTCCCCTGTAGCTAATGCCGTCTAATCCAGGCAGCATTCTGGCAAACGTCTTCTGCACCCCATCCACATCCATCCCGTGATGAGCCGACCTGAACTGCACTCAATACTCCAAATGCGGCCAAACCAAAGTCCTCAAAGGCTCGACCAGTGGGAAATGAATTAGCATTGAGGGCCCGTTTTATTCAAGAGATCATCTTGTCTGAGGTGTCAGAGAAGGCACCTAAAATAAATAGAGGAGCAGAATATGAAGATAGACACAACATACTAGAGTAACTCAGCGGGGGAGAAGGAATGAGTGGTGTTTCGGGTCGAGACCCTTCTTCAGACTCCACCCGACACGTCACCCATTCCTTCTCTCCAGAGATGCTGCCTGTTCCGCGGAGTTACTCCAGCATGTTGTGACTGCCTTCGGTGTAAACCAGCATCTTGCTGTGCAGAAGATGAATGGAGTTTCTTTACAGTGGCGGGGGACATCGAGTAAACATCTAAATATACTCTTGGGGATAATGGGGGAGAGAAGTAATTGTGCTGTGTGCGTTCAGCATCAATAAACAAGGAGTGTGTGAGGTCGGGGCTGAAGTGTCAATAGATTAACTGGAGTGAAGCAGCAATTGGGATGCTAATTGTACAGGAGAAGGTTCATTATTTGCTGCTGATGACAGCGGCCTCATGCTGCCGAGGCATTGAAGAGTTGATTGAAATGCTGAAGCAAGTCTCGGTGCCAGCTCCTTCGAGCATCCTCGTATATCCGAACGGAAGTTTTCTCAGGAATTAATGTGAATTAATTCCCAGCAAAGTCAGACAGACGCAGGAGAAACAGTCAACAAAGCAGGACACAGGACATAGGTTCAAGGTTCAAGGTTTAAGGTGAAGGGGACAAGATTTAGTCAGAATCTGAGGGACAACTTTTTCACACTGAGGGAGGTGGGTGTATGGAACAAGCTGCCAGAGGAGGTAGTTGACGCTGGGACTATCACAACTTTCAAGAAACAGTTAGACAGATACTTGCCCACATCGGCCAACATGTCCCAGCTACACTAGTCCCACCTGCCCGCGTAGCTGGCACATGTTGGCCGATGTGGGCAAGTTGGGCCGAAGGGCCTGTTTCTATGCTGTATCACTCTATGACTTTATGAAAGCACCCTGGATGCGCAGCAGCAACTATACCACTGCGCCACCATGCCGCCCACCATTGTACAGATACATGAAACACAAAGTGCTGCAGTAACTCAGCGGGTCGGGCAGTATCTTGGGAGGACATGGATATGTGCTAATTCGGGTCGGAATCCTTCTTCAGCTCAAAGTTGTAGAACAGGAGAGCAGTAGGAATCACAGAGGTGGAGGGGGGGGGGGGGGTGGGCAGTGAGAGATGGTCTCACAGAACTCCCACTAGAGAGAGGAGGAGGAAAACTATTTCACAATAGGCACACCTTGAGGAGATTTCACAGTGGAACAGTAATATGGCACAAGGAACTGCAGATGCCGGTCTACACAAAAAGAGGACATTGACTGCTGGAGTAACCCTGCGGGTCCGGCAGCATCCCGGGAGAGAAGGAATTGGTGACATTTCCGGTCAAGACCCTTCTTCAGACACCGATACTGATGTTGAACTAATGTGACACTTTCTCAGATCCTTCTCTCCTTCCGCTAGTCAGCCTCAAATTCTCCCCTTCACATCTGTCTCTGACTGCAAGCCTGTTAGATCAGACTGTTGTTCCTGCTGTAAATGAGGAATAACCATTTGATGCATCTGCTATGTTTTGCATCATTTCCTGAGGCAATCTTGATTTCCAGTGTTCACACAGATTTTGAGCACACGGACGTAGGAGAACCAAAGAATTTAAAACATTCTTTCAATTATCTGAAGAAGAGTCCCGACCTGAAACATCGCCTCTCCACGCTCTCCGGAGATGCGGTCTGTACTCCGGCACTCTGTGAAACATCACCTATCCATGTTCTCCACAGATGCTGCCTGACCCGCTGAGTTACTCCAGCACTCTGTGAAACGTCACCTATCCATGTTCTCCAAAGATGCTGCCTGAGCCGCTGACTTACTCCAGCACTCTGTGAAATGTCACCTATCCATGTTCTCCACAGATGCTGCCTGACCCGCTGAGTTACTCCAGCACTCTGTGAAATGCCACATCTCAAAGTTCTCCAGAGATACTGCCTGACCCACTGAGTTTCTCCGGCACTCTGTGAAATGTCACCTCTTCAAGTTCTCCAGGGATGCTGCCTGATCCACTGAGTTACTCCGGCACTCTGTGAAATGTCACCTCTCCAAGTTCTCCAGAGATACTGCCTGACCCGCTGAGTTACTCTAGCTCTCTGTGTCTTTAATTGAAAGTTATCCCGTCATTTCAAATGCACAAAAGGTGAATACGATGCTGGATCAATAAAATTAAACCATGTTTATCATGTCAGCCATTAACATCTTCATCCAGTCAGGCACAAGTAATTAACCATTAATTCATAATTAACTGTAAAGACTTCTGTAAATCCTGATTGAATCCCCCGGCTTTGATCTTCAGATTTATAAAAACAGATGGCCTTGTGTGTTCTAGCTGGTGAGAATTCAATTAGAGATCTTTTGAAGCTTGTTTGGTGATTGTTATTTTTTATCTTCCACGTTTATTCTCCGCACTTTAGGCGGTGCGGGCGCTAACTGGTCGTGAGAGGGAAAGGATGGTCAACACGACCGGGCCAAACGGATCTGTCGGCAACTTCACGGACATTGATGCGGGGAGCCCCTACGAAACGGTTGAGGTGGTCTTCATCGTGGTCGTGGCTGGCTCGTTGAGCCTGGTGACCATCATTGGAAATATTCTGGTGATGGTCTCCATCAAAGTCAACCGACACTTGCAAACCATCAACAACTATTTTATTTTCAGCCTGGCCTGCGCTGATTTGATCATTGGGATCTTCTCCATGAACCTCTACACCATTTACATTGTCATGGGCTCCTGGCCCATGGGTCCGGTGGTGTGCGACTTGTGGCTGGCTCTTGATTACGTTGTCAGCAATGCCTCGGTCATGAACCTTCTCATCATCAGCTTTGACCGCTACTTCTCCGTGACCAAACCTCTCAGCTACCCGGTGAAGAGGACCAACAAGATGGCTGGCATGATGATCGCAGTGGCCTGGGTGCTCCCCTTCATCCTCTGGGCACCGGCCATTCTCTTCTGGCAGTTCATCGTGGGTGAACGCAAGGTCACCCAGGGCGAGTGCCACGTCCAGTTCTTCTCCAACCCTGTGGTGACATTCGGCACGGCCATCGCCGGCTTCTACCTGCCCGTCATCATTATGGCCGTGCTGTACGTACACATCTCCCGAGCAAGTAAAAGCCGGATAAAGAAGGACAAGAGAGAGCCGGAGGTGAACAAAGGCGCCGCCGTCTCCCCCAGCCTGGCTCGGGGCAAGCTCACCATACCCAACAACAACAAACGTCCCCAGCCCCCTCGACGGGTTGCCGCCGGTCAAAGTACAAAACGGCGAGGCCGTCGGCGAAACGGTGATGGAGAAGTGTGGTCAGGGAGAGGACAGCGAGATGTCCAATGACTCCACCTCGGTCAGCGTCGCCCCTTCCACCCAGAAGGAGGAGGCGGCGGTGGACGAGGGCACCAGGGTCACGGCCGTGCCTCCACCCTCTTCCTCCGGCGGCTTCAGGGTGGACTGCATCAAGTCTGAGAGGAGCGAGTACTGCACCGAGCCGGTGGTGGAGACAGCGGCGGCCAACAGCGACAGGAACAAGGGCAGGGAGAGGGAACTGGCGGCGGCCCGCAAGATCGTGAGGATGGCCAAGAAGAAGAAGAAAGGCGCGGTGTCACGGGAGGGGAAGGTGACCAAGACCATCCTGGCCATTCTGCTGGCCTTCATCGTCACCTGGACCCCGTACCATGTCATGGTCCTCATCAACACCCTCTGCTCCATCTGCGTCCCCAACACGGTATGGACCATCGGCTACTGGCTCTGCTACATCAACAGCACAATCAATCCCGCCTGCTATGCTCTCTGTAATGCCACCTTCAAGAAAACCTTCAAACACCTCCTCTTGTGTCAGTACAAAAACTTTGGCGCCACAAGATAGAGAAACACAAACCAAGCAATGAACATTTTATACCCACCGCTGTCTTTCATAATGTATCTCTGTAAATGTATGCAGTGCAACATGCCAGATATATTTCAAGTAGACATAATACGTTGAAAGCACATTGGAACTATGTCCGATGAATTTTCAACTATCTGTTGTAAATGAAGAGTGTGTTGGTTATTGGAGACACGAGGAACTGCAGGTGCTGGAATCTTGAGCAAAGAACAAGGTGCTGGAGGAGCTCAGTGTTTAAGAAGGAACTGTAGATGCTGGAAAATCGAACGTAGACAAAAATGCTGGAGGAACGCAGCGGGCCAGGCAGCATCAATGGAGAGAATGGACAGATGATGTTTTCTTTGGGATTGATTGTAGTGGGGGGGGGGGGGAGTGCTGGAAGAGAGAGGTGGGGGAGGACAAAGCCTGGCAAGTGATAGGTGGATATAGGTGAGGAATGGTTTCGTTGGCAGATTGGTGGAGTAAGTGACAAAGGCGGGAGGCGGAATGTGTGTCAGATAAGGAGAGGAGGGGTGAAATGTAAAGCCGGGCAGAGTGACGTGGGTGGGAGGGGAGGGGGCAACAGAGAAGATGGGTGGGGTAGTGACAGAAATGGATGTGTATTGAGCGGGGGTAGGGGGGTAGGTACATGGATGAGAGCGGGAATGGGGTAGTATTACATTAGTCTTTAGACTTTAGAGGTACAGCGCGGAAACAGGCCCTTCGGCCCACTGAGTCCGCGCCGATCAGTGATCACCCCGTATACTCGCACCATCCTACACACGTAAGGGGCAATTCACAATTTTACCGAAGTCAAATAACTTACAAATTTTTAGTGTGGTAGGAAACTGGAGCGCCCAGAGAAACCCCACGCGCTCACATAGAGAATGTACAAACTCCGTACGGACAGCACCCGTAGTCAGGGTCTTTGGTCATTATTGACCCCGGGTCTCTTGCGCTGTGAGGCAGCAACTCTACTGCTGCGCCACCGTGCAGCCCCATCATATCTATATATCTATTAAAACTGTGTGTGTGTGGGTGTGGGTGTATTATTTTGCCTTTGAAACGTATCTCCTCGAAAAACAGACGCTGAAACTGGGACATTTTTACAGATTTCAGTATTTTCCTTGTGATGGTAGAAATCCACTACTCTGTACATTTGGTACACTATTATCCCGACTTTTTTTATTATAATTGTTGACCTTGACTTTTTTTATTAAACCTGACCGCTGCCCAGCTGCTGACGTCACAATAACAGTGAATGTTTTACATCTTCTGGAAGAAAATTTCCTTATGATTTCAAAAATCCAATCCTCTATAAATTTGGTCAATTATTTCCAGAGATATTTGCTAAAAATTATCACCAAACTGACATTTAAAAAATATATACAGCTGCTGTCAACGCGCACGCGCAGTTCTCCACGAGGTACGTTAGCCCCCCCCCCCCCCCGTTCTTCAAAAGGCGCAGAAAGATCGAGAAGGCTCTGCAGAACAAAGATTCTGCCGCTCAGGTCCGCTATAGGATATTTGTTCTGCAGATGTCGAACTAAGAGGCGCCTCACACGCTGGAGAGTTTCTCCTCACCGCCGGCGCAGTTCGTGACGCCCCTCCCCTCCCCTCCCCTCCGCTCCCCCAGCTCATACCAGCTGTGGGTTTCCAGAGAGTCAGAGGCCGGTTCTGTCTCTCTCCATATTTCGCAGCCCACTCGCCCGGCTCCCCTCCAGCACCCACCCCCCCCCCCCCTTTTCTCACCTCCCCCCCTCTCCTCCCTCCCTCTCTCCCCTCTCCTCTCTACCCGTCACAGGGGACGACATCCTCTCCGGGGAGGCCCGATCGCCTTTCCCCGCCCCCACCTGCCCGGCTCTGTCACGCTGGTGGGTGCGCTTCCCTCAGCGGAAGCCACGATCGGCTGGTCCCACCGCTGCTTTTCACCGACCTCAGATCGGGTCCCCGCGAGCTGCCGTCCCGTCTCTCTCTCTCTCTCTCTCTCTCTCTCTCTCTCTCTCTCTCTCCTCTCTCTCTCCCGCTCTCTCCCACCTCTCTCTCTCCTCTATCTCACTCTCCCCCTCTCTCTCTCCCACCCTCTCTCTCTCCACCCTCTCTCTCTCTCTCCCCCTCTCGCTCTCTCCCTCCCGCTCTCTCCCCACTCTCTCTCTCTCTCCCGCTCTTATCCCTCTCTCCCCCTCTCTCTCCCTCTCTCTATCCCCTTCTCTCTCCCCCTCTCTATCCCCCCTCCCTCTCCACCCTCCCTCTCTCCCCCCCTTCATCTCACCCACCCCTGCCCCCACTCCCTTCCCCCTCTCTCTCTCCATCCCCTCTCTTTCTCCTTCCCCTCTCTCTCTCCCCCTCTCCCCCTCTCTCCCCCTCGCTCTCTCTCCTCTCACTCCCTCCCCCTGTCTTTCTCTATCCACCCTCCCTATCTCTCCCCTCCCTCTCTCTCTCCCCCACCCCTGCCTCCCCCAACCTCCCTCCTCGAAACCCCCCTCCCCATCCCCTAACCCCCCCCCACCTCTCCACACCCTCCCCTTCCACCCCACTTCCCTTCACCCCTCCCCTCACCAAACTGTCATTAAAAATATATATAACGGTTGCCAGCTGCTGACCTCACAATGCCTTTGCACCTGGCCCAGCTGCCTCCTGGCCCGCTCGGCCCCGCACCACCCCCCAGTCTGCTGGCCCTGCCACCCTCCCCCCCCCCCCAGTCTGCTGCCCCCCCCGGTCTGCTGGTCCTGCCCCCCACGCTGCGGATTAAAGCATTGTTTAATTCTTTTTTCATTGCATTGAATTTTATTGTTTCTTATTTAACTCCACTAATTATTGTTGATTCCATTGATTTTCATTGAATTAAATTTAATTATTCCTCACTTAACATCACTAATTCTTAACGTTAACTTTTAATTTCAAAGACAGTTTTTTAAAAACAAATTTGCTGTCTTCATTGAGAGCTTCGCTCTCTCTGTCTCTCCCCTCACTCACCCCCATCTCTCCCTCTCCCCATCGCTCTCTCTCCACTCTCTCTCTCTCCCCTCTCTCTCTCTCTCTCTCTCTCTCTCTCTCTCTCTCCCCCCCCCCCTCTCTCTCTCTCCCCCCTCTCTCTCTCTCTCCCCCTTTCTCACTCCCCTCCCACTCTCCCTTCTTCTCCCCTACCCCTCCTGCCTTCCCACACCCTCCCTCCCCCAAGCCCCTTCGCCCCTCCCATCCACCCCTCCCCTACCCCTTCCCCCCACCCAATCCCTCCCCACCCTCTCCACCCCGCCCTCCCCTTCCCCCTCCCTTCCCCACCTCTCCCCCTCCCCCTCTTCCCCCTTCCTCCCACCCCTCTCAACCCCCTCTCTCCCTCTCTCTCCCCCTATGTCTCCTCCCCCTCTCTCTCTCCACCCATCTCTCTCACCCCTCCTCCCACACCCTCCATCCATCACCCAACCTCCCACTCCTCCTCCCCTCCACCCCCTCTCTGTCTCTTGCCCTCTGTCTCTGCCCCTTTCTCTCTGTCTCTCCCCATTCTCTCACTGCCCTCACTCTCTACCCCCCTCCCTTTCTAGGCGTGCCTGCGAGTTGGGACGATGCGTCAGTGCATAGGGCGGTTAAGGGGTAAAAGGAGCAAATTAATCATTTAATATAATATCAAGGGGAGTAGTTAGCATGTGTGCGGGGGGGGGGGGGGGTAGTTAGTGTGTGTGACGCCGCATGCCGCACCCCCCCCGCAAATGCACGTTGGGGGAACAGACCCAACGGGTCTGCACTTGGTCTAATAGTACTTAAAATTAGAGAATTCAATGTTCATACCATTGTGTTGTAAGCTTCCCTACTGTAATGAAATAAAAGATGAACCTGTCTAAAATGTAAGCATTATATAAAAAAAGCAGGGAAGTTAATTTATATATATTACCGTATCAAAGATAACAACTAGAAGAAGGGTCCCGACCCGAAACGTCACCTATCCATGTTCTCCACAGATGCTGCCTGACCCGCCGAGTTACTCCAGCACTCTGTGAAATGTCACCTATCCATGTTCTCCACAGATGCTGCCTGCCCCGCTGAGTTACTCCAGCATTCTGTGAAAAGTCACCTGTCCATGTTCGCCACAGATGCTGCCTGAACCCTTGAGTTAGTCCAGCAATTTGTTTCTTTCTTTGTAAAGTAGCACCTGCAGTTCCTTGCTTCTTCTTTTTTAATATATTAACTAGGCCCTTCAATACCTTTGTGCATCTAGTGAACATTATGGGATGCAAGCAGAAGCCTCCACGTGGCGCATCGCGGGCAATGCTGACGACAGAAACTGTACCATAGTGACTGACTGAAGTAGCCAATTCTGCAACCACCGACCATCAACCGTCACTGACCGACCGGAAAGACGTGATATAGAAGATGGCCGGACACGAGGAAGAAGACCTTTCATTATAATGTAAATAAGAATTCTGATTTAGTGGCTTCAATTCGAATTCACTCATTAATTTCAATGCAAGAAAATTATATTTCATTTTATCCAGAAAATAATATTATAATCTAATACTTCATGGCATTTTATTGTGTCCTAGCCTGGTAGCAAGACATGAGAATAGTTATCCTTGTGGATTGCTATTCTTTATCAGTTACCATGCTGCACGGTGGCGCAGCGGTGCCTTACAGCGCCAGAGACCCGGGTTCGATCCTGAATAGGGATGCTGTCTGCACGGAGTTTGAACGTTTTCCTCATGACCGCATGGGTTTTCTCCGGGAGCTCCGGTTTTCTCCCACACTCCAAAGATGTACAGCTTTGTAGGTTAATTGGCTTGGTATAATTGTAAATTGTCCCTAACATGTGTAGGATAGTGTTAGTGTGCGGGTATCGCTGCTCGGCGCAGACAAGGCGGCTGAAAGGCCTGTTTCCGGGTTGAATATCTAAGCTCTAAATGAAACTAAATCATACCTTTCCGTTGTTGAGTACACAGCAACATCGAGCTCAGAATTCCATCAACGACATAATGCCCTTGGTTTTAGGAAACTGAATTTCATTAGCCTCCACAAATTATTGATAGGAATCTCTAGAAACTCGGAGCTTCGCCACACTAATAACCTTCTTACTCTGGTTAACCTACAATTATTGTGGCTGATCAGCCATGATCACATTGAATGCTGGCTCGAAGGGCCGAATGGCCTACTCCTGCACCTATTGTCTATTGTCTATTAACCGGTCGAACACTGAGAAAGGGTCCCGACCTGAAACGTCGGCTGTCCATTCCCCTCCACAGATGCTGCCTGACCCGCTGAGTTCCACCAGCACTTTGTCTTTTGCTCAAAGTTCCGGTGTCTGCAGTTCCTTGAATCTCCTGCGCGGCCTCCTAAGCTGATGACTCGAACCATTCTTGGTCTCCTCCTGGTTACCAAGCTGGTTGTTAGCGAGTGAGTCGAGGGGAGTGAGTCAGCAGCGATTACCTTAAACCAACTGACACTAGGATTACTCGAAGATCTCCTCATGGTTCTGCTGTCAATAATGTATGACACAAAGCAACAAACAACACAGATTTGTGTAGCATCTGCAATGTAGCAAGGACACGAGAGGAATAATCAGTAGCCTAGCACATTACTAATTGGTCAGGAAATAACATGATGTACCAGAAAGTGTACTCTCAACCCACTATTAAAGGTTTATGTTGATAACATCCTGACTTATTTTTTTGAAGTTGGCTGCAAATTTCTTCTTGTTGGCATTTCGTTGATTTGTAGTTTGGTTCAAGCAGGTGAGGTTTTTAGTTTAGAGATAAATCGCGGAACAGGCCTTTCGGCCCACCGTGCCCACGCCGAACATCGATCACCCATACACACTAGTTCTGTGTTATCCCACTTTCTCATCAACTCCCTGCACACTAGGGGCAAGCTATAGCTGGTCAACCAACCTACAAATCCACATTTCTTTGGGATGTGGTGGAAACCAGAGCACCTGGAGGTAACCCATAAGATCACAAGGAGATCATACAAACTCCACACAGATAGCACCCGAGGTCAGGATCGGCACTTCGACAGGAACATGGATAGGAAAGGTTTAGAGGGACATGGGCCAAACGTCTACGAATAGGACAAGCTTAGATAGAGCACGTTGGTTGGCATGGGCAGGTTGGGCCGAAGGGCCTATTTCGGGTCTGTTTGACTTTATGACTGATAACATAGGGGAAGAAGTTGTTCCTGAATCTGTTGTTGGGCACTTTCAAGCTTCTGCATCTTCTGCTGGAGGCGAGCAGGGAGAAGAAGTAATAACTTCTTCTGAGTGGGAAGGGTCCTTAATGATGTCGGTCGCTGCTTTGTCGAGGCAATGTGAAGTGTAGCCGGAGTCAATGGTGGGGAGGTGTGATCGGTGTCATTCTCTGTGTTCTCCCTGCTTATTGGAAACACCAGCATGCTAATCCCCCTTCCCCCCCCCCCCCCCCCCCCCCCCCGCCCCCACTATCTGGGACAAACTGGTGTGTGCAGAACGTTTGAGCGGGATGCCAAAGCCTTAGTATGACTGGGAGGCAGTTCCCTGCACCATGTCCCTGCGGTAACTCCAGAAACAACTAAGCAGACACACCAAGCAGAAACAAATCAAACATCTCAGCCTCGCCTCACAATTACTTGGGCTCTCAACAAATTGTATACCTGCTGTGACTAAAATTACAGACAGTCAGAACCATTTTCCCAGGGTGGAAATGTCACAGACTAGAGGGCGTAGTGTAATGTTTAAACGAGATGTGCGCGACAAATAGATTGAGGCTGAGGTTTAAAATGTTATTCCCTTTATTATGAATCTGTACACTATGGACGGCTCGATCCGGACTACGGGTGCTGTCTGTAAGGAGTTTGTATGTTCTCCCCTTGACCTGCGTTGGATTTCCCCGGGTGCTGTGGTTTATCCCACACTCCAAAGACGTACGTTGATTGGCTTAGTCATGGAGAGTTACAGAGTGACTCACATATAGTGCCCAAACCGGTCAACATGTCCCAGCTACACTAGTCCCACCTACCCACGTTGGGTCCATATCCCTCCAAACCTGTCCTATCCATTAACCTGCGTAACACTTTCTTAAATGTTGGAATAGTCCCTGCCTCAACTACCTCAATACCCGTCAGATTCCTATTAAATCTTTTTCCCCTTCACCTTAAACCTATTTCCTCTGGTCCTCGATTCACCTACGCTGGGCAAGAGACTCTATGCATCTGCCCGATCTATTCCTCCCATTATTTTATACACTTCTGTAAATTGTCCCGAGTGTGTAGGATAGGGCCAGTGCATGGGGTGATCGCTGGTCGGCATGGACTCGGTGGGCCGAAGGTCCTGATTCCACGCTGTATCTCTAAAGTCTAAAGAAGCAGTGCGTGAAATGGTTTTGTTCCTGTTTCTCTAAAACCTGCCACCTGTTCTGGGAAGAATTGCAAACCGGAGATAACATTGTCATTATCTGCAGTTGGTGGTGGGGGCAACACATTTGCCCCAGAAAATTAATTCTCATTTACATTTGAGCTCCTTTAACGAATCATTGGAAAGAAATGCCAAGAGCTGTTTGTAGGAATATAGTCGTTACTATTCTCATAACTGGATTCTAAAACGTAATCTAAACAGAACAACATCTCTGGTTCCAGACGGGGGGATCAATATTCTGGATTAAGACGTACAGAATAGTGACATGTGTAAATGGATGTTAAAATGTCACACAGGCGCACAGCATAAGACACAAAGTATAGGAGTAACTCAGCGGGTCAGACAGCATCTCTGGAGAACATGGGCAGGTGACGTTTTGGGCTGGGACCCTTCTTCAATGATCCTATATGGATCTTATAGAAATATATACAATTCTGAAAGGATTGGACAGGCTAGATGCAGGAAAAAATTCTCGTTGTTGGGGAAGTCCAGAATCAGGGGTCACAGTTTAAGAATAAGGGGTAGGCTATTTAGGACTGAGATGAGGAAAACCTTTTTCACCCAGAGTTGTGAATCTGTGGAATTCTCTGCCACAGAAAGCAGTGGAGGCCAATTCACTGGATGTATTCAAGAGAGAATTGGATATAGCTCTTAGCAAAGATCATAGAGCGGAATCAAGGGATATAGGGAGAACGTGGGAACGGGGTACTGATTTTGAATGATCAACCATGATCTTAATGAATGGAGTGCTGGCTCGAAGGACCGAATGGCCTACTCCCACACCTATTTTTTCCGATGTTTCAGTCTGATTGTTGTGGAGGGAACAAAGTTGTAAGAGAGTTGGGAACATTGACAGGCTTTGTCCTGTCTCTAAGTCCCCCCCTCCCCCACCACCGCCACCCACCGCAATCAATCTGATGAAGTATCCTGACCCGAAACATCACCTATCCACGTTCTCCAGAGGTGCTGCATGACCTGCTGAGTTACTCCAGCACTTTCTGTCTTTTTTGCGTACACCAGCATCTGCAGTTCGTTATTTCAACAACATGTTGAGAATGTTCAGTTCAGCGAAGAGCAAAAGATTGTGTTTGAAAGCGATGCATTTTGTAACTTTGTTGTCAGCTTGCCTTCATTATCCCTGGTTGTAAAATGAGATGGTATGCTAAATTATGGACAACAGCTTTCCCAGTACAAATGATCAACACACTCCTTTCCTGTAAATATATGTAGTTATTGATTCTTCGATGATTAATGTCCTGCAGTTCGACAAAGAGCTCGATAGGATGATCATTTTATTCAAATATATGTCACAAGAAAAACAATGTTTTCCTCTGGCTGCTGCATAATAAACTAGATCTTACAAGAGAATGACCATGTGGACAATAGGGCGAACGTAACGTGTGTTCCACACCTCCTGTTCCACATCATTGTCTTCCCTTTGCGTCTCTTCATCGTGGCTGAATGTAATGAACCCAAAGGTAGGTACAAAATGCTGGAGTAACTTAGCGGGTGAAAGCAGCATCTCTGGGTCGAGACCCGAAACGTCACCCATTCCTTCTCCCCAGAGATCCTGGTGTTACTCCAGCATTTTGAATCTACCTTCGATTTTAACCAGCGCCTGCAGTTCTTCCTTACACGTGTGTGATGAACCCAATCCTGGCTCACACCTCTTTAGTATCACCATCCCGCTCTCGGATGTACCCGCACCAACTGGTTCGGGTTTATTTTGTCACGTGTACCGAGGTATAGTGAAATGCTTCGTTCTGCGTGCTATCCAAACGGACCAAATAACACTACACTTAAATACAGTCACGTCAAACACAGTACAATTGGTAGAGCAAAGGTGAAGTGCAGAATATAGTTCTGAGTGCAGAAATATACTTCTCAGCATTGTAGCTCATCAGTTCCACAGACAAAGTCCAATGACCGCAATGGGGTAGAGGTGAACCGGGCAGTGCGTTAGTTTATAGAAGGACCGTTCAGAAGCCTGATAATAGAGGGGACGACTAATTTATATGAATGACGATTCGATTTCCATGCTCATTAACACTCTCTGCATGCATGTACAACTAATTCTATCTTCTCCCAGTTAAAACATGGAACCTAGAACAATGTCATGCTGAACATAAGGGTAAATTCAACATCTTCTCTGCCTGCAAGTGATCTATATTCCACCATTGCCTACTTATCCCAAACGCCTTTTAAACGCCTTTGATCACAATGAATGGCGGTGCAGGCTCGAAGGGCCGAATGGCTTCCTCCTGCACCTATTTTCTATGTTTCTATGTTTCTATAAACGCCACCATCGTATCTGCCTCCACCACCAGACCCTTCGGCCCATGATGTCCGTGCTGAACACGATGCTGGCTCGAAGGGCCGAATGGACTACTCCTGCACCTGTTGTCTATTGAAGCCAAGTTAAACTAATCTCCTCTGCCTGCACGTGATCCATCATCCCTCCATTCCCTGCGCGTCGCTGCGTCTCATCCTAGGTGACATTTAAAATTCAGAACGAAGAGACGTTGTACTTCAACAAGGGTTGTGCTGGGACGTCGAGCCACAAAGGGCAAGGTGTAGACCTGCATATGTTGGCGTACACCCTTTCTAAGAGCTGGAGAAGAGAGGCAGGGCAGTAGTACAGCTGCAACCCTCCATGGGTGATAGCACCATGTGTTTGATGATGGATCTATCGGGCAAAGATCATTTGGCATCCACGATATTTTCCTATTTGAAGCTAAAGTCAGTGGGGGGGGGGGGGGGGGGGGGGCAAGCAGGGGGGGAAATTAAACATAAATCCAGGCAATTAAAACAAACCTAAGAAAAATGGGTGAGGGCGGAACAAGTTACTAATCTGCACTGGCAGTGGCAGCACGGTGGTGTAGCAGGTAGAGTTATTGCCTCACAACACCAGAGACCTGTTCGATCCGGACTACAGGTGCTGTCTGTATTGAGTTTGTACGTTCTCCCTGTGACCGTGAGGGTTTTCTCCAGGTGCTCCAGTTTCCACCCACACTCCAAAGATGTGCAGATTTGTAGGTTAAATGTCCTCTATAAATTGTCCTTGGTCTTGTAGGATAGAACTAATGTACGGGTGATCAGTGGTCGGCGCGGACTTGGTGGAACGAAAAGCCTGTTACTATGTCTCCAACCTAAACTAAACAATAAACTAAACACATGGCTAGCCAGTTAGTGTATTTTCAATGGTTGTTTTTCAAATTGTCTATTTTATTTACTTATAGCATTAGAAGCTGCATTATTTCATTACTTGGTAAAAGTTAAAGGAACGCAGCATCTCCCTTTACAGTTCACAAACGCCGTTAGGTTATTAGTAGCAGATATTTACTATCCTGAAACTTACATGAGCCTTTACATTATTTAAGAACAATTTCTGAACTGAAATGACGTGCAATTATGCATGTAGTGAGATCACCTAGATTTAGGTTTACTGTTCTCAGGTGCACTGAGGTACAGTGCAAAGCTTGGTTCTCTAAACAGATCAGCGATACTAAACATAAATATACCCCCCCCCCCCCCCCCGTCACCTGTATCCACCCATCACTCGCCAGGCTTTGTTCTACCCCAACTCTCTTCCAGCTTATCTCTCCCCCACCACAATCAGTCTCAAGAAGGATCCCGACCCGAAACGTCACCTATTCATATTCTCTAGAGACGCTGCCTGACCCAGTGAGTTACTCCAGTACATTGTGTCTTTTTTAAAAACAGCATTTGCAATTCTTTGTATCTGTAAATACAATCAAATGAGATCTGTTTGAATCGCATACAAAACAAAGTTGTTCACTGTACCTCGGTACACCGACAGTAATATAATAAACTTAAAAGTAAACCTGAACATACGTAATCTCATTAGATGCATATCCCACATAATTGCGCACTGGAAATTTATTTTAATAAACTACACATTAATGACAACCCACTAGAACAAGACAAAATATTCATGACTCCACAGTTATCAATAGGGAACGTTCAACTTTAGGATAAATAAATTAGGAATAATACATTTAAGAATAATATTTTATCTTAAATCAGTGGCCGTCGTGTGTGCTAACTACTGGACTGGTTAGAAATCTGTATGTACCACATTTATATGTGTTAAGCGAGCAAGATTGACATATATTTATACACAGCAAAATGGCTGTATGTAATATATACTGTATGATGTACATACATTTATATTGGTTATTTACTATCATTGCATCACCGTGGCACAGAATGTAGGGCCAGTAACTTCTGGGACTAGAATGTCATTGGATCTAGGTTCAACATGGAATGAGATTGTGATGTCCAAACACTGCTGTGGACTGTCCACGGTTCCATAATGGACAGCAGATGAGAGTTGGCCAAACCTGTCACTGTCATTTTTTTTATGGTAAAAAAGGCACAGAGTGCTGGAGTAACTCAGCGGGTCAGGCATCAGCTCTGAAGAACATGGATATGTGACGTTTCACAGCGTGTTGGAGTAACTCAGCGGGTCAGGCAGCATCACTGGAGAACATGGATAGGTGACTTTCACAGAGTGCTGGAGTAACTCAGCGGGTCAGGCAGAATCACTGAAGAACATGAATAAGTGACGTTCAACAGAGTGCTGGAGTAACTCAGCGGGTCAGGCTGCATCTCAGGACAACATGAATAGGTAACGTTTCACAGTGCTGGAGTAACTCAGCAAATCAGACAGTGTCTCTGGAGAACATGGATCAAGAGTCAAGAGTGGAGAAGATGTTTCCACTAGTGGGAGAGTCTAGGACTAGAATTAAAGGACATTTTTTTATGAAGGAGTTCAGGAGAAATTTATTTAGTGAGAATCTGTGGAATTCAATGCCACAGAGGGCTGTGGAGGCCAAGTCAGTGGTTATTTTTAAGGCAGAGACGGATAACTTCTTCATTAGTACGCGTGTCAGAGGTTATGGGGAGAAGGCAGGAGAATGGTGTTTGGAGGGAGGGATAGGTCAGCCATGATTGAATAGCAAAGTAGACGATGGGCCGAATGGCCTAATACTACTATTCCTTATGAACATGACCTTAAGAGTGTTTTTTGTCACATGTCCCAGTTTTCAAGAGAGAGTTGCATTTAAGGGATATGGGAATCAAGGGATATGAGGGAAAAGCCGGAACGGGGTACTGATTTTGGATGATCAGCCATAATCACATCGAATGGCGGTGCTGGCTCGAAGGGCTGAACGGTCTACTCCTGCACCTATTTTCCATGTTTCTATATGTCTATAGAAGAATGAAATTCTCACTTGCAGCAGCACAACAGAATATGTAAACATAGTACACTGTAAACAATATAATAAATGAAAAAACACTCATGCACTTAAATACAGAGCAGATATAAATGATCACACACACGCACATACGTACACATCAATCAAAGAGACAATAATGGTGCAATATTAACAATAATAGTCTGTGTAGTTCAGAGCTTATTAGAGGTGACAATGTAAGATTATAGATGGGTGACGTTTAAAACTGAAGAAGGGTTCCGATCCGAAACGTCGCCTGTCCATGTTCTCCGGAGATGCTGCCCGACCCGTTGAGTTACTCCAGCACTTTGTGTCTGTGTGTTGTTGTAAACCAGTATCTGCAGTTCTTTGTTTCTACACTGTTTATATGAGTAGCCGTTGTTTGCTATGATCCCATGGACATATTCGGTGGGTGCTACACGGTAAATCAAAACACTCACGAAAAACAGGATGCAATTCTTCAATTTTTGCATTGTTATTCTTGCAAATCGAATTATTTTGTTTCAGTCTATTGGAAAGAAATCTCAGAACCGGTGCATTTAGTTCCTCATCACTCGAATGAAGGGTTCTGCTGGTAATGACAGAGTCCTGGTGCCATGGGATGGTGTGAGTGGAGTCATGACCGCTCCCGTGTAGGTGGTGTGGAGAGATGGCAGAGTGCTGAGTTGCAAAAGAAAGTTGACCAAAGGACAGCGCTGAGTCAGCGGGATTTGATGACAATTTACCAGCTCCACTCTATCCAATAACGGCAACAGATTTTTAATTCCACATTACTTTAAAACTGAATTCACACACGGACAACAACGTTAAACACGGAGGTCCCAGGATGACTGTGCTGGTCAATTAACTATGAGGGTACTGTACCGATTGGTGTAAATTTTCTCTAATGTGTTGTGTCTTTGTTTAGTTTTATGGTGTTTGAAAATAGGATAAAGCATTTACGTTTCTGTGAACCATCCCGCCTGTATGTCATTATTTACAATGTCACAGTCAAGGCTGCTGATCCTGATTTTTTTATGAACAAATCTGTCTGGGTGGAGTTTGCACGTTCTCCCTGGGACCGCGTGGGTGTCCTCCGGGAGCTCAGGTTTCCTCGCACTTCCCAAAGACGTGTGGGTTTGTAGGTTAATTGGCCTGCTGTGAATTACCCGCTAGTGTGCAGGGAGTGGATGAGAAAGTGGGATAACACAGAACTAGTTTTAAGATACAGGTGGAAGCAGGCCCTTCAGCCCACCGGGCCTGCACCGACCAGCAATCTCCCATATACTTACAATTCTATCCCACACATAAACCAGTGTGAATAAGATAAGGCAATGTTTATTGTACCTAAGTTCAAACGAAATTTCGTTTCTGCAGTCATACGAACAAGAAACAGAAAAGACGCACATTTAACACAAACATCCATCACAGTGAATCTCCAAACGCCTTGTCACTGCGATGGAAGGCAAACTCTTGTCTCTCCCCTGTTCTTTTTTTCTCCCAATGTTAAAGCCCCCGGCGGGCGATGGTAAGCCCCACGGGCCGCGCCGGGCGATGTAAAGCCCTGCTCCGGGTCGTTTTTAACCCCGCGATTCGGGCGGGAGACGTTGCCGTTGCGGGACCTCCGAAAAGTGGACTCCAACCAGGGACCAACGAGCTCTCTATGTTACCGTCCACCGGGCCTGCGGCTGGAGCCTCCGAAGCTCCGAAGTCGGGCCACAGCCCAGCCACCACAGCTCTCCGCTCCGAAGCCGGCCAGCTCCGCGATGGTGAGTCCGCAGGCTCCGTAACTGGAGCCCCCACGTCGATTCCAGTTGGAGGCAGCTCCACGGTGCTAGGCCCCAACGACAACGGAGACCCGACAGAGAAAAGGTCGGGTCCCCGTACAGGGAAGAGATTTAAAAGTTTTTAAAGTTCCCCCCCCCCCCCTCCCCCAATTGTCGGTGTGCACTCGGTGGGCCGAAGGGCCTGTTTCTCCACTGTATCGTTAAACTCTCAACTCTAAATGGATAGAATTGCTGAGAATAAATTAAATGTTGTATTTTGAGCGCTGTTAATTTTTTTGGCAGTCGCAAACACTATGTTAGTGGAGTCCATCAGTCGTCACCCAATTTTGAATTCTATTAATTAAAATAGAACATATAAATATAAATCGCCCAGTAGAAGCAAAGGACTCCAGATGCTGGTTGCACCAACGATAGACACAAAACGCTGGAGTAACTCCGCGGGTCAGGCAGCATCTCTGGAGAGAAAGGATGGGTGATATTACCGGTTGGGATTTCAGACCCGAACCGAAATATCACTCATCCTTTTTCACTTGAGGTGCTGCCTGGTCCGCTGAGTTACTCCCCCCTTATTCTGATCATTTGACTTTCAGATCGTTTTCTGTTGTGTTGGCAACCATCTGAGTTGTACCTTCCATGATCAGGTTTGTTCACGGGATATCAGCGCAATCTCTGATATAACCATATAACCATATAACCATATAACAATGACAGCACGGAAACAGGCCCTCTCGGCCCTTCCAGTCCGTGCCGACCATTTGTTTTCCCCTAGTCCCATCTACCTGCACTCAGACCATACCCCTCCATTCCCTTCACGTCCATATACCTATCCACTTTACTTTTAAATGTTAAAATCGATCCTGCCTCCACCACCTCTGCTGGAAGCTCATTCCACACAGCCACCACCCTCTGAGTAAAGAAGTTCCCCCTCACGTTACCCCTAAACTTCTGTCCCTTAATTCTCATGTCATGCCCTCTTGTTTGAATCTTCCCTACCCTCAATGGGAAAAGCTTATCCACGTCAAGTCTGTCTATCCCTTTCATCAATTTAAAAACCTCAATCAAGTCCCCCCTTAACCTTCTGAGCTCCAAAGAATAAAGACCGAACTTGTTCAACCTTTCTCTGTAACATAGTTGCTGGAACCCTGGCAACATTCTAGGTTTCTCCTCCGTACTCTCTCTATTTTGTTGACATCCTTCCTATAATTAGGCGACCAAAATTGTACTCCATACTCCAGAATTGGTCTTACTAATGCCTTGTACAATTTTAACATCACTTCCCTACTCCTATATTCAATGCTCTGATTTATAAAGGCCAGCACACCAAAGGCTTTCTTTACCACCCTATCTACATGCGATTCCACCTTCAGGGAACTATGCACAGTTATTCCTAGATCCCTATGTTCCACAGCATTCCTCAATTCCCTACCATTTACCATGTACGTCCTATTTTGATTTGTTCTGCCAAGATGTAGCACTTCACACTAAACAGCATTAAACTCCATCTGCCATCTTTCAGCCCACTTTTCCAAATGGCCCAAATCTCTCTGTAGACTTTGAAAATCTACTTCATTATCCACAACACCACCTATCTTAGTATCATCTAAATACTTACTTATCCAATTTTCCACCCCATCATCCAGATCATTGATGTACATGACAAACAACAGTGGACCCAACACAGATCCCTGAGGCACCCCACTGGTCACCGGCTTCCAACCTGACAAACAGCCATCCACCATTACTCTCTGACATCTCCCATTCAGCCACTGTTGAATCCATCTTGCTACTCTGCCATTAACACCCAAAGATTGAACCTTCATAACCAACCTTCCATGGCGAACCTTGTCAAAGGCCTTACTGAAATCCATATAGACAACATCCACTGCTTTACCCTCATCAATTTCCCTAGTTACCGCTTCAAAAAATTCAAGAAGGTTTGTCAAACATGACCTTCCAGGCACAAATCCATGTTGACTGTTCCTGATCAGACCCTGTTTATCCAGATGCTTATATATATTATCTCTAAGTATCCTTTCCATTAATTTGCCCACCACTGACGTCAAGCTAATAGCTCTATAATTGCTAGGTTTATTCTTTGAACCCTTTTTAAACAATGGAACAACATGCGCAGTACGCCAATCCTCCGGCACTATTCCCGTTTCTAATGACATTTGAAATATTTCTGTCATAGCAGGAGGCTATTTCTACACTAAATTCCCTCAATGTCCTAGGGAATATCCTGTCAGGACCTAGAGACTTATCCACTTTTATATTTTTCAAAAGTGTCAGTACTTCCTCCTCTTTGAATCTCATAGTTTCCCTAGCTACTCTACTTTTTTCCCTTACCTCACAATATCCTCCTCCTTGGTGAATACCGAAGAAAAGAAATTGTTCAATATCTCCCCCATCTCTTTTGGCTCTGCAGATAGCTGTCCATTCTGGTTCTCTAATGGTCCAATTTTATCAACGCTCATTTACCGTAGCATTCTATCACAGAGCCATCTCAACCTCGTATCCAAACTCATGCCAGCACGGTGAAAATGAAACGAGATTCCATCACAATGGAAACTGAAGAGACTGGTTGGTGGTGACGACATACAGTGGCTTGCAAAAGTATTCATACCCCTGAACTTTTCCACATTTTGTCACGTTACAAGCACAAACGTAAATGTATTTTATTGGGATACAAAGATTTAATAGGAACCTGAGGGGTAACGTTCACTCAGAGGGTGGTGGGTGTATGGAACGAGCTGCCAGGGGAGGTAGTTGAGGCTGGGCCCTAGGACACAGGAGCAGAATTAGCCTTTCATCTCCTCTAGCGTTGTTTGGGCACAAACGTAAATGTATTTTATTGGGATTTTATGTGATCGACCAACACAAAGTTCTGCATAATTGTGAAGTGGAAGGAAAAAGATACACGGTTTCCAAATTTTATTACAAATAAAAAACTGAAAAGTGTGGCGTGCAGAAGTATTCAGCCCCCCGAGTCAATACTTTGTAGAACCACCTTTCGCTGCAATTACAGCTGCAAGTCTTTTGGGGTATGTCTCTACCAGCTTTGCACATCTAGAGACTGAAATTTTTGCCCATTCTTCTTTGCAAAATAGCTCAAGCTCAGTCGGATTGGATGGAGAGTATCTGTGAACAGCAATTTTCAAGTCTTGCCAGAGATTCTCAATTGGATTTAGGTCTGGACTTTGACTGGGCCATTCTAACAAATACATATGCTTTGATCTAAACCATTCCATTGTAGCTCTGGCTGTATGTTTAGGGTTGTTGTCCTGCTGGAAGGTGAACCTCCGCCCCAGTCTCAAGTCTTTTGCAGACTCTAACAGGTTTTCTTCCAAGATTGCCGTGTATTTGGCTCCATCCATCTTCCCATTAACTCTGACCAGCTTCCCTGTCCCTGCTGAAGAAAAGCATCCCACAGCATGATGCTGCCACCACCATGTTTCACAGTGGGGATGGTGTGTTCAGGGTGATGTGCAGTGTTAGTTTTCAACCACACATAGCGTTTTGCATTTATGCCAAAAACTTCAATTTTGGTCCCATCAGAACAGAGCACCTTCCTCCACATGTTTGCTGTGTCCCCCACATGGCTTGTGGCAAATTGCAAACGGGACTTCTTATGGCTTTGTTTCAACAATGGCTTTCTTCTTGCCACTCTTCCATAAAGGCCCGATTTGTGGAGTGCACGACTAATAGTTGTCCTGTGGACAGAATCTCCCACCTGAGCTGTGGATCTCTGCAGCTCCTCCAGAGTTACCATGGGCCTCTTGGCTGCTTCTCTGATCAATGCTCTCCTTGCCCGGCCTGTCAGTTTAGGTGGATGGCCATGTCTTGGTAGGTTTGCAGTTGTGCCATACTCTTTCCATTTTCGGATGATGGATTGAACAGTGCTCCGTGAGATGTTCAAAGCTTGGGATATTTTTTTATAACCTAACCCTGCTTTAATCGTCTCCACAACTTTATCCCTGACATTGTTTGTTCACTAATGTTCTCTAACAAACCTCTGAGGCCTTCACAGAACAGCTGTATTGATACTGAGATTAGATTACACACAAGTGGACTCTATTTACTAATTAGGTGACGTCTGAAGGCAATTGGTTGCACTGGATTTAATTTAGGGGTATCAGAGTAAAGGGGGCTGAATACTTTTGCACGCCACAATTTTCAGTTTTTTATTTGTAAAAAGATTTGAAAACCATGTATCATTTTCCTTCCACTTCACAATTATGCGCCACTTTGTGTTGGTCTATCACATAAAATCCTAATAAAATACATTTACGTTTGTGGTTGTAACGTGACAAAATGTGGAAAAGTTCAAGGGGTATTAATACTTTTGCAAGCCACTGTATACAAAAAACGCAAATAAACCATAATGCGCGCGTTATCCACACTGCATAGTGGTCTCAGGTTCAGGTTCAGATTTATTATTGTCACGTGAACCGAGATACAATGAAAAGCTTTGTTCTACATGCTGTTCCAACATAAATTTAATCAACTCAAACTCAAGTACAACAGGTAGAGCAAAGGGGAAGATACAGAGTACAGAATATAGTTCTCAGCATTGTAGCGCATCAGTTCCAGAGACAAAGCCCAATGTCCGCAATGGGGTCGAGGTGAATTGGACAGTACCCTAGCTTATGGAAGGACCGTTCAGAAGCCTGATAACAGAGGGCAAGAAGCTGTTCCTGAGTGTGGTGGTGCGCGCTTTTAAGCTTCTGTACCATCTGCCCGATGAGAGCGGACAGAAAAGGAATGGCCGGGGTGGGACAGGGACAAGTCTTTGATTATGTTGGCTGCTTTTACCAGGCAGCGTGAAGTGCAGATGGAGTCGATGGTGGGGAGTCTGATCTGTCTGATGAACTTTGCTACATATACAACTTGCAATTTCTTGCGGTCTTAGGCAAAGCTGTTCCCAAACAACGCTAGAGGAGATGAAAGGCTAATTCTGCTCCTGTGCCCTTGGTCCCAGCCTCAACTACCTCCTCTGGCAGTTCGTTCCATACACCCACCACCCTCTGAGTGAACAAATTACCCCTCAGGTTCCTATTAAATCTTTCCACACTCACCTTGAACCTACCTGCATGTCCTGTGGTTCTTGATTCCCCTACTCTGGTGTAAAAGACAGATCTATTCCCCTCATGATTTTATACACCTCAATAAGATTTCCTCTCAGCCTCCTGCGCTCCAAGGAATAAAGTCCCAGCCTGCCCAACCTCTCCCTATAGCTCAGGCCCCCGAATCCTAGCAACATCCTCGCAAATCTTCTCTGCACCATTTCCACCTTAACAACATCCTCCCTATAACTAGGTGGCCAAACGGGTTTGATTTTATTCAAAACCCCTTGGCCACAAAAATAATCTGCATCGGTTTCCAACCTGATTATGGTTTGACGAAGATAGACACAAAATGCTCGAGTAACTCAGCGAGACAGGCAGCATCTCTGGAGAGAAGAAAAGGGTAACGTTTCGGGTCGATACCCTTCTTCTGACTGATGGTGTGGGAGATTGCAACCTTCACGTGGTCCGCCCTGTTTCAACGAATGCAATCAACCTGGCGTGCACAATCAAATACGATTCAGTAGAACAGGTTGTCCTACAATTTTAGACTGTGCGCGCCATATGCAAGAAGAAGTTCTGACTGATGTCAGGGTAGAGGGAGCACTGAGATAAGGAGGTAGAGTCATAGTGATACAGTTTGGAAACAGGCCCTTTGGCCCAAATCGCCCACATCGGCCTACACTAGTCCCCGCGTTTGCCTGCGCTTGGTCCACACCCCTCCAAACCTGTCCTATCCATGCATCTGTCTGTTTCTTAAACAATGGGATAGTCCCAGCCTCAGCTACCTCATCTGGCAGGTGAAAACAGGACAAGGTGAATGGAGATCAAGGGAGATGTAGAATAGATGATTGTTAGTTGGGAGAAGTTAACAACAAAGCAAACAGAGATAAAATGTAGTTGGAGACAATAAGAGACAATACTTCCGGTGGCGCTATGGAGTGAATGGAACTCGCGCCATTCAGCTCCGTCAAAACTGTATTAAAAAACGGGGGTAAAAGGGGGTAATTGAAACCACTTACCAGAGGAGAACACTTCTGAACACTTCTGAACGGCTCCGGTAGCGTTGAAAAGGTGCGTGACGTCATCAGGCGCGCGACTTTACTAAGATGCATCGCTCCCCCCCCCCACCAAGGGAAAAAGCCTGTGAAAAGGGAAGTAGGCCTCACTGGAGCCTCGGGCTCGAGTTTGAGTGCCTCCCAGGAAGATATTTTAAAGATGGACGACCTCAAAAAAATCATTATGGGTGAGTTGAAACAAATGCTTAAAGATATGAAAAAAGAATATAAAGAAGAAATAAAGACTTTAAGAGCCGACATTTTGGTGTATCATGAGAATTTTAAAGAAGAGTCCAAAAAAGAAGTTATAGCAGCTGTAAAGACTATGATGGACGAATGGAAAGATAAAGCGGATACTGCTTTGCAACAACAGATGGATGTTGTAAACCGTAAAACTGGTGAGATGGAGGTGCTGCTGGAAACCAAGTTGGAACCGATTATAACCTCACTTAACCAACAAAAAGACGTAATCAAAGAACTGACAGAATCAGCCGAAAAGCTCCTTGCCGAGAACAAGCGTTTATCAGAATCATTACATAAAATGACTGAGAAATGCATTGACTTGGAAGGACGTCAAAGGCGTAAGAATCTGCGTATTGTTGGGTTGAGTGAAGGCCGAGAGGGAAATCAAGACCCTCGAAAATTTGCTGCAAAACTTTTAAAAGATATTCTGAACTTGGACCAAGAACCTCTGCTGGGCCGAGCACACAGGGCATTGAGACGTACCCCTAGGAAGGATGCTCCCCCTAGACAGATGATTGTGAAGGTGGCTTACGATCATGTTTTTGAAGATATGATGAAGATAATAATCCGAAAGAAAAATCTCAAATATGAGGGAGATAACATCAGTATTTTTAGAGATTACCCTGCGGAAGTGGCCAAGAGAAGATCTTTATTTACAGAAACAAGAGGTATCCTGAGGAACATAAAGAATCTGAGATATGGCCTGATGTACCCGGCAACATTAAGGGTAACTTATGAAAATAAGGAGCACCGCTTCACCAAACATACAGAAGCTCTTGAATTCGCTCGAGATATTCAGAAGAAATTGGAAGAGGAAGGAGAAGAGGAAGAAGAAGATGAAGATTAAGGACACTGAATATTATTGATTACCTACTTGATGAGACTGATTAACGATCACTTATCTAATGATACTGTCCATCTACAGAAAAGGAGGAGGATTTACATTGAAGGAGGATTCGCAGGGAAGGAGACGGAACAATGGACATGGACTCTATATTGGGGTCAAAGAGGGATGGATGGATTATTAATAAATATAGTTTTGTATTAATTACGCCTCAAAAATGTATGTTAGCTCTCCTAATATAGTGCTATGATACTAATTGTAATTGATATTAGTAGTATTATTAATCACTAAGTATATAAATTTAATACCCCGCCCCGACATATATAGCCCTTAGGGCAAAAACGGAGCTGGAATTATTAACATCTTTTTTTTTTCTAACGGAAGTCCGTAGATTAGTAGCCACGCTAGTGTGGCTTACACTAACACTAACTACACTAACTATAGTTGTAGTCACTTTTTTTTTTCCCTTTTCACTTTATTAACATCACCTACTTTACTTATATCTTTTATTATTCTTTTTATATTATGTATTTTATTTCATATTATATACTATATGGATTTGAGTATGATTGGTATTATATAGTTAGTTTAAGGAGACGTGTGTATAAGATAATGTCACAGATATTAAATTTCATCGATCTGATGTCTGGGTATAGGATTGGGTTGGATGAGCTGAGACATCTACTCCATTATAAACCACCTTAATAATAAAATGTATGATATAAACACTCGGATTGGGGGTGATGGAATCACCTTCTGTAGTTGGAATGTTAAGGGAATTAACGAACCAATTAAAAGAGGTAAGGTTTTAGCTCAATTAAATAGATTGAAATCTGATATTATTTTTCTCCAAGAGACACACCCTAAAAAAGACGCGCAGCATAGATTAACAGCAAAATGGATTTCCAAAGTATATCACTCTTCATTCACACATAAGTCCAGAGGGTAGCAATAATCATTCGTAAAGGTATACCTTTTAAACAAAGCTCAATAATAGAAGATGTTGATGGTAGATATATAATAATTACAGGTGAATTATATTCTAAAAAAGTAACCCTTATGAATATATATGGTCCTAATTTTGATAATCCACTATTCTTCAAGAAAATATTTAACAATATCCCTATATCCACTCAACATAATCTTATAATTGGAGGAGATTTTAATTGTACCTTAGATAATAATTTAGATAGATCATCAACGAAAAGGAAAACCACTTCTAAGTCAAGTACATTTATAAATTATTTTATTAACACAGCAAACGTTAAGGATATCTGGAGAACAGATAACCCATCTGGTCGAGAATATTCATTTTTTTCAACTGTATTTGGAACCTATTCGCGGATAGACTATTTTTTAATAGACTCAAAACTAATTCCATTTACATATGACTCAAAATATCATAATATAATTATCTCGGATCATGCTCCATTAACATTTAAGATAAAATTAAAAGATATAATTATTAAAACCTGTAACTGGAGACTCAACCCCCAAATATTAAAGGATAGGGCTTGTTATGATTACTTGGTAAAACAGATTAAATTATTTTTTGAAACTAATGACAAACCTGGAATTTCACCATCATTGCTCTGGGATACATTTAAAGCATTTATGCGTGGTGCGATAATATCAGCCCAAGCATATTTTAATAAAGAAAATCGAAAGACTCAACAAAAGTTGGAAAATGAAATAAAACTATTAGATATTGAAAATGCAATATCCCCTTCTAAGGGATTAAGTAATAAAATTGTATCATTAAAATACAAGCTAAATAAAATATACTCAAATCAGATTATTAAACTTTTTCAACAGACTAAACAAGTACATTTTGAATTTGGGGATAAACCACAAAAATTACTGGCACGACAGCTTAGAAAATTAGATGAGGAGAAAATGATACATAAAATTAGATCTTATTAATCAAGGAGAAATATTGACTTTACCAAAAGATATTAATGATACATTTTTACAATATTATCAATATCTTTACTTATCTAAACTAGCAGGACAATCAGATGGAATGGAAACATTCCTACAGGAATGTCAGGTTAATAGTTTAGATCAGGAAGGTAGAGACTTGTTAAACGCTGATATATCAGTAAAATATATTGAAGAATCAATTGGATCATTAAATAACGGAAAAAGCGGCAGGCCCTGATGGCTTAGGTGTTGAATTTTATAAGAAGTTTCATGATCTGATCTCTCCACGTTTACATACAATATATAAATATGCTTATGAACAAGGAAAGTTACCAGAATCATTAAACGAGTCTACAATTACACTTATCCCTAAAGCTGATAAAGATTTGGAGGACCCTGGATCATATAGAGCAATAGCTCTTTTAAATACAGATCAAAAAATACTAACTAAAATGTTATCTCGGAGGCTAAGTTTAGTGATTAATAAATTAATACATCATGACCAAACAGGTTTTATTCCAAAACTCTATTCATCCTATAATCTGAGACGTCTATTCAATGTCATGTACTCAAAAAGAGTGAATGATGCTGAACTAGCTGTCATATCCTTAGATGCTGAAAAAGCATTTGACCAGGTTGAATGGCCATATTTATTTAAAATAATGCAGAAATTTCAACTGGGGGATATATTCTCCAAATGGGTAATAATCATATACTCGAATCCAACTGCAAGAATATTAACAAATCAAATGCTATCAGCAAAATTTAAACTCTTTAGGGGTTGTAGACAAGGATGCCCGTTATCACCATTATTATTTGCTCTGGTAATAGAACCATTAGCCGAAAGGATTAGATCAGAACCAGAAATATATGGATATAATACCAAAACTTCAACGAATAAAATATCTCTATACGCAGACGACATCTTAATTTATATTACAAAACCGGAGATTAGTATTCCTAATCTATTTAATGTTATAACTAAGTTTAGTACATTTTCTGGGTATAGAATTAATTGGAATAAAAGTGAAATTATGCCTATAACTGGAATAAAATTAAATATATTAGAACAATTCCCACTTAAAATAGTTACGGACAAACTCAAATATTTAGGAATTAATGTATCTAAATCGTATAACTGTCTATTTAAATATAATTACCCGCAATTATTAAATAAACTAAAGAAATATATTTTATATTGGAAAACACTACCTATATCAATGATCGGTAGAATAAATGCTATAAAAATGATTTTTTTTTACCACAATTGTTATATTTATTTCAAGCAATCCCCTTATATCTCCCTAAAATGTTTTTTAAAAATATAGATACTTTGGTTAATAGTTTTATTTGGGATTATAAAAACCATCGAATAAGTAAAAAAACATCTATGTAAACCTAAAATAAATGGTGGACTAGCACTACCAAATTTCCTATATTATTTTCTGGGCAGTTCAGATTAAGAATATGAATTTTTGGTTGGTAAATTTAGATCATGAACCAAGCTGGCTAAAGATGGAAAAGGAAGACTGTTTGCCTTTTGATGTAGGTTCGATTCTTTTTGCACCAAGGGAAGTACAAAAAAAAATGTATGGTAACAACCCTATAATTCATAGCTATAGACGTATTTGGAAACAAATAGTTAAGACCCTACATATGGATAATTTGTCACTTTGTTTGCCAATTATGAATAATCCTTTGTTTAAGCCCTCTGTATTGGACAAGGGGTTTAAACATTGGAATGATTTAGGAATTAAAAGGATAGAACACCTTTATAAGGAAGGAAAATTTCTCTCATTTCAAGAGTTACAGGATATCTATGGATTGCAGTCAAATAACATATTTAGGTATTTACAAATTAGAAATTATATTAAGTCAAATATGCAAGACTATAAAAATAGAAAACCAGGATTATTAGATGAATTGTTTAATAAACACCCAAATACAGAAAAATTAATAGCGTATATATATAATACTATTTTGGATAAGGAAATCCCAACTTCGGAAATATATCGACAAACATGGGAAAATGAAATGGGTTCATCTATAACGAAGGAAATTTGGGAAGAAAGCCTACAACGTATACATCGTTGCTCATTAAATGCTAGACATATATTGATACAATTTAAGGTATTACACAGATTACATTACTCAAAAACGAAATTAAATAGAATTTATTCTAACATTTCTCCTATTTGTGATAAATGTCAGAACTTGGAAGCTAATTTAACGCATAGTTTTGTAACATGTATAAAACTTAATTATTATTGGATAGAAATCTTTAGAGTTATTTCTGAAGTTCTTAAAATTAAACTAGACCCAGATCCAAAATTAATAATATTAGGAGTTCCGGATTCAAATCTAACATTAACAGTAAACCAAAGAAATTTCTTGGATTACTGTTTGATAATAGGGAAAAAATTAATATTGAAATTTTGGAAGGGAACATTATCCCCCACAATTAAAATGTGGACAGTGGAAATGTTGGAGACGTTGCATTTGGAAAGAATCAGATTTGTCCTAATGGACAAACACGAACTCTTTGAACAGATATGGTCTCCATATACAGAATATTTGAAGGGGTAGCTGTTCTTGGCATCACAACTCAATGGATACCCGGCAGGATTAGATGAAAATAACTCTTTGTTTCTCTTTTTGATTTGTATACATGTCTCCATTAATATTGTATTTGAAATAGTTATTCACTATTAAGATGTATAGTATAATCTCTCTCTTTTTCTATATAATACTTTATTTTAATTAAATATAAATAACAAGAATATATACATATACATATATATTTTTTCTCCTCTTTTTTCTTTTCCACTTTTTTTATAATCAAAATTATTATTTAATCACCACTTTTATTGATTAAAATCTATTTTTTTCTTTTTCTACTTTAAAAAAAAATAGAACTTTATAAGTACTATTCGTAACATTCGTATACTCATTGAAATAAGTTGGTTGTGTATTGTAAAAGTTGTAATACCGTTGTTATGATGGATTCCTTTTAATAAAAATATTATTACGATGAAATGTAGATGGAGACAATAAGACTGGTTAGAGAACTGGGAAGGGGGTGGGGTGGAGAGAGATAGCGATGCTGTTTGGCTCGAACGAGTGTTCCTGGTGAGAAGTTTAGAATACCACAGGGCATGTTTAATGAGGCTCCAGACACTTGAACAATCCCAGTGGGACCGGTGCCAATGGTGTCCTTGTGACAACTTAGTTCCTCGGTGTGCTTCAGTATCAGACTTGGGCTCTGATTGAGTGGAGAAAGTTCACACAAGGTGACGATTCTTAGATCAATAATGTCGGCCTGATGGGGCATGAATACAGAACAGCGTAGAGTGCGCTTCAGAGAGAATAACTAACATGATTCAAATGAGGCACCTAGACACTCCAAATGATGAAGGACATAAAGGTTGCAAATTGATATTTTAAACTGCCATCGTGGAACAGAAAGCATCTAATACAAAACCAGCAACTCTTCGGAAATATGAGCAATGATTAAAGGAAGGAGGCAATATCCGGAAGTGGCGGCGCTGCGTGGCAGCTGCGGCTCACCTGCAGTCCGTCTGTTTTTTTTTCGTTTTTTTTTTCGTCTTTTTGTGTCTGTTTTAGTTAGAATTTTGGTTTATTAGGCTGTGTTTGTGTGTGTGTGGGGGGGGGGGGGGGGGGGGAGGGTGGGAGAAACAAGGTTTTAGTCTCTCCCTTCGGGGGGATGCGACCTTTTCTTGTCGTGTCCCCCGTCACCGTCTCCGTCTGTGCTGAGGCCTAATGGCGGAGCTGGCGGCCTCGGAGCTGTGGCGAGGGTTCAGAGCTCCAGTGTTCCAGCGGCGGCAACGGCCCGGCTTCGGGGCTTCGGCGCTCCAGCGGCTCTCCAGCGGTGCTCCAGCAGCGGCCCGGCTTCGGAGCTCCGGCGCTCCAGCAGTTGCTCCAGCGGTGCTCCAGCGGCGGCCCGGCTTCGGAGCTCCGGCGCTCCAGCGGCTCTCCAGCGGTGCTCCAGCGGAGGCCCGGCTTCAGAGCTCCGGCGCTCCAGCAGTTGCTCCAGCGGTGCTCCAGCGGCGGCCCGGCTTCAGAGCTCCGGCGCTCCAGCGTTCCCGTGGTCGATCCTGATTGGGAGCTGTGGTGGTGTTCCGGCATTCCGGCAACGGCGGCGGTGACGGCCTGGCTTCGGAGGCTCGGCCGCGGGCCTAGTGGACGATGACATCGAAGGCCTGGATTGCCTCAGTACAGAGAGGGAACAAGTAGGGGAAAAAGACAAAGACTTTAAGACTTTTGCCTTCCACCACAGTGAGGAGGTGCCTGGTGAACTCACTGTGGTGGATGTTAAATATGTGTTTATTGTGTGTTTTGTTTTAATTTATTACATGTTATGACTGCAAGGTAACAAAATTTCGTTCAGACCGAAAGGTCTGAATGACAATAAAGGAAGGAGGCAATATTTAACGTGAGAGCAGAAAGGCTAAAGTTAGAGGGGAAAGATTACAGTGAGAGGGCAAAGGTTTCAGATGGGAGAGTAAAGATTTACTAGGAACCTGAGGGGCAACAGTTTCACACAGAGGGTGTTGGGTGTATGGAACGAGCTGCCGATGGAATTAGTTGAGGAAGGTACTATAGCAACATTTAAAAGGCGGGGATAGGAAAGGTTTAGAAGGATATGGCACAAATGTTGGTAAATGGGACTAGCTTAGATGAGGCATCTTGGTCGGCATGGACGAGTCGGGCCAAAGGGCCTGTTTCCGTACTGTATGATTCTATGACTTAACTACCTCCTCTGGCCGCTTGTTGCATACACCCACCATACTTTGTGTAAAAACGTTGCCGCTCAAGCTCCTACAAAATTTCCCCCGACCCCCCTCTCCCACCCCCCCCCCCCCCCCCCCCCCCCCTCCACCTTAACACCTGTGCTCTGGTTCTCGATTTCCCTACTCTGGGCAAAAGGGGTCGACTTAATCTGAGGCCCTCATACACCTCTATACAATCACCTCTCACCCTTCTGCGCTCCATGGAATAAAGTCCCAGCTTGTCCAGCCCCTCCTTTTGCTCATGCCCTCGAGTCCTGGCAACGTGCTCGTAAATCGTCTCTGAAGAAAGGTCTCGACCTGAAAAATCACAGATTCCTTTTCTCCACAGATGCTGCCTGAGTTACTCCAGATTTTTGTGCGTATCTTCGGTTTAAACAAGCATTGGGCAGTTCGTTCCTACGCATTCTTTGCACCCTTGCCAGCTTTACAACATATTTCCGGGCGGTTGAGTCAATTCAGGGAACTATGTACCTTCACTCCGAGATGTTTCTGCTCCACAGCCCTGTCATTCAAATGTCAAGAAATGTCAAGAGATTCCAGTGTTTTTATTGTAATTTGTCCCGAAACGGAACAACGAAATTCTTCCCTGCATCATCACCACAGATATGTAAATGCGTGCTGGGAGGAAATGCAGATGCTGGCTTAAACCAAAGAGAGACACAATAGGCTGGTGCAACTCAGCGGGACAGGCAGCATCTCTGGAGAGAAGGAATGGGTCGAAACCCTTCTTCTGAAGAAGGATCTCGGCCAGAGACGTCACCATTCCTTCTCTCCAGAGATATAAACATTTTACTCTGTAAAATCCACAATAAACAACAACAACTAAAGCTTGGTGTATTTTTTTTTTAAAACAGACTATATATAGTACTACAAAGTCAACAATAATATCCCCGGGACGATATTTGGAGCCTATTTGGAGGTTGTAGTGTTTAATAGCCTGGTGGTTGCAGGTCCTGTGAAGGTCCACCCCTGGTTTGACTTCCTATAATGCACCACCTCCCACGTATCTGCAGTAAACTCCACTAAGCATTCCCCAGCACACTTGCCCGGCTGATCAAGATCCTGTTGCAATTTGTGATAACGATCATCACTATTTACGATCCTGCCCACATCACTCTTGAGCTAATAGTTAGCCCAATCATGCCTCATTGGATACTGCCCGTTTACATCCACAAATCCATGGTGGCGCAGTGGTAGAGTTGCCACCTCACAGCGCCAGAGACCCGGCTCCGATCCTGGCCGCGGAGTTTGCAGGTTCTCCCTGTGGCCTGCGTGGGTTTTATCCGGGATCTCCCGTTTCCTCCCACACTCCAAAGACATGCAGGCTTGTAGGTTCATTGGCTTGGTATAATTGTAAATTGTCCCTAGTGTGTGTAGGGTAATGTTAATGTGGGGGGATCGATGGTCAGCGCGGACTCGGTGGGCCGAAGGCCTGATTTCATGCTGTATCTCTATACTTGGGAAGGAAGCATTCACCCTCTCATATCTACTGTATTGTTTCAAACAGGGGATTTGTGTTTCGGTTGGCGTGCTGTCATCCTGACAGTGAAAGACCAGCATAAATTGTCTCCGGTTCATTGAACCAGTACAGTTTTGGAATAATAATCATTGTCAGCGGTGTCGTTTCAGAGCAGATACGTTGCTGGGGAATGTACTTCACATTGCCTGAGAAAGATAACGTTGACAGTGAAGGCATTAAAAAAAAAGAATTTCAACTTTAAACAAAATAGAATGAAAATGCCGAAGGTAGACACAAACCGCTGGAGTAATGCTCCTGTCCCACTTAGGAAACCTGAGCGGAAACCTCTGGAGACTCTGCGCCCCACCCAAGGTTTCCGTGCGGTTCCCAGAGTTTCCCAGATGTTTTTGTCCTCCGGCAACCACCTTCAACTAGCATCGCAACCGGCTTCGACTAAATAATTAACGAATTTAAAAACGGAAACCACTCTTAACCATTAGGGAGACTGACAAAAACCTCCAGGAACCACCGGGAACCGCACGGGAACCTTGGGTGGGGCGCAAAGTCTCCAGAAGTTTCCGTTCAGGTTTCCTAAGTGGGACAGGGGCATAACTCAGCGGGGCAGGCAGCATTTCTGGAGAGAAGGAAAGGGTGACGTTTCAGGCTGGTGCAACTCAGCGGGACAGGCAGCATCTCTGGAGAGAAGGAATGGGTCGAAACCCTTCTTCTGAAGAAGGATCTCGGCCAGAGACGTGACACACTCAAAGGGTGACACACTCAGGAATAGCAACTTCCCCACAGCCATCAGGCTATTAAACTCAACGCAAACAAAATCTGAACTTTAATTAGCCTACTGAACTTAATATGTTTATTTATGTGTATATATATATATATATATATACATATACAATGGTATATGGTCACACTGATCTGTTCTGTATTATTTTTGCCTGCAATATTCTATTGTGCTGAAAGCAAAGCACGAATTGGATTTTCCTATCTGGGAGACATGACAATAAACTCACTTGAATCTTGAATCTTGAATCTAGCTCTCTCTTGAATGTATCCAGATAACCAGCCTCCACCGCCCTCCGAGGTAGGGAATTACACAGACTCACAACTCTTTGTGAGAAAAAGTGTTTCCTTGTCTCCGTTCTAAATGGCTTACCCCTTATTCTGCAGCTGTGGCCCCTGGTTCTGGACTCCCCCAATATCGGGAACATGTTCCCTGCCTCTAGCCCTATCCAAACACTTTATAAACGTATATGTTTCAATAAGATCCCCTCTCATCCTTCTAAATTCCTGAGTACACAAGCCCAGCCGCTCCATTCTCTCAGCATATGACAGTCCCGCCATCCCACGAATTAACCTTGTGAACCTACACTGCACTCCCTCAATAATTTCGGGTCGAGACCCTTCTTCAGACCGCCTTCAACATATAAACTTTCACAGCCCCGCAGCTGGTGACAACACAAATGGATCACTTCTCTGTGGAATGAAAGGGGTGTGTTGCTCACAACACAGCTGAAAGACAAACCCTAAAGCAGATTCTACAAGCAGATAATTAAACTCGTTGATGAGGGCAGACACAAAATGTAGGAGTAACTCAACAGGACAGGCAGCATCTCTGGGTGACATCTCGGGTCAAGACCTTCTTCAAGCGAGGGGACTGGTCTCATGAGGGAAATATTACCAACTCAGATCTTTAGGGTCTGTTTGATGCGTCCCGTCGCAGGTGACGTCTTACACAGGACTCATAAATTGAGTCCACAGAGAATATAGAACAGAACAGCACAAGAACAGGCCCTTCGGCCCACAATGTCCGTGACGAACATGATGACAAGACCAACTCGTATCCACCTGCCAGTGGACCATATCCTTCCATTCCCTGCTTATCCATGTGCCTTTCCCAAAGTATCTTAACCACCACTATTGTCACTCATATTTGCCTGTACCACCACCCCTGGCAGAGCATTACAGGCACCCACCACCCCCCATGTAAAACGACTTGCCCCACACATCTCCTTTAATCTTAAAGCTGCGCCCTCGAGTAGTTGATTTTTCCATCCTGGGAAAAAAATCTGACTGTTCCAGTCTGAAGAAGGGTCACGACCCGAAACGTCACCCATCCGTCCACGTTCTCCAGAGATGCTGCCTGACCCGCTGAGTTACTCCAGCACTCTGTGAAACGTCACATATCCATGTTCTCCACAGATGCTGCCTGACCCGCTGAGTTACTCCAGCGCTCTGTGAAACATTACCTATCCACGTTCTCCACAGATGCTGCCTGACCCGCTGAGTTATTCCAGTACATTGTGTCTTTCTTTGTAAACCAGCATCTGCCGTTCCTTGCTTCTGAAATAAAAAGGCACAACCTGTCTGATGTCTGTGTATTACGAGCAAAAAGTGCGCCTTAAGGGAAATAAATGTCTGAAGGATGAAGGATTAAAGTATATATTCAGTGGCCAGTACAATAAATGTAGACTGAGTTGCCCATTGACTATAGTAGGGAGCGGTAATGGTTAATAGAATTACTCTTCAAAGGGAGTGCAGAACAGCTAGGCCAGGAAGATTTGATTTAGAATTGCATCTTTGTAGTAAACAACTGTAATTGCCACTGAAAGGGACTCACTTCAAAGGATTCAGGAACAAATAACTCAGACGATCTAATCTGTGAAATGTAGCGTTGATGTAAAATGGAAAGACAATTTCCAGCAGTTCTTTGGAGGGCTCCAAACAGAAAATGGAAGGCATGCTCGAGGAAAGAAATGAATCTTTGCTTCCTCACACATGTGAGAGAATCGGACAGCAATATTATTTGTTACAACATTTTACAATCAATGCGTACAAATATAATCTTGCCCAAAGGACAATACGTTTGCAAGCCCACCAGTTGGGGAATCGAGGACCAGAGGACATTGCTTGAAGGTGAAGGGGAAAAGATTTAATAGGTATCTGAGGGATAACTTTTTCACACGAAGGGCGGTGGGTGTATGGAACAAGCTGCCAGAGGAGGTAGTTGAGGCTGGGACTCTCCCAACTTTCAAGAAGGAAACAGGTACTTTCCTTCACTAGCCAACATGTCCCAGCTACACTAGTCCCGCCCGCCCGCGTTTGCGGGCAGGTGGGACTAGTGTAGCTGGGACATGTTGGCCGGTGTGGGCGAGTTGGGTCGAAGGGCCTGTTTCCACACTGTATTACTCTATGACTCGACTAAATGCCAGAAACTAAAGATAAATTACCCCTCTGTGTCCAGTTGGGTTTTCTCCGGTGCTCCGCAGTTTGAGGAGCATCCTCCCCTCCAAGATCACCTCCCTGAATCCAACTCCACACCCACGGGTCTTTGGGATGCGGGAGGAAACCGGAGCCAAGGCCCTTAAACACATGGCGGCACAGTGGCACAGGTGGTTGAGCCGCTGTCACAGCTCCAGAGACCCGGGTACAATACCGACTTCGGGTGCTGTCCGTGTGGAGTTTGCACGTTCCCCCAATTGACCGTGTGGGTTTCCTTCAGGTGCTCCAGTATCCTCCCACAACCCAAAGACGTGCGGCTTTGTAGGTTAATTGACCCTGTGTAAATTGCCCCAAGTGTGTAGGGAGTGGATGAGAACATGGGATAATGTAGAACTAGTGGGTACTGGTGATCGATGGTCGATTCGGACTCGGTGGGCTGATGGGCATGTTTCCATGCTGTATCTTTCAAACGCTTGAGATCTTCAAAGCTAAATAATTCACCTGCAGATTAATCTGAGATAAAGCTGTAGAAATAGCTGCAAAACAAGTGAAATTAACAATGTGTAAGAAATAACTGGAGATACTGGTAAAATCGAAGGTAGACATTAAATGCTGGAGTAACTCAGCGAGTCAGGCAGCATCTCTGAAAAGAAGGAATGGGCGATGTTTCGGGTCTGAAGAAGGGTCTCGACCTGATACGTCGCCCGTAACTTCTCTCCAGTGATGCTGCCTGTCCCGCTGAGTTACTGATTAGCATGTGTGGATTGTTGTCTCGAGAATGACGCAGATTTAAAGGAGATCTGATAGAAAGGCCCACGGGAGCCGTTGGAAGAGAAGGAGGGGGAGGAGCGACACCCGACCGGTAAGCTTTAAAATCCAGCGCGGGGCTTGTTTTTACCGAAATCAATAACGTTCCATTTGGAGAAGTGTTTTTTTTGAGGAAGCCGCTGATTGGTGGGAAGTGGACTAGGGTAAGCAGCATATTGGCAGTCAGATTCCAGCAGTTTATTGTGTACTTTGTATTGTGTTGATATTGTATCCTGTGTAAGGGGGGAGTATGAAGGCCAGGGCAGTGTACTGTTGTGGATGTCAGATGTGGGAGGTCAGGGAATCTGATAGCCCTCCAGACGTCCACATCTGCGCCAGGTGTGTCGAGATGGGGCTCCTAAAGGACTGTGTTAGGAACCTGGAGCAGCAGCTCGATGACCTCCGTCTGGCCAGGGAGAGTGAGGAGGTCATAGAGAGGAGCTACAGGGAGGTGGTCACTCCCAGACCACAGGAGGCAGACAAGTGGGTCACAGTTAGGAAGGGCAAGGGGCAGAGGCAGGGGCTAGAGAGTACCCCTGTGACTGTACTCCTGGAAAATAGGTACTCGGGTTTGAGTACGATTGGAGGGGACAGCCTACCTGGGGGCAGCAACAGCGGCCGGGCCTCCGGCACAGAGACCGGCCCTGATGCTCAGAAGGGTAGCAAAAAGAGGAGGGCAATTGTAATAGGGGACTCTATAGTTAGGGGGGGGCGGATGAGCGATTCTGTGGATGCAGTCGAGAGACCCGGATGGTAGTTTGCCTCCCTGGTGCCAGAGTCACGCATGTGTTGGAACGTGTCCAAAAGATTCTGAAAAGGGAGGGAGAGGAGCCTGATGTTGTGGTACACATAGGTACCAATGACATAGGCAGAAAAAGAGACGAGGTCCTGAAGGGAGTATTTAGGGAGTTGGGGGGAAAGTTAAGAAGGACCAAAAGGGTAACAATTTCAGGATTACTGCCTGTGCCGCGTGACAGTGAGAGTAGGAATGGAATGAGGTGGAGGATAAATGCATGGCTGAGGGACTGGTGCAGTGGGCAGGGATTCATGTTTCTTGATGGGACCTCTTTTGGGGAAGGCATGATCTGTACAAAAAGGACGGGTTGCACTTGAACCTGAGGGGGACCAATATCCTGGCAGGGAGATTTGCAAAGGCTATTGGGGAGACTTTAAACTAGAAAGGCTGGGTGGAGGGACTCGGGTAGAGCGGGCTAGGGGACAGGGTGTGGGGCAAGAGGCAGAGAAGGGAAGCACTCGGACCCAAAATGTAGGCGAGAAAGAGGAAAAAGATAATAGACGGAGAATAAGGGATGGTGGGTTTCTAAAATGTGTATATTTTAATGCTAGGAGCATTGTAAGAAAGGTGGATGAACTTAGAGCCTGGATTCACACCTGGAAATATGATGTTGTGGCAATCAGTGAAACATGGTTGCAGGAGGGCTGTGATTGGAAACTAAATATTCCAGGATTTCGTTGCTTCAGGTGTGATAGAATTGGAGGGACCAGAGGTGGAGGTTTTGCATTGCTTGTCAGAGAGGATATTACAGCAGTGCTTTGGCAGGATAGATTAGAGGGCTCATCTAGGGAGGCTATTTGGGTGGAACTGAGAAGTGGGAACGGTGTAGCAACACTTTTAGGGGTGTATTATAGGCCGCCAAATGGGGAGCGAGAATTGGAAGAGCAAATATGCAAGGAGATAGCCGATATTAGTAGTAAGCACAAGGTAGTGATTGTGGGAGATTTCAATTTTCCAAAAATAGACAGGGAAACACATTCTGTAAATGGACTGAATGGTTTGCAGTTTGTAAAATGTGTGCAGGATAGTTTTGTGCAGCAGTACATAGAGGTATCGACCAGAGAAAGGGCAGTGCTGGACCTCCTGTTAGGAAATGAGGTCGGTCAGGTGATGGAGGTATGCGTTGGTGAGCACTTCCGGACCAGTGGTCACAATACCATTAGTTTTAATATAATTATGGAGAGAGTCAGAACTGGACCTAGGGTGGAGATTTTTGATTGGAGAAAGGCTAACTTTGAGGGAATGCATAAGGATTTAAAAGGAGTGAATTGGGACACTTTGTTTTATGGGAAGGATGTAGAAGAGAAATGGTGGGCATTTAAAGGGGAAATTGTAAGAGTACAGAATCTTTATCTCCCTGTTAGGTTGAAAGGAAATAGTAAAAATTGGAAAGAGCCATGGTTTTCAAGGGAAATTGGACACTTGTTTCGAAAAAAGAGAGATATCTACAATAATTATAGGAGGCATGGAGTAAATGAGGTGCTAGAGGAGTATAAAGAATGTTAAAAAAAATAAGATAGAAATTATGACGGCTAAAAGAAGATATGAGGTTGCTTTGGCAAGAGAGGTGAAAGTAAATCCAAAGGGTTTCTACAGCTATATTAATAGCAAAAGGATAACGAGGGATAAAATTGGACCATTAGAGAGCCAGAATGGACAGCTATCTGCAGAGCCAAAAGAGATGGGGGAGATATTGAACAATTTCTTTTTTTCGGTATTCACCAAGGAGAAGGATATTGAACTCTGTGAGGTAAGGGAAAAAAAAGTAGAGTAGCTATGGAAACTATGAGATTCAAAGAGGAGCAAGCACTGACACGCTTGAAAAATATAAAAGTGGATAAGTCTCCAGGTCCTGACAGGATATTCCCTAGGACATTGAGGGAAGTTAGTGTAGAAATAGCAGGAGCTATGACAGAAATATTTCAAATGTCATTAGAAATGGGAATAGTGCCAGAGGATTGGCATACTACGCATGTTGTTCCATTGTTTAAAAAGAGTTCAAAGAATAAACCTAGCTATTATAGACCTATTAGTTTGACATCAGTGGTGGGCAAATTAATGGAAAGGATACTTAGCGATAATATATATAAGCATCTGGATAAACAGGGTCTGATCAAAAACAGTCAACATGGATTTGTCGCTGGAAGGTCAAGTTTGACAAACCTTCTTGAATTTTTTGAAGCGGTTACTAGGGAAGTTGATGAGGGTAAAGCAGTGGACGTTGTCTACATGGATTTCAGTAAGGCCTTTGACAAGGTTCCCCATGGAAGGTTGGTTAAGAAGGTTCAATCTTTGGGTGTTAATGGCGGAGTAGCAAGATGGATTCAACAGTGGCTGCATGGGAGATGTCAGAGAGTAATGGTGGATGGCTGTTTGTCAGGTTGGAAGCCGGTGACCAGTGGGGTGCCTCAGGGATCTGTGTCAGGTCTACTGTTGTTTGCTTGTACATCAATGATCTGGATGATGGGGTAGAAAATTGGATCAGTAATTATGCAGATGATACTAAGATAGGTGGTGTTGTGGATAATGAAGTAGATTTTCAAAGTCTACAGAGAGATTTGGGCCATTTGGAAAAGTGGGCTGAAAGATGGCAGATGGAGTTCAATGCGGATAAGTGTGAAGTGCTACATCTTGGCAGGACAAATCAAAATAGGACGTACATGGTAAATGGTAGGGAATTTAGGAATGCTGTGGAACAGAGTGATCTAGGAATAACTGTGCATAGTTCCCTGAAGGTGGAATCGCATGTAGATAGGGTGGTAAAGAAAGCCTTTGGTGTGCTGGCCTTTATAAATCAGAGCATTGAATATAGGAGTAGGGAAGTAATGTTAAAATTGTACAAGGCATTAGAAAGACCAATTCTGGAGTATGGTGTACAATTTTGGTCGCCTAATTATAGGAAGGATGTGAACAAAATAGTAAGATTAAACGAGAACTTACCAGTTCAAAGTTTGATCGTTATTTTATGAGGAGTAACAATGAGGGATTACGTGAAGAAGCCCCGCCTGGCGCTAGAATGGCATACTTCAAAGCAGCGGCATGAAAAACACAGAACACAATAGCCGGAGTAAGATAGTAAGGCGCAACATAGATTTAGAACTACCAGATGATCATTTATTTTATGAGGGTGGGGAGTGGAGGGCACATAATCCCTCATCGTTACTCCTCATAAAATAATGATCAAACTTCGAACTGGTAAATTCTCGTTTAATCTCACTAATTAACTTCGGAGTCACGTGAGTGACTACGTGAAGATTTTGAAGCTTCTGTGTTTTTCATGTCGTAGAGTCATTCCATACGACAGTCCGGCTAGGTCAACACATACATGAGTAAATAACCTTTTACCAGATCAGTTTTAGTTCTTTTCATAAATCCTTTAATGATAAAAGAACATATAATAACCCCCGTTTTTACATCTGGGGAAACCATTACAAAGTGATAAAAGATATAAGTGATAACATAATTGATAATATCAATCGATAGTGAAACAAAGCAGGTGATTATAGTGAACCCAACACCGCGTGTCCAAAGCCTGTCATTGTGTGAACAGGTTTATTGTAGAACTTTGAAAAAGTTTCTTCTTTACACCACCCTGCGGTTTCTAAAATGTGTTCGAGTGGTACGTCCTGTAACTTTGCCGCGGACGTAGCTGCTGCCCTGGTGGAGTGAGATTTGAACACATCAGTGTCTACTCCTGCTAAAAGTAACACCTGTTTTAACCATCTTGAAATTGTTTGTACTGAAGCTTTTGTGTGTGGTTTCTTATGCGTAATCATTAACACTTTTTCATCACCTTGAAGAGTTTTGGTAACTTTATATATTGATTCAAATGTTTAACTACACACAACGTTGGATCATTAGGGTAAGCTTGAAACATTACCTTCGCTCCAGTTCTCCCTGGTCTGCTTTGTTTGATCAGATCGTAAATGTAAAACACAATGTTATCTGAAGCCACATGCATACAATCTAAACGTAGCATTTTAATGTTTGCACCCTTTGTGCTGAATCCAATGCCATTAACATTACTAATTTAAATGTTAACTTTTCCAATGATATAACTTCGATTGGAGTCCATTGCCTAAGTAAAGTAAGTACAATGCTGACATCCCAAATTTCTGTATATCTTGGTTTGGGTGGATTTTTGTTGAAGATTCCTTTCATAAATCTGGATATTAATGGATGTGATCCAATTGATTTCTGGTCAGAAATGTGTCCTAAATAGGATGATAAAGCACTACGTGCACTATTAATGGCACTATAACTTAAGTGCTGCTCAAAATGAACTCGGCAAGGAACTCCAATATGTTTGAAATGTTCACAGTATGATAAGATATTTTTGAATGTCTACCAAAAACTTCCCATTTCTTTATATGTGTCATATATTGTCTCTGAGTCCGACTATGCGACTATAACATCCATAGTTCTATCCGACAATCCAAACTCTTGTAGTGGTCTGGTCAAAACCTGCAGATTAACAAATTCATATAAACATGGATGAATTTCTTTGGTTACTGGTTTTATTAACAAATCACTGCTGCTAGGAATTGACATATATGGTTCTTTAATCATATTTAACATCAACGGGAACCATGGTTGTGTCAGCCAATTTGGAATCACCAATAATCCTGTGGCAGAATCTTGTTCTATTTTCTTCAGACATTGCTGAACCAGAGCAAATGGAGGGAAAGCATAAAAGAACAGTGTAGTGAAAAAGCATTTACTGCTACTGCATCTGGATCTGGTTCCCAAGACCCATATTTAGGCAACTGATGATTTAATCTTGATGCAAACAGATCAATGTCTGGTAACCCATATTGAATCACAATTTTACTGAAAACTACTGGGTTCAACATCCATTCTGTGTTGTCTTTAAACACCCTTGATCTGTTGTCTGCCACCACATTGTCTTTACCTGGGATATAGTTTGCTGAAATCCAAATTTGGTGCTTAATACACCACTGCCATATCTGATTGACCAGACAATCACATGATACCGATCTGACTCCACCCATGTGATTAATATATGCAACAGCTGTTTTATTGTCTAATTGTATCAATACATGCAGATTCTTTTTTGTAGAACAATAGGCTTTTAATCCATAAAACGCCCCTAATAACTCTAAATAATTAATACCATATGTTTGTAGAAACATTTCCTCTTGGACAGTCCATCTGCCCCCACAGCTGGTAAATGTATCTGTCGCCCCATCCGAGTGCACTTGCATCTGGCAAATGTATCTGTCGCCCCATCCGAGTGCACTTGCAACTGTTTGTAAAAATACTTCAGGCAGCTGTATTGAAATGTTTTTAGAAGTTTGTGGAACATTTTCAATCCACCATTGCAATTCCAATGAAGCTTCTTTTGTTAATTGCAAAGGCCTATCAAAATGGCCTGTTCGCTTTTTTAGAGCTCGTATTTTGTCCCTTTGAAGGTTTTGGTAATGTAATGGACCAAATTCTACTGCAGGAAATGCTGCTACTAGTTTACCAATAACCTTCGCTACTTCTCGGATGGAGGGATAAGGTTTGTGAATGAGGCCCTTACATACCATTAAAATATCATCAATCTTGTCCGTTTGCAAAGTTACTAACATGGTAACCGAGTTAATCACAAACCCTAAATAGTTAATTGACTGTGTTGGCTGCAGCTGGGACTTAATTGGATGAATCAAGAAACCGAATTTTTCAAATAAAGTTTTAGTTGCTGAAACTGATTTTCCAGCTGATTCCTGATTATTACTGACAATTAGAATGTCATCCAGATAAGCCATAATGATGTGCTTTTGTGCTCTTAATTGCGCTAAAGCTGGTTTCAACAGTTTTGTGAAGAGCCTGGGAGCTGAACTTAAGCCATTTGGTAAAGCTTTAAATTGCCACAGCTGTCCCAGCCAATTAAATTTTAAATACCTTCGTAAAAAATCGATGTATTGGTACTGAATAGTACGCATCCTTTAAATCAATTGTAGCCATATAACAACCTGCTGATATCAAATGTCTTGCAGTGTTGAACGTTTCCATCTTGAAATGTTTATACTCGACAAATGTATTAAAGTTTGTAAGGTCCAGAATAATTCTGCAACCACCATCTTTTTTACTTCTTGGAAAGATATTTGACACAAATTGGTGTTTATGTTCAACAGTTTTTTCAATAACACCTTTTTTAAACAATTTGTCAATTTCCACATTAATTTCTGCTTCCTCAATAGCAGAAAACATGAAACCATAAGCAGGTTTATTTTGTACCGGAGAATTAACACCTTCTTTAAATGTTATTGTAGCTCCTGAAACTGTTTGTAAAATAAACCGGTCGGATGTGATGGCAAGCCATTCATCATAAAACATTTGTAATCTCCCTCCAACTGTAGATTTGTTCAGTTTCTTTAAGAATAGAATAAAGTTTTTGTACCTCTCCATATGAACGTGGCGGTCTCCTTCTCCCCGTATACGGGTGAACATTAGGCTGTTGGATGGTAATATTTTCTTATCATATTCCTGCCTCTGTTTCCAAAATCAAATCCCCTCCTTGCGAAAAATACCTTTTTTGTCCAAAAACGAAAGGTCTCATGTGGCTAATAGATTTAGCTTCTTCATCCATTTCTCTTATTTGTTTAGGCAGGTTTTCTCCAAATAGATAACCAGGACCTTGAACACCACTTGATCGACACAGACCTGCAAATCATGGATGAAATATGGGCCGAATTGTAATTTTTCTCATACAAATAATTTCATAAAAGGAATTGCACAATAAGCCCAAAGTAGCTCTTTGGATTTTAATCATTTCTGTTCCTTCCATTTGCCTTCCAAAGGCAGTAATGGCAGCTGAAATCAGTTTGAGGATTCTTTAAAACCTTATTTCTTGTCCTCTCATGCCTGGAATCATAGGTGTCCATATAGACGGATTAACCGTAGGCACCTTTAATGAGGTGCAATTTTCCGGTGTTTTATATAATTCTGCTGTTTCAACCATCACAGAATCTTGACGTTGGTGAGATACCATATAATTAATACTGGCAGCTAGGTTTTCTTCCATAGCCTCACCACTTCCTTCAGGTATAGCAAAATCTTTTGCCATATCAGGCACATATGGCCTCTTCTTTTTTTATTTGTGGTGTGCACTCATAATCCACATCACCACTTGCAGGGTCTGACTTTTGCAGCCCTGATACACCTGGAATTTCATCCAAAGAGACTTCCTCCACCCTTAGTCCTGGGGCTGGAGTTTCAAATTCCCAATTTGGCACATAGCCATATTCTGGATATTCAAACCCCTCAGGGTCATTTTGGGAAATTTCTGGGTACTTTGACCCTTGTCTCATAATATTTTGGAGCACTTTCTCCATATGTTCCATTTTAAGCCATATAGCTTTATTATCCAGACTTTCATTATCAGAGTCATCATCAGAAACCACGGGCCTCATGGATTTCTTTTTACTTTTTCTAGGAACATTTTCCTCCGTGGTTTGAATTTCTGGAGAAATTATAGTCTCACTAACGGGTGAATCAGCGGCCACCGGTATCGGAACCGGATCCGCACTAATCTCTTGTCCCGACTCTTTAGCTTCTCCCCGGGATGATCTTTTAACCGCAAAATCTTTCTTTGAGACTTCCCCATTTTTAATTGTTTTATTATCAAGGCTGGATCAGTACGCCAGCGTGACTCTGATTTTTTGAATTTTACTTTCATTTTTGCTGGTCCTACCAGCGTAACGTCTTTTCAAGAACGTCCCCTAAATTTTTCCTTGCACTTATCTGCGGGTCCGTTCCGGCCGCTGCGAGGAGCTGCGCTCTGCAGCTCTTGCTTCTGCCGTCAGCGTCGACGTAATGCCGTTCTAGCGCCAGGCGGGGCTCCTTCACGTAGTCACTCACGTGACTCCGAAGTAAAATAGAGAGTACAGAGGAGATTTACTAGAATGTTGCCTGGGTTCCAGCAACTATATTACAGAGAAAGGTTGAACAAGTTAGGTCTTTATTCTTTGGAGCACAGAAGGTTAAGGGGGGACTTGATTGAGGTCTTTAAAATGATGAAAGGGATAGACAGAGTTGACGTGGATAAGCTTTTCCCATTGAGGGTAGGGAAGATTCAAACAAGAGGGCATGACATGAGAATTAAGGGACAAAAGTTTAGGGGTATTGTGAGGGGGAACTTCTTTACTCAGAGGGTGGTGGCTGTGTGGAATGAGTTTCCAGCAGAAGTGGTGGAGGCAGGATCGATTTTAACATTTAAAAGTAAAGTGGATAGGTATATGGACGGGAAGGGAATGGAGGGGTATGGTCTGAGTGCAGGTAGATGGGACTAGGGGAAAACAAATGGTCGGCACGGACTGGAAGGTCCGAGAGGGCCTGTTTCTGTGCTGTAATTGTTATATGGTTATATGGTTAAAGATATGAAATTATGAGAGGCATAACAGAATAAAGAATATTAATCCAAAATCAGAAGATAATTCCAATAAGCTGTCTCTGTGAATCAATCATCAGACATGGCTGCCTCGCTGTTTAAGGCACTGTTCAACACTGTCAGCGACTGCTTTGTGCAATGCATCTCGCCTGTGCTGGGATTGAGTGCATTGATTAGTTTGGCTGCTTTGTATTATCTGCCCTCTGTGCGACAATCAATGGGGGAAATGAAGCTTCACATTGCTGTAATCCATCGAAGGCATGCCCTGGACAACTAATCACAACCTCACCTTCGGCCTCTTCCAGCTGCGTAGAAGGAGAGGTGTGTAGAGCAATTGTACCCGGACGACACACTTCTATAGTGTGTATCGCCCCTTGCCTTACACAGATACACACAGACACATGAATGAATGAATACGTTTATTGGCCAAGTACTCACATACAAGGAATTTGCCTTGGTGCTCCGCCCGCAAGTGACAACATGACATTTAGTGACAATTGGGCATTAAACATTAATAATAAAACATTTATCGATTATCGATCATACTCTGCCAGCCGCATAATCCAGGACGAGTCTCACCCTCTTCTGAAGAGTCAAGATTGTTCTACCTGGATGTCTGATAATAAAACGACGACATTCTTACTTTCAGCAGCACAACAGAATATGTAAACATAGTACATTGTGAACAATATAATAAACAAGATTTTTTCTCTCCTCTCCCATCAGGCAACAGGTATAGATGTTCGGCACCCCCAGATCGGTGCGGACCCAACACTTCTCCCCTGCCCTCCTTCCCCCCCAACCCCCTCCACTCACTTCCATCGTCCTCATCCCCACTTGCCTCCTCACCATCTTCCCCCCCCCCTTCAAGCACTAGTAATGTTCACGCGTTAGTAATGTCCTGTATGCCAGCTTGTTGGCCCTCTATGTTCCCCTCCTGCAGGGTTTAGGAGCCGTTGCTGTGGACGGAGAGACGGGGACGTGAATGGCCATTGAAGGCGGCCAGGGTGCAGGTGAGCCCTCTCCCCTCCCCCCCCCATCTGTTCGGTGTGCAGGCTGAGCTTCAAGGGGCTGAGCTTCAAGGGGCTGAGCTTCGAGGACCTCATGTCGGGCCACAACAAAGAAAAGCGGTATGAGTGTGACGTGTGTGGCAAGGCCTGGCAGTACCCAAGCCAGCGGGAGACCCACTGGCGGGTGCACCCGGGAGAACGCCCCATCGACTGTTCGGAGTGCAGCAAGAACTTCACACGCTATGATGGACTACTGCAGCACAACCACGTGCACTCCGGCAGAGGCCTTTCGGCTGCTCCGACTGTGGCAAGAGCTTCAAGACAACATAAGCATAAGCTGAAGATGCAGCAGCGAGTGTACACGGGCGAGAAGCTCTTCAGCTGCTCCACCTACAGCAAGAGCTTTGCCCGGTTGTCGGGGCTGCGCCTGCACCAGTGGGTGCACAGCAGTGAGCGGCCCTTCACCTGCTCCGACTGCGGCAAAGGCTTCATCGCCCGACATGTTGATGCACAGGGAGGTCACCGTGCAGCCGGTCTGCAGCCACACTCACCACAATGCCCGTGGCCAAGGGTCTGAGTCCATCACCTCCCCCATAAAAGCCACCAGGTTGGCACTGGCCATGGCACCCAGATCACCTGCTATAAACCCAGCTACCTTTGTGCTACTGCCAGAAGAATGCGACCATGATTGTCGGTTGCTTGTAGAAGCCACTGCCACTCCCCGGCTGGACTTACAGTCATCCGATTGATAATCCTGATCTGGTCCTATTTACCGATGGCTCTTCACACTGACCAAGCGATGACAGATTATTGGCAGGATATGGTCACACCACACCAAGTGCTGGAGGTGTGCGCTTTACCATCCGGAAACATTAATATCCTTCCTTATTTAATTTTGATTGGAATTGAACAAGGTAGCGAAAGGGTGTATTGGATGTGACAATTGGCAGCTCTTGCTTGACCAGGTGCAGAAGAGGTTGTGGGAATCGGCAAAGTAAGATTAGTCATATTACCTCTTGTCTGGGAATGTGTGAAGGGTGGATGGTAAATGTAAACATGAAATAGCAGAGCAGATAACGAAGCTTGTTTACTCTTCTGTGAGGAGTTACAGAGGATCTCCCGCGCCCCCTACCGCAAGTAGCGTAGATATGTTGCAGTAAATGGGAGGCTTATGATTGGCTTGGAATGGGGATGGTGGTGTGGGCCACCTGAAAGATGAGATAGAATAATGTCAAGATTCCATTGTATTGTGTTTGACTTGTATTAACCATCAGTTCGACTTGTATTATTCATTCCCCCCCTTCCAACACACACCCCTCCTCCACACCCCCCTCACACACAACCCCCTCCCCCACACACACACACAACCTCCTCCCCCACACACACACCCTACCCCACACCCCTCCTCCCCCTCCCCCCCCCCCCCCCCTCCGAGTGGTGGAATATTGCTTTGGGGAACGGGTTGCGTTGGGGGAACGGGTGAGTGGTGGAATATTGCGTTGGTGAATGGGTGGGCCCAGGCCTCCCGTGTGACTGGGACCCAACCGGTCCCACAGTCTAGTCATACAACAAAATCCCGATGCAAATCTGCAAAGTCTCCGCTTTTCATTTTCCTTTAATTTCCCTCTAAATTAATTTCTTCCACAAAAAAAAACAATTATTTCATTGGAATCCAACTTGGCTCCAGCGGATTAATGAGCAAAAGTCCTTGTTTACCGCAGCTGGAGTCTTGCGGATGTCCAAGGGCGGGGAGCGAGTTCCCAACATTCGGAGTTGAGGGGGAATGACCGGGGGATGGGAAGCGGTGACTCCGGATTAATCCTGACTCCTTTCACCAGCGAGAAGAAGACAGAGGAATGACAAAGATATGGCCCACGATGGGAGATGTTTCCTTAATTTGCAGAATTCAATGTTTATGTCATTGGGCTGTAAGCTTTGGGGTGCTATCGCTTCAGTTTGTGTGTCACCTCACTCTGGCAATGGAGGAGGCCCAGGACAGAAAGACCAGTGTGGGAATGGGAAGGGGAATTAAAATGGTTGGCAACCGGGAGATCCAGCAGGCCTTGGCCGACCTAGCGCAAGTGTAGAGTGAAATGCTTGCCTAGTCTAGATACAAGTAACTGTAGATACTGGTTTACAAAAAGAGACACAATCTTATGGAGTAACTTGCACCTCTGGAGAGCACGGTCAGGCAGTGACTGTGGAGAACAAGGATAGATGACATTTCACACAGTGCTGGAGTAACTCAGCGGGTCAGGCAACATCTGTGGAGAACATGGATAGGTGACGTTTCACAGAGTGCTGGAGTAACTCAGCGGGTCAGGCAACATCTGTGGAGAACATGGATAGGTGACGTTTCACAGAGTGCTGGAGTAACACGGTGGGTCAGGCAGCATCTGTGGAGAACATGCATTGGTGACGTTTCACAGAGTGCTGGAGTAACTGAGCGGGTCAGGCAGCGACTGTGGTGAACATGGATAGGTGACGTTTCACAGAGTGCTGGAGTAACTCAGTGGGTCAGGCAACATCTGTGGAGAACATGGATAGGTGACGTTTCACAGAGTTCTGGAGTAACTCGGCGGGTCAGGCAGCATCTGTGGAGAACATGGATAGGAGAGATTTCAGGTCAGGACCCTTCTTCAGACTGACACAATGGTAACAGATTAGGGGGTGATCGGCAGATGGGTGAAGTAAATGACAGGCGAGGGAAAATAAGGGGATAAAACGATGTGAGATAAGGAGAAAGGAATGTATATGTGCAGCTTTCAGGGACATTGGTCAGGGAGCATTTGGAGTCCTGCATACAGTTGTGGTCACTCCATTACAGGACTGATGTGGAGGCTTTGGGGAAGGTGCAGAGATGGTTAACCAGAATGGTTCAAAAACAAGGAACTGCAGATGCTGGTTTACAAAAAAGGACACAAAATGCTGTACAGCGGGACAGGCAGCATCTCTGGAGAGCAGGAATGGATGAAATTTCGGGTCGAGACCAGAAACATTACCCATTCCTTCCAGGCAAAGAAATTTTCACAGAGCGGGCAGGTGTAGGGGCGCTGGCCGGTGTGAACCAGCAGGTGGATAAGGCGAGTGAAGCCCTTACCGCATGACGGGCAGGGGATGGGACGCTCACCGCTGTGGGTACGCCGGTGCTGCCACAGGCTGGACATGCGGGTGAAGCCCTTGCCGCACTGAGCGCACACAAATGATCTCTCTCTGGTGTGTATCTGCTGGTGCTCCCGCAGCCCCCGTGCATTCTTGTCACAGTGGGAGCAGCTGCTCGCCGGCGTGGGCCCGCCAGTGGTGCCGCAACCCCCGCGAGCTGTCAAACTCCTCACCACAGTACGGGCAGTCGTAGGGCTGGCCACTGGTGTGCACGTGCTGGTGAGACAGGGTCTGGGAGGCCATGGCAAAGCGCTCTCCGCACACCGGGCTGGGGACGGGACGGTCGCCGGCATGCACCCGCTGGTGGGACAGCAGGTTGGACGAGCGGATGAAGCCCTTGCCGCACTGGGCGCAGGTGTAGGGACGTTCGCCTGTGTGGGTGCACAGGTGCTCCAGCAGGCTGTCGGATCTGGTGAAGCCCTTGCCGCACTGGGAGCAGGTGTAGGGATGCTCGCTGGTGTGGGTGCGCTGGTGCTCCAGCAGGCTGCTAGAGCGGGTGAAGCACTTGCTGCACTGGATGCAGGTGTAGGGACGCTCGCCGGTGTGGGTGTGCCGGTGCACCAGCAGGCTGTCGGCTCTGGTGAAGCCCTTGCCGCACTGGGCACAGGTGTAGGGCCGCTTCTCGCTGTGGGTGTGCTGGTGGGACAGCGGATCGGTGGAGCGGATGAAGCCCTTGCCGCAGTCGCTGCAGGTGTAGGGCCGCTTCCCGGTGTGCAGACGGCTGTGCATCTTCAGATGCTTGGATGACTTGAAGCCTTTGCCGCAGTCGGGGCAGGTGAAGGGCCGCTCACTGTTGTGCACCCGCTGGTGCTCCTGCAGCCCCGACAACCGGGTAATGCTCTTGCCGCATGTGGAGCAGCCATAGAGCTTCTCGCCCGTGTGCACCTGCCGGTGGGTCTCCAGCTGGCTCGGGCTCCGGCAGGCATTGCCACACAAGTCGCACTCCTTGTTGTGCCCCGCCATGTGGTCCTCTACCAAAGCTCAGCCCCTCGAAGCTCAGCCCACACACCGAGCAGATGGGGGGTTTAGCAGCACGGTGGGTGCCCTGAATAGCCACTGACGTCCCCATCTCTCCGTCCACAGCAAAGGCTCCTAAACCCTGCAGGAGGGGAACACAGAAGGTCAACAAGCTGGCAAACAGAACATTACTAACACGTGAACGTTACCCGTGCTTGAAGGGGTAAGGGTGGGAAGGGCAGGGGGTTGAGAGGGGGGGAAGGGCGAGGGGAGGGGGGTGAAGGGGGATGGAGAGGAGGGGGTGAGGGGGATTAAGGGGGTTGGAGAGGGATGGAGAGGAGGGGGTGAGGGGGATTAAGAGGGATGGAGGGGAGGGGGTGAGGGGGATTAAGGGGGATGGAGAGGAGGCGGTGAGGGGGATTAAGGGGGATGGAGAGGAGGGGTGAGGGGGATTAAGGGGGATGGAGAGGAGGGGGTGAGGGGGATTAAGGGCGCCCAGACTAACTCACTGACATCAACCTCCACCCGCACGCCTCGGGCCCCGGCTCCTCGGGTCGCCGGCTGCAGGATCGCCCTCGGGGAGGGTGGAGGGGGTGGGGAAAAGACGCGGGGCCGAACGGCGGCGGGGTCGGCTGTTCCCACCTGAGCTCCCGGCGTGAGCGGAGGCCCCGCCTCTTCGTCACACGTCACAAAGGACCAGCCCCGCACCCTTCTTGCGTCTGACCAATCAGAGCACGCATCCCCGCCCCTTGGACGGACAGTGCCCTCCACCAATCGAAGGCGCCCATCCTGCCCTAGCAACGGTTGCCACGGCGTGGCCGCCCCACCTCCGCGTTGGGGGGGTGAGGGGAAACAATCACAGCAGCTGCAGAGGCTGCAAACCTGAGATAAAACCTCAAGGGGGGCCAGACTACAAAATGCAGCAGTAACTCAGTGGGATGGGCAGCATCTCTGGAGAGAAGGAATGGGCGACGTTTCGAGGTCGAGACCCTTCCCCAGACTGAGAGTCGCAGGAGAGATGTAGACGGTGATGTGGAGTGAAAAGCTTTTACATAGAAACATAGAAAATGGGTGCAGGAGTACGCCATTCGGCCCTTCGAACCAGCACCGCCATCCAATATGATCACGGCTGATCATCGACAAACAGTACCCCATTTCTGCCTTATCCGCATATCCACTGACTCCGCTATCTTTAAGAGCTCTATCTTGAAAGTATCCAGAGAACCAGCTTCTTCCGCCCTCTAACAAGTGCCTGTGTGAAAAAGTGTTTCCTCATCTCCGTTCTAAATGGCTTACCCTGTGCCTAAATGGCTAATTAAACGATGGCCCCTGGTTCTGAACTCCCTCAACATCGGGAACATGTTTTCTGCATCTAGCAAAGTGTGTCTATGTTCAGCTCCTGAAGGACCGTGTTGGGACACTGGAGAAGCAGCTGGATGACCTCAGGATCATCCGGGAAAAGCCTGGACAGGACCCACAGTAAGATCGTTACACCGAAGATACCCGAAGAGCGGACAGGTCTCCGCGTCAAAAGGTGACGCTGAGGCATAACCGAAGAGACAGACGTCAGGCAGAGCCGTGGTAGTCGGGGACAGACAGGGGTTTCTGCGGCAATAGGTGGGAGTCAAGGATGGTGTGTTGCCCCCTGGTGCCAGGATCCAGAACGTCACGGACCGATTGCAGAGCATCCTCAAGGGTGATGGTGAGCAGCTGGAAATGGTAGAGCATGTCGGCACAAATGACGTCGGGAAGAAGAGGAAAGACATTCGACAGCGTGACTTCAGAGAACTCGGAATGCGGCTGAAAAGCAGGACCTCCAGGGTGGTTATCTCCGGTTTGCTTCCAGTTCCTCGTGCTGGTGAGGGAAGGAATGTGTGGCTGAGGAGCTGGTGCAGGGAGCAGGGATTTAGATTCTTAGACCACTGGGATCTACTTTGGGGAAGGGCGAATTGTACAAAAAGGATGGGTCGCACCTTAACAGGTGGGGGAACACCAATGGCAGGTATTTCTAGGAATAATGCAGAATTGGTTCATCCCATAGAGGAAGAAAGATTCCAAGGGGGGTATAGGGCGACCATGGCTGAAAAGGGCAGTCAGGGACAGTATAAAAATAAAAGTGCAACACAGCAAATATGAGTGGGAAGCCAGAGGATTGGGTAACTTTTAAAGAGCAACAGAAGATAACTAAAAAGGCTATTCGGGGAGAAAATAAGGTAAGCTAGCCAAAAATATAAAGGAGGATATTAAAAGCTTATTTTGTTATTTGAAGAGGAAAAAATTAGTTAAGCCCAAATTTGGACCCTTGAAGACTGAAAAGGGTGAATTTATTATGGGGAACAAGGAAATGGCAGACGAGTTCAACAGGTACATTGGATCGGTCTTCATAAACAATCTCCCAGATGTACTAATGGCCAGAGGATCTAGGGTGACGGAGGAACTGAAGGAAATTCACATTAGGCAAGAAATGGTGTTGGGTAGACTGATGGGACTGAAGGCTGATAAATCCCCATGGCCTGATGGTCTACATCCGAGGTTACTTAAGAAAGGAGAAGTCAAGGGGGAGAGAGAGAGGTGGAGAGAGCGAGGGTGGATGGAGTTTATTGATTATCCCAATTAGACGGGGGTTTATTGATTATGTACAGCAAGGGGGGTGAGTGGGGGAGAGATGGAGATGGAGAGAGGGGAGAGGAGGAGTTTATTGTTTACTAGACTAAGTCGGACCAGTTGGGTCCTAGCATCACATGGGAGGGCTGGTCCCCCAACGCAATATTCCACCTCTCTGCCACTTTCAATATTGGTGGCCAGTGAGGGGGGAGCTTTCTGGAGCGCTGGTATGGGTGTTGTGGGCTGAAGGGTCTGGTTTCCAGAGGGCTAGTATGGACATTGTGGGCCGAATGGATTCTTGGGCTGGCACTCAGTATCTCAAGCCAGTTGTGCTGGCAGCTCACTCACTCACGGCTGGTGGGCTGGCAGTTGACTCACGGCTATTTCTTGAAATTCCACTTCAAGCAGGGTGCAAGGACACTAAATTCAAGTGTGTTTCATACCATTTCAAGCAGGATGCAAGGGCACTAAAGAAAGCGAGGTGTGACCTCTCCCTCCTCCTTCTTGCAGAGACTGAGCCACGCCCACACTTCTGGGTTTTATGGTCCCTCCACCCTCCCACCAGAAGGGGCGTGGACTTCATGACGTGATTGACAGGAGAGAGAATCTCAACATTTTTTAACTCTTTTATTTTTCATCGATGGGAAAAATCCTCGGCACCTGATGAACGGAAGGGGTAAGATGGCCAACAATCACAGCCATACGTGGTAGCGCTTTCTCTAAAATCAATATGAAGCGCAAACAGGAAGTGGTCAATATTAGATTTTTAATTATATAGAAGGGAAGGCAACTTTAATTAGGCAAGGCAACTTTATCATTTCCAAACCAAAGGCAACACAGCTTTAGCATTTCCAAACCAAAGGCAACACAGCTTTAGCATTTCCAAACCAAAGGCAACACAGCTTTAGCATTTCCAAACCAAAGTCAACACAGCTTTAGCATTCCCAAAGCAAGGACAACACAGCTTTAGTATTTCCAAACCAAAGGCAACACAGCTTTAGCATTTCCAAACCAAAGGCAACACAGCTTTAGCATTTCCAAACTATATTTTCAAACCACATTAAGGGCACTGACAGGTCAGTAAAACTACTCACAGTTTAGTCGACATGTGTTCAGTGTTATTCACAGCTCAAGACTAAGAGACGTGACCCTCTCGTTCCCCCATCTTGCAGAGACTGACTGAGGCACTCAACACTTCCGGGTTTTATAGTCCCTCCGGAAGGGGCGTACCTTCAGGAGAGAGAGAATTGCAACATTTTTTAAACACTAATAACTTTTATTTTTAATCGATGGGAAAAATCCTCTTGGCCTACGCAGCGGAGGGGGACTCTGAGTAAGATGGCCAAAAATCACAGCCGTAAGTGGTAGCGTTTTTTCTAAAATCAATATACAGAACAACAGGAAGTGGTCAAGATCAGACTTTTAGTAATATATATTTACCTCATATATCAACAGACAGAGGTTTATAACATTATTTACCCCAGTTTTTCTCACAGACCTGTAGTTTACGTGGAGATTTACTGATTATTTACAAGGGGAGGGGACAGACACTGAGAGATGTTTATAACTTTATTTACCCCAGTTTTAACCCCAGGCATGTAGTTTATGTGGAGATTTACCTCAGTAAATTAGGAGATATTTATAATATTATTTACCCCAGTTTTACCCTCAGACGTGTAGTTTATGTGGAGATTTACCTCAGTAAATAAGGAAGGTAGACAAAAATGCTGGAGAAACTCAGCTGGTGAGGCAGCATCTATGGAACAAAAGATGCATTAAACTACTGTTGCTGGTGTCTCTGCCAAGACACTGCAGCAATTCTCTCTCACTCACTCCAACAAGAAGAAGTCTTTCGCAACTTAAAAACAGCGCTGGCTACTGCACCAGCTACTGCATGCCTTAGTCCTCCCAGTCCAACTGGCCATTATAAAGTGCAATGCCCATACAAGTGGCCCCAACAAAGTCTCCTGGGAGAATGCCCTAGCTGACATTACTGCCCGTACAGCAGTTTACATATTCTGCACATTGGTCCCCACGGAACCAAAGATTCTAGTATGCAGAACAAGGGAATGTAAAGTTAATTAATGTAATGTTTTGCCATGTCAAAATATCTTTGGAAACAAGGGCGTTGTGCCGTTGACCCTTTGACGGGCCTCTGGCTTGTTCTTTTACACTATATACACTTCCTTACACATGCTGATAAGGAGGAGGGGGAGAGGGAGAGGGAGAGAGAGGGAGAGGGGGAGAGAGAGGGAGAGACTGTGTTTTCCTCTTGAGTGAGAATTGTATTGCTTTGAAGTGTATGAATATCTGAGATTCAGCATATTGTGCGAGGTGTGGAAATTTGTGAGTGAATGTCACATAAAAGAGGGTGCAGAGTGAGTGAGTTTAAAGACTGTTACTTGTTTGTGGAACCGGTTCTGGGTGAATGTTGAATGAATCCTATAATTCAGATGAAATCGGATGTCATTGAATGAGCTTGCTCATTTACGTGATAAATCTTTGTAGATTCTCATGTGGTTTAAAAGGTAGTGTCTCTAAGAAGTTGCAGTTGTGTGGGGGTGGAGCCACACAGTTATTTTAGTTTCCTTTGCTCTTCGGAAATGCATTGGCTATCTATGTGGAAATTAACTGTTTTTCTCTATCTTCTCAACTCTCATTAAACAGCGGATGTGGCTCAGCAAAGAGACTGTTCATTTTCTTCGTTGCATTGGATTGGTGACCTTATTGGTATTTTAAGTTTGATTTCTTCCTATTTCTTACCTTTTGAATTGAATTCAAGAGAGATCTGAATTGCACACTGGCCACGTGGGATTCAGATTGAGGTGTTGGATGAGCATTGGAAATGCCTTTATCTCAGAAAAAAATCTGTTAATTTGAAATTGTTTTTTTTCTTTATAATAACCTATTTTTAAAGGGGTTGCCTTGTAAGTAAAAGAGTTTAAGTAAAGGCTTGACTGAGACTGGACAGGACCTTAGTGATGAATTACATATGCACAGCAATTAACCGAACCTTGTCAGTCTTACAGAAACCAATGAACCGCAGAAACCACTATCAACTAACCACAACAGCGAATCCTTACAACCAGGAGATCACGAACTGATAAGAAATTGGGATGGGAATAAATTGGGAGAACGGTGGAAGGAGCCCTTGCAAGTACTACTGACTACACCTACAGCAGTGAAGGTGGAAAATAATCCTCGATGGATACACCTAACGGATTGCAAATTAATTGCATACTAGAAAAAGGAAGTATGAACTTGGACGTCCTCCTGCAAGACAGGAGGTAAAAGGAAGCCATACACAACATTTTTAAATTAGGGATTAGGAAGAATGGTCCACCTCTAAAAACCAATGGGATCGATTTGAGATGGATGACACCTCTGAGTCACACTTAACTGTAAACATAGAAACATATAAATTAGGTGCAGGAGCAGGCCATTCGGCCAATCGAGCCTGCACCGCCATTCAATATGATCATGGCTGATCATCCAACTCAGTATCCTGTACCTGCCTTCTCTCCATACCCCCTGATCACTTCAGCCACAAGGGCCACATCCAACTCCCTCTTAAATATGGCCAACGAACTGGCCTCAATTACCTTCTGTGGCAGAGAATTCCACAGATTCACCACTCTCTGTGTGAAAAATGATTTTCTCATCTCGGTCCTAAAAGACTTACCCCTTATCCTTAAACTGTGACCCCTTGTCCTGGACTTCCCCAACATCGGGAACAATCTTCCTGCATCTAGCTTGTCCAACCCTTTAACTGTAGCAACTTGACCTCCAGCAATTCATGTTTTAAAGTTACCAATGACATTAAAATTCATGTTTTAAAGTTGCCAATGACACAAAATGAAAGATCACATGGGTCAGAAAGGAATGGGACACTACTTTTGAAAAGCAACAGCCGCCTACTGAGGATCCGCCAAGGTTACCAATGGCTCTGGTCCAAGTACCCTCTGAACTATGGGCAAAGCATAAGAATCACGTGGGATTCAGCCCTTGAACATAAAGTGACTTTAAAAAAGAGTGCTGCCTTGCCATGTTTAAAAGAATATTGATTGGCCCCGGAGGCTGCAGAAGGGATAGCTGTGGTCATAGTATCTTTATTACAACAAGGAGTATTAGTGAAAAGGAAAATCCTGTAATACTCCTATTCTGCCAATCCCGAAAGTGGGAAGACGTAATGAATGGTGTTTTGTCAAAGACTTGAGAGCTATTAAAAAATAGTGATCACTATAGCTCCTTTAATACCTGACACCAATATTATTCTGTCATCTATACCGGCAGAAACCAACAACGTTACAGTAATTGACCTATGTTCAGCCTTTTTCTCCATACCCCTGCATAAAGACAGCCAGTTCCGGTTTGCTTTTACTTACAAAGATCATACACCTGTGCTATAATAAGACAAGAGTGTTGCGCCTATGATCCCTGATGAATCCTCTAATATCACTGACGTTGCTGCCAATATTTCCCAAGAAATTGAAAAGATCCGCAAGGTTGGCAGTGACATGCATGGGTACAATGAAGGAAATAGGAGCTGCTGGCCATTCAGTTGGTTTGGTGGACTCTGGGGTACTGTGTTACATTATGGCTCTGATTATTAGCGTATAAATATGTCTGATTGAACATTACCTCTGTGTGTGGAGAAAGAGAGACTCTGTAGTCTCTATTTTACGTACTATGAGAGTTGACTCCCACACCCGCCTGACAAAATAAAGACGTTACTGTATTACTAACGTCTGTATTAATAATATACTGTATTATCATCTGTTTGAAGCAAATTGAACCTTAACACTAGGACTCAGCACATGGGGGGGGCAAACCCAGAAAGGGAGGGACATCAACCTACCCTTTAAAACCCCTTACCTGCGAGAAGTAGATCTCTTTCCCTGATGAAGCTACAGCGATAGCGAAATTGGAAAATCGTTGCCCAGTTGGGAAGAGCTCGGCAAGCGGTCTCCGCAAGCTGGAAAAAACCGAAGACTTGGTGAGCACCTTGGTGTTAACTCAACTATGCTAGAGTTAATTGATGCTATAGATTACTGCATTATTAGGTAGTAGTTAGTATTAAACTATATTGCATTATAGTTTACTACTAAGTAAGCCAGAAATGAGTAATAACATGCAGAGGTGAGTGGGGGAAGAGCGATTGTTCAACAACAGTAATAATGTGAATCGCGACCAGCACAGGAATCAACCAAGACCAAGAGATTCCTTTGCAGTCGCTGTTAGAGTTATTTATAAAATGGTCCAGACTCTGCACCATCTGAGGGTTCTGCAAGAGCGGACCCTATTCGGGTATCATGAGGCAGGCAAAGATATTAACACATTTTGTAAAATCGGCAAATCCCACCCAGGAAACATTACAAAAATTGGCCTCTCGTGCTGAAACCTGGGCAAAGCAAATATGACAAATTTTGATTGAACATTACCAAAACAGCCTGGAGAATCTGGATGAGGTGTACCTAGAGGGCGAACCAACTGATCGTGAGCAGGAGGCGGTCGCCAAAGCCTTAATCTGCAGAAAGAAAAATTTGGGTGATAAATTTAAAATCAGAATGGAGGATCTTAGAGAAGGAGTTTTGAACCTGCCTTCAGGGACTGGCTGAAACAGCAAGACAGCCTGCGGGAACCCCAGCCCCAGATGGGCCCCGCCTCAAAGTCCAATGTAGCTGTGTACATCCCGCAGATAGAGAGACAGAGAGACAGAGAGACAGAGAGACAGAGAGACAGAGAGCGAGAGAGACAGAGAGCGAGAGAGCGAGAGAGCGACAGACAGAGAGAGACAGAGAGACCGAGAAAGAGAGAGACAGAGAGAGGGACAGAGAGAGAGACAGAGAGAGAGACAGAGAGAGAGACAGACAGACAGAGAGACAGACAGATAGAGAGACAGACAGACAGAGACAGAGACAGAGAGAGAGAGACAGAGAGAGAGAGACAGAGAGAGAGAGACAGAGAGAGAGAGAGACAGAGAGAGAGAGAGAGAGACAGAGAGAGAGACAGAGAGAGAGGGAGAGAGAGACAGAGAGAGAGAGAGACAGAGAGAGAGAGACAGAGAGACAGAGAGACAGAGAGAGACAGAGAGAGAGAGAGAGAGAGAGAGAGAGACAGAGAGAGAGAGAGACAATCAGAAACAGAGACAGACAGATTCAGAGAGACACAGACGGAGAGAGACAGACTGACAGAGACAGAGAGAGAGACAGAGAGAGAGAGACAGAGCGAGACAGAGTCAGACAGACTGATCTCACAAATAAAATACTGAAATTCAAGATAAACCCATATGAGACTACTAGAGATGGTGTAAACTTGGCCATAAATGATATTAATATGATCTTTCACAAGGCAGTCATCAAAGCTGACCTTATGAAACAGAATTATCATAAAAACACAACCATGAAAAGTGGTTCGACTAGTAGCGTAAAAGTGTCAGGAAAGATCTGAGGAAAATATTTAACCAAAAACACCATCAACCAAACAATACATTACATGTATTAGATATAATGAAACTCTTAAAAAAAAAACTATTAGGAACAAAACACAAAATTACACTCATAAAAGACTTGACCCCACCTTGCCAAGCAACTACAGACCTATTTCAAAACTGCCTTTCCTTTCAAAAGCCCTTGAAAATGTAATTTTAAGTCAACTTATACCTTACCTTCACCAAAATACTATCTTGGAAACTTTCCAATCAGGTTTCAGGGCCCACCACAGCACAGAGTCTGCCTTGTTGAAGGTACATAATGACCTACTGCTCACCATTGACTCCGGAATCCTGCTCCTTCTCGACCTCAGTGCAGCATTTGATACTGTCGACCACACCATCCTAATTGACCGTCTCCGGTACGGGGTCGGTATTGATGGCATTGCCCTGAGCTGGTTCATCTCCTACCTCAAAGGTAGGAGTTTCTCTACTAACATAGGCAACTCTTTCTCCTCCCCAGCTAGCCTCTGCTGTGGGATTCCACAAGGTTTCATCCTTGGCCCCATTCTCTTCTCCCTGTATATGCTCCCCTTAGGCCAAGTCATTCAAAGGCACGGCATATCCTTCCATTGCTATGCAAGACGATACACAGTATCATACATAACAGAATGCAGGATTTCCTTAGCAAATACAACATTCTCAGTAAAAACCAAATTGGCTTCCTTCCAAAACACTGTACCACTGACCATATTTATACCCTCCACACTCTCATTGAAAAACATATACACCAAGCAAAAAATTGAAAATATTTGCATGTTTTATTGACTTTGAGAAAGCATTTGACTCTATTTGGCAAAATCTATTACAAAATCCTCTGTTGTGGTAGAGGAGGAAAGGTATATGACCTTATCAAATCAATGTATCGGAATAATAAATCAGTTGTGGCCTGCCTAAATGATTACCGCCCTGTCGCCCTGACCCCCATCGTAATGAAGTGCTTTGAACGCCTGGTTGAACCTCACATTACTGCAGCCTCCCCTCATCGTTAGACCCCTCCAGTTCGCCTATCGCCCCAACCGTTCAACAGAAGATGTCATCTCTACTACGCTGCACACAGTACTCACTCATCTGGAAAACAAAAACACCTACGCCAGAATCCTGTACATTGATTTCAGCTCAGCTTTTAATACCATCATTCCACAGAGATTGGTGGAGAAACTAACCCTGCTGGGCCTCAACACAACCCTGTGTCACTGGATCCTGGACTTTCTGACACAGAGACCGCAGTCAGTCCGTGTTGGCAGGAACACCTCAGGCTCGATCACGCTGAGCACCGGTTCCCCTCAAGGTTGTGTGCTGGCACATGACTGTGCTGCCAGATTCAGGGACAACAGGATTATTAAATTCGCAGAAGACACCATAGTGGTGGGACTCATCAGTCGAGAGGATGAAACAATGTACAGGGAGGAAGCGAAACAACTAGTGGACTGGTGCGGCAACAACAACTTAGAATTAAACTTCGACAAAACCCAAGGAGATGATTGTCGACTTCAGGAGGTCGCAGCCCAAACACATACCCTTCAACATCAGTGGTACCACAGTGGAGAGAGTGGAGAACATAAAGTTCCTTGGAGTGCAAATCACAGACAGTCGTCCAGGAACAACACTGGGATTGTCATCAGCGACTGCACTACCTGAGGAAACTCAACCAGGCCTCACTCCCCACCAACATCCTCAGGACTTTTTACAGGGGCACGGTGCAGTCTGTATTCACGTACTGCATTAACATGTGGTACTCCAACTGCTACTGCTCAGGCAGGAAGGCTCTGCAGAGGGTAGTGAGGGGAGCAGAGAGGATCATTGGCGTCTCAAAGGACGGACTGCACACCCTCCACACATATCTAGATCTCCTGCCATCAGGCAAGAGATACCGTAGCATCAAAGCCCGGACAACCAGACTGCTAAACAGCTTCCTTCCACAGGCTGTGAGGCTGCCAAACAGTCACTCCACCTGATTCTGCTGCTTTTTTGCACTCACAATTTAGTAACAAACTCTGGCACTGGCCACTTAAATCAGCTGCCCAGGACAATTTATGACTGTTTTTTCTTGTATTTTAATGTTGCTGGGTTTTTTTACCTTCACTTTTAACTATTCATATTGTTTTTATCAGGGACTGGATTGTTTTTTATTTATTTTTATTTATGTGTGAAATGTTTAAGCTTTATGTGTGATGCTCTGGTATTTCCTGGGAAACGTCTTCTCATTTTGCACTGTACAACTGTTGCTTTGCAAGATGACAATAAAGGTTGATTGATTGATTGATTGATTGATTAAATGTGGTGTTAATAGACAACAAACAATAGACAATAGAGAATAGGTGCAGAAGCAGGCCATTCGGCCCTTCGAGCCAGCACACCCGTTCAATGTGATCAAGGCTGATCATCCCCAATCAGTACCCCGTTCCTGCCTTCTCCCCATATACCCTGACTCCGCTATCTTTAAGAGGCCTATCTAGCTCTCTCTTGAAAGCATCCAAACAACCTGCCTCCACCGCCCTCTGAGGCAGAGAATTCCACAGACTCGCAACTCTCTGTGAGAAAAAGTGTTTCCTCGTCTCCGTTCTAAATGGCTTACCCCTTATTCTTAAACTGTGGCACCTGGTTCTGGACTCCCCCAACATCGGGGACATGTTCCTGTCTCTTGTGTGTCCAAACCCTTCACAATCTTATATGTTTCAATGAGATTCCCTCTCATCCTTCTAAACTCCAGAGTGTACAAGCCCAACCGCTCCATTCTCTCAGCATACAACAGTTTAAATTGGGGAGAAATGCACTGATCTCTTCGCCCAGAGAAGAGGCATCCAGCAAGGCTGCAATCTGAGTCCGACGCTGTTTAATGTATATATAACCGATTTGGCAGTAAAGTTGGACCAGAGCACAGCACTGGGCCTGTCATCTGGACGGAGATCCCTGTCTCTCTCTGTCAAACAGTGTCTCTGTCTCTCTCTGCCTCTCTCTGTCAACCTCATCTGTCAAACAGTGACCGCATATTCTATTTTCTCTCAGTTGCCAAAATCTCTTCTGTCTTCCTTTTTCAACTACCTAATGGTGGTCACTTAATCTGTATTTGGTGAGGGTCTGTCTCTACTTTATGTCTCTAACAGTTGAGAGATAGTCTGTCAATTTATAATCTCTTTTTAGGGCACGGTAACATTCTAATTCGATTTGGCTTTTGGTTTCTTTATCCCAATGTTCCAAATAAGTTTCTTTATATTGTTCAATAATTTGGTTCTCTAACTGGTGATTGGGGATCAGTATTGATCTGAGGCTGGTCAGCGTTTAACTGGATAGGGTTTAACTGAATGGGATAGTTAATCTCAGTACCAGCTGACACAGGGAACTCTTTTCTGGGTTCACCTCTTGGGTTTGAAGGGCTTTAAACTGGAGGGTATCTGGCGGGCTAGATTTAAGGTGATTCCAAAAATGTTGTGCTTGTTTTTGATTATTTATTATCAGTGGGTATCAGCCTAATTCCGCCCAACATGCCTTTGTTGGTGTTTTTCCTTGGATACGGAGAATGTTCCGACAAAACTCCACATGCAGGGCCTCTGTTGTATGTTTTTCCCATTCAGTATAGCTATGGTGACTGGGCGGACCCCATACTTCACTACCATAAAGCGCAATAGGCTGGATTACACTGTCAAATATTTTAAGCCAGATTTCAATTGGAATTTGGATGTTGTAGGATCTTCTTTTTACTGCATACAGAGCTCATCGAGCTTTCTCGTTTAGTGGATTCACAGCAATGTTGAAGCTCCCTGATGCTGCAACAGTTAGACCAAGGTAAGTATAGCTCACAGTGTGTTTGATAATGATACCACTGAGAGTAAATTGGTATTTATCTTCCTGACATCTGGGTCTTTTCTGAAAAATCATGATGTTGGTTTTCTGTAGATTTACTGCCAGGGCCCAATTTTGGCCGTACTCATCAAGTAGGTCCAACTGTCGATGCAGTCCCTGTTCTGTGCGAGACAGAGAGAGAGAGAGAGAGAGAGAGAGAAGAGAGAGAGAGAGAGAGAGAGAAAATGGGGGGGGGAGAGAAAGAGAAAAGGAGAAAGAGAGATAGATAGAGAGAGTGAGGGATATATAGAGAGGGTAGAGAGATAGATGGAGAGATTGAGGGCGAGATAGATAGAGCGAAATATATATCTATATATATAAAAAGAGACAGAGAGAGAGAGAGATATGTCTGTGTACATTATCCCAAAGTCGTTGTTTACTATTTGACAACCGAGGGAGATATCTGTGTACATTAGCACAGTCGTTGTTTACTATTTGATAACAAAGAGGGACAGAGTGAGAGACAGAGAGAGCCCACCCATCAGCCGCACCCGAGATTGACGGCCGTGTTGCGGCGACGGGACCCAGGCCCGGCTCCCCGAGCGCAGGCTCCGCCAACCCCAGGCCCAGTCACTGTCTCCCGGGTGCGAGGCCGCGGCCTGGCCGGAGACTGGATCCCCCCCGCGCCCCGAATCCCCAGCCAGCGCGCCCGCTCCGCCCGCCCTGATCCACCGGAGCCTCTCACCGCGTCCGGCCCGACCCGGCCCGGGTACTCACGGCTCATCCCGCCCGCTGCCCGTTGCCCCGGAGACTGAGACAGAGACCGCGCGGCGCAGGGGGCTCAGCCCAGACATGACGTCGCTGCCCCCGGCCGCCCGTTGCCCCGCAGACAGAGAGAGGGGCATCAGCCCGGAAATGACGTCAGAGCACCGGCCGTTGTCCCGCAGACAGAGGGGCATCAGCGGCCTCAGCCCGGAAATGACGCCTGAGCCAAGATGGATGCGACGCGCACTAGACGGTGAGAACTAGAACGAGGGAGGGAGAGAGGAGGGGAGGGGAGATAGGGAGATATCTGAGCGGGGGGGGGGGAAGGCTGAGAGGGTCAGGAGGAAGAGGAGAGGGTCACACATATACACACACACACACACACACACACACACACACACACAGAGGGAGGGGGGAGAGGCTGGGGGTTGGAAAAGGGGTGAAGTGAGCAGCGGGGGGACGTAGGGGGCAAAGGGAGGGGGAGGGATTCAAGGGGGGGGGGGTTTGTGCCGAGGGGGATGAATGGGGGGGCAGGGAACTGGGGGGGGGGGAGAGAGAGAGAGGGGTGAAGTGAGTCAAGGAAGGGGGTAGGGAGCCTGGTGGGGTTCACACTGTTTGGGGGTGGAGAGGAGGGGGGAGGAAGCAAAGGAGGTTACGGAGAGAAGAAGGGGGGAGGGAGCAAAGGAGGTTACGGAGAGGAGGGGGGGAGGGAGCAAAGGAGGTTACGGAGCAGGAGACGGCAGGGGTAAGGGCCAGGGAGCCACAGGGAGGAGGTCACATTGTTTGGGGGTGGGGAGGGTGTTACAATTTGGGAAGTCAAACCAGGGCAGGATCTTCACTGTGAATGGCGGGGCGCTGGGGGAATGTGTGGAGCCAAGGGATTTAGGAGTGCGGGTATGAGTTGGGCCGAAGGGCCTCTTTCCAACGCTGTATGACTCTATGACAAAGTGCTGGAGTAACTGAGCAGGTCAATCAGCAATAGTGGTGAGAAGCAATGGGTAAAGTTTTGGGTCGAGACCCTCCTTTGGTTTAGTTTAGTTTAGGGATGCAGCGTGGAAACAACAGGTCTTTCGGCACTTGGAGTCCGCGGCGACCAGCAATCACCCCGTACACTAGCACAATCCTACGCACATTGGGGACAATTTAGCAATTTTGCACAGGCCAATTAATCTACAACCCTGAACGTCTTAGAAATGTTGGAGGAAACCGGAGCACAAGGATTAAAAATGTACGCTGGCCAAGGGGCGAACGTACAAACTTCGCACAGACAGCACCCGTAGTCAGGATCGAGCCCGGGTCTCTGGCGGTGAGGCAGCAACTGTACCACTGCGCCAGTATGCCGCTCAGAATTTTATAATGGTTTCCTCCGCCATAAATGAACCCAATATGTTTTAGTAATGTCCTGTTTGCCAGCTCGTTGACCCTTTGTGTTCACCTCCTGCAGGGTTTAGGAGCCATTGCTGTGGAAAGAGAGACAGGGATGTGAGCGGCCATTGAGGGCGGCCAAGGTGCCGGTGAGCCCCCCACCCTCCCCATCTGCTCGGTGTGCGGGCTGAGCTTCGATGGAGGACCACATGACAGGGCACAACAAGGAGAAGCATTATGAGTGCGATGTGTGTGGCAAGGCCTGGCAGAGCCCGAGCCAGCTGGAGGCCCACCGGCGGGTGCACACGGTAAAACGCCCCTTCAACTGCTCGGAGTGTGGCAAGAACTTCACCCGCGACAGCAGTTTGCTGCGGCACAACTGCGTGCACTCTGGCGAGAGGCCATACACCTGTAGTTACTGTGGCAAGGGCTTCTCCCAATCCAGCATCCTGCTGGCGCACCAGTGCATCCACACAGGCGAGCATCCCTACACCTGCGCCCAGTGCGGCAAGGGCTTCACCAACACAGCCAAGCTACTGGACCACCAGCGCACCCACACCGGCGAGCGCCCCTATACCTGTGTCCAGTGCGGCAAGCGCTTCACCCACTCCAGCAGCCTGCTGAGGCACCAGTGCACCCACACTGGTGAGCGCCCCTACACCTGTGTCCAGTGCAGCAAGGGCTTCACCCACTCAAGCAGCCTGCTGAGGCACCAGCGCACCCACACTGGCGAGCGCCCACACACCTGTGTCCAGTGTGGCAAGGGCTTCACCCACTCCAGCAGCTTGCTGAGGCACCAGCGCACCCACACCGGCGAGCGCCCCTACACATGTGTCCAGTGTGGCAAGGGCTTCTCCAGATCCGACAGCCTGCTGGAGCACCAGCGCACCCACTCCGGCGAGCGCCCCTACACCTGCGCCCAGTGCAGCAAGGGCTTCACCAGATCCGACAGCCTGCTGGAGCATCAGCGCACCCACACCGGCGAGCACCCCTACACATGCGTCCAGTGCGGCAAGGGTTTCACCAACACCACCAAGCTGCTCGGGCACCAGCGCACCCACACAGGTGAGCGCCCCTACACCTGTGCCCAGTGTGGCAAGGGCTTCGCCTACTCCCACAACCTGCTGGAGCACCAGCGGACCCATACCGGCGAGCGTCCCTACGCCTGCGCCCAGTGCGGCAAGAGCTTCACCCACTCCACCAAGCTGCTGGTGCACCAGCGCACCCACACCAGCAAGCGTCCCTACACCTGCGCCCAGTGTGGCAAGAGTTTCACCCACTCCAGTAGCCTGCTGGTGCATCAGCGCACCCACACCGGTGACCGCCCCTATACCTGTGCCCAGTGTGGCAAGAGCTTCACCCACTCCAGCAGCCTGCTGGTGCATCAAGGTACCCACACCGGCGAGCGCCCCTATACCTGTGTCCAGTGCAGCAAGGGTTTCACACACTCCAGCAGCCTGCTGAGGCACCAGCTCACCCACACTGGCGAGCGCCCCTACACCTGTATCCAGTGTGGTAAGAGCTTCACCCACTCCAGCAGCCTACTGAGGCATCAGCGCACCCACACCAGCGGGCGCCACTATTCCTGCACCCAGTGTGGCAAGAGCTTCACCCACTCCAGCAGCTTGCTGAAGCACCAGCGCTCCCACACTGGTGAGCGCCCCTATACCTGCGCCCAGTGCGGCAAGGGCTTCACCAACACCACAAAGCTGCTGGAGCACCAGCGCACCCACACCGGCGAGCGCCCTTACACCTGTGTCCAGTGCGACAAGGGCTTCATCCACTCTAGCAGCCTGCTGAGGCACCAGCGCACCCACACTGGCGAGCGTCCCTACACCTGTGTCCAGTGCGGCAAGGGCTTCACCCACTCCAGCAGCTTGCTAAGGCACCAGCGCACCCACACCGGCGAGTGCCCCTACACCTGTGTCCAGTGCGGCAAGGGCTTCACCAGATCCGACAGCCTGCTGGGGCACCAGCGCACCCACACAGGCGAGCGCCCTACACCTGTGACTAGTGCGGCAAGGGCTTCACCTACTCCCACAACCTGCTGGAGCACCAACGTACCCACACCGGCGAGCGTCCCTACACCTGCGCCCATTGAGGAAAGAGCTTCACCCACTCCAGCAGCCTGCTGGTGCATCAGCGCATGCACACCGGCGAGCGCCCTTATACCTGCACCAAGTGAGGCAAGAGCTTCACCCACTCCAGCAACCAGCTAAGGCACCAGCGCACCCGCACCGGCGAGTGCCCCTACATCTGTGTCCAGTGCGGCAAGGGCTTCACCGGATCCAACAGTCTGCTGGAGCACCAGTGCACCCACACCGGTGAGCGTCCGTACACCAGCGCCCATCGAGGAAAGAGCTGCATCCACTCCAGCAGCTTGCTTGTGCATCAGCGCACCCACACCGGCGAGTGCCCCACCTGTGCCCAGTGCAGCAAGGGCTTCACCGGATCCAGCGCACCCACACCGGCAAGTGGCCCTACACCTGCACCCAGTGCGGCAAGGGCTTCACCCGCTCCTCCAAGCTGTTGTCCCGTCCGCAGTTCGGTGTGTGGAGAGTGCTTTGCCGTGGTCTCCCAGGCCTTGTCTCACCAGCGCCTGCACACCAATGGCCAGCCCTACGACTGCCCGTACTTTGGTGATGCGTTTGACAGCTCGTGGGGGTTGCGGCAGCACTGGCGGGCCCATGTCGGCGAGCAGCTGCTCCCACTGTGACAAGAGAGCATGTGGGCCCTACACAAATGTAGGTGGGCCCCCAAAACAAATGTAGGTGAGCCCCCAAAACAAATGTAGGTTGGCCCCCAATTAATCAGTGTCAACCGGGTGGCTCCACCACCACTGGCTGCCTCACCAGCAGTCTGTCTGTCCCTTCTACTGTTTTTATTTTTTAAGTACATTTTAGGGTTTTTTGGTTTGTTTTATGTGAGAGGGGGGCGGAATTGGGGGAATTTATTTTTTTCAGTCGCTTATCTTGATGGAGAAGCGATTTTTCTCCGTGTTGTATCTCCGTTCCCCTCTGCGGCCTAACAACGTGGAGTGTTGCGGCCTTTCCTGAAGACCGGCCCGGCGCTTCAAACCGCGGGCGCGGCACGGACTGTAACATTGCGGGGCCTGCGATCCTTTGCCGCGGATCACCTGCAGAGAGCTCCAAACTCGGGGCCATTGGACGATTAACAGCATAAAGCCCATGGACTCCGGTGAGAAGAGGCCAACTCGGGAGCTCCATGCTGTGGAGTGTTCCAATCCGCCAGACGCTGGAGTTTCCGTTATCCTGAGGCGACGCCTTCGGACATCGAATCGACTGTGGAGGGTTCAACTGCCCCGACCAGAGGTGAACAAAACGAGGAAGATGATTGAACTTGAATGTAGATTCCGCTGTGGTGGATGTTTGTGTTACATTTTATTTTATGTGGCTGTGTGTCTTGTGGCTTTTTATTTAGTATGGCTGTATGGCAACTCAAATATGCCTGTACATTAATTGGTACATGTGATAATAAATTCAAACAAGGTTTCCTCTCATCTATCTCTATTATTCTAAAACTCTTTGTTCTCAACATTCTACATGTCTGTGTGAGCCAGGCTTATGTTGGCTGCATATGCTACTCATATTTTCTCTCCCGACTGGATACATATTTCCCATTGCATTTCAACTAATATTTCTCAAGTTATTAACCTTTAAACAACAGCTTCAAAATATTAAAGTTTTCAGCATTCTAATTTTGAAGAAAAAATTGCCGACAGTATGTTCTCCCTCTCTCTAACACCCTCCCTCTCACCCCGTCTCCCTCTCTACCACCTTCAGCTCCCTCAGGGAGTGCTGAGGGAGGGAAGGAGTTCCACGGTACGGGCCGGAGGTGAAGGGGATTACAGAGACGGGGAGAGGGGGTGTAATCCCGGCATCTGCTCCGCACTGGCTGGGTATCAGCGCTCATATACTGGAGGGCAGTGGGTGGAAGAGGATTCATATATTGGGCAGAAAATTCCAACACGTCTCCATTGACATTGGCTCGCTGGGGCTCATCGAGATGAACGGGAACATCACTCATGGTCGTTGATGCCCCCCCCCCCCCACCCCCTCTCCTCCCCTCGCACAGCGAATATCCAATAAATTACATTCACATGAATCTGAAGAAGGGTCTCAACCCGAAACGTCACCCATTCATTCGCTCCATTGATGCTGCTCCACCCGCTGCATTTCTCCAGCATTTCGTCTACCTTCATATTACTTCTTTCTCTTGAAAACCTCTCTTTGAATCTGAGAATGTGCTGGGAGAGAGAGAGAGAGAGAGAGATACAGCGAGAGAGAGAGAGACGGAGAGATGCCAGAGAGAGAGAGAAAGAGAGCGAGGGCCAGAGAGAGAGAGAGAGAGCGACAGAAGGAGAGAGGGAGAGAGAGACATCTGTGCTGGCTCTGGAGATTGTCCAGAGGAGGTTTATGTGTACGATCCCAGGAATGAGTGGGTTAACATATGATGATCATTTGTCAGCACTGGGCCTGTACTCGCCAGAGTTTAGAAGAATGACGGGGGACCTCATTGAAACCTTACCAAATAGTGAAAGGCCTGGATAGTGGATGTGGAGAGGATGTTTCCACTAGTGATAGTCTAGGACCAGAGGTCACAGCCTCAGAATTAAAGGACATTCCTTTAGGAAGGAGATGAGGAGGAATTTCTTTAGCCAGAGGGCCGTGAAACTGTGGGATTCTTTGCCGCAGACGGCTGTGGATATTTTTAAGGCAGAGATAGATAGATTGTTGATTAGTGCGGGTGTCGGGGGTTATGGGGAGAAGGTAGGAGAATGGGGTTAGGAGGGAGAGATAGATCAGCCATGATTGAGTGGTGGAGTGGACTCGATGGACTGAATGGCCTAATTCTGCTCTTATCACGTGACCTTATGACCTCTCCCTCTCTACCCCCTCCCTCTCTACTGGTGGTTAATCCTGGGGGGGGGGTCGTGTTCCCCCCATGGTTTAGAAACATAGAAAATGGGTGCAGGAGGAGGCCATTCGGCCCTTTCAGTCAGCACCACCATTCATTGTGATCATGGCTGAATGTCTTCTATCAATAACCCCTGCCTGCCTTCTCCCCATATCCCTTGACTCCACTAGCCCCTAGAGCTCTATCCAACTCTCTCTTAAATCCATCCAGTGATTTGGCCTTCACTGCCCTCTGTAGCAGGGAATTCCATAAATTCACAACTCTCTGGGTAAAAAAGTTTTTTCTCACCTCAGTCTTAAATGACCTCCCCTTTATTCTAAGGCTGTGGCCCCTGGTTCTAGACTCACCCAACATTGGGAACATTTTTCCTGCATCTAGCTTATCCAGTCCTTTTATAATTTTATATGTTTCTATAAGATCCCCCCTCATCCTTCTAAACTCCAGTGAATACAAGCCAAGTCTTTTCAATCTTTCCTCATATGGCAGTCCCGCCATCCCAGGGATCAATCTCGTGAAACTACGCTGCACTGCCTCAATCACAAGGATGACCTTCCTCAAATTAGGAGACCGAAACTGTACACAGTACTCCAGAAGTGGTCTTACCAGAGCCCTATACAACTGCAGAAGAACCTCTTTACTCCTGATAGGTAGGGGACAATCCCCCCTCATGTTTTCTTGTATGTCAAAACGTAACTTAAGCCTATTCTTCAGTCCCTTCACCCCCCCACTAAGTGCTCCCACCCACCACGAAAGGAAGCTAGCGCTAAACTATTCCCAACTAAGCCAGTGATAACTGTAATTACCGTATCATGCGCGCTCGCCATGAGAGATCTATAGCTCCAGTTTGTGTGTCACCTCACTCTGGCAATGGAGTGGGCCCAGGACAGAAAGACAAGTGTGGGAGTGGGAAGGGGAGTTAAAATGGTTGGCAACCGGGAGATCCAGCAGGCCTTGGCAGACCGAGCGCAAGTGTCGGGTGAGATGAACGCCTAGTCTAGATACAAGGAACTGCAGTTGCTGGTTTACAAAAAGAGACACAATCTCCCGGACAAACTTGCACCTCTGGAGAGCATGGACTAGCAACATTCTAGGTCAGGACCCTTCTTCAGACTGCTTGGTGTGGGGGGGCGGAGAGGTTGGAAAGGAGGTGGGAGTGGTCGCCTTAGATTGCCTTCCCTCTACAGATGCGGCCTGACCAACTGAGTTCCTCCACCGCTCTAGAGGGAATGGACAGATGACGTTTTGAGTCAGGACCTTTCTTCAGACTGATTGGAGAGGGTGGGGGAGGAAGCTGGAAAAGAGAGATGTGGGCTGGACACGGCCTGGCAAGTGATGGGTGGATAAAAAAAGTTGGAGTAACTCAGTGGGACAGGCAGCATCTCTTGAGAGAAGGAATGGGTGATGTTTCAGGTTGAGACCCTTCTTCTGAAGTGATAGGTGGATACAGGTGAGGGAGACACAAGGAACTGCAGATGCTGGAATCTTATATAGAACACAATTTAGTTAGATGCACAGAATCTCTTTCCCAGAGTGGGGAATCAAGGACCAGAGGACATGGGTTCAAGGTGAATGGGACAAGATTTAATAGGAATCTGAGGGGTAACTTTTCAACAAAGGGTGGTGGGTGTATGGAACAAGCTGCCGGAGGAAGTAGTTGAGGCTGGGACTATCCCAACATTTAAGAAACAGTTAAGGACAGGTACATGGATAGGACAAGTTTGGAAAAATATGGACCAAATGCAGGCAGGTGGGACTAGTATAGCCGGGACATGTTGGTCGGTGTGGGCAAGTTGTGCTGAAGGTCCTGTTTACACACTGTATCACTCTATGACCCTAACTCGAAGTGCTGCAGTAACTCGGCGGGTCAGGCAGCATCTGTGGAGAACATGGATAGGTGACGTTTCACAGAGTGCTGGAATAACTCAACGGGTCAGGCAGCATCTGTGGAGAACATGGATAGGTGACATTTCACAGAGTGCTGGAGTAACTTGGCGGGTCAGGCAGCATCTGTGGAGAACAATGATAGGTGAAGTTTCACAGACTGCTGGAGTAACGCAGCGGGTCAGGCAGCAAATGAAGGCGAGACAGAGAGAGAGGGCGAAGATGAACGATCGCACGTTATAACGTGCTGCTGCCCCATTCTGACCACTGCCGCCGCCGATCAGATGTCTGTAGAACGACGTGCTAATGACCCCCTCTTTCCTCCTCCCCCTCCCTCTCTCGACTCACTTTCTCCACCCCTCTCTCTCTGCCCCTCTCTCTCTGCCCCTCTCTCTCTGCCCCTCTCTCTCTCCGCCCCTCTCTCTCTGCCCCTCTCTGCCTCTGCCTCCTCTCTGTGTCTCTGGCCCGCTCTCTGTGCCTTCTCTCTCTACCCCCCTTGCTGCACATCACTCTTACCTAACCTAACCCCATTAAGATAATAATCGGCACCTTGTTTTTGCCGCCAAAGTGGATAACCTCACACTTATCTATATTACTAGAATAAGTAGGACCCGTTGTGTCCCAGCATTACGCAGGAGGACTGGTCACCAACGGAATATTCCACCTCTCCACCAATTCCAATATTGCTCGCCAGTGGGGGGCTTTCTGTTGCGCTAGTATGGATGTTGCGGGCCGAAGGTACTGGTTTCCAGAGGGCTAGTATAGATATAGTGGGCCGAATGGATTCCTGGGCTGGGAGGCCACTGTTGCAACAATTTTAAAAGCCAAGGCAAACAATTGGGCCGCAGCCACCTGACAACCAAAATCCATTTTGTGAACATAAACTCTTGCAAAAGGCGAGGCAAACAATTGGGCTGCAGCCACCTGACAACCAAAATCCTCTTTGTGAACACAAACTCTTGAGAAAGGCGATGTCAACAATTGGGCAGCAAGCAGCCACCTGCCAACCAAAATCCATTTTGTGAACACAAACTCTTCAAAAAGGCGAGGCAAACAAATGGGCCGCAGGCACCTCTCACCACAATCCATTTTGTGAACACAAACTCTTGACGAAGGCGAGGCAAACAATTGGGAGCAAGCAACCACCTGACAACCAAAATCCATTTTGTCAACACAAACTCTTTAAAAAGGCGAGGCAAACAATGGGGCCGCAGCCAACTGACAACCTAAATCCATTTTGTGAACACAAACACCTGAAAAAGGCAAGGCCAACAGTTGGGCCACAGCCACCTGACAACCAAAATCCATTTTGACAAAACCAAAATCCATTTTGTGAACACAAACTCTTGAAAAAGGCGAGAGAAACAATTGGGCCGCAGCCACCTGACAACCAAAATCCATTTTGTGAACACAAACCCTTGAAAAATGCGAGGCAATCAATTGGACCGCTGCCACCTTACAACCAAAATCCTTTTTGCAAACACAAACTATTGAAAAAGGTGAGGCAAATAATTGGTCCGCCGTCACCTGTCAACCAAAATCCATTCTGTGAACACAAACTCATGAAAAAGGGGTGGCAAAAAATTGGGCCGCAGCCATCTGCCATCCAAAATCCATTTTGCGAACACAAACTCTTGAATAAGGGGACTTCCGGTGGCGCTATGGAGCCCTAGAGTATAGCGCCAGCCAGCTCCGTAAAAAATCGGAAAAAAACGGGGTTTAAAAAGACTTACCGGCTGTCTGCTACACACTGCCTCCGTTTCTATACCGACTGTGCCGAGTGACGTCATCAGCCCTGCGACGAACTATGTCGACGGCACGGAGCCCTACCGACAAGAGTAAAACTCGTTCAACCCGACAGAAAGCGGCAGAAGGCCGAGGTGAAGCCTCGGATTCGAGTAGGACTAGCTCCATGGAAGATGTTTCCAAGAAACCAGGCACAAAAACGGAAGGTGAGGATTTGAAAACTTTTATATCTCAACAGATGGCTAATTTAAAGCTAGAATTAAAGGAAGAAATGAAAGGTATAAAGGAAGAATTAAAGGAAGAAATATGTCAAATAAACAGTCAGATGGATCAGATGAAAAATCAATTGAATGAATTTCAAAAAGAAACAATGTTAAAAATTGAAAAAAAGGTCAAGAAAGTATCGGAAGATTTGAAGAATGAACTTATTGAAATGCTTAAGGATATGGAAACTAAGATGGAGAAAAAACTTGAAAAGGTTAAAAAAGACTTTCAAAATAAGATTAATCCTATTGAGAATGTGCTGGAACAACAGGCAGCTGGCATGAAGAACCTTGAACAGATAGCGGGGGCAAGTACTGAGTCTACAGCAAAGCTGATAACAGAACATGAACGTCTAATGACTTTGCTGACTAAAACAACAGAGAAATGTACTCAGCTAGAAGGCTATCAGAGAAGACAGAACTTGAGGATCGCAGGGATTCCTGAGGGTCTCGAGAAACACGAAGATCCTCAAGAATTTACTGCTAAACTACTCCAAATAGGTTTTATCTCTGGATGAAATGCCTTTATTAGCTCGTGCACATAGAGTCGGCAGACATCAGACCAGTATAAATGCCCCCCCAAGACAAATGATCATAAAGCTACAATATGATTTTGTCCTGGAGGAGATCATGCGGAAAGCTGCGAGAAATAGGAATTTGACATTTGAAGGACAAAGGATCAGTATCTATCGAGATTACCCTCCAGAGGTTGCTAGAAAACGGAAGGCTTTTAATGAAGCCAAAAGCCTAATGAGGGGTGTAGAAAATCTGAGATACGGTTTGAATTACCCAGCCATTCTAAGAGTTACTTTTAACACAGTGGAGCATTTCTTTAAAACCCCAGAAGCAGCCTTGGATTTCGCAAAGCAGTTCAAGCCTTGAAAAGTATTTACAAGCAAACATACTGACTTTTACTATTTTTAGAGACCGAAAATGGAGTCTCAACACTACCAGCAGCCTTGGATTTCGCAAAGCAGCTCGAGTCTTGAAAAGTATCTACAAGCAAACATACTGACTTTTTCTACTTTTAGAGACCCAATACGGACACTCAACATTCGTGAGATTTCATATGATAATATTGGACTAGAAGTAATGGAAGTAATGGACAATGCCGTACGGAATGAAGAGGAAAAAACTGGATTGGAAGACGTTTTCTGGATACTGACAATTAGTCTTAACATATAACTAATATAAACAAATAACACACATATTAAAATCACAACGCGGTTTTTATTATCACTATGATTATTATTAATCAAGATTGCTCACTTTTGCTAATTAATATCACTAATAATTAATAACTAATGTCTCGTTAATGAATGGAGTTTAAATTTAGCTATGGATCTCATTTGGAGATCCTTTTTTTTCTAATAATAATTTTTATTTTTGTACTTTAAATTATATTTTTTATGTTTAATACTGCTTAGATTTCTAAGTTAATTTTAGATATAGATACCCTTATATGACGACTATCATCACTTTTTTCATTCCTTTAATATTACACCCCAGTTAAAATATATTGATGGAATAATAATTCCTCAAATCTAGGAGCTGGCCAAGTTAATAACAACAATGCCGGAAGTCCTTAGATGGATAGCCAAGTTAATATGGCTAACACAAACTACAAATACTTTATTTGTAGTTTGTTCCTTCTTTACACAAACTATTAATTTCTTTAACTATTCTTTACTATCCTTTTATATCTATTGTATTTTTCAGTTTGAATGGAGTTACACATTGGACCAATGGAGATATATTCGTGAGGTATATAAAAGAGATTTAAAATTCATCTATTCGGTGTTCGGGTGTAAGGTTAGGTCTACTGCGCTGACCCTTAGACTCTATTGCAGATTCCCACAAACTTAAAATGCAAGACTTAAAAAGAAATACGGGGAATGAGGGATTAACATTTTGCAGTTGGAACGTTAAAGGTATTAATGAACCAATAAAGAGAGGAAAAATATTGACACATTTAAAAGCAATTAAAGCTGATGTAATTTATATTCAAGAAACCCACTTAAAAAAAAGACGCTGAAAACAGGTTGAAAGCTAAATGGATAGACAAAATATATTATTCTTCTTTACGCATAAATCAAGAGGTGTAGCAATATTATTTCGTAAAGGTACTTATTTAAGCATACATCAACTATATCTGATAAAGATGGTAGATACATTATTGTGATAGGAGAAATAAACACAGAAAAAATGATTTTCGTTAATATATATGGACCAAATTTTTGATAGCCCTTTGTTTTTTAAGAAAGTACTTAACAATATTCCGGAATTAACACATTATAATTTGATAATCGGAGGAGATTTTAATTGTACATTAGACCCTTACCTAGACAGATCTTCAAAACAAAGAAAAACTAAATCACATTCTAGTGATTTATTAAATGCATATATTCAAACGACTAATATTAAAGATGTTTGGAGAATAGAAAACCCTACTGGTCGAGAATACTCTTTTTACTCACCAGTACATAAAACTTACTCAAGAATAGATTATTTTCTGTAGATGCAAAGCTTATCTCACTTAATTACGAACCCAAATATCATAATATTATAATCTCAGATCATGCACCAATAACATTTAAAATTAAAATAAATGGTAAAACAGAAAATTGTGGACAATGGAAACTTAATCCACAAATTTTTAAAAATAAAACCACTCAGGAATATATTATAACTCAAATTAAGATTTTTTTTTGAAACAAATGATCAACCAGAAATATCTCGCTCTTTATTATGGGAAACATTTAAAGCATATCTTCGAGGAATTATGATTTCTTCACAAGCATTCCATAATAAAAAGATTCGGAAGGAACAACAGGACTTGGAAAGGGAGATTAAACAATTAGATATACAGAATGCAATAAAAACCAGATATAATAATACATAATAAAATTGTAGCATTGAAATATAAATTAAATAAAATATATACTGATCAAGTTTTAAAATGTTATCAACATACTAAACAATTACAGTTTGAATTTGGAGACAAACCCCAAAACTTATTAGCTCGACAATTAAGGAAAATTGAAGCTGAAAAAATTATACATAGGATTAAATCACAAAATGGTGATTTATTAATACAACCTAAAGATATTAATGATAGATTTATGCAATATTATAAAAATCTATATACTGCTAAAGCGACAGTTAAATAAAACAGAAATAGATGCCTTTTTAAAAATATGTAACTTAAAAGGTTGGATTTACAAAATAAAGAACTATTAAATGCTGATATTTCAATAAAAGAAATCCAAGAATCTATTAGATCATTAAAAAATGGTAAAACACCGGGACCGGATGGTATTGGCTCGGAATTTTATAAAATTTTTCATGATCATAATGGTCCCATATTTGAAATCATTATATGAACAAGATATATACACAACAGAAATTACCAGATACGCTGAACGAGTCTATTATAACACTTATACCTAAAATAAATAAAGACTTAGATGAACCAGGATCATATAGAGCAATAGCTCTATTAAATACGGATCAAAAGATTTTAACAAAATATTAGCACAAAGATTAAGTACAGTTGTCAATGAATTAATTCATCCCGATCAAACAGGATTTATATCTAAAAGATATTCCTCATATAATCTAAGACGGTTATTTAATATTATATATTCGAAAAGAAGTGATAAAAAAGATTTAGTAGTTATCTCGCTGGATGCAGAAAAAGCTTTTGACCAAGTGGAATGGCCTTATCTATTTTCGGTGATGGAAGCTTTCAAGCTCGGTGAGAAGTTTACTACTTGGATTAAATTGTTATATGCAAACCCAACAGCTAGAATAACAACAAACCGTATGTTATCTACTAAATTTAGTTTATCTCGAGGTTGTAGACAAGGCTGTCCTCTATCACCTTTATTGTTCGCCGCTAGCAATAGAACCTCTCGGCCCAAAGGGTGAGATTACATCCGGAAATACATGATATGATACTAAAGATACTAAGAATAAAATCTCCTTATATGCGGACGATGTATTACTATTATATTACTGAACCGGAAATAAGTATCCGAAATTTGTTAAAACTAATAACGGAATTTGGATTAATCTCAGGATACAGTATCAATTGGAATAAAAGTGAACTTATGCCAATAACGATGAATAATTTACAGATATTTACAACAGTTTCCTTTCAAGATAACAAATAAAATATTAAATATCTTGGCATTTTTGTTACAAAAAGATTTGATTCTTTATTTTAAATCTAACTTCCCGTTATTACTGAACAAATTAAATAAGAATATTTTATACTGGAAAAGTTTACCTATTTCAATGTTAGGTAAAATCAACGTGGGGGAAGGAAAAAAAAAGGGGGGGGGGGGGAGAAAAGAAAAAAAAAAAAAAGACGATAAAAATGATTTTTCTCCCACAACTATTATATTTTATTTCAATTAATACCGATATATCTCCCTAAAAATTGTTTTTTAAATTAGACTCCCTAGTTACTAACTTTATTTGGATTATAAGAACCACAGAATAAATAAAAAAACACTTATGTAAAGCTAAAATAAATGGGGGATTAGCATTACCAAATTTTATGTTTCATATTGGGCAGTTAATATCAAAAACATGAATTTTTTGGCTAGAAGAAATAGATAATAAACCAAACTGGTTTAAAAATGGAAAAGAAGATTGTTCTCCATTTGAAATTAGTTCTATAAATATTTGCTAATACTAACGTGACTAAGAAAATTTATAATGAAAACCCGATAATAGAAAACGGAATCCGCATTGGAAACAAATAAAGAAAAACATTAAAATTAAAATCTATACCGTTAGGTCTTACCATTGCCAATAATTTTAAGTTTAACCTTCAACGTGGATAAGGCTTTTTTACAATGGAAAAAAAAAGGAATTTTAAACATAGGGGATCTTTATAAGAAAGCACTTTTCTTCTCATTTCAAGAGTTACAAAAACTTATGGACTACAAAACAATGAATATTTTAGATATTTACAAATCAGAAACTATAGCTCTGGCAAATACACAAGAACTTAGAAATAGAAAGACTGAAATTTGTAGATGAATGCTTGAATAAACATCCAAATACAGAAAAAATGATATCATATATTTATAATATTTTATTGGAAAGTGATATCCCATCACGGAAATACATAGACAGATTTGGGAAAAGAATTAGGTCAAATAATAAGCCTCAGAAATATGGGACGAAAGCTTACAACACATACATCATTGTTCGTTAAATGCAAAACATGTTATCTTATACACCAGTTTAAAATTTCTACATAGACTACATTATTCCAAATCTAAATTACATATATATATTTTTCCAAAATTATTCGCCTATATGTGATAAATGTCAAATCTACAGAAGTCAATTTTGTCACATTCATTCACTAATTGTATAAAGATTGTAGAATATTGAACGAAATATTTAAGATGTATTTATTTCGAATGTTATTAATATTACTATGATTTTCTGATCCAAAGTTAATAATACTTGGAATACTTGAAACGGACCAACTAGTCACAATGAACCAAAGAATTTTTATCGATTATTGTCTAATAATTGGGAAAAAATTAATACTCAAAATTTTGGAAAGGCCCTGCATCCCCAACAATTAAACGTGGAATACAGAAATGTCGGAGACACTTCATTTGGAGAGATTGAGGCTTGTCCCCTTATGGATAGGTTAGATCTCTCTTCAGAAGAGTTTGTCTCCATATATTAAATATTTACAGGTCATAACGGTTCGGCGCGAAGACCTTGACTGAGGCTGAATATCTGAATGATGAAGAAACAATATATAATAAATCAGAATATATCTCCAAGACGAATTAATGAATAATATTTCAATCTCCATCAAACGTTCAATACTCTCTTTTCTATTTTCTAATTCTTTTTTTTTTTCTATCCTTAATTAGAAAAAAAGTATAGAAAACACATTATATTAAATGTTTGAATATTAATGCGAATATATTATCATTACTTGTATGAAAATATATTGATCTCCTGTATTTTTAATTACATAAAATTGTGTATTTCAACTATACAATAATTTGGAAATATACAAGTCAATAATAATACAAACAATCTTATTATTATGAAAATATAATGAATATTATAGAAGTTCGGTTAATAAAAATTGTGTATTATACAATTATAACATGGGGGACTTGTATTTTGAAATTAGAGGAAATATGGACATTATGATTAGTATGAGTATATTGCTAATACTAGGATGATACTATACACACTTCCAATTATACAAAATAATTAACCTTGATATGTATAATTGATAATATTATAAATAATATAAACAGTATCAATTTATCATTAATATTATATAGTTTTTATCATTGTATAAGAGTGTATTTTGTAATTACTTTGTTTCTATAATAAAAAAATTTAAAAAAAACAAAAAAAAAAAAAACAAACTCTGAATAAGGCGAGGCAAACAATTGGGCAACAGCCACCTGACATCCAATATCCATTTTGTGAACACAAACTCTTGAAGAAGGCGAGGCAAACAATTGGGCAGCAAGCAGCCACCTGACAACCAAAATCTATTTTGCGAACACAACCTCTTGAAAAAGGCGAGGCAAACAATTGGGTCGCAGCCACATGACAACCAAAATCCATTTTGCGAACACAAACTCTTGAAAAAGGTGAGGCAAACAATTGGGCCGCAGCCACCAGACAACCAAAATCCATTTTGTGAACACAAACTCTATAAAAAGGCGAGGCAAACAATTGGGCCGCAGCCAACTGACAACCAAAATCCATTTTGTGAACACAAACTCTTGATGAAGGCGAGGCAAACAATTGGGCAGCAAGCAGCCACCTGACAACCAAAATCCATTTTGTGAACACAAACTCTTGAAAAAGGCGAGGCAAGCAATTTGGCCGCAGCCACCTGAAAACCAAAATCCATTTTGTGAACACAAACTCTTCCAAAAGGCGAGGCAAACAATTGGGTCACAGACACTTGACAACCACAATTCATTTTGTGAACACAAACTCTTCAAAAAGGCGAGGAAAGCAATTGGGCCGCTGCCGCCTGACAACCAAAATCCATTTTGTGTACACAAACTCTTGAAAAATGCAATGCAAACAATGAACACAAACATTTAAATAGGCGAGGCAAACAATTGGGCCGCAAGCAGCCACCAGACAACCAAAATCCATTTTGTGAACAGAAACTTTTTAATAAGGCGAGGCAAACAATTGGGTCGCAGCCACCTGACAACCAAAATCCATTTTGTGAACACTCACTCTTAAAAAAGGCGTGGCAAACAATTGGGATGCAGCCACCTGACAACCAAAATCCATTTTGTGAACACAAACCCTTTAAAAAGGCGAGGTAAACAATTGGGCCGCAGCCACTAGACAAACAAAATCCATTGTGTGAACACAAACCCTTGAAAAATGCGAGGCAATCAATTGGACCGCTGCCACCTTACAACTAAAATCCTTTTTGCAAACACAAACTATTGAAAAAGGTGAGGCAAATAATTGGTCCGCCGTCACCTGACATCCAAAATCCATTTTGTGAACACAAACTCTTGAAAAATGCAAGGCAAACAATTGGTCCGCACGCACCTGACAACCAAAATCCATTTTGCGAACACAAACTCTTGAAAAAGGCGAGGCAAACAATTGGGCAGCAGCCACCTGACATCCAATATCCATTGTGTGCACACAAACTCTTGAAAAAGGCAAGGCCAACAATTGGGCCGCAGCAACCTGACAACTAAAATACATTTTGGGGACACAGACTCCTTAATAAGGCGAGGCAAATAATTGGGCCGCAGCCACCTGACAAACAAAATCCATTTTGTGAACACTAACTCTTAAAAAAGGCGAGGCAAACAATTGTGCCGCAGCCACCTTTCAACCAAAATCCATTCTGTGAACACAAACTCATGAAAAAGGGGTGGCAGAAAATTGGGCCGCAGCCATCTGCCATCCAAAATCCATTTTGCGAACACAAACTCTTGAAAAAGGCGAGGCAAACAATTGGGCAGCAGCCACCTGACATCCAATATCCATTTTGTGAACACAAACTCTTGAAGAAGGCGAGGCAAACAATTGGGCAGCAAGCAGCCACCTGACAACCAAAATCTATTTTGCGAACACAACCTCTTGAAAAAAGCGAGGCAAACAATTGGGTCGCAGCCACATGACAACTAAATTCCATTTTGCGAACACAAACTCTAAAAAAAGGTGAGGCAAACATTTGGGCCGCAGCCACCAGACAACCAAAATCCATTTTGTGAACACAAACTCTTGATGAAGACGAGCCAAACAATTGGGCAGCAGCCACCTGACATCCAATATACATTTTGTGAACACAAACTCTTGAAGAAGGCAAGGCAAACAATTGGGCAGCAAGCAGCCACCTGACAACCAAAATCTATTTTGCGAGCACAACCTCTTGAAACAGGCGAGGCAAACAATTGGGTCGCAGCCACATGACAACCAAAATCCATTTTGCGAACACAAACTCTTGAAAAAGGTGAGGCAAACAATTGGGCCGCAGCCACCAGACAACCAAAATCCATTTTGTGAACACAAACTCTTGATAAAGGCGAGCCAAACAATTAGGCAGCAAGCAGCCACCTGACAACCAAAATCTATTTTGCGAACACAACCTCTTGAAAAAGGCGAGGCAAACAATTGGGTCACAGCCACATGACAACCAAAATCCATTTTGTGAACACAAACTCTTGAAAAAGGCGAGGCAAGCAATTTGGCCGCAGCCACCTGAAAACCAAAATCCATTTTGTGAACACAAACTCTTGAAGAAGTCGAGGCAAACAATTGGGCAGCAAGCAGCCACCTGACACCAAAATCCATTTTACGAACACAAACTCTTGAAAAAGGCAGCACAAACAATTGGGCCGCAGCCATCTGCCATGCAAAATCCATTTTGCGAACACAAACTCTTGAAAAAGGCAAGGCAAACAATTGGGCAGCAGCCACCTGACATCCAATATCCATTTTGTGAACACAAACTCTTGAAGAAGTCGAGGCAAACAATTGGGCAGCAAGCAGCCACCTGACAACCAAAATCTATTTTGCGAACACAACCTCTTGAAAAAGGCGAGGCAAACAATTGGGTCGCAGCCACATGACAACCAAATTCCATTTTGCGAACACAAACTCTTGAAAAAGGTGAGGCAAACAATTGGGCCGCAGCCACCAGACAACCAAAATCCATTTTGTGAACACAAACTCTTGATGAAGACGAGGCAAACAATTGGGCCGCAGCCACCTGACATCCAATATCCATTTTGTGAACACAAACTCTTGAAGAAGGCAAGGCAAACAATTGGGCAGCAAGCAGCCACCTGACAACCAAAATCTATTTTGCGAACACAACCACTTGAAAAAGGCGAGGCAAACAATTGGGTCGCAGCCACATGACAACCAAAATCCATTTTGCGAACACAAACTCTTGCAAAAGGTGTGAGGCAAACAATTGGGCCGCGCCACCAGACACCAAAATCCATTTTGTGAACACAAACTCTTGATAAAGGCGAGCCAAACAATTAGGCAGCAAGCAGCCACCTGACAACCAAAATCTATTTTGCGAACGCAACCTCTTGAAAAAGGTGAGGCACTCAATTGGTCACAAGCCACTGACAACCCAAAATCCATTTTGTTGAACAAACTCTCTATTGAAAAAATGGCCGAGGCAAGCATTTGGCGCAGCCACTGAAAACCCAAAAATCCATTTTGTGAACACATGGAACTCTTCCAAATGGCGGAGGCAAACAATTGGGTCACAGGAACTTGCACCAAAATCCTTTTTTGGCGAACACAAAATATTTCAAAAAGCGTGGAGAACGCAATAGGGCCGCTGCCACCTGACAACCAAAATCCCATTTTGTGTACACAACACTCTTGAAAATGGCATTGAACCAATGGTACGCACGCACCGGACAAAAAATCCATTTGACAAAACAATCTTTAAAAAGGCGAGGTAAACAATGGGGCCGCGCGGGCCGCAGCCAACTGACAACTAAATCCATTTTGTGAACACGATCCTTGAAAACGGTGAGGAGAACAATTGGCCTCCAGCAGCCTGACAACCAACATTCATTTTGCGAACGCAAACTCTTGAAAAAGGTGAGGAATACAATTGGGCAGCAGCCACCTGACATCCAATCTCCATTTTGTGATCCCCAAATCTTGAAGGTGAGGCAAACAATTGGGCATTCAAGCAGCCACCCTGAACAATCAAAATTCATGTGCCGAACACAAACCTCTTGAAAAGGCGAGGCAAACAATTGTGGCAGCACGCCGCACCTGACACCATAATCATTTTACGCAACACCAAACTCTTGAAAACAAGGCGGCACAAACAATTTGGGCTGCAGCGCCTGACACCAAAAATCCATTTTGTGATGACAAACTCTTAAAAAAGGCGTGGCAAACAAATTGGGCCGCAGCCACCTGACACCTAAAATCCATTTGTGAACATTAACCCTTTTAAAAAGGCGTAGGCTAACAATTGGGGCTGAGCCACGTGATAACCAAAATCCATGTTTGTGAACACACACTCTAGGAAAAGGTGAGGCAAAAACAATTGTGGGCCGAAGCCAACTGGGACAGCCAAAAATACATTTTGTGACACAAACGTAGAAAATAAGGCGGAGGGCAAACAATTGGGCGCAGCCACCTGACAACCAAAATCCACTTTTTGTGAACACAAATCTTTTAAAAAGGCACGCAAACAATGGGCCGCAGCCCACCGTGACAACCAAAATACACTTTTGAACAGAAACTCGTGTGAAAAGGTGAGGCAAGCAATTGGCCGCATTCCACCTGTAAACCAAAATCCATTTGGTGAACACAAAACTCTTCAATAAAGGCGTGGTAAACCAAATTGGGTCACGTCGCTTGACAACCCACATTTCATTTGTGCACACAAACTCTTTAATAAGGCGAGGATACAATTGGGCCGCAGCCGCCCTGCCTGACACTGAATCCATTTTGTGAACACCAACTCCTGAAAAGCAAGGCAACAGTTGGGCCGCAGCCACTGACAACTAAAATCCATTTTGCGAACGGAACCTGTTGAAAAAGGAAAGGCAAAACAATTGGAGTCGCAGCCACATTGACACCAAAATTCCATTTTGTGAACACAAACTCTTGAAAAGGCGAGTGCAACAATTGGGCCGAGCCACCTGGACAAACAAAATCCATTTTGCGAACACACACTCTTGAAAAGGCTAGGCCACAATTGGGCCGGCAGCCACTGCCAACCAAAAATCCATTTCGTGAACACAAACTCTTCGAAAAAGGCAAGGCAAACATGGGTTCGCATGCACCTGACAACCCAAAATCCATTTTGTCAACACAAACTCTTTTAAAAAGGAGGCAAACAATGGGGGAGCACCTCCTGACATCCAATATCCATTTTGTGAACACAAATCTTGAGAAAGGCGAGGCAAAAAACAACTGTGCAGCAAAACAGCCACCTGGACAAACCAAAATCTTTTTGCTACAAACCCTCTGAAAAAAGGCGAGGCACACCAATTGGGTCGCAGCCACATGACAACCAAAATCCATTTTGCGAACACAAACTCTTGAAAAAGGTGAGGCAAACAATTGGGCCGCAGCCACCTGAAAACCAAAATCCATTTTGTGAACACAAAACTCTTGAAAATGGGTAAGGCAAAACAATGGGGCAGCAGCCACCTGAATCAATATCATTTTGAGAACACAAACTTATTGGTAGAAGGCGAGGCAAACAATTGGGTCACAGACACTTGACAACCACAATTCATTTTGTGAACACAAACTCTTCAAAAAGGCGAGGAAAGCAATTGGGCCGCAGCCACTAGACAAAAAAATCCATTTTGCGAAACCCAAACCTCTTGAAATAAGGCTAGGCCAACAATTGGGCCGCAGCACCTGCCAACCACATCCATTTCGAGAACACAAAACACTGAAAAAGGCGAGGCAAACAATTGGTCGCGTCACTGACAACCAAATCCATTTTGTGAAACAAAATCTCGAAAAAGAGCAAGGAAACAATGGTTCCGCATGCACTGACAACCAAATCCATTTTGTCAAACACAAACTCTTTAAAAAGTGCGAGGCAAAACAATGGGGGCAGCAGCCACCTGACATACAATAAATCCTTTTGTGACACAAAACTTCTTGAAGAAGGGTGGCAAACTAATGGGCAGCAAACAGCACCTGACAACAAAATCTAATTGTACACAACTCTTGAAAAAAGGCGAGGCACACACTTGGGTCGCAGCCCCAAGCAACCAAAATCCATTTTGCCGAACCAAACTCTTGAAAAGGTGAGGCTCAAACAATTGGGCCGCAGCCACCTGAAACCCAAAATCCATTTTGTGAACATAACCTCTTGAAAAGGGGTAAGGCAACATTTGGGCAGCAGAACCTGACATCCGTATCATTATGTGAACAAAACTTCTTGAAGAAAGGCGAGGCAACAATTGGGTCACAGACACTTGACAACCACCAATTCATTTTGTGAACCAAACCTCTTCAAAAAAGGCGAGGAATGCAATTGGGCCGCAGCCACTAGACAAACAAAATCCATTTTTGCGAACACAAATCTTGGAAAAAGGTAGGCAAACAATTTGGGCCGCAGCCCCTGCAACCAAAATCATTTCGTGAACACCAAACACTGAAAAAGGCGAGGCAAACAAATGGTACCGCCGTCACCTGACAACCAAACTCCATTTTGTAGCAAACACAAACTCTGAAAAAAAGGCAAGGCAAACAATTGTTCCGCATTGCTACACTGACAACCAAAATCCATTGCTGTCAACACAACTCTTTTAAAAAGGCGAGGAAACGATGGTGGGCAGCAGCCACTGACAACCAATATCCATTTTTTGTACACAACTCTTGAAGAAGGCGATGGCAAACAACTGGGCAGCAAACGCCACTGACAAACCCAAAATCTTTTTTGTAACACAACCTCTTGAAAAGGCGAAAGGCACACAATTGGGTCGCAGCCACATGACAACCAAAAATCCATTTTGCGAACAAAAAACTCTTGAAAAAGGTGGAGGCAAAACAATTGGGGCGCAGCCACCTGAAAACCAAAATTCCCTTTTTTGAGAACACAAAACTCTTGAATAAGCGGTAAGGCAAACAATTGGGGCGCGCCACCGGACATCCAATATCCATTTTGTGCACACAAAGTGCTCTTGAGCAGGCGAGGCAAAACAAATTGGAGGTCACAGGACACTTGAATCCAACAATTTTTTTTCCCTTATTTGTGAACACAAACTCTTCAAAAAGGCGAGGAAAGCAATTGGGCCGCAGCCACTAGCACAAAACACAATCATTGTTGTAGGAACACAAAACCCTTGCGAAAAATGCGAGGCAATCAATTGGGACCGCTGCCACTTACAACTAAAATCCGTTTTTTGCAATCACCATAAACTATTGAAAAAGGTGAGGCAAATATTGGTCCGCCGTTCACTGAATCCAAAATCCTTTTTGTGACCACAAACGCTTGAAAAATGTAGGCAAAACAAATTGGTCCGCACGCACCTGACAACCAAAATCCATTTTGTCAACACAAACTCTTTAAAAAGGCGAGGCAAACAACGGGGCCACAGCCAACTGACAACCTTACCTCCATTTTGTGAACACATCTTGAAAAAGGTTGAGAGAAAACCATTGTGGGCCTCAGCAGCCTGACAACCAAAATTCATTTTGCGAACGCAAACGCTTGAAAAAGGTGAGGCAAACAATTGGGCAGCAGCCACTTGACATCCAATATCCATTTTGTGAACACAAAATCTTGAAGAAGGCGAGGCAAACAATTGGGCATCAAGCAGCCACCTGACAACCAAAATCCATTTTGCGAAAAAAAAAAAAAAAAAAAAAAAAAAAAAAAAAAAAAAAAAAAAAAAAAAAAAAAAAAAAACTAAAAAAAAGAAAAAAAAAACAAAAAAAAAAAAAAAAAAAAAAAAAAAAAAAAAAAAAAAAAAAACTGTCTGAAAAAGGCGAGGCAAACAATTGGGCAGCAAGCAGCCACCTGACACCAAAATCCATTTTGCGAACACAAACTCTTGAAAAAGGCGGCACAAACAATTCGGCTGCAGCCACCTGACAACCAAAAATACATTTTGTGAACACAAACTTTATAATAAGGCGAGGCAAACAATTGGGCCGCAGCCACCTGACAAACAAAATCCATTTTGTGAACACAAACTCTTTAAAAAGGCAAGGCAAACAATTGGGCCGCAGCCACCAGACAACCAAAGTACATTTTTGAACACAAACTCGTGAAAAAGGCGAGGCAAGCAATTTGGCCGCAGCCACCTGAAAACCAAAATCCATTTTGTGAACACAAACTCTTCCAAAAGGCGAGGCAAACAATTGGGTCACAGACACTTGACAACCAAAATTCATTTTGTGAACACAAACTCTTTAATAAGGCGAGGCAAACAATTGGGCCGCAGCCACCTGACAACCTGAATCCATTTTGTGAACACAAACTCCTGAAAAAGGCAAGGCCAACAGTTGGGCCGCAGCCACCTGACAACCAAAATCCATGTTGTGAACACTAACTCTTGAAAAAGGCGAGAGAAACAATTGCGCCGCAGCCACCTGACAAACAAAATCGATTTTGCGAACACAAACTCTTGAAAAAAGGCGAGGCCAACAATTGGGCAGCAGCCACCTGACATCCAGTATCCATTTTGTGAACATAAACTCTTGAAGAAGGAGAGGCAAACAATTGGGCAGCAAGCAGCCACCTGACAACTAAAATCCATTTTGCGAACGCAACCTGTTGAAAAAGGCAAGGCAACCATTGGGGTCGCAGCCACATGACAACCAAAATCCATTTTGCGAACACAAACTCTTGAAAAAGGCAATGCCAACAATTGGACCGCAGCCACCTGACAACCAAAATCCATTTTGTGAACACAACCTCTTGAAAAGGGCGATGCAAACAATAGGGTCGCAGCCACATGACAACCAAAATCCATTTTGTGAACACAAACCCTTTAAAAAGGCGAGTCAGACAATTGGGCCGCAGCCCCTGTCAACCAAAATCCATTTTGTGAACACAAACTCTTTAATAAAGGTGAGGCAAACAATTGGGCCGCAGCCACCGGACAACCAAAATCCATTTTGTAAACACAAACTCTTGAAGAAGACGAGGCAAACAATTGGGCAGCAAACAGCCACCTGACACCAAAATCCATTTTGTGAACACAACCTCTTGAAAAAGGCGAGGCAAACAATTGGGTCGCAGCCACATGACAACCAAAATCCATTTTGTGAACACAAACTCTTTAATAAGGCGAGGCCAACAATTGGGCCGCAGCAACCTGACAACTAAAATACATTTTGTGAACACAGACTCTTTAATAAGGCGAGGCAAACAATTGGGCCGCAGCCACCTGACAAACAAAATCCATTTTGTGAACACTAACTCTTAAAAAAGTCAAGGCAAACAATTGGGCCACAGCCACCTGACAACCAAAATCCAATTTTGTGAACACAAACCCTTTAAAAAGGCGAGTCAAACAATTGGGCCGCAGCCACCTGTCAAACAAAATCCATTTTGTGAACACAAACTCTTGAAAAAGGCGACGCACGCAATTTGGCCGCAGACACCTGAAAACCAAAATCCATTTAGTGAACGCAAACTCTTCACGAAGGCTAGGCAAACAATTGGGTCACAGACACCTGACAACCACAATTCATTTTGTGAACACAAACTCTTCAAAAAGGCGAGGAAAGCTATTGGGCCGCTGCCACCTGACAACCACAATCCATTTTGTGAACACAAACATTTAAATAGGCGAGGCAAATAATTGGGCAGCAAGCAGCCACCAGACAACCAATATACATTTTGTGAACACAGACTCTTTCATAAGGCGAACACAGACTCTTTCATAATACATTTTGTGAACACAGACTCTTTCTGAGGCAAACAATTGGGCACAAAGTAGTTTGGGGAAAACAAATGGTCGGCACGGACTGGAAGGGCCGAGAGGGCCTGTTTCCATGCTGTAATTGTTATATGGTTATATGGTTATAAGTCACCTGACAACCAAAATCCATTTTGTGATCACAACCTCTTGAAAAAGGCGAGGCAAGCAATTGGATCACAGCCACAGGACAGCCAAAATCAATTTTGTGAACATAAACTCTTGAAAAAGGCGAGGCAAATAATTGGGCCGCAGCCACTTGACTACCAAAATCGATTTTGTGAACACAAACCCTTGAAAAAGGCGAGGCAAACAATTGGACTACAGCCATCTGACAACCAAAATACATTTTGTGAACATAGACTCTTTCATAAGGTGAGGCAAACAATTGGGCCGCAGCCACCTGACAAACAAAATCCATTTTGTGTACAAAAAAACTCTTGAAAAAGGGAAGACAAACAATTCGGCCGCTGCCAACTGACAACCAAAATACATTTTGTGAACACAAACATTTAAATAGGCGAGGCAAACAATTGGCCAGCAACCAGCCACCAGAGAACCAAAATCCATTTTGTGAACACAAACTTTATATAAGGGCGAGGCAAACAATTGGGCAGAAAGCAGCCACCTGCCAACCAAAATCCATTTTGTGGACACAAACTCTTGAAAAAGGCAAGGCCAACAATTGGGCCGCAGCCACCTGACAACCAAAATCCATTTTGTGAACACAAACTCTATAAAAAGGCGAGGCAAACAATTGGGCCGCAGCCAACTGCCAACCAAAATCCATTTTGTGAACAAAAACTTTTTAATAAGGCAAGGCCAGCAATTGGGACGCAGCCACCTGACAACCAAAATCCATTTTGTGAACACAAACTCTTGAAAAAGACGAGGCCAACAATTGGGCCGCAGCCACCTGACAACCAAAATACATTTTGTGAAAACAGACTCTTTAATAAGGCGAGTCAAACAATTGGACCACAGCCACCTGACAACCAAAATCTAATTTGTGAACACAAACTCTTGAAAAAGGGGAGCAAAACAATTGGGTCGCTGCCACCAGACAACCAAAATCCATTTTGTGAGCACAACCTCTATAAAAAGGCGAGGCAAACAATTGGGCCGCAGCTAACTGTCAATCAAAATCCATTTTGTGAACATAAATTCTTGAAAAAGGCGAGGCCAACAATTGGGCCGCAGACACCTGACACCCAAAATCAATCTTGTGAACACTAAATCTTAAAAAAGGCGAGGCAAACAATTGGTCCACAGCCACCTGACAACCAAAATCCATTTTGTGAACACAAACCCTTGAAATAGGCGAGGCAAACAATTGGGCCGCAGCCACCTGACAACCAAAATAGATTTTGTGAACATAAACTCTTCAAAAAGGTGAGGCAAACAATTGGGCCGCAGCCACCTGACACCCACGATCCATTTTGTGAACACAGATCCTTTAATAAGGCGAGGCAAACAATTGGGCCGCAGCCACCTGAAAAACAAAATCCATTTTGTGAACACTAACTCTTAAAAAAGGCGAGGCAAACAATTGGGCCGCAGCCAACTGACAACCTAAATCCATTTTGTGAACACAAACTCTTGAAAAAGGCAATGCCAACAATTGGGCCGCAGCCACCTGTCAACCAAAATCCATTTTGTGAACACAAACTCTATATAAAGGCGAGACAAACAATTGGGCCGCAGCCAACTGACAACCAAAATCCATTTTGTGAACACAAACCCTTTGAAAAGGCAAGTCAAACAATTGGGCCGCAGCCACCTGTCAACCAAAATCCATTTTGTGAACACAAACTCTATAAAAAGACGAGACAAACAATTGGGCCGCAGCCAACTGCCAACCAAAATCCATTTTGTGAACAAAAACTTTTTAATAAGGCAAGGCCAGCAATTGGGACGCAGCCACCTGACAACCAAAATCCATTTTGTGAACACAAACTCTTGAAAAAGGCGAGGCCAACAATTGGGCCGCAGCCACCTAACAAACAAAATCCATTTTGCGACCACAAACTCTTGAAAAAGGCTAGGCCAACAATTGGGCCGCAGCCACCTGCCAACCAAAATCCATTTCGTGAACACAAACACTTGAAAAAGGCGAGGCAAACAATTGGTCCGCCGTCACCTGACAACCAAAATTCATGTTGTGAACACAAACTCTTGAAAAAGGCAAGGCAAAAAATTGTTCCGCATGCACCTGACAACCAAAATCCATTTTGTCAACACACTCTTTAAAAAGGCGAGGCAAACAATGAGGCCGCAGCCAACTGACAACCAAAATCCATTTCATGAACACAAACTCTTGAAAAAGGCAATGCCAACAATTGGGCCGCAGCCACCTGACAACCAAATCCATTTTGCTAACACAACCACGTTGAAACGTGGGGCAAGGTAAACAAGAGGGTCGCAGCCACATGACAACCAAAATCCATTTGCGAACACAAACTCTTGAAAAAGGTGAGGCAAACAATTGGGGCCCACAGCCACCAGACAACCAAAAATCCATTGTTGTTAACACAAACTCTTGAAAAAGGCAACACACACAATGGGCCGGCAGCCAAGCTGACAACCAAAATCCATTTCTGGCTAACACAACCCTTGAAAAGGGCGAGGTAAACAAGAGGGCTCGCCAGCCACATGACAACCAAAATCCATTTGCAAGGGCAACACAAACTCTTGTCAAAAAGGTGAGGCAAACAATTGGTGCCACAGCCACCAGACAACCTCTCAAAAATCCATTTTCGTGAACACAAACTCTTGTAAAAGGCAACACACACAATTGGGCCCAGCCAAACTGAACAACCAAAATCCATTTTGTGAACACAAACTCTTTAATAAGGCGAGGGCCAACAATTGGCCGCAGCAACCTGACAACTAAAGTACATTTTGTGAACACAGACTCTTTAACAAGGCGAGGCAAAAATTGGGCCGCAGACATGACAAACAAATTCCATTTTGTGAACAACTCTTAAAAAAGGCCAGGCAACATTGGGCCGCAGCCACCTGACATCACCAAAATCCATTTTGTGAACACAACTCTTGAAAAAGGCTAGGCCAACAATTGGGCCGCAGCCACCTGCCAACCAAAATCCATTTAGTGAACACAAACCTTGGGGAAAAAGGAGGCGCTGATGGGAAAATTGATGACTTAACCAAACGTGTGGTCGAAGTTGAGGAGGAATTTAAATAAAAAAATTAAGCAGGTTGATAAGGATTTGTAATAAAAAACTGGATACAATGCTAAAAATCTACTGAGGTGGCTATGGAAGGAATGGACAATACGATAACTGAGATGGCTAAGGAGATAAAGAGACTAAAACAGGAACAAGAAATCATTGGGAGGGAGCTTGCTAAAATGAAGTATAAATGCACGGACTTGGAGGCAAGATCAAGGAGACAAAATTTGAGGATAATTGGATTAAAAAGAAGGAAAGGAGATTGGACAAAACTTTCAGGAGTTTGCTGCCAATTTACTCAAACAAGTACTTAAGCTGCCTGAAGCCCCGAGAATAGATATGGCTCACCGAGTCCGACGTAAGGCTCAAGCAAGCTTAACTGCCCCCCCAAGACAGATTATTCTGAAATTCTATGACATTCAACCTTGGAAGGAATTATGAAAAAGATTCCATATGGAGGGAATTTAATGTTTGGAGAAGACAAACTAAGATTCTTCCGTGATTTTCCAGCTGAAGTCATGGAAAAGAGGAATAAGTTTACAAACACGAGAAGACTACTGAAAGAGGTCTCAGAGTAAGATATGGGATAGTATATCCCGCTAAATTGAGAATTTCTTATAACCATGTTGAACGTGCATTCACGATCCAAAGAGGCATTTAAATATGCACAAAGTATCACAAAGGAGGCCTACTGATCGTTAGGAGTTGGTCTCCTACAATAACATCGAGGAGAAGCGACAAAGAAAGGACTGTGTCTCTTTTTATTTTAACATACAAAAAAGACTGCTCTTGTTAAAAATGGCGAATCTCCCTCGAGGCACTGTCTAGAACTTTATCTGTGAATGTTAATTCAAGGTCGGATTTAAGTTTTCATTTCAACAAAGGACTGACAAAGAAGAGAAACTGTGGCGGGGAAATAAATTGAGAATATAGTGTAATATAGAATAACGATTAAGAAACATATAATTACATACTAACATAAAATATAATTAATAAAATTGGGTATATTAATAACATACTAACACATTTTTATAGATACAGTAACTTAAATCTAGATCGTGCTAAAGGGGGGAGGAGAATTCAGATACTTGGAAATTATTCCAAGGGTCTGAATTTGGTTAACCCCTTGGGACCTGCTGTTGTCTGATACAAAAGTTTGAGACTTAAATTGTAATAAATCTAGGCATATTGATAGATATGGATATATAATTAACATAATTACTGTTATATTTAAATATATAATAATTTGGAAACTACTCTTTTATTTTGTTTTTCCTCCTGGAAGATAAATTTCTAATCTAGCTATTGGAGTATGTTTTATTATATATATATATATATAATTTTTGAACTTTGTATCGTCTCTCTCTTCCAATTAATAATAATTGGTCAAGGGGGCAGAGCGAAACATATAAAAACATCTACGGAAGTCAATAACAATTTTTCTACACCTGTTGGTGGCTTGTTTTTAATTATAATATCTTTATTTTTGGATATTATAAATATCACTTTTTGTTTGTTAATTATCTTTTCACGACTCTTCACTTTCTGGTCTTTTTCAAGGTTATTCTGAAGGAGAGATGCCAACAAAACTTAACAGCTGGGATGATCATCCTTTATCTGGAGTATAAGGTTCTTGGTTGCACCATATGAAGTAAAGGTATTAACATGATCCATAATGCAAGACGATAAAACAAAATAAAACTGGAGAATCACGTTTTGTAGTTGGAATATAAGGGGCACTAATGAACCCAATTAAAAGGGGTAAGATCTTTGCCCAATTAAAAGCCTTAAAAAGTGACATTATTTTCTTACAAGAGACGCATCTGAAATATCAAACACAGATAAGATTGAAGGCAAATTGGATTGGGCAAACATACTACTCTTCATTTACTTCTAAATCTAGAGGCACGGCTATTATCATTCGTAAGGTATACCATTTAAATTAAAGAATACTATAGCAGATAAAGAGGGGAGGTACGTCATAGTTACGGGAGAAATTTATTCTACTCCACTTACTTTGATAAATATTTATGCTCCTAATTTTGACAACCCCCAATTTTTTAGTAAAATTTTGGATATAATTTCAGAACTTAATCATCAAAATGTGATAATAGGGGGAGATTTGAATTGTGTTTTAGATCCATATTTGGATAAATCAGCAAAACAAAAAGGACTAACATAAAATCTAAAACGAGTGAACTCCTAAATACATACATGAAAAATTCTAATATAACAGATGTATGGAGGATCGCTAACCCAGTAAGTAGGGAATATTCATTTTATTCAACAGTACATAAAAACATATTCACGTATTGATTATTTCTTAGTGGACACAAAACTAATTCCATATACATATAATTCTAAATATCATAATAGTATCATTTCTGATCATTCCCCGTTAACTTTTTTCTTTAAAAATTAAAGGGAATGCCCGTTAAAAATTCGTTTTGGAGGTTTAAAAAGAAACCCCCAAATTTTAAATAACTCACAAGCTTGCACATATTTAAAGAGCAGATGAGATACTTCTTTGAGACAAATGATACACCAGATATTTTCACCCTCTTTTTATTATGGGAAAACTTTTAAGGCATTTATTAGAGGAATTATAATCTCATATCAAGCTTTCCAAAAAAAAGAATAATACTGAACAATTGCAGTTAGAACAAGAAATTAGACAATTAGATTCAGAAAATGCCAAAGAACCAACTATAGAAAACATAATAAGATAATAATACTAAAATATAAAACTAAATAAAAATTTTATCGGCCAGAATAATGAGAATTATTTTCAAATTACAAAACAAGAAAAATTTTGAATTTGGTGATAAACCTCATAAACTCCTAGCACGCCAACTGAAAAAAAGGGACACAGAAAATACAATTACTAAAATTAAATCAGACAAAGGGGAATTACTAACACTACCTAAAGATATTAATAAAAGATTGCTCAATTTTATCAAAACTTATATACATCGAAAACCTCTGCAAATAATACTCAAATTGCAAATTTCTTAGATAATTGTAATCTTCCAAAATTAAAATATGGTGGAACAAGAGGCATTAGGAGCTCAGATTACACTACAGGAAATAGAAGAAACAATTAGTTCGTTGAAGAACGGCAAAACCCCAGGACCAGATGGCTTCAGTAATGAATTCTATAAAAGATTCTACGAAATAATTTCTCCACGGTTTGCAAGCTTTATATATATACATTTTTAAAGAAAATAAACTACCAGAAACACTAACTGAATCAACTATTACACTTATACCAAAAAAGGATAAAGATCTAGAAGACCCAGGCTCATATAGAGCTATTGCACTCCTAAATACAGACCAAAAAATATTAACGAAGACCCTAGCGAGAAGATTGAGTAAATATGTTAGTAAACTAATAAATCCGGACCAAACAGGGTTCATACCAAAGAGATACTCATTTAACAATTTGAGACTGTTGTCTAATATAATGTACTCACATAATACTGAAGAAGAACTAGCAATTATTTCATTGGATGCAGAAAAAGCTTTTGATCAAGTAGAATGGCAATATTTATTCAAAGTATTGGAAAAAATTTAATATGGGAGATAATTTTATTTCATGGGTAAAAACTATTATATGATAAGCCGACGGCTAGAATACTGACTAATAATATATTATCCCTGAAATTCCACTTAACAAGGGGCAATAGGCAGGGGTGCGCGTTATCGCCCCTGCTTTTTGCACTAGTGATTAGAGCCTTTAGCTGAAAGTATAAGAAGCCATCCGAACATTCATGGGTATAATTACCAAACATTCAAATAATAAAATTTCATTATATGCAGATGACATATTATTATATATTACAAATTCGCAAATTAGCATACCAAATATACTAAATTTAATAGAGGAATTTGGTTCTTTTTTCAGGATATAGAATAAATTGGAACAAAAGCGAAATTATGACGATAAAACCTCAAGAGTCGACACATCTGTTGAAATTCCCTTTTAGAATTACAACAGAAAAAATTTAAATATTTGGGCATCCAAATTACTAGGAACTATAAAATCATTACTCAACGCAAACTATATATGCCTTTATTAACTAAATTAAATGGGCTGATTAAATTTTGGAAGACACTGCCGATGTCATTAATAGGCAGAATAAAACGCGATAAAAATGATCTTCTTACCACAAATATTGTACCTATTTCAATCAATACAATATACATACCTAAAAAATTCTTCAAAAAATTAGATTCTGATATTATAAACTTTATATGGGATTATAAATCACACAGAATAAAAAAAAAACACTTGTGTAAATCTAAAAGAATCAGGGGGACTGACACTCCCTAACATATTGTATTATTATTGGGCAGTGAATATTAAAAATATAAATCTACTGGTTGGACAGTTCTGCCCAACAGGTAGATTGGATAAGAATGGAGAAAGAGGATTGTTCCCCTTATAATATAGGAGCGATCCTTCTTTCCCCGATAAAACTGAACAATGTAATATACAAGAAGAATCCAATTATTCATAGTATAATACGAATTTGGAAACAAATAAAACTAACTTTAAAATTAAGAAAATTATCGCTTCTTTCTCCAATAGCTAATAATCCCTCATTCAAACCATCCATTATTGATAAAACGTTTACCCATTGGGAAAGAATAGGAATTAAAATGATGGGAGATATGTATGAAATGGGAAAACTTTTATCATTCCAACAATTACAACTAAAATATAATTTGAAAAGTAATCAATATTTCAAATACCTTCAAATTCAAGATTATTTGAAAAAGTATATACAAGGATATCAAACTTTAACCCCAGATCTACTGGAGGAAGGAATGAATAGAAAGGCAGAATCAAGCAATTTAATATCTTACTTATATAATATAATTCTAAATATAGAAACACCAACGACAGAAGCATTAGAAGAGACTGGGAACAAGAGTTATTGATAAAAATTCCGAACGATAGATGGGATAAAAATCTATTATATGTAAACAAAATGTTCAATGAATGTAAGACATAACCTAATTCAATTTAAAATTTTACATAGACTATATTATTCGAAAACAAGACTGAATAAAATATTTTCAAATGTTTCCCCCCATCTGCGACAAATGTCTAACTCAAAATGCCACTATAGCACATTCCTTTGTCCTCTTGTACAAAACTGTATACATTTTGGAATGAAATTTTTGGAATTTTTACAAAAACTATTTAACACAAAATTGAACCCCAATACTGAATTGATTATCTTTGATCAATGGAAGAGGGAAGTAAACTAACTATATCCCAAGAAGCCTTTCTTAATTATGGTCTAATAACAGCGAAAAAACTTATACTTAAATTTTGGAAAAAACGCACCTACGCCAACATTCAAAATGTGGATCTCAAATATGTCTGAAACGCTACAGCTTGAAGAAATGAGATTCCTCTTACTAGGCAAAGTAGACCAATTCTTAAAGATTTGGTCTCCGTTTATCAACTTTATACAAGCATATGGTGCAACATAACATAACCTTAGAAATTAAATGGTTCAGAACTGGTGACGAATGGGCAAAAATATGAGATAGGTAGATCTCTCCTAATCTTTCATTTCTTATTACTTTTTCCTTTTCTTTCAATCTTTTAACTTCTCACCTCTGTCCTTTATTTTTTTTTTTTACTTTCTGTTTCTACTTGCTTGTCTATCTATTCCGACACTCTTTATTTCTCTTTTCTCTCACTGTTCTTTTATTATTGCACCAAAAATATGAAGTTGTACAAGAATGAAAATATGTATTTATGTATTATGTATTAGGTACTTAAGTACCAGACTACTGTACTTACTTCTAACAAAAATAAACAAACAAAAAAAAAAAGAAAAAGGCGAGGCAAACAATTGGTCCGCCGTCACCTGACAACCAAAATTCATGTTGTGAACACAAACTCTTGAAAAAGGCAAGGCAAACAATTGTTCCGCATGCACCTGACAACCAAAATCCATTTTGTCAACACACTCTTTAAAAAGGCGAGGCAAACAATGAGGCCGCAGCCAACTGACAACCGAAATCCATTTCATGAACACAAACTCTTGAAAAAGGCAATGCCAACAATTGGGCCGCAGCCACCTGACAACCAAAATCCATTTTGCTAACACAACCTCTTGAAAAGGGCAAGGTAAACAAGAGGGTCGCAGCCACATGACAACCAAAATCCATTTTGCGAACACAAACTCTTGAAAAAGGTGAGGCAAACAATTGGGCCACAGCCACCAGACAACCAAAATCCATTTTGTGAACACAAACTCTTGAAAAAGGCAACACACACAATTGGGCCGCAGCCAACTGACAACCAAAATCCATTTTGCAAACAGAAAACTCTTGAAAAAGGTGAGGCAAACAATTGGGCCACAGCCACCAGAACAACCAAAATCCATTTTGTGAACACAAACTCTTGAAAAAGGCAACACACATAATTGGGCCGCAGCCAACTGACAACCAAAATCCATTTTGTGAACACAAACTCTTTAATAAGGCGAGGCCAACAATTGGGCCGCAGCAACCTGACAACTAAAGTACATTTTGTGAACACAGACTCTTTAACAAGGCGAGGCAAACAATTGGGCCGCAGCCACCTGACAAACAAAAATCCATTTTGTGGAACACTAACTCTTAAAAAAAGGCCAGGCAAACAATTGGGCCGCAGCCACCTGACAACCAAAATCCATTTTGTGAACACAAACTCTATAAAAAGGCGAGGCAAACAATTGGGCCGCAGCCACCTGACAACCAAAATCCATTTTGTGAACACAAACCCTTTAAAAAGGCGAGTCAAACAATTGGGCCGCAGCCACCTGACAACCAAAATCCATTTTGTGAACACAAACTCTTGAAAAAGGCGAGGCCAACAATTGGGCCGCAGCCACCTGACAACCAAAATCCATTTTGTGAACACAAACTCTTTAATAAGGCGAGGCCAACAATTGGGCCGCAGCAACCTGACAACTAAAGTACATTTTGTGAACACAGACTCTTTAACAAGGCGAGGCAAACAATTGGGCCGTAGCCACCTGACAAACAAAATCCATTTTGTGAACTAACTCTTAAAAAAGGCCAGGCAAACAATTGGGCCGCAGCCACCTGACAACCAAAATCCATTTTGTGAACACAAACTCTTGAAAAAGGCAAGGCAAACAATTGTTCCGCATGCACCTGACAACCAAAATCCATTTTGTCAACACAAACTCTTTAAAAAGGCGAGGCAAACAATGGGGCCGCAGCCAACTGACAACCTAAATCCATTTCATGAACACAAACTCTTGAAAAAGGCAATGCAACAATTTGGGGGGGCCGCAGCCACCTGACCACCAAAATCCATTTTGCTAACACAACCTCTTGAAAAGGGCAAGGTAAACAAGAGGGTCGCAGCCACATGACAACCAAAATCCATTTTGCGAACACAAACTCTTGAAAAAGGTGAGGCAAACAATTGGGCCACAGCCACCAGACAACCAAAATCCATTTTGTGAACACAAACTCTTGAAAAAGGCAACACACACAATTGGGCCGCAGCCAACTGACAACCAAAATCCATTTTGCAAACACAAACTCTTGAAAAAGGTGAGGCAAACAATTGGGCCACAGCCACCAGACAACCAAAATCCATTTTGTGAACACAAACTCTTGAAAAAGGCAACACACATAATTGGGCCGCAGCCAACTGACAACCAAAATCCATTTTGTGAACACAAACTCTTTAATAAGGCGAGGCCAACAATTGGGCCGCAGCAACCTGACAACTAAAGTACATTTTGTGAACACAGACTCTTTAACAAGGCGAGGCAAACAATTGGGCCGCAGCCACCTGACAAACAAAATCCATTTTGTGAACACTAACTCTTAAAAAAGGCCAGGCAAACAATTGGGCCGCAGCCACCTGACAACCAAAATCCATTTTGTGAACACAAACTCTATAAAAAGGCGAGACAAACAATTGGGCCGCAGCCAACTGACAACCAAAATCCATTTTGTGAACACAAACCCTTTAAAAAGGCGAGTCAAACAATTGGGCCGCAGCCACCTGACAACCAAAATCCATTTTGTGAACACAAACTCTTGAAAAAGGCGAGGCCAACAATTGGGCCGCAGCCACCTGACAACCAAAATCCATTTTGTGAACACAAACTCTTTAATAAGGCGAGGCCAACAATTGGGCCGCAGCAACCTGACAACTAAAGTACATTTTGTGAACACAGACTCTTTAACAAGGCGAGGCAAACAATTGGGCCGCAGCCACCTGACAACCAAAATCCATTTTGTGAACTAACTCTTAAAAAAGGCCAGGCAAACAATTGGGCCGCAGCCACCTGACAACCAAAATCCATTTTGTGAACACAAACTCTTGAAAAAGGCAAGGCAAACAATTGTTCCGCATGCACCTGACAACCAAAATCCATTTTGTCAACACACTCTTTAAAAAGGCGAGGCAAACAATGAGGCCGCAGCCAACTGACAACCGAAATCCATTTCATGAACACAAACTCTTGAAAAAGGCAATGCCAACAATTGGGCCGCAGCCACCTGACAACCAAAATCCATTTTGCTAACACAACCTCTTGAAAAGGGCAAGGTAAACAAGAGGGTCGCAGCCACATGACAACCAAAATCCATTTTGCGAACACAAACTCTTGAAAAAGGTGAGGCAAACAATTGGGCCACAGCCACCAGACAACCAAAATCCATTTTGTGAACACAAACTCTTGAAAAAGGCAACACACACAATTGGGCCGCAGCCAACTGACAACCAAAATCCCATTTTTGCAAACACAAACTCTTGAAAAAGGTGAGGCAAACAATTGGGCCACAGCCGTCAGACAACCAAAATCCATTTTGTGAACACAAACTCTTGAAAAAGGCAACACACATAATTGGGCCGCAGCCAACTGACAACCAAAATCCATTTTGTGAACACAAACTCTTTAATAAGGCGAGGCCAACAATTGGGCCGCAGCAACCTGACAACTAAAGTACATTTTGTGAACACAGACTCTTTAACAAGGCGAGGCAAACAATTGGGCCGCAGCCACCTGACAAACAAAATCCATTTTGTGAACACTAACTCTTAAAAAAGGCCAGGCAAACAATTGGGCCGCAGCCACCTGACAACCAAAATCCATTTTGTGAACACAAACTCTATAAAAAGGCGAGACAAACAATTGGGCCGCAGCCAACTGACAACCAAAATCCATTTTGTGAACACAAACCCTTTAAAAAGGCGAGTCAAACAATTGGGCCGCAGCCACCTGTCAACCAAAATCCATTTTGTGAACACAAACTCTATAAAAAGGCGAGACAAACAATTGGGCCGCAGCTAACTGTCAATCAAAATCCATTTTGTGAACACAAATTCTTGAAAAAGGCGAGGCCAACAATTGGGCCGCAGCCACCTGACAACCAAAATCCATTTTGTGAACACTAAATCTTAAAAAAGGCGAGGCAAACAATTGGGCCGCAGCCACCTGACAACCAAAATCCATTTTGTGAACACAAACCCTTGAAATAGGCGAGGCAAACATTTGGGCCGCAGCCACCTGACACCCACAATCCATCTTGTGAACACAAATTCTTGAAAATGGCGAGGCCAACAATTGGGCCGCAGCCACCTGACAACCAAAATACATTTTGTGAAAACAGACTCTTTAATAAGGCAGGTCAAATAATTGGACAGCAGCCACCTGTCAACCAAAATCTTGTGAACACAAACTCTTGAAAAGGGGAGCAAAACAATTGGGTCGCTGCCACCAGACAACCAAAATCCATTTTGTGAGCACAACCTCTATAAAAAGGCGAGGCAAACAATTGGGCCGCAGCTAACTGTCAATCAAAATCCATTTTGTGAACACAAATTCTTGAAAAAGGCGAGGTCAACAATTGGGCCGCAGCCACCTGACAACCAAAACCCATTTTGTGAACACAAACTCTTGAAAAAGGCGAGGCAAACAATTGGGCCGCAGCCACCTGACAACCAAAATAGATTTTGTGAACATAAACTCTTCAAAAAGGTGAGGCAAACAATTGGGCCGCAGCCACCTGACACCCACGATCCATTTTGTGAACACAAACTCTTGAAAAAGGCGAGACCAACAATTGGGCCACAGCCACTTGATAACCAAAATACATTTTGTAAAAACAGACTCTTTAATAAGTCGAGGCAAACAATTGGTCCGCAGCCAGCTGACAACCAAAGTCCATTTTGTGGACATAAATTCTTGAAAAAGGCAAAGCCAACAATTGGGCAGCAGCCACCTGACAACCAAAACCCATTTTGTGAACACAAACCCTTGAAAAAGGCGAGGCCAACAATTGGGCCGCAGCCACCTGACAACCAAAATACATTTTGTGAAAACAGACTCTTTAATGAGGCGAGTCAAACAATTGGACCACAGCCACCTGACAACCAAAATCTAATTTGTGAACACAAACTCTTGAAAAAGGGGAGCGAAACAATTGGGCCGCAGCCACCTGACAACCAAAATCTATTTTGTGAACATAAACTCTTGAAAAAAGCCGAGGCAAACAATTGGGCCGCAGGCACCTGACAAACAAAATCCATTTTGTGAACACAAACTCTTGAAAATGGCGAGGCCAACAATTGGGCCGCAGCCACCTGACAACCAAAATACATTTTGTGAAAACTAAATTTTTAATAAGGCGGGTCAAATAATTGGACAGCAGCCACCTGACAACCAAAATCTCATTTGTGAACACAAACTCTTGAAAAGGGGAGCAAAACAATTGGGTCGCTGCCACCAGACAACCAAAATCCATTTTGTGAGCACAACCTCTGTAAAAAGGCGAGGTCAACAATTGGGCCGCAGCCACCTGACAACCAAAATCCATTTTGTGAACACTAAATCTTAAAAAAGGCAAGGCAAACAATTGGGCCGCAGCCACCTGACAACCAAAATCCATTTTGTGAACACAAACTCTTCAAAAAGGTGAGGCCAACAATTGGGCCGCAGCCACCTGACAACCAAAATCCATTTTGTGAACACAAACTCTTTAATAAGGCGAGGCAACCAATTGGGCTGCAGCCATCTGACAACCAAAATCCCATCCTGATATTTCATCGCTTTTCATGTCTTGATTTTTCTCGCTTTTCGCATCCTGAATTTTTGTCGCTTTTCGTGTCCTGAATTTTTGTCACTTTTCGCGTCCTGAATTTCCATTGCTTTTCGCATCCTGAATTTCCGTCGCTTTTCACTTCCTGAATTTTCATTGCTTTTCGCGTCCTGAATTTTTGTCGCTTTTCACGTCCCGAAATTTCGTCGCGTTTTGATTCCTGAATTTTCGTCGCTTTTCATGTCTTACATTTCGTCGTATTTCGAGTCTTGAATTTTTGTCGCTTTTCACGTCCTTAATTTTCTTCACTTTTTCCCATCAAGAAATGTTGTCGCCTTTCGCGTCCTGAATTACATCATTTTCGTGTCCTGAATTTTTTGTCGCTTTTTACGTCCTGAAATTTTGTCGCTTTTTGAGACGAAATTTCATCGTTTTTGCTTCGTGAATTACGTCATTTTTCACGTCCTGAATTTCCGTCGCTTTTCACTTCCTGAATTTTCCTCGCTCTTCATGTCTTGAATTTTTGTAGCATTTCACGTCCTAAATTTTCATTGCATTTTGCGTCCTGAATTTATGTCCCTTTTCGAGTCCTGAATTTCCATTGATTTAATTTCCTCAATTTTCGTTGCTTTTCACATCTTGAAATTTCTTTGCATTTCGCATCCTGAATTTCCGTCGCTTTTCACTTCCTCAATTTTCATTGCTTTTTGCGTCATGAATTTTCGTTGATTGTCGCGTCCCGAAATTTCGCCGCGTTTTGATTCCTCAATTTTCGTTGCTTTTCGTGTCTTACATTTTTGTTGCATTTCAAGTCCTTAATTTTCTTTGCTTTTCCCATCAAGCAATGTTGTTGCCGTCCATGTGCTGAATTGACATCATTTTTGTGTCCTGAATTTTTGTCGCTTTTCACGTCCTGAATTTTCATCACTTTTCACATCTTGAATTTTCGTCGTTTTCCGCGTTCTGACTTTTCTTCGCTTTTCCTCTTAGATTTTAGTTGGTTTTCCCGTCCTGAATTTTTGTCGCTTTTCCCATCCTGAAATTTCTTTGCTTTTCTCATCCTGAATTTTCATTGCTTTTCGCATCCTGGATTTTCGTCACTTTTCACGTCTTGATTTTTTATTGCTTTTTGCGTCAAGTTTTTTGTCGCTTTTCACGTCCTGAATTTTCGTCACTTTTGGAATCATGAATTTCGTCGCTTTTCTCTTCCTGAATTTTCGTCACTTTTCACTTCCTGAATTTTCGGAGCTTTTCATGTCTTGAATTTTCATTGCTTTTTGTATCCTGAATTTTCACCGCTTTTCGCGTCTCGAATTTTTTTTTGGTTTTCGTGTGCTGAATTTTCATCACTTTTCTCTTCGCGAATTTTCTTCAAATTTCCCTGAATTTTCACTGCTTTTTGCATCCTGAATTTTTGTCGCTTTTTGCATCCTGACTTTTCATTGCTTTTCATGTTCTGAATTTTTGTCTTTTTTGCGACCTGAATTTATGTCTTTTTTGCGCCTTGATTTTCCATCGCTTTACACATCCTGAATTTTCATCGTATTTTGCATCCTGAACTTAGGTCGCATTTTGTGTCCTGAAATTCCATCGCATTTGTGTCCTGAATTTTCATAGCTTTTCACGTCTAGCATTTGTGTCGCTTTTTGCATCCTGAATTTTCGTCACTTTTCACGTCTTGGTTTTTAGTTGCTTTTTGCATCCAGGATTTTTGTTGCTTTTTGCGTCCTGATTTCATTTCGGAGTCACGTGAGTGACTTCGTGAAGACCCCGCCAGCACGCGTGAGCGACATATCATCGCCTGCAGTTGCTGTCAACGGCTGGAGGAGGAGCGCGCTCCACCACCAGCTCTTCATAAGGACCGCTGGTTAGTTTTCTGTCTGAAACTTGTTTTACAGGTATGATGGACAGGAGTAGTAGGATTTCCAGCAGCAGGACTAACGCTAGGAGTCAGTGGATGCATATACCGGAGCTGCCTACTATAACGGCAGCACCCGCTCATCGGGCCGGGAAAAGAGTGCGGAAGACGAGGAGTCCTACACCAATGGGACCCGACTCTCCACCACAGCTGTCTACAGAGCAGCAGTGGAAGGAGCACTGCGCAGGAGCTGGGCCAGCAAGACCCTGACTCCTTACCACTATCCACTACACATAGGGGATGTGTGGCCAAGGTGGGTACGCTTGTTACCTGTTCGACGGCACATTCTCTCTCCCCAGCCACACAGGTCACCAGAGGGCGGCCTAGGGGAAGAGCCGCACACCAGTCGGTGAGCCCAGCTGTAGGAGCCGGGGTCGACGTTCCTCCGAAGCAGACCGCCAGAGCACGGACGGGAGAGGGATCGAGACCAGAGCCTGCTAGCTCCGCAGGTGGGGCCGGCATAGACTCACCACCGGGGGAGTCCACTAGATCATGGACCGGTGCAGTCTCAGCTCCATCACCGCACCCCCCTTTAGTGGCAGGATGTGACCGAGCATCGCCTTTGTCCCCAAGGAGAACAAGGGACAAGCCCGCACGGATGTCGGGGCACCGTGCTGCGGCAGCCAAGTCCGACTCATCACCTCTTATGTCTTATCAGACAAGCGGGCTGCCTCCGTCCGGAAGACGGCGGACCAGCGGCAGGTCCGCGCGGGAGTCGCAGAGCATCACGGGGAGCGACATCCTGTCACGACACCAATGTTATCACCTTGATGAAGTGTGGGCTGATGACAGAAACCTCAGGAATTCCCCAGCACCTGAAGAAGACTTTTTGTCAGCAGATGGTGGCGGCGGTCGCATGGAGCGCATGATGGAGCGTCTCCTGGAACACAATCTCCAGCAGCAGTATCGTGTGGCTGGGGCCCCTAGCATATCGCCATCATTGGTAGGGAGTGCCAGGGGTCAGCAGCTGGGTGAAGAGGAAGAAGGCTTACAGCAGGAACCTAAGGTGCCTGAACAGGCCAAGGAAGAACTTCTAGGAGTTGTCTCCAAGTTCGCCCAGCCTAAGCCCCCGGGTCAAACTCTTCAAACCAAATTGGCGGCTAGTATTGACTTCCTCGCCACCCACCAGCTGCAAGAACAGGTCCTTAATGAAGGAATGAACAAGTACAAAGCACCAAACAACTGCAATTCATTGAATGTGCCCACAGCAAACACTCCCATCTGGGGCAACATAAGCTCGGGGATCAGAGCACAGGAGCTTAAATTGCAAAAAATCCTGAAGCTGCTCACGTCGTGGGTCGCTGCTTTTGCCAGGTTGATAGATGGAACGTAATTGTCTACAGAGCAGGAGGATGCTATTGCTCTATTATGCAACACTCAAAACGAGATCAATGCATTCCGGAAGATCACCATAAAGCCGACCCTCAACCCGAAGTTTGCAGGGTTATGCAAAGCATCCCCAATGCCACCGCCGAGACAGCTGTTTGGGGAAGACCTGCCCAAACAGGTCAAGGACCTGGATGACCAAGCAAAGACAGTTGGGTTGATGAGACCGCCTCCTTCCAGCAGGCAGACATTTCGGAGGTTGCCATATTCAAGACCTCGGGGGGCCACCTGACGGGCTAGGAAGGACCTACACGCCGGCAGCACCACATCAACAACAACAACAACAGAAGCCTTTTTTAGGACTAGGCCCTCAGCGGCCGGCGTGGAAGATGCGGCAAACCCAAAATCCAGCACCTCCACGGAACACCAAAAATGTAAAGGCCTGCCGGTAACCATGGAGGTAAGGCAGTCTGGTTGTCATGCATGATTTTCATGTGAAACCTCACAAATTGGTGGGAGATAGCAGTTTTTTAGGGATGCATGGAGTTCTATCACCTCAGACTAGTTTATTTTACAAAGTATTCAGGGGTACGAAATTGAGTTCATAAATGAACAACTTCCCCCGCCTCAACATGTACCAGACCATAAATTTGCACTTTCGTATAAGGTACTAGCAGAAGGGCATGTTGAAATTTTGAGGCTACATCAAAAAGGGGTGATAGAAAAACCGATTCACGAACATCTTCAGTTCGTATCCAACATCTTTACCAAAACTAAGAAAGGTGGTGGATGTCATATCATTATTGATCTAACCCATCTGAATACCTTTGTACTATATACCCATTTTAAAATGGACAAGTTTGTAACAGCCACATTACTGTTTTCCAGAGGTTGCTTCATGGCATGCATAGATTTAAAAGATGCATACTATTCTGTATCTAAACGGGAACATCACCAGAAGTTCTTGAAGTTTGTTTGGATGGATCAGCTGTGGCAATATAGAGCCCTACCGAATGGGCTTACTACAGCCCCTAGATTATTTACCAAATTATTGAAACCAGTGTTGGCAACACTGAGGAGACAAAACCATATTGTCATGGCCTATTTGGATGACATCCTAATAGTAGGAGATACCATGGAATCAACTAATTTAGCAGTAACAGCTACTACATCATTGTTTCAAAAAATTGGGTTTGTAATTCATCCAGACAAATCTCAGTTCTACCCATCACAGGTTATGGACTATCTGGGATTCATGATTGACACCAATCAAATGATTGTTACCATCCCAGCTAACAAAGCTATGGATATCATTGGAGCATGTAATGAACTTGTTTGCGCCAGGGCACCGACGATCAGACATGCTGCTAAGCTAATTGGGAAATTGGTAGCTACATTTCCAGCTGCTCAATTTGGACCGTGATATTATCAAAATTTACAAAGAACAAAGATTTCAGCATTAAAAATGAATGCTGGACATTTTGATAGACCTATGCAGCTGCCAATCAAGGCAAAATTTGAGTTACAGTGGTGGATTGGTAACATTTGTAATTCATTCAAGTCCATCATTGTGCCTCATCCGTCGGTGGCGTCAGTTTTACAAACTGACGCAAGCGCCCAGGGTTGTGGAGCTACCGACACCACTTCCAGTGGTGGCAGCAGATGGGATTCACATGAATCTATCCTTCTTTTATCACAAGAGATAAATTATTAGGAGATGCTGGGGGCATTTCACGGACTACGAGCTTATTGTACAAGCCTCTGTGATATGCATGTCCGTCTCCAAATAGACAATAACACTGTGGTGGCATATTTAAATCATATGGGTGGTATCAAGTCAATATCTTGTGATTATTTGGCTAATTCAATTTGGCTTTGGTGCATAGAACGAAATATTTGGATATCAGCTACCTATCTTCCAGGTAAGCTCAATACAGTGGCGGACACCAGGTCACGCGTATACAACGATAATATTGAATGGATGTTGAATCCCCAAATATTTGCAAAAATCACAGCCAAATTTGGTACACCAGATATCGACCTTTTTGCGTCCAGGTTGAACTATCAGATACCAACATATGTATCTTGGGAACCAGATCCTGGGGCAATAGTGATGGATGCTTTCTCGCTGCACTGGGGGAAACTTAAACTTAAACTTAAACAAAGTCTGGTTAACAAGAGCCTTCAATCTTAACTTAACAGCACCAAACGAATAACCTTCTGCTTCCGACAAAGAGAAATGTGAACTCAGCGATGTCTCTGTTTCAGACAGACTTTTTCCAAACGAGGTATATAAGTACAAGATGTGTCCATTTTTAAGATTCCTCTTAGACTCTGGCATGACAGAGAGCTTCACTTCAAGTTGAACTCTAGCAATGCCTGTTGGGTGAATCAATTTTGCATTTCTTCTTTGGGGACATCTGTTTACAATGTAAATTAAAAAAAAAACACTGAACAACATTAACAGAAACAAGTTATTATTTGCAGTTTTAGCAAAAAAGGTAGAAATGATAAACTTAAATGCTAAAACAAATAGTAAATACTCCAAATAAAACATCAGCTTCATCTAAATGCAATTGCTAGATCTAAACATCTATCCATTTCTTAAGAAATGATAAATATTTTTTAAATTGCCTAAGTGTCCAAATAACATTCACACAATAATTCACATAATACATGATTTTTAAATCTCATTTTCATGAATTTATAGGCCAAATGGAAGTAATTTAGTGTTTGATTCCTGTAAATTAATGGCCATTTAAATCAACTTGCGAGTGGGTTTTAGTGGAATGCGGTGGATTAGAACGTTGCGGTTTGCGGTGAAGTCGGGAGGAAAAATACTGCCGGTTCGTACATTTTTTTGTCCCCATTTCGCAACACGAAAATGTGTTTAAAGGCTTCCTAAAAACCACGTTTTAATGTAAAAATAAACTGTGTACCTTTTTTTCTCCCCTACGTAAATCCTTCCCGTTGTCGGCACTCACGGCTTTTGAAGATGATTTTTAAATTACTCCAGCTAATAAATAATCTAGTGTAATTTAAAAATACCTACATGAATGAAATGTCGGAGCGATTTTTCTTCCGCAACGAAATCCCCTGACATGGATCGATTTGCCCTGTCTGTAGAAAAACGGCACTTTAAACACGCCCCCCTAAGGCGCCAAAGTCACGCACACAGGGAGCGGCAGAACTGCAGCGCTGCTCAAGGTAAGTTTTGTAACATACCCCAATCTGTTCAGCCTGTTGTGCGGAGAAAGGGTGGTCAAAGGAATCAGAGTCAACAATGTATCCCGCTTGGTTGACTACTGCAAAACCCGAAAGACGGGTACCGGATGCATCTATGGAAGAACTGCCATCAGTGTAAAATGTCAGGTCAGGATGGGATAGGGGTAAATCCATTAGATCGGAGCGTGGGCTGGTGTCCTCCAAGACAGACTGTAGACAGCCATGATCCGCTGTTGTTGATAAGTCGGGTGGGGTCTGAAGAAAGGAGGCAGGGTTAATGGTAGTGCAGTGGCGAAAGGTCAAATGGGGGTTGTTAAGTAGATACACCTCATATTTATTGTATCTGGCCGAGGTTAGGTGCTGGTTCTGGAGCTGCCCCAACAGGGCAGCCACAGAATGGGTCGAAGAAATGATTATGTCTTGTTGTAATGTCATGTTGATGGTGGAGTGCAAACTATTGTAGACCGCTGTCAGAATCTGGGTGCAAAGTGGGTAGCCTAGGGCGACAGGGTCTAGCTTGGACGAGTCTGGGCGGTGTTTGTTTCCGTGCGTCTGGGTCAGCACAGCAGTGGAACAGTCGGACATAACCGTGCAGAAGAGCTGGAATGGACGATCATATAAGGGACATCCCAGAGCTGGGGCGGAGCGTAAATTGTCTTTCAGGGTCTGAAGCCTCCATGACCTCTGTTGATAGGGTGAAGGAGCCATTCATGCCACTATATGGGGTCAGGAATTTCATGGCCAGGGCAACATTAGGGATCTATTGGCGGCAGTAATTAATCATTCCCAGCCACTGACGCATTTGTCGTGCTGTAGTCGGGGCGGTAGCACGACAGATCGGGTCCAGCCTCACAGTGTCCAGTCGCCGCTATAATGACGCCCAGAAACTTGACTTCTCGCTGTGCGACCTGCACTTTGGTAGGGGAGACAACATAACCAAGTTGTTTCAAGAAGTTCAACAGCTTCTCGGTTCTGTTCCTCGGTATCGCTGGCAATGAGGAGGTCATCGACATATAGAACAAGGGCAGACCCCGAGGAGAGCTGTAAGTCCTGCAGCTGTTGTTGCAAGCAGCATGAAAATAGTGTTGGTGAATTAACGAAGCCCTGGGGCAGTCTTCTCCAGGTGTATGCAGTCCGTTGTAGGTGAATGCAAAACGGTACTGGCTGTCTGGGTGTAGTGGAACGGCAAAGAAGTGGTACGGGTGTAGTGCCCCCACAGTGATATCACACTGGCCAATGAATTAAAAACCTTATTCGCATGCTTCGAAACTGGCAGCACCACCAGCAGAGGAACAACCCCGGCCATGACGGACGGACAGGCCTTAACACTGAGCACCCAGGAGGTACAGTGCGCTCTGCGTAGGATCAATCCATGCAAGGCTGCAGGCCCGGATGGGGTCCAGTGTAGGGTACTAAAGGACTGTGCTGTACAACTGGCGGAGGTATTTACGAGGATCTTCAACCTGTCTCTATCTCTGGCAATGGTCCCCATGTGCCTGAAAACAGCTACCATAGTGCCGGTGCCGAAGAAGTCTAAAGTCGGTGACAACCTGAATGACTACTGCCCGGTTGCCCTAACTCCAATACCAATGAAGTGCTTTGAAAGGCTGGTCCCCTCCCACATCAAATCCAGCATCCCTGCATCATTGGACTCTCATCAATTTACATACAGGGCAAATAGATCCACAGAGGATGCCATCTCTGTGGCTCTTCACACTGTCCTGACCCACCTGGAAAGGCAGGGCACCTACGTGCTCTTCATTGACTATAGCTCTGCCTTCAATACAGTCACCCCCACCAAGCTCACCACCAAACTCCACCAGCTAGGCCTCCGCTCACTGATATGCGATTGAATCCTGAATTTTCTGAACGAGCGACCGCAGGCAGTGAGACTAGGGCCGCACCTGTCTTCCACTATCACCCTGAGCACCGGCACACCACAGGGCTGTGTACTGAGCCCCATGCTCTACTCCCTCTTCACACACGACTGTATCCCTGCATTTGGCAACAACACCATTGTCAGGTTTGCAGACGACACAACGGTGATCGGGCTGATCACCAACGGTGATGAAACAAACTATAGAGCAGAGGTGCAGAACCTGGTGGACTGGTGCTCACGAAACAACTTGTCGCTAAACACCTCCAAGACCAAGGAGATGATTATTGACTTCAGGAGGTCACAGAATGGGGAATACGCCCAAATCTCCATCTACGGAGACAGTGTGGAGAGAGTGTCCAGCTTCAGGTTTCTGGGCACTCACATCTCAGAGGACATAACATGGTCCACCAACACCGCTGCGCTGGTCAAAAAGGCACAGCAACGACTGTTCTTCCTAAGAACATTGAAACGGACTGGTCTGCCCCAACAGCTGCTGACGACCTTCTACTGCTGCACCACAGAGAGCATACCAACGTATGGCATCTCTGGTATCTCAGCTGCACGGAGGCGGAGAGGAGAGCTCTTCAGCGCGTCGTCCACAGAGTGCAAAAGATTATTGGGACACCGCTACCAGCCTTGGAGGGCATCTACCACACATGGTGCCTCAGGAAGGCCGTCAGCATACATAAAGACTCCTCTCACCCTTGTAATGGACTGTTCAAACTACTACCTTCCCGCAGACTTTACAATGCCTTCTATGCCCGCACCTCCAGACTCTGGAACAGCTTCATTCCCAGAGTTATAGCGGCTCTGAACCGGCCCTGCTGAGTGCCCCCCCCCCCCCCCCCCCCCCATGGACTGTCTCCAGAGGCCTCGCACTATAGTCTGTGTTGATTTTACTGGTCTAATGTTCGTTTTTACAAACCTTGTTCTCGGGGTATCTATCTAAACCTAAATTTTATTTATGACATCGGATGGAAAGTGCAAACCAAATCTCGTTGCACTTATGTGTAATGACAATAAAAGATATTATTATTATTATTAAGAAGGCATGTTGCAGATCGATGGTGGCGAAGGTCGTTGCGGAGGCCGGTGCCGTGGCCAAGATGTGAGCAGGGTTCAGAACGAGCGCATATAGCGGCTCGATGATACTGTTAATTGCACGGAGGTCTTGGACCAATCGATATTGATTAGGTTTTCCAGCCTTAGGGATGGCCAGAATAGGAGTGTTACATCAGGAATGGCATGATATGAGAATGCCTTGTTGTAGCAGGCCCTTGATTAATTCATCGATACTGGGGAGGGCCTGAGATTTCAACGGATACTGGCGGACCGATGGCAAAGACATTTCTGGCCGGATTGCTACATACACCGGGGAGGTACTGGTCAGGCCCACCTGTGCCGGGTCATCGGCCCAAACCTGTGGGTCGACATACTCGACGACGTCTCGCCCTTTGTGCCGTTGTAGTGTTCCTTGCCTGGTTCGTTTGGTTGGCAGGTAGGAAATGGTCAAGTCGGGAGTGACCTGTTGGACAGTAGGGTCGTCGGCATCAGAGCCCTGGAGGGCACGGTGGATCATAGGTCGCAGATCTTTAGCATGATATGGGAGGTAAACATTTAAGGTAACATGACGGCTCTTGTTTCCACAAGTGCTGCGGAATGGAGACCGCCCGTGCGCGTCCTTCGTTGCCGGTGGCCACGGTAATATCAACAATGTCCCATATCCTACCCTCCAGGGGTTGAAAATATTGTTCCAAATGCTGGTCCGCCCCACGCTGATCATATGCAAGGGTAACGTGGTGTGATCCATCCTCGAGATCTAACGACCACCATTGAGGAATTCTGATCTGATACAATTGCCTAGGTCGGGCGTGGACCACACCAACAGATGAAGGCTGGCATAGGATTAGTAATTGTAACTGGAACATAAGGTCCCTCCCTAATACATTAATGTCTAATGCCGTGGTGACAACGAAACGGTGTAGCATTTGTATGCCTCCGTACTGAACTGGTACAGGAATAGTCAATGGATATGGATGCACTATTGCATCGAAGCCTTGCAGCATTCCACAGTCAGTGGAGGTTGGCAGAGGCAAGGTGCTCTGCACAGAGGACAGAGTCGCTCCGGTGTCAATGAGGAAAGATTCGGGTCTGTTGTTAATCTGGATTAGTAAATGAGGTTCCGAGATGCTAGAAGGTGATGCAGCTGGTAGGACTGGCATCATCGCCTGACGTCAGTTTTCAAACGGGTTATGTTGGGGTCCTTGAGAGGCCGGCGATGGGCCGGGGCACTGTGGCTGTGGCGCCGGCTGATGATAGTGTGGCTGAAACTGTTGAAGCACTGGATAATAACCTCCTTGCTGCTGTCCCTGCACTCCTCCTTGGGGTGGTTGGTATTGGCCTCGCCCTCTCCCTCCTTGTTGCTGTAGGGTACGGGTAGCTTTGGTTCTGACGATCCACCCAGGCGGGCACACAGAACGGAGGCTCCATCTGATATCCTTGCCGATCACCCGCCAGTGTCTTTGATAGTTCACAGGTGATCAAGAACTCGGTCTTGACTTTGGAGGCGATTTCTCGGTCCTATTGGTCTTCCACAGTGCACAGACCGTACGGCTCATATCCGCGATGGACAAGTTTGCCCAATTTAAATCATTAGTCTCAATGTTGGAACAAAAGGCGGGAGGCAGGCAATGCATTAACGTGGCGCAAAATTGTGGGGAGGCTTGGCCCGCATTGAAGTTTTGGTCCCCGGCGTGCGAGCCATATAAATTTTTGAATCGTTCTAAATATTCCTCGGGCTCCTCGTTTTTCTTAGGCTTTTGATCTAACACCTTAGATAAGTCAATGGGCTTCCGCAAGGTCCACCCTAGGGCCGCAAGGATCAGGTTTTTACGGCGATCGTCAGCCGCTTGGCCAGCCTGTGCTGCTAGCAAGGCAGCATGATCTTGAAAGTTTAGATGTTCCAAGAATTTAAGCTACTGCTGCCTATTTAATGGCTGCCGAACGAGGCTCCAGGCATCCTGAGAGACTGCCCCGTAAACTTCCAGGGTGGTGCCTATACATTCCACAAACCGGACGGGACACTTAACCTTGTCTGGTTCGCCATTTAGAATTATTAACATATCATTGGGTTTCCATAGTGCATACACTTCAATTGATGTCGGAACGTTCGCCTGAGGTCCTCTTCCTACTGCCGGAACGGTGGCAGCTGGATTAGCAACCCTACGCATGGGCATCTGCTGACGTCGAGATCTGTTTTCCTCTTACTCCTCTGAGGAGGAGAAGTCCCCCCATACTGATTCCCCGTCTCCGCTTGAAGACGAGGATGGTGGAGCACGGCGATCGTAGAGATTTCGATTGGCTCGGCGTCGTCTACGATTTACTCACTCGCCTACAGTCTGGGTGTAACCTGCGTCTCTTCCCCTTGGATTTTGGGAAGTGCCCTTCTGTGGGGAATATGGGGGTGGTCACTGGTCATCTGGCGGCGCACTGGGGCTCACCGGAGTTCTGGTTGAATGACCTGTCCGTAATCTGGTTTTCCTAGGTGTCTGGATTTTCGGGATCGGTTTAGGGGTTTGATTCTTAGGGGCTGACTTAGAGGCTGACTTACTCGGAGTAAATTAGTAGACTTTGAAAATCTACTTCATTATCCACAACACCACCTATCTTAGTATCATCTGCATACTTACTTATCCAATTATCCACCCCATCATCCAGATCATTGATGTACATGACAAACAACAGTGGACCCAACACAGATCCCTGAGGCACCCCACTGGTCACTGGCTTCCAACCTGACAAACAGCCATCCACCATTACTCTCTGACATCTCCCATTCAGCAACTGTTGAATCCATCTTGCTACTCCGCCATTAACACCCAAAGATTGAACCTTCTAAACCGACATTCCATGGGGAACCTTGTCAAAGGCCTTACTGAAATCCATATAGACAACATCCACTGCTTTACCCTCATCAATTTCCCTAGTAACCGCTTCAAAAAATTCAAGAATGTTTGTCAAACATGACCTTCCAGGCACAAATCCACGTTGGCTGTTCCTGATCAGACCTTGTTTATCCAGATGCTTATATATATTATCTCTAAGTATCCTTTCCATTAATTTACCCACCACTGGCGTCAAACTAACAGGTCTATAATTGCTAGGTTTATTCTTTGAACCCTTTTTAAACAATGGAACAACATGCGCAGTACGCCAATCCTCCGGCACTATTCTACATTTGAAATATTTCTGTCATAGCTCCTACTATTTCTACACTAACTTCCCTCAATGTCCTAGGGAATATCCTATCAGGACCTGGTGATTTATCCACTTTTATATTTTTCAAAAGTGTCAGTACTTCCTCCTCTTTGAATCTCATAGTTTCCATAGCTACTCTACTTTTTTTCCTTACTTCACATAGTTCAATATCCTTCTCCTTGGTGAATACCGAAGAAAAGAAATTGTTCAATATCTCCCCCATCTCCTTTGGCTCTGCAGATAGCTGTCCATTCTGTCTCTCTAATGGTCCAATTTTATCCCTCGTTATCCTTTTTCTGTTAATATAGCTGTAGAAACCCTTTGGATTTACTTTCACCTTTCTTGCCAAAGCAACCTCATATCTTCTTTTAGCCTTCCTAATTTCTTTTTTAAGATTCTTTTTACATTCTTTATACTCCTCTAGCACCTCATTTACTCCATATCTCCTATAATTATTGTAGATAGCTCTCTTTTTTGAAACAAGTGTCCAATTTCCCTTGAAAACCATGGCTCTTTCCAATTTTTACTATTTCCTTTCACCCTAACAGGGACATAAAGATTCTGTACTCTTACAATTTCCCCTTTAAATGTCCTCCTAGAGAACTAGGAGAACTAAACTTCTAAACACATAAATAAAAAACACAAACATAACAGATGTCTGGAGGATTGCAAATCCAACCGGCAGGGATTTACTCGTTCTACTCTATGGTACACAAGACATATTCACGAATAGATTATTTTTTGGTGGATACAAAACTAATACTCCACACTTCTAAACCAAAATACCACACAAACACGATCTCAGATCACTCCCCAATAACGTTTTTTTCTAAAAATGGAAGGAATGACTAAGAACAAACCGTTTTGGAGGTACAATCCACAAATTTTAAAAGACCCGCAAGGGAGTACATATTTAAAAGAGCAAATGGATCTTTTCTTCGAAATAAACGACACGACAGACATATCACCTACATTATTATGGGAATCTTTTAAAGCATTTATTCGAGGCATGATAATTTCATATCAAGATTTTCAAAATAAGAAAAATAAGAACGAACAAAGACAATTAGAAGAACAAATTAGACAACTGGACATAGAAAACGCCAAAGACCCCACTACGGATAAACATAATAGAATAATAATCCTGAAATTCAAATTAAATAAATTATTATCAGAGAAAATGATAAGATTATTAGTAATTACAAGACAGGAACACTTTGAATTTGGGGATAAGCCCCACAAACTTCTGGCACGTCAGTTAAAAAATCGAGAAAAGGATCACACAATTTTAAAGATTAAATCAGACAAAGGGGAAATATTGACCTTGCCGAGTGATATTAATAAAAGATTTGCACAATTTTACAATAATCTGTATACATCTAAAACAATAATGGACATCAACAAAGTTACAGAGTTCTTGGATAATTGTAACCTTCCTAAATTAGAGTTGCAGGAACAAGAGGAATTGGGAGCACAAATCTCAAATAAGGAAATAGAAGAAACAATAATCTCATTAAAAAATGGAAAAATACCAGGTCCCGACGGATTTAGAAACAAATTGTATAAAGGTTTAATGACATATTTAACCCTCGCCTACAGAAAATGTATACTTATGCCTTCAAAGCACAAATGCTACCTGAAACACTAGCAGAATCCACGATCATACTAATACTTAAGAAAGATAAAGATGTGGAAGAACCTGGATCATACAGAGCTATTTATTGCATTGTTAAATACAGATCAAAAAATATTAGCGAAAATACTAGCTAGAAGACTAAGAAAATATGCTAGTAAATTAATACATCCGGATCAAATGGGGTTTATACGGATGTATTAAAAATAAAACTGATCCCGGAAGCAGACTGGATAATCTTTGGGATGTCGGAAGATTGCCCTGAATTAAATGTGTTTCAAAAGACTCTATTTGAATATGACTTAATAACTGGAAAAATGCTAATCTTAAAATTCTGGAAAAATTCTTCGGTACCCACAGTCAATATGTGGATTTCAACTATGTTCGAAACACTACACTTGGAAGATGTTAGACTCCGACTAGCAGGAAAATCAGACTCTTTCTATAAGACGTGGTCTGCATTTATAAATCTATTACAAGGATAAGGTGCAAGAATACCTCAAAAAAGTACCGGTGTCGGGTCTTGGTAAAGAGGGCAGAAAAACTGTCGAGTTGGTAGATTCCTTTTGCGAGATGTGGTTGGAATTACTGCCTGCAATCCGCTTGGAGTGCTGTAAGGTTGGATTTGTGGCCTGCATGCCGCTTCAGGTGCTGTGAGATTGGATTTGTGGCCTGCACTCCGCTTCAGGTGCTGTGAGATTGGATTTGCAGGCCTGTACTGAATGATGACTTTTGTGGTAAATTCTCATATTCTCTTTGTTAAAATTTGACCACTCAACCTCTCTATATTATAATTGTCTCTTTTGTTATCAATAGCAAAGATGCATCAAGAGGCAGTGAGCAACAGAACACAACAAGAGACACAACAAGAAAAACTGAACTTAATAAATCTCATCTCTAACAGTTATATTGTTGCGCTATTTTAAGTAATTCACATTTTAAGCGTTAAAAAATCCCTTTTCTACTTGCCATGCCTGCATGTTCTTCATCACAATGGGAACCTAATTGGCAGGAATGGCTGCGCTGTCGGAGAGCCACTAAGACTGCATGGGGGGAGGTTGAGGGGAGATGGACTGAATGCGTGGGGGGGGAGGGGAATGGCAAGGAGCAGTGGGGGGGGGGGGGGGGTGAGAGGAGGAGGGGTGACTGAGTGAACTGCCACCACACCAGCCATGAGTGACTGGAATGCCAGACCAGCAGCCATGAGTAAGTAAACTGCCAGCCCACCAGCTGTAAGTGACTAAAGTGCCTGCCCACCATCCATGACTTAGTGAACTGCCAGCCCACCAGCGATGACTCACTGAACAGCGAGTCCAAGAATCTATTCAGTCCACAATGTCCACACTAGCCCTCGGGAAACCAGCCACTTCAGCCCACAACACCCATACTAGTTCTCCAGAGATCCATGCAAGGATAGACTCCTCCTTCATTGCTGCGATCTGAAAAAAAAGATGAAAATGTCTAAAATTGATTCTTCGACCTCTCTCCCTTCTCCATCACAGAGTCTGTCGCCTTTTTTGGGCAGAATTTCTGGCAGTTTCTGTTTTACTCAGTAAGCTCGGCCTGAGTTACTGAGCTGCCAGCCTGCCAGGACTGAGTGACTGAGCTGCCAGGCCTCTGTGACTGAGCTGCCAGCCCAAGAGTTAATTCGGCTCACAATGTCCATACTAGCCCTCTGGAAACCAATCCCTTCGGCCCACAGCACTCATGCTAGCGTTCCAGAAAGCACCCCCCCACCCCCCACTGGACAGCAATATTGGAATTGGTGGAGAGTTGGAATATTGCATTGGGGGCCCAGCCCTCCTGTGTGAAGCTGGGACCCAGCGGGTCCCACTTAGTCTAGTATTATATCTGTTGCTGAGCACCCACAAAATATCTTGCAATAATGCTCTTTTGTTCAGAGGTTTGGTACGTTGGCGTCGGCCCAGTGTTTTAGGTCCCAGGCCTGTGTTCTAGGATTCCAGGCCTGTTTCGTAGCTTTTTTGTAGGCTTCAGTCCCTTTCCTCTCCTCCCCCCTTTCCTCCCCTCCCCCCCTCTCCTCCCCTCTTTCACCTCTTTCACCCCTTCTCCCCCCTTTCTCCCCCCTCCTCCCATCCTCTCCCTCCTTTCCTCCCCTCTCCACACCCCCTTCCCCCCTCCACGCACCCCCTTCCTTCCCCTCTCGTCCCCTCTTTCACCCCTTCTCCCCCCCTTTCATTCCATCTCCCCCCTTTCCTTCCATCCTCTCGCTCCTTTCCTCCACTCTCCACGCCCCTCTTCCTCCCTCCACGGCCTCCCTTTCCTCCCCTCTCCTCCCCTTTCCTTCCCTCCCCCCTCTCCTTCCCTCTCCCCCTTTCATCCCGCTCCTCCCCTTTCCTCCCTTCTCCCACTTCCTCCCCTCTTCTCCCGCACTTCCACCCCCACCTCCACCCTTTCTTCCCCTCTACCCCCTCCCTTCCCTTCTCAACCCTTCCTTCCCTTCTCAACCCTTCCTTCCTCCCCTCCTCCTTTTCCTCCCCTCTCCTCCCTCCTTCTCCTCTCCTTCCTCCCTTCACCTCCTCTCCCTCACATTTCCTACCCTCCCCTTCCCCCTGTCTTCTCCTCCTCTCCTCCCCTTCCCCCTTTCCTCTCCCTTGCCCTCTGCTCCTTGAAGTGGACCGATTTGTCGATTGGACAGGAATTTGAAGGGAATCTGATTGGTGATTGGATGCAACGCCCTTGGAGACCCCGTCTGATTGGCCGCGTAAAGGGTGGGAGGAGGCGGTTACAGAAACTGGATTCGAACCTGGGGGAGAGAGAGAGAGAGAGAGAGGAAGGAATGATGGAGAGAGTGAAAAAGAATATGAGGGAAGGGATTTCTCCCCCTATTCCCCCTCTCTCCCCCTCTAACTCTCTCTCCCTCCCTCCCCCCCTAACTCTCTCCCTCTCTCGCCCCTCTAACTCTCTCCCTCCCTCTCTCTCTCCCCCTCTATCTCCCCCCCCCCCCCCCCCCCCCGCTCTCCCATCACCCCTATCTCTCCCCATCTCTCTCCCTCTCTCCCTCACGAATCTCAATCAAGAGAGTTCATTGTCATGTGTCCCAGAGAGAACAATGAAATTATTCCTTGCTGCAGCACAACAGAGTATTGTCAGCATAAATACAGAACAGTTTAGTCAGTGGGTCTATAGCATAGACCATAAATATACACATTAATAAACAGATAATATAGTTCAGAGTTTGTTTGATGGTGAGTTTAATAAACTGATGGCTGTGGAGAAGTAGCTGTTCCTGGACCTGGATGACCAGATTTCAAGCTCCTGTACCTTCTACCTGATGGCAGCCGAGAGATGAGTGTGTGGCCAGGATGGTGTGGGTCCATGATGATGTTGGCAGCCTCTTTGAGGGAGCGACTGCAATAGATCCCTTCAATTTTAGGGAGGTCAGAATCGATGATGGACTGGGCAGTGGTCACAACTTAATGCTTTCTTTTCCGCTCCTGGATGCTCAAGTTGCCAAACCAAGCCACGATGCAATCAGTCAATATGATCTCTACTGTGCACCTGTAGAAGTTCGAGAGAGTCCTCTTTGACATACTGAATCTCCGTAATCTTCTCAGGAAGTAGAGGCGCTGATGTGGTTTCTTTATAATTGCATCAGTGTACTGGGACCAGGAAAGATCTTCGGAAATATGCACCCCAAGGAATTTGAAGTTTTTGACCCTTTCCACCATCATCCCATTGATTTAAACGGATGGTGGGTCCGTATCCTACCCCTTCCAAAGTCCACAATCAGTTCCTTGGTTTTGCTGGTGTTGAGAGCCAGGTTATAGTGCTGGCACCATTTGGTCAATCGGTCGATCTCACTTCTATACTCTGACTCGTCACCATCAGTGATTCATCGCACAACAGTGGTGTCGTCGGCGAACTAGATGATGGAGTTTGCACTATGTCCAGCTATACAGTCTTGAGTATAGAGTGAGTATAGCAGGGGGCTGAGCACACAGTCTTGAGGTGCTCCTGTGCTGATTTTTATCGAGGATGACAGCTTTCCACCAATACGGACAGATTGTGGTCTGTGGATGAGGAGGTTGAGGATCCAATTGCAGAGGGATGCGCAGAGACCCAGATCTGAGAGCTTGGTGACCAGCTTGGAGGGGATGATGGTGTTAAATGCCGTTCTGCAGTCAATGAATAACAGCCTGACACATGAGATTCTGTTGTCCGAGTGGTTCAGACCAGAGTGGGGAGCCAGTAAGATCGCATCCACCGTTGATCTGTTGTGGTGGTAAGCGAACTACAGTGGGTCGAGGTTCTTGTTGAGGTAGGAGTTAATGTGCACCATAATCAACCTCTCAAAGCACATCATTACCACAGACGTTAGTGCCACTGGTCGATAGTCATTGAGGCACGTCACCTTGCTCTTCTTGGGCACCGGTATTATTGATGCCCTGTTGCAGCAGCTGGGAACAACAGACCTCAGAAGTGAGATGTTGAAAATGTCCCTAAAAACTCCAGCCAGTTGATCTGCACAGGTTTTTAGAACACGCCCAGGTATACCATCAGGTCAAGGCGCTTTTCGAGAGTTCACCCCCATGAAGGATCTTCTGACGTCGGCCTCTATGACTGTGACTGAAATACCATCATGGCGAATGGGGGCTCGGGTAGGTACATCAGTGTTCTCACTATCAAAGCGTGCGTAAAACGCATTGACCTCGTCAGGGAATGATGCTTCGCTGACAATTGAGCTGCCTCCTGATCGCGCCTTGATGACATTCAAGCCCTGCCACAGTTGCTGAACATCCGTTTCCTCCTCCAGCTTGGAGCGCGTCCCTTTTGGCCTTTTTGATGGCCTTACCAAGGTCGTATCTAGACGTCTTGTAGACCTCTGCATCTCCAGACCTCAATGCCCGGTATCTGGACTTCAGAAGAGTGCGGACCTCATGGTTCATACAAGGCTTCTGCTTAAGAAACAATCAGACATTTATTGTTGGGACTCAGTACTCCACACGTGACTTTATGAATTCTTTATTCCGGTCCGTTGTCGAGTCCCTGAACATTGACCAGTCTACAGACTTCAAACAGTCCTGGAGTTGTTCCTCTGCACCCCCCACCGCCCCCCACCCCCCCCCCCCCCCCCCCCCCCCCCCCCCCCCCCCCCCCCCCCCCAACCAGCTCTGCACAGTCCTCACCTCTGAGGGTGCGCTCTTCAATTGCTGCCTGTAGGCAGGAAGAAGCAGCACTGCAGTATGGTCAGATTTACCAAAGTGAGGGCATGGGATATAGCGATAGGCGTCTTTGATGGTGGTGTAGCAGGAGGCATGTTGATGGAAGTTATGGAGTGATTTCTTCAGGTTGGCTTTGTTGAATTCCCCGGCTATGGTGGTAAATGCCTCGGGATAAGCATTCTGATGCTTGTTGACCATGGCATGCAGCTCCCCCAGTGCCAGATGGACATCAGCTTGGGGGTGGGATGTAGACCGCGGTCAGGATGATGGAGGTAAATTCCCTCAGTAGGCAGAAGGGACGGCACTTCACAGCAAGGTGTTCCAGCTGTGGAGAGCAGGGGTTGGATAGGACTGCTATGTCTGAGCACCATGTAGAGATGACTCCCTTTCCTAGATGCCAGTGTGCGGTCCATGGATTGGATGGAGAAACCTTCACGCTGGACTGCTGAATCTGGGGAGCTGGGGGTGTGCCATGTCTCTGTGAAACAGAACACAGAGCATTCCCTCAGCTCCCTTTGGTAAAGCAACCTTGCCTTTAAGTCCTACACTTTGTTTTCAAGGGACTGTACATTGGCCAGTAGGGTGGTAGGGGGGATCGAAGTCCCCTTTGCTTCAGTCTGACCTGAAGACGCAGTCTGACCATTACGGACACAATGGAGGCCTCTCCGTTGTTTCCAGGTGCTGTGCTTGTGCTTAATGTACCTGCTGTTTCTGCGAGCCTGCACTGGAACGGGGATTCCCTTCCAGCTCCGTTGCAATTGGGGATTCCCTTGCAGACGGCAGCTCCAGATCTATCACGATCGGGGATTCCCTCATAGTCGGCATCTCCAACTCCGTTGCTCCTGGAAGACCCTGCCCGTTGGCTCCGGAGGTCTTCCCGGTGTTTCCATGTACAGTACCGATGATCCTCGGTTGGGTCGGGTGTTCGCCAGCGATGGATCGGTCGTTTACAGTCGGTGGCTCCCACAGCTACAGGAGAAATTTGTACGAGGGGAAGCCGGCCAGGAATATAAAGAAGAACGGTAAAAGCTTCTTTATTTATGTTAACGGAAAAAGAGTAGCAAAGTCAAATGTGGGTCCCTTGAAGGCAGACACGGGTGAAATTATTATGGGCAAGAAGGAAATGGCAGAAGAGATGAATAGGTACTTCGGACCTGTCTTCACTAAGGAGGACACAAACAATCTCCCAGATGTATTTGAGGACAGAGGATCTAAGGGGGTAGAGGAACGGAAAGAATTTTTCATTAGGCGAGTAATAGTATTGTGACTGAAGGATGACGAATCCCCTGGGCCTGATGGTCTGGATCCCAGGGTCCTCAGGGAGGTGGCTCTAGAAATAGTGGATGTGTTGGTGATCATTTCCCCATGTTCAATAGATTCAGGATCAGTTCCTGTAGATTGGAGGATAGCTAATGTTATCCCACTTTTCAAGAAAGGAAACTTCGGTGGTGGGAAAGATGCTGGAGTCAATTATTAAAGAGGTAATAATGGGGCATTTGGATAGCAGTAAAAGGACTAGTCCAAGTCAACATGGATTTATGAAAGGGAAATCATATTTGACTAATCTTCTGGAATTTTTTGAGAATGTGACAAGTAAAATGGATGAAGGGGTGCCAGTGGATGTAGTGTATCTAGACGTTCAGAAAGCGTTCGATAAGGTCCCGCACGAGAGACTGGTGACTAAAATTAGAGCACATGGTATTGGGGATAGGGTGTTGACATGGATAGAAAATTGGTTGGCAAACCGGAAGCAGTGTAGGAGTGAACGGGTCCTTTTCAGAATGGCAGGCAGTGGCGAATGGAGTGCCACAAGGATGGGTGTTGGGGCCACAACTGTTTACCATATATATAAATGATTTTGAAGAGGGAATTATAAAAGGACTGGGTAAGCTACATGCAGGAAAAATGTTCCCAATGTAGGGTGAGTCCAGAACCAGGGGCCACAGTCTTAGAATAAAGGGGAGGTCATTTAAGACTGATGTGAGAAAAAACTTTTTTATCCAGAGAGTTGTGAATTTATGGAATTCCCTGCCACAGAGGGCAGTGGAGGCCAAATCACTGGATGGATTTAAGAGAGAGTTGGATAGAGCTCTAGGGGCTAGTGGAGTCAAGGGATATGGGGAGAAGGCAGGCACGGGTTATTGATAGCGGACGATCAGCCATGATAGAGTCATCAACTGCTAGAGTCAGTTATTAAAGATGGGATAGCAGCACATTTGGGAAAGTGGTGAAATCATTGGACAAAGTCAGCATGGATTTACGAAAGGTAAATCATGTCTGACGAATCTTGTGGAATTTTTCGAGGATGTAACTAGTAGCGTGGATAAGGGAGAACCAGTGGATGTGGAATATCTGGACTTCCAGAAGGCTTTCGACAAGGTCCCACATAAGAGATTAGTATACAAACTTAAAGCATACGGTATTAGGGGTTCAGTATTGATGTGGATAGAGAACTGGCTGGCAAACAGGAAGCAAAGAGTAGGAGTAAACGGGTCCTTTTCACAATGGCAGGCAGTGACTAGTGGGGTACCGCAGGGCTCAGTGCTGGGACCCCAGCTATTTACAATATATATTAATGATCTGGATGAGGGAATTGAAGGCAATATCTCCAAGTTTGCGGATGACACTAAGCTGGGGGGCAGTGTTAGCTGTGAGGAGGATGCTAGGAGACTGCAAGGTGACTTGGATAGGCTGGGTGAGTGGGCAAATGTTTGGCAGATGCAGTATAATGTGGATAAATGTGAGGTTATCCACTTTGGTGGCAAAAACAGGAAAGCAGACTATTATTTAAATGGTGGCCGATTAGGAAAAGGGGAGATGCAGCGAGACCTGGGTGTCATGGTACACCAGTCATTGAAAGTAGGCATGCAGGTGCAGCAGGCAGTGAAAAAAGCGAATGGTATGTTAGCTTTCATAGCAAAAGGATTTGAGTACAGGAGCAGGGAGGTTCTACTTCAGTTGTACAGGGTCTTGGTGAGACCACACCTGGAGTATTGCGTACAGTTTTGGTCTCCAAATCTGAGGAAGGACATTATTGCCATAGAGGGAGTGCAGAGAAGGTTCACCAGACTGATTCCTGGGATGTCAGGACTGTCTTATGAAGAAAGACTGGATAGACTCGGTTTATACTCTCTGGAATTTAGGAAATTGAGAAGGGATCTTATAGAAACTTACAAAATTCTTAAGGGGTTGGACAGGCTAGATGCAGGAAGATTGTTCCCGATGTTGGGGAAGTCCAGGACAAGGGGTCACAGCTTAAGGATAAGGGGGAAATCCTTTAAGACCGAGATGAGAAAGACTTTTTTCACACAGAGAGTGGTGAGTCTCTGGAACTCTCTGCCACAGAGGGTAGTTGAGGGCAGTTCATTGGCTATATTTAAGAGTGAGTTGGATGTGGCCCTTGTGGCTAAGGGGATCAGAGGGTATGGAGAGAAGGCAGGTACGGGATACTGAGTTGGATGATCAGCCATGATCATATTGAATGGCGGTGCAGGCTCGAAGGGCTGAATGGCCTACTCCTGCACCTAATTTCTATGTTTCTATGTTTCTATGATCACAATGAATGGCGGTGCTGGCTCAAAGGGCCGAATGGCGTCCTCCTGCACCTATTTTCTATGTAACATAGAGTGGTGGGTGTATGGAACAAGCTGTTGGAGGAGGTAGTTGAGGCTGGGATTGTCCAAACGTTTAAGAAACAGTTAAAGACAGGCACATGGATAGGCCAAGTTTGGAGGCATATGGACCATATGCAGGTAGGTGGCACTCATGTAGCCTGGATACATTGGTCGGTGTAGGCAAGTTGACCCGACGGTCGTGTTTTCACACTGTATCACTGTAACATGAAGAGCTGCAGTAACTCAGAGGATCAGGCAGCATCTGTGGAGTCGCCGGTGCTCCAGCAGGTGGTCAAGACGGGTGAAGCCCTTACCACAGGACGGGCACAGCAAGGGACCCTCACCGCTGTACATACGCCGGTTCTGCCACAGGCTGGGTATGCGGGTGAAACCTTTGCCACACTCAACGCACACAAAGGGTCTCTCTCTGGTGTGTATCCGCTGGTGCTCCTGCAGCCCCATGCTCTCTTGTCACAGTGGGAGCAGCTGCTCGCCGGCGTGGGCCCACCGGTGCTGCCGCAACCCCAACTAATTGTCAAACGCCTCACCGCAGTACGGGCAGTCATAGGGCTGGCCACTGGAGTGTACGCGTTGGTGAGACACAGGGTTGTAGGCCATGGTAAAGCGCTCTCCACACACTGGGCTCCGGATGGGACGGTCTCCGGCGTGTACCCGCTGGTGGGACAGCAGCTTGGAGGAGCGGTTGTAGCCCTTTCCGCACTGGGCGCAGGTGTTCAGGCGCTCGCCGGTGTGGGTGCGCTGATGCTTCAGCAGGCTGCTGGAGTGGGTTGCACACAGCTCCCCGGTGTGCAACCGCCTGTGCTTCTTCAGGCCCGTGGACGACTTGAAACCTTTGCTGCGGTTGGAGCAGATGAAAGGCTGCTCACTGCTGTGCACCCGCCGGTGCACCCGCAGCCCCGACAACCAGGTAATGCTCTTGCTGCATGTGGAGCAGCCATTGGATCTCTCGCCCGTGTGCATTTGTTGGTGGATCTTCAGGTCATTCACCATCTTGAAGCTCTTGCCGCACTCCACGTAGTTGAAGGGGCGTTCTCCCATGTGCACCCGCCGGTGGGTGTCCAGCTGGCTCTGGCTCTGCCAGGCCTTGCCACACACATCGCACTAATAATGCTTCTCCTTGTTGTGTCCCATCATGTGGTCCTCCACCGAAGCTTAGCCCCTCGAAGCTCAGCCCGCACACCGAGCAGATGGGGGGCTCACCGGCACCCTGCCACCCTCAATGGCTGTTCAAGTCCCTGTCTCTCCGTCCACACCAACGGCTCCTAAACCCTGCAGGAGGGGAACACAGAGGGTCAACAAGCTGGCAAACAGGACATTACTAACGCATGAACGTTACTAGTGCTTGAAGGGGGGGAGGGCAAGGGGAACAGGGGGGGGGGGGGGAGGGCAGGGGGATGAGAGGGGAGTAGGGGGTAGGGGATGGAGAGCGGGTTGAAGGAGGGTGGAGAGGAGGGGGTGAGGGGGAGGGATGAAGGGGGATGGAGAGGACGGGGGACGGGGTGATGGGGGATGGAGAGGAGGGGGTGAGGGAGGTGAACGGGGATGGAGAGCAGGAGGGGAGGGGGTGAAGGGGGATGGAGGATGGGGTGAGGGGGAGGCGGTGAAGGGGGATGGAGAAGTGGTGAGGAGGCAAGTAGGGAAGGGGAATGAGGATAGTGGAAGTGAGGGGAAGGGGAGAAGGGAAGAGTGTGAAGGGAGGAAGGGGTGGAAGAAGAGGGAGAGAGGGGGAGAAGGGAGTGGGTTGCGGTGAGGAAGAAAGGTGGTGGCCCTGCCCCATGAAGTATCCCACCCAGCGCCTTGACATACCCCCGCCCCACACATGCACGACCGGCGCCGTGACGTCACGGTGGGGACTGCCGGCACCAAAGATCCTATAGCAAGCAAGATAGTCACTTGACGAAAAAGATGTAGTATTGTCATGGGCAGATTTATGGGTAATTTTCAGCTCCATTTCCCCAACCGGCTTCCGTCTCCGCACCAAAGATCCCATAGCGAAGCACAGATACTATGGATACATCCACGTAAAAATAAAAGTTCTTTGATAAAAATCTTCTGCTCATTTTCAGAATTATAATTTATTAACACAAACTGTTCCCCCACAACGTTGATTACACTGCGAGTTGGATCGGGTCGGGTTGCTGAAATGGATGAAAAAAAGGCCCACATTTCACTCCGTTGCATGCTACATGTCAGCCCATTGCATTTAAAAGGAGTGGTCTATCTTGCTCCGATATGGGATCTTTGGCTGGCACTGCCCCGCCAGCGTTTGTGGGGAACGTGGATCGGTCTTCTTCTGTCATATGTCTTTTAAACCTGCAGCTCAGTTGAGGCGAGCCAGGCCAACGTATCATCGTGCAGGTCAATCAGACCTCGTTCACCATTCGGTGGCCTATGTTTGGGGCATCGGTGACTATGTGCTCCACTGTCAGTGTTGCGTCCCCACACTCGCAGGAGGCACTGTCCACAAGGCCCCACCTCTTCGTCACTACTCCATAGTATCCGATGCCTGTCATCAAGCGGTTGAGTGTTCTCCACTGCTTTCGGGGCAGGACCTGGCCAGGGACTTCCATGGGGTCATTGATGTACTGGTGTAGTAGCCTAGATGGTTCCGCTGACTTCCACTGGTCTCTCCATCTCATCTTGATCCAGGTGGTCTTAGAAGTGTCAGCCGGTTTTGTGCTGAGCAGCTCTTGGTGCCGTGACTTGAGGTGCACTCGTCGTGGTGTCTCTGTGACGATCTGATGGAGGAGGTAGGATTCACTGGTTGATCGGTTACTCCCACCGCCATGTTAACACTGCAGTCAGAGGACCAGAGAGCGCCCAGACTCACTCACTGACATCCCCCTCCGCCTGCACTCCTCGGGTCGCCGGACACAGGATCGCCCTCGGGAAGGGAGTGGGGAAAGTACGCGGGGCCGAGCAGAGGCGACTGTTCCCACTGGAGCTCCCGGCGCTGGCAGAGGCCCCGCCTCTTCATCTACGTCACAAAGGACCAGGTCCCGCCCCCTCCTTGCGTCCGAACAGTCAGAGCCGTGACTCGCCGCTCGGACGGACAGCGCCCTCCGCCAATCGGAGCCGCCCATCCGGGCCTAGCAACGGTTGCCATGGCATGACCGGCCCCGCCCACATGGCCCCTACACCACGTGGGGGGGGGGGGGGAAACAATCACAGCAGCTGCAGAGGCTGCAAACCTGAGATAAAACCTCAAGGGGGGCCAGACTACAAAATGCTGCAGTAACTCAGCAGGACGGGCAGCATCTCTGGAGAGAGGGAATGGGCGATGTTTCGAGGTCGAGACCCTTCCTCAGACTGAGGGTCGCAGGAGAGATGTAGACGGTGATGTTGAGTGAAAAGCTTTTACATAGAAACATATACAATAGGTGCAAGGGTGGGCCTTTCAGCCCTTCGAGCCAGCACCACCAGTCAATATGATCACAGCTGATCATCCACAAACAGTACCCCGTTCCTGCCTTCTCCCCATATCCCCTGACTCTGCTATCTTTAAGAGCCCTATCTAGATGCCTCTTGAAAGTACCCAGAGAACCGGCCTCCACTGCCCTCTGAGGCAGAGAATTCCACAGACTCACAACCCTCAAAGTGTTTCCTTATCTACATTCTAAATGGCGTACCCCTTATTCTTAAACTGTGGCACCTGGTTCTGAACTCCCCCCAAAACATGTTTCCTGCTTCTATCATGTCCAAACCTTTAATAATCCTAGGGTACACAAAAAGCTGGAGAAACTCAGCGGGTGCAGCAGCATCTAAGGAGCGAAGGAGATAGGCGACGTTTTGGGTCGAGACCCTTCTTCAGACTGGCCAGGGATCAGGGAAACGAGGGAATCAGGGAAACATTAATAATCCTATAAGTTTCAATAAGATCCCCTCTCATGCTTCTAAATTCCAGAGTATACAAGCACTGTCCCCCCATTCTTTCAGCATATGACTATCCCGCCATCCCTGGAATTAACCTTGTAAAGCTATGCTGCACTCCCTCAATAGCAAGAATGTTCTTCGTCAAATTTGGAGACCAAAACTGCACACAATACTCCAGGTGTGGTCTCACTTGGGACCTGCACAAGTGCAGAAGGACCTCTTTGCTCCTATACTCAACTCCCCTTGTCATGAAGGCCAACATGCCATTCACTTTCTTCACTGCCTGCTGTACCTGAATGCTTAATTTCATTGACTGATGAACAAGGACCCCCAGATCCCATTGTACTTCCCCCTTTCCTAACTTGACACCATTTAAATAATAATCTGCCTTTCTGTTTCTGCTACCAAAGTGGATAACCTCACATTTATCCACATTAAACAGTATCTGCCATGCATCTGCCCACTCACCCAACCTGTCAAAGTCACCCTGCATTCTAATCCAATCCTCCTCACAGTTCACACTGCCACCCAGCTTTGTGTCATCCGCAAATTTGCTCATTTGACTTTGAATCCCTTCATCCAAATCATTGATGTATATTGTAAATAGTGGCGATCCCAGCACTGAGCCTTGCGGTACTCCACTAGTCACTGCTTGCCATTATGAAAGGGGCCCATTAATCCCTACTCTTTGTTTCCTGTCTGCCAACCAATTTTCAATCCATGTCAGCAATCTACCCCCAATACCATGTGCCCTAATTTTGCCCACTAATCTCCTATGTGGGACCTTATCAAATGCTTTCCTAAAGTCCAGATACAGTACATCCACTGGCTCTCCCTTGCCTATTTTCCTAGTTACATCCTCAAAAATTTCCAGAAGATTAGTCAAGCATGATTTCCCCTTTGTAAATCCATGCTGACTGGGACCGATCCTGTTACTGCTATCTAAATATGCCACAATTTCATCTTGTATGATTGACTCCAGAATCGATGTCAGGTTAACTGGTCTATAATTCCCTGTTTCTCTCTCCCGCCGTTATTAAAAAGTGGGATAACATTAGCTACACTCCAATCCACAGGAACTGATCCTGAATCTATAGAATAGTGGGAAATGCATCCACAATTTCTAGAGCCACTTCCTTAAGTGCCGTGGGATGCAGACCATCAGGCCCTGGGGATTTATCAACCTTCAGTCCCATCAGTCTACCCAACACTATTTCCTGCCTAATGTGGATTTCCTTCAGTTCTTCCCTCACCCCAGAACCTCTGGCCACTAGTACAGCAGGAAGATTGTTTGTGTCCTCCTTAGTGAAGACAGATCCGAAGTACCTGTTCAACTCATCTGCCAATTCCTTGTTCCCCATAATAAATTCACCATGATAAATTCTGTTAGCCCGAAGAGCTAAATATTCCTCTCTCTTTACAACATCCAATGAATTGGCTTTTATTGCCTTCTGTGGCAGAGAATTTCACAGATTCACAACTCTCTGTGCAAAAATGTTTCTCCTCATCTCAGTCCTAAATGGCTGCCCACCTTATTCTTAAACTGTGACCACTGGTTCTGGACTCCCCCAACATGGGGAACATGTTTCCTGCATCTAGTTTGTTCAATCCCTTAATAATTGTATGCGTTTCTATAAGATACCCTCTAAATCATCCTTCTAACTTCCAGTGAATACAAACCCAGTCGACTCATTCTTTCATTGTATGTCAGTCCCGCCATCCGGGGAATTTTGTATGGACAATTTTTTTTTAAAACTTGACTCTCTGATCACAAACTTTATTTGGGATTATAAAACACATAGAATCCATAAACGACATCTATGTAAACCCAAAGAAATTGGTGGACTTGCTCTCCCCAATTTTTTATACTATTATTGGGCAACGAATATTAAAAACGTAATCTATTGGTTGGACAACACATGCCAACAGATAAAATGGTTAATAATGGAGAGAAAGGATTGCTCACCTTTTAATATAGGCGCGATTCTTCTCTCCAATAAATGTTAAGAAAACACTACATGAGAAAAATCCGATTATCCACAGTACCTTACGAATCAGGAGACAATTGAAGTCAACCCTTAAACTGAGAAATTTATCTCTTCTATCACCAATTGCCAACAATCCTTCGTTCAAGCCATCTATTTTAGACAAAACATTCACACAATGGGAAAGATTAGGAATAAAAAAACTCGGAGATCTTTATGGGAATGGAACTCTTCTCTCTTTTCAAGAATTACATTTGAAATATCATCTGAAAGGTAGTCAATATTTTAGATACCTTCAAATGCGAGACTATCTGAAATCATATACCCAAGACTATCAATCTTTTTTGCCAGACACACAAGACGAATGTATGAATAGAAACTCAGATTCTAAAATATTAATATCATATCTGTATAACGCCCTTTTAAATATAGAAACCCCATCATCAGAAGTAATTAGAAGAGCTTGGGAAGATGAGCTTGGCCTAAAATGTTTAAAAGACAGATGGGAGGAAAACCTTCTGTATATACACAATTGTTCGATCAACGTTAGGCATTCGTTAATTCAATTTGAAATAATTCACAGGCTCTATTATTCAAAGTCTAAACTGAATAAGATCTTTCCAAATGTATCTCCTATTTGCGATAAATGTCTTCTTCAGGATTGATGACCCATTCCTTTGTCTCTTGTATGAAGTTACATAATTTCTGGTGAGGAATCTTTGAAATTGTTTCAAAAACACTAAAAATAAAATTGGAGCTCGACACGCAACTGATCACTCTAGGTACTTCAGAAGCCAGCTCTGAGCTATCACTATTTCAAAGACGTTTCCTTAATTATGGCCTGATAACAGCGAAAAAACTAATAATTAAATTTTGGAAACACACATCAGTCCCTACTCTTAAGATGTGGATTATAAACATGTCCGAGACGCTACATCTCGAAAATATTAGACTTGTCTTGGCAGAAAAACCAGATCCTTTTTCGAAGACGTGGACAGCATTCATTGATTTATTACAAGGGTAGTATGGCATAACACAACTTTGGATTTAAATCTAATTACTGGTTGGGTGAGGTGGGTTGGGAGGGATGCGAGGTGGGTATATCACCACTTTTTCTTTCTTTCTCTTTTTGTCCTTTTATTTTTTTCTATTCCTCTCTTCTTTCTTTCATTTATTCACTCTTTGGCTACACTACTTTGGTAGTCTAGGGGTTCTATCTTTGCACATCTCACTTTTTCTCTTTCTAGCTTTTTCACCTTTCTTTTCTTCCAACTAAAGCTAAAAAGTTAAAATTGAAGCTGTACAATAACTTTATAATTTTATTTGCCGTTGGTTCTATTTTTGTACATTTGCTTCTAATTTAAAAAAAAATAATAATAAATTTTAAAAAAGCACTGCAAATGGCTGGTGGGGTTTTGGGTTGAAGGAATAAAAAGCACTGCAAATGGCTGGTGGGGTTTTGGGTTGAAGGAATAAAAAGCACTGCAAATGGCTGGTGGGGTTTTGGGTTGAAGGAAAAAAAGAAAGCACTGCAAATGGCTGGTGGGGTTTTGGGTTGAAGGAAAAAAAGAAAGCACTGCGAATGGCTGTTGGGGTTTTGGGTTGAAGTAAAAAAAAACTGCAAATGGCTTGTGGGCTAAACTTGACAATTTCCTGTTTGCACTGTATATTGATTTGAGATAAACCGCTACCACTTACGGCTGTGATTTTTGGTCATCTTACTCAGTCCCCCTGCGCTCATCACGTGCAGAGGATTCTTCCCATCAATTAAAAATAAAAGTGTTATTAGTGTTTAAAAAAATGTTGAGAATCTCTCTCCTGTCAATCACGCCTTGAAGGCCACACCTTTTCCAGTGGGAGGGGGAGGGATTATAAAACCCGGAAGTGTGGGTGTGGCTCAGTCTGTGCGTGATGGGGGAAGGAGAGGTCACGACTCTGTCTGAGCTGTGAATCAACTGAACACACTGTATGTCTACTGAACTGTGAGTATGGTGCTTCATGTAGTTTTATGGTGGTTTCACCCTGCTTGAAATGGTATGAAACTGCACTTGAATTTGGTGGCTTTGCACCATGCTTGAAGCGGTCGGAAACTACACTTGAATTCTGTGGCCTTGCAGCACCCTGCTTGAAGTGGTAGGAAACTGCACCTGAATTTGGTGGCCATGCACCCTGCTTGAAATGGTAGGAAAATGGATTTGAATTTGGTGGCCTTGCCCCCTGCTTGAGATGGAATTTCTAGGAATAGCCGTGAGTCAACTTCCAGCCCACCAGCTGTCAGTGAGCTGCCAGCACATCAGGCTTGAGGGACTGAGCTGCCACCACAAGAATCCATTTGGCCCACAATGTCCATACTAGCCATCTGGAGACCAGTCCCTTCAGCCCACAACACCCATACCAGCGCTCCAGAAATCCCCCCCCCCCCCACTGGCCACCAATATTGGAAATGGTGGAGAGGTGGAATTTTGCGTTGGGGGACCAGCCCTCCCATGTGAACATGAGACCCAATGGGTCCCACTTAGTCTAGTAATTTTATATGTTTCTATCAGATCCCCCTCTTCCTTCTGAACTCCAGTGAATACAAGCCTAGCCTTTTCAATTTTTCCTCATATGACAGTCCCGCCATCCCAGGGATCAATCGCGTGAACCTACGCTGCACTGCCTCAATCACAGGGATGTCCTTCCTCAACTTAGGAGACCTATGGACTTGTCGACCCATTCTTTAATCGTAACTTGAATATCGGCGAGAATTCAGGAAAACCTACAGTTGCTGATTTGGCTATCTGGTACGTTGTTGGAGATATTGGAGAGATCACCATTGGGGGAGAGCCTGAGGGGAGAGAGAGGGGGGGAAAGAGAAAGTAGGGAAGAGGGGGAGAGAGAGGGGGGAAGAGAGAGAGAGAGAGAGAGTGGGAGAGAGAAAGGGGGGAGAGAGGGGGAAGAGAGGGAGGGGAGAAAGAGCGAGAGAGAGAGAGAGAGAGAGCGAGAGGGGACTGAGAGAGAGGGGAAGTGAGAGAGAGTGGGAGAGAGAGGGGGGGGAAGAGAGAGGGAGAGAGAGAGAGGGGGGAGAGAGAGAGAAGAGAGGGAGGGAATGAGAGAGGGAGGGAATGAGAGAGGGGGGGGCAGAGAGGGTAAGAGAGAGATAAAGTGGGGAGACAGAGAGATAGAAGGGGAGAAAGTGAGAGAGAGAGGAGAAGTGGGAAAACAGGAGGGGAGAGATAAATAGAGAGGGTGGGAGAGAGAAAGGGATGAGATAAATGAATTGGAGAGAGAAGGGGAGGAGAGAGAGCAGCATTATCTTGTCGAGTGTAAAATTAGAGCATGCAGCAGTGTAGAGAGAAGGGGAAGAGAAAGGGGGAGGGAGAGCGGGGACTGAGAGAGGGGAAAAGCCTGAGAAAGAGGGACCGACAGAGGGGGAGAGAGAGAGAGGGACATTTAACGCAATCATGCTTTATTTTGCTTTTATTAATGCATTTTGTCATCGAATTGCTGATTTTTGGCATAAAAAACTTCACTAAGACATTTCGCTCCAAGCTAAATATATAAATATCTCCAAATATATAAATATCTCCGGCCACCGCGTAACATTTAGCTCCAAGCTACAAATATATAATATCTGTCGCTAAGCACCCACAAAAATATCTCGCAATAATTGGTTCAGAGGTTTGGTATGTAGGTGTCGGCCCAGTGTTTTAGGTCCCAGGCCTGTGTTCCGGGTTCTGCACTAAGTTCTGGGCTTCCAGGCCTGTTTTTGTAGGCCTCAAAGCTGTTTCATGGACTCCGGACCTGTTTTCTGAGCTCAGGTCCTGTATTTTAGGCCCCAGGCCTGTGTTGTGGGCTTTGGCCTAAGTTCTGGAAATTCCGAGCCTGTGTTTCATAGGCCCCAGGGCAGTATTAGAGGCTCCAGGCCTGTGTTTTCCACCCCTGGCCTAACCCAGAGGTGGAAAACACGAGGGGGGGGGGATAGAGGGGACACGTCCCCCCCATGTTTTGAGAGGTGGGGGACATCCCCCTCCAGTTTTTGTCATCCGGATTTTAAAATCTCCACTTTCCGCGAGACAGTGGAGGCGGGACTGCTGATTGAGGGCGCCGATTGGACGAGAGAGACGTCGGTCAGCAGGCAATGGGGGCGGGACATGAGGGGTGGTGGGACGCAGTCCCGTCCCCATCCGAGTGCCACCCCCCCCACCCTGATGGGTGGCCAGAGATGTCAGGAGTCAGACACGAGCTGTACCCCCAGGCCCACAGCCAGCACAGAGAAGCAGCGCTAAACCCAGCTCAACTCTGCCTGGTTAACTTTCCTGTGCTTGTGGAAATATGGGCAGCGCGGAGAAGCAGAGCTGGTGTCCCCTCAGTCCAGTCAGGGCTGTAGTTAACCCGGCGAGACAGGCAGAGTTGAGCTGCATTTAGTGCGGGATTGACCTCCGAAGTCTCGCGTATGTGTGTGTGAGTGTGCGCATGTGCGTGCGGCCGCCAGAAAATTGTGTCCCCCCTGTCCCCTCCGTGTTTTGATAGTGAGTTCTGCTCTTGGCCTAACTTGTGGGCTTTGGTCTACATTATGGGCCTCCAAGCCTGTTTTGTAGGCCTCCGGGTTGTGTTGTAGGATCTGAGCCTGTGATATAGGCTCCAGGCCTACGTTCTGGGCTTCCTAGCCTGTGTTGTGGGCCCAAGGCCTGTGTTATAGAGTTTGGGCCTGTATTTTAGGCCTTGGGGCTGTGCTGTGGGCTTTGGCCTGTGTTCTGGACTGCAGAGCCTGTGTTTTGTAGGCCTCGTGGCAATATTATAGGCCCAGGCCAAACCTCTGGGCTTTGATCTAAGTTATTGGCCTGTCTAAAGGCCTACTGGAGTCAGGCTCCTGTTTCTAGAGAAGGCCTACTCTGTTTGCAAGGAAGGCCTACTGCCAACAGGCTTCTGTTGCGAAGGAAGTTCAGGGCCTTGGTGAAACCACACCTGGAGTATTGCGTACAGTTTTGGTCTCCTAATCTGAGGAAAGACATTCTTGCCATAGAGGGAGTACAGAGAAGATTCACCAGACTAATTCCTGGGATGGCAGGACTTCCTAATGAAGAAAGACTGGATAGATTCGGCTTGTACTCGTTGGAATTTAGAAGATTGAGGGGGGATCTTATAGAAACTTACAACATTCTTAAGGGGTTGGACAGGCTAGATGCAGGAAGATAGTTCCCGATGTTGGCGAAGTCCAGAACAAGGGGTCACAGTTTAAGGATAAGGGGGAAGTCTTTTAGGACCGAGATGAGAAAAAACATTTTCACACAGAGAGTGGTGAATCTGTGGAATTCGCTGCCACAGAAAGTAGTTGATGCCAGTTCATTGGCTATATTTACGAGGGAGTTAGATGTGGCCCTTGTGGCTAAACGGATCAGGGGGTATGGAGAGGAGGCAGGTACAGGATACTGAGTTGGATGATCAGCCATGATCATATTGAATGGCGGTGCAGGCTCGAAGGGCCGAATGGCCTACTCCTGCACCTATTTATATATTTCTATGTTTACTGGTGTCAGGCTCCCGTTGCTAAGAAACTCACACAGAAGCGCTCGCTCACTCCAGCACTAATAAATGAATCCTTTCATCACTGCTTCTCACAATGAATGCTTCTTATAGTTTTGGGGACCAGAATACCACACCACACACCCCAAGTATTGCCCCACATGCACACCAACATCTTTTGTACAGCAGCTCTAACATGATGCATGTCCCAACTAACTCTTGTTCTCAATGCTCTGACTGATGATGAAGGTGAGCAAGTTTGACAAACTGCTGCTGCTGCTTCTTCATCGCCCCGTCTATCTGTCTATCTATGTGTTATCACTTTCAGAGTATTATGCACTCTCCCCCTCTCTCTCTCAGTAGGTCTGTAGACAGCAACAGCAGCAAAACTGGTGATGTACAGGACTTCAAAAGCAAGCGACTGACTTACTCTCTGAAATTGCAGCCGGGTACAGATTAACTGGAAATGTGAGCCTGTGGTGGGGACTGGCAGTGGACCAGCCAAAAACTAGTCCTGCCACAAGCTCTGTGCTCTAGACGTGTTTATTCTTCGGCATACAGCTCCCTACTCCTCCGCTGACATGGGCGTTGCCCGGCCTTAAGTAACGACTCAGATACTGACCCCGTGACTCACGCCTCTCCCACTAAGACGCCGCCCTCTAGAGCCGATGGTTCGTCGTGATCTTGGGTTGCTATCAGGTGCCGCCACATGATCACCCCCCCCCCCCCCCCCCCCCCCCCCCCCAGAACCAGCGGCACCGAACCGCACAGGACATCGCACGAGGCGGCTCGAAAGCGTAGATACAATCCCGCGCCCGGCTTGCTCGGTACGGAAGAATCACTGGGAGCCCGGGAGGGCAGATGCCCATGATGGGGAGGTTGAGCCATGTGGACTGGCTCACTCAGGTCCAAGTGGGCCGGTTTCAAATGAGCCACAGACACCGTTTCATGCTGGCCTCCCATGTCCAAATCGAATGTAGTAGGCCTGTGCTGCAGCACGCGAAAGGGACCTTCATAAGGCACTGCAAGGGTGACGTGGGAGTCACGGCGAAGAAAAACATACGGGCAGCCCATCAGTGGCAGTGGCACAAGGAAAGGAGCCACTCCATGACACAACGTTGGGATGGGACTTAGGGCACCGACCCTCTCCCGCAAGCGGATCAGCACCAATGACGGGGTTCATGGGACCCATCAGCAGCAGGGCCAAACTCCCCGGGGACGGTGAGCAGAGCACCATATACCATTGACAGATCCTCCTTAGGGGCCGTCCGAATCTCCAACAGGACCCACGGCAACTCATCCATCCACCCTGGGCCTGTGAGACGAGCCTTCTGGGCGGCCATCAGACAGCAGTGGAACCGCTCCACCAATCCATTTGATTGGGGATGGTACACTGTCGTGTGGTGGAGTTGCGACCCCAACAGGCGGGCCATGGCAGACCACAGTTTACATGTAAACTGGGCGACCCGGTCGGAAGTGATGTGCAGTGGAACCCCAAAGCGGGCAATCCAGGCTGCTACGTCGGCACGAGCACACAACTGCGTTGAAGTGTCCGTGAGCGGGATGGCCAACGGCCACCGCGTAAAATGGTCGACCACCAAAAAGCAGGTGTGAAACCCCTTGAGATTGAGGCAGCAGCCCCACGATGTCCACATGTATGTGATCGAACCGCCGGCGTGGCACGGCAGATTCTTGAATTGGCGCCCGGACGTGTCTATGCACCTTTGATGTCTGGCATGGGATGCACGCCTGGGCCCAGCGAGCGACCTGCTTCCTAAGTCCATGCCACATAAACCTTGCGGCCACCATAGTGGCCGTGGCCCAGATGGATGGGTGGGCCAGCCCATGGATCACCTCAAACACGCGATGGAACGATAGGCCTCAGCTGACCGGTGGATACGTCACAGAGGATGGAACCCGAGGAACCCAACGGCACGTCCTCAAGCACTGAGCCAGAGATCGCGGTACGCCGGCATCTCATCATCCGCCAGCTGGCCTGCTACCAAGTCAGAGTACTCTATCCCCGAGGCTGGGTTAAGCGTGGCTACAATTGCCGGACGGGACAAAGCATCCACCACGAGGTTGCATTTCCCTGCAATGTGCCGGACGTCTGTTGTATACTCCAAAATAGCCGCCAGCTGGCGCGGCTGACGGGCGGAACCTTCACAAATGCAAATGTGAGGGGCTTGTGGTCTGCGAAGGGTACGAAGGAACGACTCTCGAGGAGGTATTGGAAGTGCTGCACTGCGAGGTGAAGGGCGAGCATCTCCCAGTCAAAAGCGCTGTAGTGCTGCTCTGCATCACTCAGCTGCCGGCTAAAGAAGGCGAGAGGCCGCCAACGGCCATTAACGGACTGTTTCAAAACGCCACCGACCGCAGAGTCCGAAGCATCCACGGTAAGGGCCCTAGGCTCTAATATAATTTATTATATTTCTATAATAAAAATATTTAACAAAAAACTGACTCCGCAAACGTTGCGGGAGCGGCCACAGGTTTGTTATAAAAACGCTGAAATGTAGTTTCACTGGCCCAGCCCACTGTTGCGAGGACATGATCCATGGGTACCTCCATGGTCCTCGCCGCTGATGTGGATGCAGCCCTGGTAGAATGAGATTTACTAATGTTAGTGTCCATACCTGCTGCACCGAATACCACCCTGAGCCACCTGGAGATAGTCTGCACCGTCACCCTGTGATGTGGGTTTTTATGGCTGATAAACAGACCCGTCTCCATATTCCTGATGGTGTGCGTGACATTGATATAATGTCGGAGATAGGTGGCTATACAGAGTGTTACATCAACGGGGTATGCTAGGAATTCCAATTTCAGTCCTGTAATTCCAGGTCTGTGTTGTTTAAGTAACGCATCTATAAGAAGTCACTTTATTGGGGGTCGAGACCATTCTATTCAGTTTTAGTTTCTGTAGTGTCTGGACCCGTTGTGCTGTGGTCAGTGCCATTAACATCACCACTTTGAAGGTGAGTTTGTCCAGTGGTAAATCCATCATCGGCGACCAGCTCCTGAGTAGGGTCAACACCACCCCTATATCCCAGTTAATATTATATCATGGTCGGGGAGGGTTGGAATTGAATATACCCCTCATTAGTTTGGATACCAGCTGGTGAGATCCCACTCCAATGTTGAGACGGTATGAAAGTGCACTCCTGGCACTGTTTATGGCACTGTAACTGAGAGACTCATCATAATGAAGGCCCACGAGGAATTCCAGCACATTAGAGATTGTAGCAGAGTTGCAGGTGGTCTAGGTCCGACTACAGAAGGCCTCCCATTTCCTTATGTGGGTGAGGTACTGCTTTATTGTGGACTCTCTGCACGATGCTGTTATGATGTCCATGGTTCTTGATGACAGCCCGAATTCCAGTAGTGGTCTCTTCAGAACCTGCAAGCCAACAGGTTCAGATGACCATGGCACGGATGATTTTCCCCTGTTATGGGATTGGTCACCAAATTCGGGCATTTGGTAACCTGTGCCCATGGTTCTTTTATCATGTTGAGGACCACCGGGTACCATGGTTGTGTGGGCCAGTCGGGTATTATCAGTATACCTGTTGCAGAATCTAGTTGATATTTCTGCAATACCCGACTGATGAGGCAGAATGGGGGAATGCATAGAAAAACCATTTCCCCCAATGTAGCGAGAACGTGTCCATCCCCACTGCCCCAGGATCTGGTTCCCAAGAGACATATGTTGGTAACTGATGGTTCAACCTGGACGCAAAGAGGTCGCTATCTGGTGTTCCATATTTGGCTATAATTATAGCAAATATTTGGGGTTTCAACATCCACTCGATGTTGTTATAAAATACTCGTGATCTGGTGTTCGCCACTGTATTGAGCTTACCCGGAAGATATCCAAATATTTCTTTCAATACACCAGAGCCAAATTAAATTTGCCAATTCATCACAAGATATTGACTTGATACCACCCATACGGTTTAAATACGCCACCACAGTGGTATTATATATTTGAGGATGGACATGCGTATGATTCAGATTGGTGCAGTAAGCCCGCAGCCCGTGACATGCTCCCAGCATTTCGAAATAGTTTATACCTTGTGATTGAAGAAGAGTAGACTCGTGCAAATCCCATCTGCCAGCCCTGGGTGCTTGCGTCGGTTTGTAACACGACTGATGGGTTTGATATAATGATGGGATTAAAACAATCACAAACATTGCTAATCCACCATTGTAGCTCAATTTTTGCCTTGTTTGGCAGCTGCATAGGCCTGTCAAAATGTCCAGCATTGTCTTTTAATGCTGAGATTTTTGCTCTTTGCACGTTTTGATAGTGCAACGGCCCAAATTGTGCAGCTGGAATGTAGCTACAAGCTTCCCAATCACTTTAGCAGCACGTCTAATAGTCGGTTTCCTGGCGCAAGCAAGGCTGTTACATGCCTCTATTATGTCTGTTGCTTGTTCCCTGGGAAAGTGACAATCAGAACCCCATGCATCCCAGAATGTACGCAACCTCCCTCCTACTTGTGAGATTATACATGCAGCACTCCCAAGAGAACCAGACCCCCTTTCCTCCATGGTTACCGGTGGGGCTTGATGCTCTGGGCTTTTGTGTTCGTTGTGTTGCTGGAATGTGGGGTTGGCGCATCTTCCTCGCTGGTCGCTGTGGGCCCTGTCCTAAAAAAGGCTTTTGTTGATATGGTGCTACCGGTGGATAGGTTTTGATTGCCCTGTCGGGTAGAACCCGAGGCCTGTTAGATGTAGTGTAAGGATGCTGTCTGCGATACGCTGGTGGCCTGCTCGAGGATGGTGGTTTCTCAACCCGACCGCTTTTGCCTCCTCGTCCAGGTCTTTTACCTGTTTGGCAGGTCTTCACCGAACAGCTGTCTCGGTGGCGGCGTAGCAGAGGCTTTGCACAAACCCCGAATTTTGGGTTGGAAGTTGGGCGGATGGAGCTCTTGCGAAAGCAGTTTATTTCATATTGTGTATTGTACAGCAACGCTAGTGCATCCTGCTGCTCCTCCCTCATGTCCGTCCCGTCTATGGACCTGGCAAAGGCAGTAATGCCTGAGCTCAACAATTTCAAAATTTTCTGTATTTTTAATTCCTGGGCCCTGATCCCGGGACTGATGTTACCCAGATGGGTGTGTTGACGGTCGGGACATTGAGCGACACACAATTACCCGGAGCTTTGTACTTGTTTGTAGCCTCTGTGAGCACCTGTTCCTGCAGCTGGTGTGTGGTTAAGTAATTGACGCTGGCCGCTGGCCTGGGCTGAAGAAGTTGCCCTGATTGTACTGGTTGGGCGAATTTTGACACTACCTCCAGAAGTTCCTCTTCAGATATCTCTGGCAACATCGGTTCTTGCGCCAACCCCTCTTCAACGGCTGACTTCTGGCACTCCCTATTGATGAGGGAGAGATATTTGGTGGTTCTGCTGTGTGTCTCCTAGATCCTATGGACACATGCTCTTGATGGTGAAGGTCCCGTTCGAGCAGCTGCTCGACCATTCGCTCCATACGAGCCATGCGACCGCCGCCGCTATCTGCGGACGGCAAGTCGTCTTCCCCAAGTTCTGATGAACACTGGGGCTTCTACCATCGTCGAGGTGGTGTCTCAGGAACCTGGGTAGGTAGTCGCTGCCTGCCGCTCCTGCGGGGCTCACGACTCCCGCGCGGATTTGCCGCTTGTCCGCAGTCTTCTGGACTGAAGTGATGGAGTGTTGGTGCCAGCCGCTCCTGCGGGGCTACGACAGCAGCAGCGATGAGTCGGTGCCAGCCACCTCAGCGGGGCTCCCCGACATCTGCGCGGGCTTGCCACCAGTCTCGGTTGTACGGGACTGCGACACAAAGACGCTGCCAGCCGCTATTGCGGGGCCACATGACTTGTATGTACTACCACCGGCCCAAGATCTGGCGGACTGTGCTGGTGGTGAGTCGGTGCCGGCCACACCTGCGGGGCTCCCCGACTTTCGTGTTGCTTCATCATCGGTCCGCGATCTGGCAGACTGCGCCGGTGGTAAGTCGACGCCGGCCGCTGCAGCGGGGCTAGTCGACCTCGGTGCGGTTTTCCCCCTGGTCCGCCCTCTGGTGACTTGTACCAGAGGGGAAATGGAACGTGCCGTTGAGGGGGCACAGTTTTACGCACCTTCTTTCAGCTGGCCCGGTGTCCTGGTGAAAGCGGTAGGGAGTCGGGGTCTTGCCTACCCTGCTCCCGCGCGTACCTCCTACCAGCCTGCCGCTCCCTGGCCTGCTGCGGTGGAGAGTTGGGTCATGCCGGCTGAACTGGGCTCCCCGTCTTCCGCGTTCTTTTCCCGGCCCGCGGTGCGGGTGCTGCTGGTGTAGCGAGCAGCTCCGGGGATTGCGGCCGCTGACTCCTGTCTGAAGTCCCGCGGTCCTTGGAGGCATGCTTCAATGCCTTCATTCTGGTCTTCCTGTCCATCGTTTCTGTAAGCAAATAAGTCTACTACAGAAACTAAGCAACTCAAGGTTAGTATAACTTACCTGAGGGCCTTTTTGAAGCTGCCGGTGGAGGAGCGCACTACCCCCCCCCCCCCCCCCCCCCCCCCAGCTCCCATGGTGACCAGACTCTCATGCGGGAATATAGACTGCCGCTAACGGCTAGTCTCCCGCCTACGTTTGAGTCGGGGCCCCAGCTCTGTCTTTGTTACCTCTACCGGGTAGCGTTGCCGTCAGTCCACGGCATTTCTGCGGCCTGCGGCGTTGAGTCGGAGTGAGCCACGACACTCCGGCTTTTATAGTCCCTCCCCCTCCCCCCTGCCTTCAGCGGGGGCAGCAGAGAGAACAGAAAGAATGGGGAATTTTTAAAAAACAGTAATATCTCTCTCATTGTTCATCGATGGGAAAAATCCTCTGGTGCAGTAAGGCGGAGGGGGGCTCTGAGCGAGGTTGCCAAAAATGACGGCCGTAGGTGGCGGCATTCTCTCGGAAATCGCAGCACAGTGGGCCAAAAGCGGTCAAGATCAGACTTTTAGTAATATAGATGATAAAATGGTGAAGGACAAACATAAAATTCATGTTTTAAAGTTGCCAATGACACAGAAGGAAATATCACATGGGTCAGAAAGGAATGGGACACTATTTTTTTTAAAGCAACAGCCGCCTACTAAGTTTTAAAGAAGGAACTGCAGATGCTGGAGAATCGAGGGTAAACAAAAAGCTGGAGAAACTCAGCGGGTGCAGCAGCATCTAAGGAGCGAAGGAGATAGGCGACGTTTCGGGTCGAGACCCTTCTTCAGACTGGTCAGGGATCAGGGAAACGAGAGATATAGACGGTGATGTGGAGAGATAAGGAACAATGAGTGAAAGATATGCAAAAAAGTATCGGTGATAAAGGGAACAAGCCATTGTAAGCTGTTTGTGGTGTGAAAATGAGAAGCTGGTGCGACTGGGGTGGGGGAGGGAGATAGAGATAGAGGGAATGCCAGGGCCCGAGGGCTGAGGGAGAGGTGGGAAGGGGAGGAGACAGCAAGGGTTAACAGAATTGAGAAAATTCAATATTCAAGCCCAAAGGATGCAGACTCCCCAAGCGGAATATGAGGTGCTGTTCCTCCAGCTTGCGGTGTTGCCGCCTACTAAGGATCTGCCAAGGTTACCAATGGCTCTGGTCCAAGTATCCTCTGAACTATGGGCAAAGCATAAGAATCATGTGGGATGAGTGCATTCAGCCCTTGAACATAAAGTGACTTTAAAAAAGGGTGCTGCCTTGCCATGTTTCAAACAATATTGACTGGCCCCGGTGGCTGAAGAAGGGATAGCTATGGTCATAGCATCTTTATTACAACAAGGAGTATTAGTGAAAAACAAAGTCGTGTAATACTCCTATTCTGCCAATCCTGAAAGTGGGAAGACGTAATGAATGGTGTTTTGTCTAAGACTTGAGAGTTATTAAAAAATAGTGATCCCTATTGCTCCTTTAGTACCTGACACCAATATTATTCTGTCATCTAAACTGGCAGAAACCGACAACTTTACATTAATTGACCTATGTTCAGCCTTTTTCTCCATACCCCTGCATAAAGACAGCCAGTTCCTGTTTGCTTTTACTTACAAAGATCAACAAGGAGGCACCTGTGCTATAATATGACAAGTGTTGCGCCTATAATCCCTGATGAATCCTCTAATATCACTGACCTCGCTACCAATATTTCCGAAGAAATTTAAAAGATCCACAAGGTTGGCTGTGACGTACAATGAAGGAAATGTGAGCTGTTGGCCATTCAGTTGGTTTGGTGGACTCTGGGATACTGTGTTACAGTATGGCTCTGATTATTATGGTATAAATATGTCTGATTGAACATTACCTCCGTGTGTGGAGAGACCGTAGTCTGTATTTTACATACTGTGAGAGTTGACTCCCACACCCGCCTGGCGAAATAAAGACATTACTGTATTACTAACTTTTGTGTTGTCATCTGTTTGAAGTAAATTGAACCTTAACTCTAGGACTCAGCACATGGGAGGGGCAAACCCAGAAAGGGAGGGACATCAACCTATCCTTTAAAACCCCTTACTGGCTAGAAGTAGATCTCTTTCCCTGATGAAGCTACAGCGATAGCAAAACTGGAAAATCGTTGCCCAGTCGGGAAGAGTTCAGCAAGCGGTCTCCGCAGGCTGGAAAAAAACAAAGACTTGGTGAGCGCCATGGTGTTAACCCCACTACGCTACAGATAATTGATGCTATAGTTTACTGCATTATTAGTTAGTAGTTAGTAGTAAACTATAGTACATTATAGTTTACTACTAACTAAGCCAGAAATGTGTAATAACATGCAGAGGGGAGTGAGGGTAGAGCGATTGTTTAGCAACAGTCATTGTGAATCACGACCAGCACAGGAATCAACCAAGAGATTCCTTTGCAGTCGCTGTTCGAGTTATTTATAAAATGGCACAGACTCTACACCATCAGAGGGTTCTGCAAGAGCGGAGCCTACCCCCTTCAGGTATCATGAGGCAGGCAAATCTACACTTTGTAAAACTGTCAAATCCCACCCAGGAAACATTACAAAAATCGGCCTCTAGTGCTGAAACCTGGGCAAAGCTAATACAACAAATTTTGATTTAACATTACCAAAGCAGCCTGGAAAATCTTGATGAGGTGTACATGGAGGGCAAACCAACATCGTGTGCAGGAGGCGGTCGCCAAAGCCTTAATCTGCAGAAAGAAATTTTTTTTGTGAAAAATTTAAAATCAGAATGGAGGATCTTAGAGAAGGAGTTTTGTACCTGACCTCAGCGACTGGCTGGAACAGTGAGGCAGCCTGCGGGAACCCCAACCCCACAGATGGGCCCTGCCTCAACGTCCATTGTAGCTGTGTACATCCCGCAGGGAGGGACAGGGAGACAGAGACAGAGACAGACAGACAGAGACAGACAGAGACAGACAGACAGAGACAGACAGAGACAGACAGAGAGAGAGAGATAGACAGAGAGAGAGAGAGAGAGAGAGAGAGAGAGAGAGACAGAGAGAGAGACAGAGACAGAGCAAAAGAGAGACAGAGAGAGAGAGAGAGAGAGAGAGAGAGACAGAGTGAGAGGCAGAGACAGAGCGAGAGAGACAGACAGAGCAAGAGAGACAGACAGAGTCAGAGCGAGAGAGACAGAGACAGAGCGAGAGAGACAGAGCGAGAGAGACAGCGAGAGAGAGACAGCGAGAGAGAAACAGAGCTAGAGAGAGACAGTGAGAGAGAGACAGTGAGAGAGAGAGACAGTGAGAGAGAGCGAGAGAGATACAGAGCGAGAGAGAGACAGAGCTAGAGAGAGACAGCCAGAGAGAAACAGAGCGAGAGAGAGAGACAGGGTGAGAGAGAGACAGACAGAGAGAGAGAGAGAGAGACACAGAGAGAGAGAGAGAGAGAGACAGAGACATAGAGAAAGAGAGGGACAGAGACAGAGACAGAGAGAGAGACTGAGAGAGAGACAGAGAGAGAGACAGAGACAGAGAGAGACTGAGAGAGACAGAGAGATAGAGAGGGAGACAGACAGACAGAGAGAGACAGAGAGAGACAGAGACAGACAGAGACAGACAGAGACAGACAGAGACAGACAGAGACAGAGAAATGGAGATCATTATTATGAATATAGTTATTATTATTATTATTATTATAATACTTCCGGTGGCGCTATGGAGGACTAGAGGTTAGCGCCAGCTAGCTCCGCGAAAAAATCGGGAAAAACGGGGGATTAAGGGACCTACCCGCTGTCTGCTGTTTACTGCCTGCCGTTTCTGCACCGAGTGTGGCGAGTGACGTCATCAGGCGCGCGACTAATTATGTCGACAGCACGGAGCCCTACCGACAAGGGGAAAGGTCGACAAACCCGGCAGAGACCGGCAGAAGGCCCAACTGAAGCTTCGGACTCGAGTAGGACCCGCTCCCTGGAAGATGTATCCAAAAAAAACAGGGACAAAAGCGGAAGGTGAGGAATTGAAAACTTTCATTTCTCAACAGATGGCTGGCTTAAAGGAAGAAATAAAGGATATAAAGGAAGAAATAAACCAGATGAACAGCCAGATGGATACTCAGATGAATCAGATGAAAAATCAACTGAAAGAATTCCAACAAGAAACAAAGTCAAATATTGAAAAAAAGGTCAAGAAAGTATCGGAAGATTTGAAGAATGAATTCATTGAAATGTTTAATGAAATGGAAAATAAGATGGATAAAAAACTTGAAAAGGTTAAAAAAGACTTTCAAAATAGGATTAATCCTATCGAGAAAGTACTGGAACAACAGACGGCTGGTATAAAGAACCTTGAACAAATAGCTGAGGCAAGTGCTTTGTCTACAGCAAAGCTGATTACAGAAAATGAACGTCTAATGAACTTGCTGACTAAAAACAACAGAGAAATGTACTGAGCTAGAAGGACATCAGAGAAGACAAAATCTGAGGATTGCAGGGATTCCTGAAGGTCGAGAGAAAAACGAAGATCCTCGAGAATTCACTGCTAAATTACTCCAAGCTGTTCTATCTCTGGAAGAAATGCCTTTATTAGCTCGTGCTCATAGAGTCAGCAGACGTCAGACCAGAATAAACGCCCCTCCAAGACAAATGATTATAAAGCTACAATATGACTTTATTCTGGATGAGATTATGCGAAAAGCTTCGAGAATCAAAGACCTGACATTTGAAGGACAAAGGATTAGTATCTACCGAGATTACCCACCAGAGGTCGCTAGGAAACGGAAAGCATTTAATGAAGCCAAAAGTCTTTATGAGGGGAGTAGAAAACCTGAGATACGGTTTGAATTACCCAGCTATTTTAAGAGTTACTTTTAACAACGCGGAACATTTCTTTAATACCCCAGCAGCAGCATTGGAATTCGCAAAGCAGCTCAAGACCTGAAAAGTATCTACAAGTAAATATACTGACTCTTACTACATTTAGAGATCCAACACGGACTCTCAACACCCTGTGAGATTTTACAAGATAATATTGGACTAGATGGAATGGACAATGTCGAATGGAATGGAGAGGAAAAAAACTGGATCGGAAAGCGTTATCTGGATGTTGATAATTAGTCTTAACATATAACTAACATAAATAAATAACACATATATTAAAATCACAACGCGGTTTTATTATTAGTATTATTTTTATCAATTAAGATTGCTCACTATTGCTAATCACTATTACTAATAATTAACAACTAATGTTCCTTTAATGAATAGAGTTAAATATAGCGATGGATCTCATTTGGAGATCTTTCTTTATAATAACAATTTTTACTTTGTACTTTAGTTTTTCCTTGTTGTTCTATAGTATTTTTGTATCCCTTTTTTCTTTCTTATATAGCCTTTATATTTTTTTATGTTTAATATTACTTAGATTTCTAAGTTAATTCTAGATATAGATACTTTTATATGATGAATCCTACCCCTTTTCCTTTTTTTTCTATTGCCTCCCCTTTTTTTTTCTCCCTTAATATTATACCCCCGCTAAAATATTATTATGGAATAATAATTCCCTAAATCTAGGAACTGGCCAAGTTAATAACATCAATGACGGAAGTAGTTAGATGGATAGCCATGCTAGTATGGCTAGCACAAACTACAACTATTCTAGTTGTAGTTCTTTCTACCTTTACACACATCACTAGCTTCTTTAACTATTCTTTATTCTTCTTTTATATCTATTGTATTTTTCAGTTTGAATGGAGTTACACATTGGACCAATGGAGATATATTCGTGAGGGACATAAACGAGATTTAAAATTCATCTATTCAGTGTTCGGGAGTAAGGTTGGGTCTGCCGCGCTGATCCTTAGACTCTATTGTAGATCTCTACAAACTTAAAATGCAAGACTTAAAAAGAAATACGGGGAATGAGGGATTAACGTTTTGTAGTTGGAATGTTAAAGGTATTAATGAACCAATAAAGAGAGGAAAAGTATTGGCACATTTAAAGGCAAGTAAAGCTGATGTAATTTACATTCAAGAAACTCACTTAAAAAAAGACGCTGAGAAACAGGTTGAAAGCTAAATGGATAGATAAAATATATCACTCTTCTTTTACGCATAAATCAAGAGGTGTAGCAATATTATTTCGTAAAGGTACTTTATTTAACACAAAAAAAATGATTTTTGTTAATATATATGGACCAAACTTTGATAGCCCATTGTTTTTTAAGAAAGTACTTAACAATATTCCGGAATTAACACAATATAATTTGATAATTGGAGGAGATTTTAATTGTACATTAGACCCTTACCTAGACAGATCTACAAAACAAAGAAAAACTAAATCACATTCTAGTGATTTACTAAACGCATATATGCAAACGACTAACATTAAAGATGTTTGGAGAACAGAAAACCCTACGGGACGAGAATACTCTTTTTACTCGCCAGTACATAAAACTTACTCAAGAATAGATTATTTTTTGGTGGATGCAAAACTTATTTCACTTACTTATGAACCCAAATATCATAATATTATAATCTCAGATCATGCGCCATTAACATTTAAAATTAAAATAAAATGGCAAAACAGAAAATTCAGGACAGTGGAAACTTAATCCACAAATTTTAAAAAGTAAAACCACTCAGGAATATATCATAACTCAAATTAAGATTTTCTTTGAAATAAATGATCAACCAGAAATATCTCGCTCCTTATTATGGGAAACATTTAAAGCATATCTCCGGGGAATCATGATTTCTTCACAAGCATTCCATAACAAAAAGATTCGGAAGGAACAACAAGATTTGGAAAGGGAGATTAAACAATTAGATATACAGAATGCAACAAAGCCAGATATAATATTACATAATAAAATTGTAGCATTGAAATATAAATTAAATAAGGTATATACAGATCAAGTTATAAAATTTTATCAACATACTAAACAATTACAGTTTGAATTTGGAGACAAACCCCAAAAATTATTGGCTCGACAATTAAGGAAAATTGAAGCTGAAAAAATCATACATAGGATTAAATCACAAAACGGTGAATTATTAATACAACCTAAAGATATTAATGAAAGATTTATGCAATATTATAAAAATCTATACACTGCTAAAGCAACAGTAAATAAAACAGAAATAGATGCATTTTTAAAAAAATGTAACCTGAAAGGATTGGATTTACAAAATAGAGAATTATTAAATGCTGATATTTCAATAAAAGAAATCCAAGAATCTATTAGATCATTAAAAAATGGTAAAACACTGGGACCTGATGGTATAGGTTCAGAATTTTATAAAATATTTCAGGATCATATGGTTCCACGTTTGAAATCATTATATGAACAGATATACACACAACAGAAATTACCAGATACGTTGAATGAATCTATTGTAACACTTATACCCAAAATAAAGACTTGGATGAACCAGGATCATATAGAGCAATAGCTCTATTAAATACGGATCAAAAGATACTAACAAAAATATTAGCACAAAGACTAAGTTCAGTCGTTAACGAATTAATCCACCCCGATCAAACAGGATTTATACCAAAAAGATATTCCTCATACAATCTAAGACGGTTATTCAATATTATATATTCGAAAAGAAGTGATAAAAAAGATTTAGTAGTCATTTCGCTTGATGCAGAAAAAGCTTTTGACCAAGTGGAATGGCATTATATTAATTTTCGGTGATGGAAGCTTTCAAATTGGGAGAGAAGTTTACTACTTGGATTAAATTGCTATATGCAAACCCAATAGCTAGAATAACAACAAACCGTATGCTATCAACTAAATTTAGTTTATCTCGAGGTTGTAGACAAGGTTGTCCTCTATCACCTTTATTGTTTGCGCTAGCAATAGAACCTCTCGCCCAGAGGGTGAGATTACACCCGGATATACATGGATATGATACTAGAGATACTAAGAATAAAATCTCCTTATATGCGGATGATGTATTACTTTACATCACTGAACCGGAAACAAGTATCCGAAATTTGTTAAAACTAATAACGGAATTCGGATCAATCTCAGGATACAGTATCAATTGGAATAAAAGTGAACTTATGCCAATAACGATGAATAATTTACATATATTACAACAATTCCCTTTCAAGATAACAAATGAAAATATTAAATATCTTGGGATTTTCGTTACAAAAAGATTTGATTCTTTATTTAAATTTAATTTCCCTCCATTACTGAATAAATTAAATAAGAATATTTTATACTGGAAAAGCTTACCTATTTCAATGTTAGGTAAAATTAATGCAATAAAAATGATTTTTCTCCCACAATTATTATATTTATTTCAATTAATTCCGATATATCTCCCTAAAAATTTTTTTAAAAATGTAGATTCTCTAATTACTAACTTTATCTGGGATTATAAGAGCCATAGAATAAATAAAAAACATTTATGTAAATCTAAAATAAATGGAGGATTAGCATTACCAAATCTTATGTTTTATTACTGGGCAGTTAATATTAAAAATATGAATTTTTGGCTAGAAGAAATAGATAATAAACCAAACTGGTTAAATATGGAAAAAGAAGATTGTTCTCCATTTGAAATTAGCTCTATAATATTTGCTAACACTAACGTAGCTAAGAAAATTTATAGTGAAAATCCGATAATAGAAAACGGAATCCGCATCTGGAAACAAATAAAGAAAACATTAAAACAAAAAACAAAAAAAAAAAAAATTATTATTATTATTATTATTATTAATATAGTTATTATTACTAGGTGACAGTATGAGTCTGCCTTACCATGGCATACCGACTTTACCTAACATTCTCAATTTATAGAAAAAATTAGTGTTTTCGCACCAGTCCCTCAAAATAGTTTTTTTTTAAAGAATAAAAATAAAAATAAATGAGTTCATTTCATATAGGCTGCTGGAATATTCAGGGTCTCTACTCTTCAAACTTCAGGATGAAGACTGGGAACCCTGAGTTCCTAAAGTCTATAGAAGACACTGATATAATGATATTAACAGAAACATGGTACCGAAAGGATACGTTCATTCACTGCCCTTCAGGTTACCATGAAGTACCATGGTGCCCTCAGTAAAAACTACTGATATACATAAGGGCACAACCTCCGGGGGGGGGGGGTCTTGGTGTGGTACAAAGAACTAGACAGTCACATTACATCAATAAAACAGGGGAAATCACATATATGGTTGAAACTAGATTTTAAAAATTAGAATAACTGGAAAACATACATATCTATATGCCGTCTACATACCCCCAATACAATTGCCATATTTTGAAGAGGATATATTTGAAACTCTCCACATGGAAATCAATCATTTCCAGGCCCAGGGAAATGTGCTACTATGTGGAGACCTGAATGCAAGGACCGGATGTGAACCCGATTCCATAGACCTACAGGGCAACAAACCATGTGTTCGGTCAAACCCCCTTGTAAGTCACACCAACTGTCATTAACCAAAATAACCTTGACTGTGAAATAAATAAAAGTGGTAGAGAGGTAGTGCATCTCTGTAGAGCCTTGGGCCTGTACATAGTTAATGGCAGGTTCAGAGGGGACTCGCTGGGAAGGTTTACATATTCCTCAGCTCTTGGGTCTAGCGTGGTGGACTACGCAATTACTGACATGAACCCCTGCACTATCAGTGTTGGGCAGCAGTCCCCTCTTTCAGACCAGTCAAATCAACGTGCACCTAAAATTTCCTGTTCAAAATAAAGACGTAAAAAAGGAGCCCAGTAAGCTGTATAAACTCAATCAGACATACAGATAGGCTTCAGATAACGGCGATAAATTCGTCATAGCACTGAATTCACCGGATCTCACAAATAAAATACTGAAATTCAAGACAAACCCATATGAGACTACTAGAGATGGTGTAAACATGGCCATAAATGACATTAATATGATCATTCACAAGGCAGCCATCAAAGCAGACCTTGTGAAACAGAATTATCGACTTCCGGTGGCGCTATGGAGGGCTAGAGGACAACGCCAGCCAGCTCCACGAAAAAAACGGGAAAAAACAGGGGGTTAACGGACCTACCTGCTGCCTGCTGCTTGCTGCCTGCCGTTTCTGCACCGATTGTTGTGAGTGACGTCATCAGGCGCGCGACTAATTATGGCTACAACACGCAGCCCTACCGACAAACAGAAAACTTGCCCCACCCGGCAGAAAACGGCAGAAGGCCCAACTGAAGCCTCGGACTCAAGTAGGGCCTCATCCCAGGAAGATGTATTGAAGAGAACAGGGAAAAAAGCGGAAAGTGAAGATTTGAAAAGTTTCATTTCTCGCGAAATTGCTGGCTTAACGGAAGAAATAAACCAGATGAACACGCAAATAAACCAGATGAATACTCAAATGAAAGAATTCCAACAGGAAACAAATTCAAATATTAATAATAAGACCAAGAAAATATCGGCAGATTTGAAGAAAGAAATTACAGAAATGATGAACGAAATGAGAAAGGAAATGGATAATAAAATTGAAAAGGTCAAAAAAGACTTTGAAAAAAGGCTGAAGCCTATGGAAGAGGTACTGGAACAACAGACGGTCGGTATAAAAGGCCTTGAAGAACTAGCTGATACCAGTGCTACGACTACAGCTAAGTTGATTACAGAAAACGAACGTCTAACGAATTTACTGACTAAAATATCAGAGAAATGTACTGAGCTAGAAGGTCGCCAGAGAAGACAAAACCTAAGAATTGCAGGTTTTCCTGAAGGACGAGAGAAAGATGAAGATCCTCGAGAATTTACTGCAAACCTATTACAACAAGTCTTATCTCTGGAACAAAAGCCTTTATTAGCCCGTGCTCACAGAGTCAGAAGACGTCAGACAAGAGCAAATGCCCCTCCAAGACAAATGATTATAAAGCTACAATACGACTATGTCTTGGATGAGATAATGCGGAGATCCTCGAGAAATAGAAACCTGGAATTTGATGGTCACAGGATCAGTATCTACCGAGACTATCCTGCAGAAGTTTCCAGGAAACGGAAAGCATTTAATGAGGCTAAGAGTCTTATGAGAAGAGTGCCACATTTGAAATACGGTTTGAATTATCCAGCTACTCTAAGAGTTACCTTCAATAACGAGGAGCATTTATTTTCCAACCCAGAAGCAGCAATGGTCTTTGCGCATCAGATCCAGACCTGAGAAGCAGCTACTTTCAAATATATTGACTCTTAAGAATGCCACAAGAATCTCCAAGACTTCGCAAGACTCTACAAAACAATGCAGGACTGGACTGAACTGGGCAACGTTGGATGGAAGTCGGAGAAAGAAGTGGATCGGAAAACTTTACTTGGATACTAATAATTAATATCATTATACTACTAATATAAATAACTAATATACATTATAGACACAAGGCGGTATTTCTACTAACAGCATTTTTACTAATTAATATTAATTACTCTTACTAATAATTAATGATTTTCTATGTTGGAATGAATAGAGTTAAAATTATGGATTGATTTTCTTTGGAAATTCTTCCTTTTTGTCAGCAATTTTTTATTTTAATTCTTAATATCTGTTTTATTTTTCTCTTCTTTTTTTTAGGATGGATTGTTTTTTTTTCTTCTTTTTTCTTTGTATTCTTTTTCTTGTGTTCTTTCTGTTTAAAATTGATAGATTTTAATTAAGTTCTAAATATGTACTTTGATATTTTTCCTTTTTTTTTGTTCTCCCTGTTTATAATAATTAGATGTTTAAATAAGTCTTAAATAATTGTATTTCTATACTTTTATAATTGTTTATAATAATTAGATGTTTAAATAAGTCTTAAATAACTGTATTTCTATACCTTTAATTGTTATAAGTTAAATATGCCTTTACTAAATAAGTCTTTATTTTGTTCTTTCTGTTTAAAATTGATAGATTTTTAATTGTTCTAAATATGTACTTTGATATTCTTTCCTTTTTTTTGTTTCTCATGTTTATATTAATGAGATGTTTAAAGAAGTCTTAAATAATTGTATTTCTATACCTTTATAATTGTTTATAATAATTAGATGTTTAAATAAGTTTTAAATAATTATATTGCTATACCTTTAATTGCTATAAGTTAAATATGCCTTTACTAAATAAATTTCTATTTTTATCCCTCTTTTTTCCCTTTCCCTTTTTTTTCTCTAATACTACACCCCCGGTAAAATATTTTTATGGAATAACAATTCCAAAAACCTGGGAGCCGGTTAAGTTACCAACATCAACGACGGAAGTCGGTAGATGGTTAGACATGCTAGTATGGCTAGCACTAACTGCAACACTCTAGATGTAGTTTTTCCTTTCTTTTTGCACATTACTAACCTCTTAATCTATCCTTTGTTCTTTTCTTATATAACCTATTATGGTTTTCTTCAATTTGAATGGAGTTATATACTGGATCAATGGAGATATATACGTGAGAGACATGTACGAGACTTAAAATTCATCTATTCGATGTTCGGGTGTAAGGTCGGGTCTGACGTGCTGAACCATAGACTCTATTGCAGACTTCCATAGTCATAAGATGCAAGACCCAAAAATAAATATAGGGAATGAGGGAATAACTTTTTGTAGTTGGAACGTTAAAGGTATTAATGAACCGATTAAGAGAGGAAACGTTTTTGCGCATTTAAAGGCAAACAAAGCTGATGTGATTTTTATTCAAGAAACACATCTAAGAAAAGATGCTGAACATAGATTGAAAGCTAAATGGATAGATAAAATGTATCACTCTTCTTTTACACATAAATCAAGAGGCGTAGCAATATTATTTCGTAAAGGTATTTTATTTAAACATACATCAACTATAACTGATAAAGATGGAAGATATATTACCGTCATAGGAGAATTACATACACAAAAAATGATTTTCGTTAATGTATATGGACCAAATGTTGATAGCCCATTGTTTTTTAAGGTATTTAATAATATTCCGGAATTAGCACAACATAATCTAATTATTGGAGGTGACCTTAATTGTACACTAGATCCATACTTAGATAGATCTACAAGGCAAAGGAAAACTAAATCACACTCTAGTGATTTATTAAATGCATATATGGAAACTACTAATATCAAAGATGTTTGGAGAATTGAAAACCCTACTGGACGAGAATACTATTTTTACTCGTCAGTACATAAAACTTACTCAAGAATAGATTATTTTTTGGTGGACGCTAAACTTATTTCGCTTACTTATAAATCCAATTATCATAATATCATAATTTCAGATCATGCACCATTAACATTTAAGATCAAAATAAATGGTAAATTACAAAAATCAGAACAGTGGAGATTTAACCCACAAATATTAGAAAATAAAATTACCCAGGAATATATCACAGAACAAATTAAGATTTTTTTCGAAATAAATGATAAACCGGAAATATCCTGTTCCTTATTATGGGAAACATTTAAAGCATACCTCCGGGGAATCATGATTTCCTCTCAAGCATTTTATAATAAAAAGAATCGTAAGGAGCAGCAAGATTTGGAAAAGGAGATTAAACAATTAGATATACAGAATGCAATGAATCCAACTACTATATTACATAATAAAATTGTAGCATTGAAATATAAATTAAATAAAATATTTACAGACCAAGTCGTTAAACTTTATCAACATACTAAACAATTACAGTTTGAATTCGGTGATAAACCTCAAAAATTACTGGCTCGTCAACTAAGGAAAATGGAAGCTGAAAAAATAATCCATAGGATTAAATCACATAAAGGCGAATTCTTAACAGCCTAAATGAAAGATTTATGCTATTAATGAAAGATTTATGCAATATTATAAAAACTTATACACTGCGAAAACAACAGATAATAAAATAGGAATTGAAGCATTTTAAAAAAAAATGTAAGTTGAAAGGATTGGACTCACAAAATATAGAGTTACTGAATGCTGATATTACGATAAAAGAAATCCAAGAATCTATTAGATCACTAAAAAAGGGTAAAACACCGGGACCAGACGGCATTGGCTCGGAATTTTATAAAGTATTTTATGATCAGATTGTACCACGTTTGAAATCACTATATGAACATATATATATACAGCAAAAACTACCAGAAACATTAAATGAATCTACTATAACACTTTTACCCAAAATGAATAAAGACTTGGATGAACCAGGATCATTTAGAGCAATAGGTCTCCTAAATACCGATCAAAAGATATTAACTAAAATATTAGCACAAAGATTAAGTTTAGTTGTTACTAAATTAGTTCACCCTGATCAAACAGGATTTATACCAAAACGATACTCTTCGTATAATTTGAGACGGTTATTCAATATTATATACTCGAAAAGAGATATTAATAAAGACCTAGTAGTTATTTCGTTAGACGCAGAGAAAGCCTTTGATCAAGTGAAATGGCCTTACTTGTTTTCGGTTATGGAAGCTTTTAAACTGGGAGAAAAGTTTATTAACTGGATCAAATTGCTATATACAAATCCGACAGCTAGAATAATAACAAATCAAATGTAATCACCTAAATTCAATTTATCTCGAGGGTGTAGACAAGGTTGTCCTTTATCTCCTTTGTTGTTTGCATTGGCAATAGAACCGTTAGCTCTGAGGGTGAGATCACATCCGGAAATATATGGATACGATACTAGAGACACTAAAAATAAAATCTCTCTATATGCGGATGATGTGCTACTTTACATCACAAAACCAGAAACTAGTATCCGTAATTTGTTAAAATTAATAACTGAATTTGGATCCTATTCAGGATATAGTATTAACTGGAATAAAAGTGAACTTATGCCAATAACGGTAAACAATTTACATATATTACAACAATTCCCTTTTAAGATAACAAATGAAAAATTTAAATATCTTGGAATCTTTGTAACAAAAAGATTTGACTCCTTAATTAAAGCTAATTTCCCACTATTATTGAACAAATTAAATAGGAATATTATATATTGGAAAACTTTACCTATATCGATGGTAGGCAAAATTAATATAATAAAAATGGTGTTTCTTCCACAATTATTATACCTTTTCCAATCAATCCCGATATATCTTCCTAAAAAATTATTTAAAAAGGTGGACTCCTTAGTCACTAACTTCATTTGGGATTATAAGTGCCATAGAATAAACAACAAACATTTATGTAAATCAAAAATAAATGGAGGTCTAGCTCTACCAAATTTTATGTTTTATTATTGGGCAGTTAACATTAAAAATATGAATTTTTGGTTAGAAGAAATAGATAACCAACCAACTTGGTTAAATATGGAAAAAGAAGATTGTTCTCCCTTTGAAATTAGTTCTATAATATTCGCTAATATTAATTTAGCTAAGAAAACATATAGTGATAACCCAATAATAGGAAGTGGAATACGTATTTGGAAACAAATAAAGAAAACATTAAAATTAAAATCTATACCACTCTCTCTTAGCATTGTAAATAATGTTACGTTTAAACCTTCAATGATGGATAAAGCTTTTTCACAATGGAAAAATAATGGAATTATTAAGATTGGGGATCTCTATAGGGAAAATTCCTTCCTTTCATTTCAAGACATACAACAAATTTATGGACTACAATCTAAAGAGTACTTTAGATATTTACAAATTAGAGATTATGTTAAAGCAAATACGCAAGAACTCAGAAATAGAAAGATAGAAATATTAGATGAATGTTTGAATAAACATCCAAATACAGCAAAATGATTTCATATATATATATATAACATCTTATTGGAAGGTGATGTTCCATCAACAGAAATACATAGACAATCTTGGGAAAATGAATTATGTCAAACTATTAGACCAGAAATATGGGATGATAGTTTACAACATATACATCATTGTTCGCTAAATGCTAAACACTCTCTTATACAGTTTAAAATATTACATACATTATATTATTCAAAAACCAAATTACATAATATGTTCCCAAAAGTATCTCCTATATGTGATAAATGTCAACATCTAGAAGCCAATCTGTCACACTCATTTACAAATTGTATAAAAATTACAAAATTCTGGATTGAAATATTTAGGATAATTTTGAATGTTGTTAATATAACTTTGACACCCGATTCAAAGCTAATAATACTAGGAATATTGGAAACAGAACAAATAGTAACAACAAACCAAAGAATTTTTATTGATTATGGGTTAATAATAGGGAAAAAATTAATATTAAAATTTTGGAAAGGCCCTACATCCCCTACAATCAAAATGTGGAATACAGAAATAATCGGAGACTCTTCATCTGGAGAGATTGAGGCTTGTCTTAATGGACAGGTTAGATCTCTTCAGAGGGATATGGTCTCCATATATTGAATATTTACAGAGTCATAATGGCTCGGTACGAGGGCTTGATTGAGGCCTGAATATTAGAATGGATGAAGAAAGAAATATAATAAATCATGCCTATATCTCCAATGACGGAATAATGATTAATACTCCATTCGCTTTCATATTTTTTTCAATATCTATCTCTATCTTTTCTTACTTTATAAAAAATAATTTAAAAAGCGTATAGAAGCATATAGTCTTAAATTTCAATATTAGTAATAATATTATTAATATTATGAAAGTATTTAATGATGTATTTTCGTTTATGTAAAATATTGTAATTTTCATAAATATGTTTCTATAATAAAAATATTTTAAAAAATAAAATAAAAAAAAAGAAACAGAATTATCAAAAAAACCCAACCATGAAAAATGGCGCGACCATGAGCGTAAAAGTGTCAGGAAAGATCTGAAGAAAATATCGAACCAAAAACACCGTCAGCCAAACAATCTAGACTTACGTATTAGATATAATGAAACTATTAAAAAATATAAACAAACTATTAGGAACAAAACACAAAATTACACTCATAAAAGACGTGACCCCACCTTGCATAGCAACTACAGACCTATTTCAAAACTGCCTTTCCTTTCAAAAGCCCTTGAAAAGGTAATTTTAAGTCAACTTATGCCTTATCTTCACCAAAATACGATCTTGGAAACTTTCCAATCAGGTTTCAGGGCCCACCACAGCACTGTTGAAGGTACATAATGACCTACTGCTCACCGTTGACTCCGGCGACTGTGCAATCCTGCTCCTTCTCGACCTCAGCGCAGCATTTGATACTGTCGACCACACCATCCTAATTGACCGTCTCTGGTATGGGGTTGGTATTTAGTCCCAGACTGCCCTGAGCTGGTTCATCTCCTACTTCAAAGGTAGGAGTTTCTCTACTAACATAGGCAACTCTTTCTCCTCCCCAGCTAGCCTCTGCTGCAGGATCCACAAGGTTCTATCCTTGGCTCCATTCTCTTCTCCGTGTATATGCTCCGCTTAGGCCAAGTCATTCAAAGGCACGGCATTTCCTTCCATTGCTATGCAGACGATACACAACTCTATCTCCCCCTGAAGCCCAAAAAAACGATCAAATCTACTTAACCTTATCCACTGCCTCGAGGATATAAAATGTTGAATGGCCCAGAACTTCCTCCAACTAAACGAGAGTAATTCTGAGGTCATCCTTCTCAGCCACTCGGACTCAATCAAAATGATAACAGGCAGCCTTGGAAGCCTTACCCCATTACTCAAACCTCACATCAAAAACCTTGGCGTGATATTTGACTCAGCATTAAAATTTGACAAACAAGTCAACGGCGTGGTAACAGCTAGCTTCTTCCAGCTTCGGATGATAGCTAAAATAAAACAATTCCTCCAGTTTGACAACCTTGAAAAGATCATCCACCCATTTATCTCCTCCCGCCTCGATTAGTGCAACTCCCTTTACACTGGCATCGGCCAATCTTTCCTGTCCCACCTGGAACTGGTCCAAAACGCCGCAGCGAGACTCCTGACGGGCACCCGAAAAAGACACCACATCACCCCGATCCTGGCCTCTCTCCACTGGCTCCCTGTGTGGTTCCGAATAAATTTCAAGATCCTTCTTTATGTCTACAAAGCCCTTAACGGGCTTGCCCCCACCTACATCAAAAGTCTGCTTACCCACCACACCACCTCCAGGTCCCTCAGATCGGCTGACTTGGGGTTACTGAACATCCCACGGTCTAGGCATAAGCTCAGGGGCGACCGCGCCTTTGCGGTTGCAGCTCCTAGACTGTGGAACAGCATCCCTCTTCCCATCAGAACTGCCCCCTCCATCTACTCCTTTAGGTCGAGACTTAAAACTCATCTTTACTCTCAAGCCTTTCTTGACATCCTCTGAGGGAGGGCGATATGTATGTATTTATGTAGGTACTTAATCTATGAACCAATGTTGTATAACATTAGGTGGAGTTATACAATGTTGTATAACTCCACCAATGTAAAGCACTTTGGCCAACAAGAGTTGTTTTTTAAATGTGCTAGAGAAATAAAAGTTACTCAACGTGACTTGAAGAAATTGAAAATTCCATAAATCAAAACCAATTTTGGGATATGTGGAATAAACTGAGCACAACAAAACTACAAACATTACCAATTCAAGATGGTGATATCTGGAGAGCACATTTCAAAAATCTATATATAAGACATCCCGATAAATAAAATCAACTTAAATTATTCTCTTTTCAAAGAAAAACTCCAAACATTAGAAACAGTAATGAAAGATTATCAAAACCCTCTTGAGTTCCCAATTAGTTTGGAAGAATTGACCATAAAAATAAAATCTCTTCACTCAAAGAAAGCCTGTGGTCCAGACAGCATTAAAAATGAAATGCTCTAGTACAGCACTGCGGAGATGCAGGACACAGTGCTTAGGCTGTTCAACATCATACTACGTTCAGAGAGAGAGACAGAGAGAGACACACACATACACACAGAGAGAGAGAGAGACAGAGAGAGACACAGAGAGAGACAGAGAGAGAGAGAGAGAGATGTCTGTGTACATTATCCCACAGTCGTTGTTTACTATTTGACAGTAGAGAGACAGAGAGGGACAGAGAGTGAGAGAGACAGAGATAGAGAGAGACAGAGATAGAGAGAGGGAGAGAGAGAGAGAGAGAGAGAGAGAGATGGAGAGAGACAGAGGCGGAGAGAGAGATAGACGGATAGCGAGAGGGAGTGAGAGAGACGGATAGAGAGACTCTGTCCCGACTCTCCGCTCCCCTCAACCGTGACATTACTCTTCCACCACCCCGGCCGCATGACGTGCCCCACCCGAGATTGACGGCCGTGTTGCGGCGGTGGGACCCGGCGCAGGCCCGACCCCAGGCCCAGGCCCGGCTCCCCGAGCGCAGGCTCCGCCAACCCCAGACCCAGTCACTGTCTCCCGGGTGCGAGGCCGCGGCCTGGCCGGAGGTGGGGGGGAGAGGGGGGGCGAGGGAGAGAGAGAGATTGAGAGAGAGAGAGAGAGAGAGAGAGAGAGAGAGAATGAGTGAGGGAGAGAGAGACGATATGGGGGGAGTGAAAGAGAGTGGGGAGGGAGAGAGGGTGAGAACAAAAGTGAGAGAGAGAGAGAGAGTGGGAGAGAGAAAGAGAGGGGGGAGAGGGAGAGAGAGTTCGAGGAGGGAGAGAACAAGAGAGAGAGAGAGAGAGAGAGAGGGGGAAACAGGGGGGGAGAGAGGGAGGAAGAGAGGGAGAGAACAAGAGAGCGAGGGGGGGTGGGGAGAAGGAGGGAGAGAGAGGGAGAGAGAGTGAGGGAGAGAACGATATGGGGGGAGAGAAAGAGAGCGGGGACAGGGAGAGAGAGACAGAGACACACAGAGAGAGAAAGAGGGAGGGGAGAGAGAGAGAGAGAGAGAGAGAGAGAGAAAGGGAGGGGGGATAGAGAGAGGGAGGGAGAGAGAGACAGAGGGAGAGAGAAAGAGGGAGAAAGAGAGATGGGGAGGAAGGGAGAGGGAAAGAGAGACAGAGAGCGAGAGAGAGGGGAGGGAGGGATGGAGAGACAGATGGGAATGAAAGAGAGAGAGAGAGTGAGTGAGTGTGGGGAGAGAGAGTGAGGGATAGAGGGGGAGAGGGAGAGAGTGTGAGAGAGAGGGCGGGAGAGAGACGAGAGTTGGGAGTGGAGAGAGAGGGAGGATTCAGTAGAAAGAGAGAGAGGGATAGAGAGAGAGATATAGAGGGTGGAGAGAGTAGGGAGTAGGTGAGAGAGAGAGGGGGGAGGAGAGAGAGCTATCTGAGCGGTGGCAGGCTGAGAGGGGAAGGAATAAGGGGAGAGGGTCAGAGAGAGAGAGAGTAGACAGTCCGCGGGGAGGGAGGGGGCAAGAGTCTGGGGGTTGGAAAAGGGGTGAAGTGAGTTGCGGGGGGAGCAGGGCGCAAAAAGGAGGGGGGAGGGATTCAAGGGGGAGTGGGTTTGTGCCGAGGGGGATGAATGGGGGGGCAGGGACCTGGGGGAGAGATGGGTCAAGTGAGTCAAGGAAGGGGGTAGGGAGCCTCGTGGGGGTTCACACAGTTTGGGGGTGGGGAGGAGGATGGAGGGGGCAAAGTGGGGTAAGGAGCAGGAGCCGGCAGAGGTAAGGGGCAGGGAGCCACAGGGCGTTATCCCGTGCGCACCCGCCGGTAGATCTCCAGTTTGCTCGGGCATTGTCAGGCCTTGCCACACGCATCGCTCTAATAACGCTTCTCCTTGTGGTGCCCCGTCATGTGGTCCTCCATCGAAGATCAGCCCTTCGAAGGTCACATTGATTGGGGGTGGGGAGGGTGTCACAGTTTAGCAAGTCAAACCAGGGCAGGATCTTCACTGTGAATGGCGGGGCGCTGGGGCAATAGACAATAGACAATAGGTGCAGAAGTAGGCTATTCGGCCCTTTGAGCCAGCACCGCCATTCAATGTGATCATGGCTGATCATCCCGAATCAGTACCCCGTTCCTACCTTCTCCCCATATCCCCTGACTCCGCGATCTTTGAGAACCCTCTCTAGCTTTCTCTTGAAAGTATCCAGAGAACCGGCCTCCATTGCTCTCTGAGGCAGAGAATTCCACACTCACAACTCTGTTGTGAAAAGTGTTTCCTCGTCTCCAATCTAAGTGGCTTACCCCTTATTCTTAAACTGTGGCCCCTCGACTCCCTCACTCTGGGCAAGAGATTCTGTGCATCTAACTAAATTGTGTTCTATACAAGATTCCTGCATCAGCAGTTTCTTGTGCCTCCCTCACCTATATCCACCTATCACTTCTGAAGAAGGGTCTCAACCTGAAACATCACCCATTCCTTCTCTCTAGAAATGCTGCATGTCCCACTGAGTTACTCGAGCATTTTGTATCCACCAATCACTTGCCAGGCTTTGTCCAGCCCCCATCTCTCTTTTCCAGCTTCCTCCCCCCACCCTCTCCAATCAGTCTGAAGAAGGGTCCTGACTCAAAATGTTGTCTGTCCATTGCCTCTAATACGCTGGAGGAACTCAGTGGGTCAGGCCGCATCTGTAGAAGGAAGGGAATCTAAAGCAACCACTCCCACCTCTCCTTTCCAACTTTCTCCACCCCCCACACCAAGCAGTCTGAAGAAGGGTCCTGATCTAGATTGTTGCCTGTCCATGCTCTCCAGAGGTGCAAGTTACTCCTGGAGATTGTGTCTCTTTTTGTAAACCAGCATCTGCAGTTCCTTGTATCTAGACTAGGCGTGCATGTCACCCTACACTTGCGCTCGTTCCGCCAAGGCCTGTTGAATCTCTCGGTTGCCAACCACTTTAACTCCCCTTCCCACTCCCACACTGATCTTTTTGTCCTGGGCCTACTCCATTGCCAATTGGAGGAACAGCACCTCATAGCTTACAGCCCAATGACATGAACACTGAATTCTCCAATTTGAGGAGACTCTCCACTCCAAATGAAGTACTGGAGTCTGTCGCGACCCTAGCTCATTTTTCTACCTTCCCCCCAGAACCCCCCCCCCCCCCCCCCCCCCCCCTGACTCCATTAGTCCATAGAAAGGTCCAGACCTGACACGTCGTCTGACCATTCCACTCCAAAGGGCCAGTAGAACTCAGTAGAACAGCAGGTCAGCCATCCGTGGTGGGAAATGGATGGAGAAGTATTCCTAATATAAGCCCTCCTTGGCCCTGTCAAGGAGCAGACAATCAACAGTATTAGCATCTTCTCTTTCATACTGTACCCAAGTGAAAATGCAAAAGTGAGCCAAGCTGCGCACAGCCAACTGTTCACAGTACCAGCTGGCTGCCACTGGTCCAAAAACTTAAAAGCATTTTAAAGTGTTTTTTTCAAAGAAAATCTTGACGCATTCGTGCATTGCGTAACAAATAAAGCAAGTTTTTCCTGATCTGTGTTCTTCGGAATTCTTCAGAATTCATGTTGTGATATCAATAATGAATGAAAATGCCAACCTTCTCCGGAAATGATAAGAAATTATTCTTGCCTCCATGCATATCTGTATTTTGCTGTCTTCCTCTCAGCTGGGACTTTTCCGAAATGCAAAGTCGAATAACAATATATATTTATTCAATAATATTCTATTTAATGTGATCTTTAGAGTACATCATATTTTCTATGGTATTCATAACACAACATTGATAAAAATATCTTTGTTTTGATTGCACCTACCAAGATGCATGCATTATTAAATTACTGTTAATGTGTACCATAGGCACATTTTTGTTCCAATGCTCCCCATTCCCAACTACTTTTACACTGAAGTGATTGAAATCCAAGTGAAGTTTAAATGGCATCAGAAATATAAAACCTCCAGAATGGATGATATTCATTATGTGGTTGGTTGGAGTCATTATCAGCACAATTACTAGCTGACACTACACATTTGAACAAGCTCTTAAACATTGCATCACAATCAGTTTCCATCTGATTACACTCCTTGCGGATGTTCATCTACATGTTCAATTAATAAAACAACGAGATTAGGGACATTTCTATTCAACTTGTCAAAGGTATTTGTATGGCTTCCGGCGGCGCTATGGAGTAAGGCAGACTCGCGCCGTTTAGCTCCGGAAAATTTCTAAAAAAAACGGGGGGGAAAATCGGGACTTACCTGCACGACAAAGCTACCGGCTGCTTGCAATAAGCCTGTGACGTCATCAGGCAGGCGACGATACCGACGGTATGTATACACAACATACCCCCCCCCCCCCCCCCAAAACCAAGAAAAACCGGTAGGTCTAAAGAAGTAGGCCCGACTGAAGCCTCGTCTCAGTTTTAACAGCAAGAAGAAATCTCAAGGAAGAAAAAGACAGATGTGGAAGAATTAAGAAGTTTCCTCGCTCTCCAAATCTCAAATATAATGGAAGAATTGAAAAAACTTAAACATAACTTCACGGATGAGTTGAATACTTTTAAAAAAGAAATTAAAGAAATTGTTATTGCCTCTGTACATGAAGTACTGGATTCCTGGAAGTTGGCCATGGAAGAAAATCTAAATCAAAAGATTGAAGAGGTAAATGTTAAATTGAATTTGATGGAATCCAGATTTAATTCGAAGTTGGACTCCATCTCTCAGGCACTAGAACGACGACATAAAACTGTAATTGAATTAGAGGAAATTGCTCAAACAAGCTCTAAAACTAAAAGTAAGCTTCTCTCCGAGAACAAGCGTTTATCAGACTTATTTCATAAAATAACTGAAAAATGTATTGACTTGGAGGGATGACAGAGACACCAGAATCTAAGAATTATTGGCGTCCGGGAAGGCAGAGAGGGGGATCGTGACCCCCATGAATTTGCTGCAGATCTATTGCAGAAAGTTTTAAATCTGGATCAAGCACCTTTACTTGCTCGGGCACATAGAGCATTGAGACACCGCCCAAGGGCGGATGCCCCCCCAAGACAACTGATAGTGAAGGTGCAATATGATCATGTTTTGGATGATATGATGAAGAAAATCACAGCAGAAATCTCGAATTTGAAGGAGACAAGATCAGTATATTTTGAGATTATCCGGTGGAGGTTGCCAAGAAAAGAACATTGTTTACAGACACAAGAAGAATACTTAAGAATATAAAAAAACCTGAGATATGGACTGATGTACCCTGCAACATTGAGAATCACCTACGACAAGCAAGGATACTTCTTCACCAAGCATACAGAGGCCCTTAATTTGCAAAGAACATCGAGAACATTGAGAATACTGAGAACATCGAGAGCGAGAGTGACAAAGAGGATTAACACTTAACACTTAATATACACCTGATGATATTGGATATTATCACTTTACTGTGAAGAAATTGAACTTTAAATTACTATTACTATTCAAGGACTGTCTTGAATTTAGAATGAAATTGAGTAGTTATCTTGTTATTGTTATATAATATTTTATATTTTAGTACTAATTATTACTAATTACTACTAATCATAATTACTTATTATTAATTATAGTTAACTGGATCAACTTAGAATTAGCTAAAAGGGCAAATTATAAGTAATGTGTGATTCAGGCAATTTATTAATTTAAAAAAATTTAAAAAATTTAAAAATGGAGGTTTACTCCTTGATACTTGATACCTTTTGACTACGGAGCTAGTAATATATTTTTTTACCAAAAGCTACGGAAGTCCTTAGATGTCTAGCCACATTAGGGTGGCTTTCACTAACTGCACTAATTATAGTTTTTTTCTCTCTTTTACACTTTACTAATACAACATTTTCTTATTTTTTCTATTTTCTATTATATAATAATCATTATAATCATTATTTTGAATGGAATTATAAGTACTATTTAAGGAGATATGACCAAGAAGAAAACCTACAAGATCTAAAATTCATCTATTTGAGGTTCGGGTGTAAGGTATGGTTTAACATGCTGAATCGTCTGCTCTATTATAGACCACCTTAATCATAAGATGCAAGACGTAAAAGTGAAAACTGGTGGGGAAGGAATTACATTCTGTAGTTGGAATGTTAAGGGAATTAATGAACCCATCAAGAGAGGCAAAGTATTAGCTCATTTAAAATCGCTTAAAACAGATCTAATATTCCTCCAGTAGACTCATCTTAAAAAGAAAGCCAACATAGACTGAAAACAAAATGGATTGCTCAAACGTATCATTCTTCATTCACACATAAATCTAGAGGGGTTGCAATTTTAATCCGTGAAGGTATACCTTTCAAACATATATCAACTATAGAAGAGGGTACACAAAAAGCTGGAGAAACTCAGCGGGTGCAGCAGCATCTAAGGAGCGAAGGAGATAGGCGACGTTTCGGGTCGAGACCCTTCTTCAGACTCAACTATAGAAGATATTGATGGTAGATATATTGTAGTAGTAGGCGAGTTATACTAAAAAAAAATGACTCTCCTTAATGTATATGGACCAAATTTTGATAGCCCACTGTTCTTCAAGAGAATACTTAATACTATTCAGGAATGCACACAAAATAATTTAATAATCGGTGGAGACTTAAATTGTACACTAGATTCTTATTTAGACAGATCATCAACTAAAAGAAAATCAAAATCTCAGTCAAGTGAATTTTTAAACTCATATCTTAACACTACCAACATTAAGGATGTCTGGAGAATTGAAAATCCATCCGGACGAGAATATTCATTTTATTCACCTGTGCATAAAACATATTCAAGGATAGACTATTTCTTACTAGATTCTAAACTATTCCATTTACCTACAATTCGCAATATCATGACATTATAATTTCGGACCATGCTCCATTAACGTTTATGATTAAACTAAACGGAATGGACAAGAAACAGACACAATGGAGACTTAATCCTCAAATTTTAAATGAAAAGGGATGTTGTGAATATGTTGTAAAACAGATTAATATGTTTTTCGAGGTCAATGACCAGCCTGAAATTTCTGCCTCCCTTCTCTGGGAAACACTTAAAGCATTTATACGAGGGGCATTAATCTCCTCCCAGGCATTTCTTAATAAAGAGAATAGGGCTAAACAACAGACATTGGAAATGGAAATAAGGCAGTTAGACATAGAAAATGCAGGAGCAACTTCATTGGCAAAACATAATAAAATTGCAGCACTGAAATATAAGTTAAATAAAATATACTCTGACCAAGTAATAAAACTATATCAACGTACAAAACAATTAAATTTTGAATTTGGTGATAAACCACAAAAACTATTATGACGTCAGCTTCATAAATTGGACGGGGAAAAAACGATTCATAAGGTTAGATCAGATAAGGGAGAAATATTAACACTCCCTAAAGATATTAATGACAGATTTTCACAATACTATCAATATCTTTATTCAACTAAAGTGACAGAACAATCAACAGGAATGGAAGCATTTTTACAGAAATGTAACCTTAAAGGTTTAGATTTGCAAGAGCAAGAACTATTAGGTGCTGAAATAACGATAAAAGATATCGAAGAGTCAATTAGATCTTAAAAAAAAGGAAAGGCCGCAGGCCCTGATGGCCTAAGCTATCACCTAAGGCTAAGCACCTAAGCTCTGAATTTTATAAAACATTTTATGATCTGATTTCTCCATGCTTACAAACATTGTATAAACATGTTTATACTCAACAGAAACTCCCGGAAACTTTAAACAAATCTACAATAATACTTATACCCAAAACTGATAAGGATCTGGAAGACCCGGCCTCATATAGAGCAATAGCGCTCTTAAATACTGATCAGAAAATATTAACTAAAATTCTATCTCATAGATTGAGCTTAGTGATTAACAAATTAATACACCCCGACCAAACAGATTTTATCCCAAAATGTCACTCATTTTACAATCTGAGACGATTATTTAAAATTATATACTCAAATAGAATTGCTAATGCAGATGCTGAAAAAGCCTTTGATGAGGTAGAATGGTCATATTTATTTTCGGTGATGGAAAAATTTCAATTGGGAGAGAAGTACTGTACATGGGTTAAACTTTTATATTCTAACCCAACAGCTAGAATACTAACAAACCAAGTGTTATCAACTAAATTTAATCTTTCTAGAGGTTGTAGACAAGGATGCCCGCTACCTCCATTATTATTCGCTATAGCAATTGAACCACTCGCAGATAGTGTCAGAGCTCATCCAGAAATACATGGGTACAATACTAAAGATACAATGAATAAAATCTCTTTATATGCAGATGATGTATTAATATATATTACAAAGCCAGAAATCAGTATTCCAAATTTATTATATCTAATAACTCAATTTGGTCAGTTTTCAGGATATAGAATTGGAATAAAAGCGAAATCATGCCAATAGCTAAACTCAATTTACATACACTACAACAATCACCTTTTAAAATAGTTGGAGAGATTTAAATATTTAGGTATTTATATAACTAAGACGTATACTTCTTTATTTAAATCAAATTTCCCACCTTTACTGAATAAACTAAACAAGAATATTCAACATTGGAAAACACTCCCCATTTCAATGTTCGGCAGAATTAATGCTATAATAATGATCTTTTTGCCGCAATTGTACTTATTTCAGTCAATCCCGATATATATTCCAAATTCTTTTTTTTTTAAAGTAGACAGTACTGTCACAAGTTTCATCTGGGATGATAAGAATCATAGAATAAGTAAAAAAAAACATTTATGTAAATCAAAGATTAATGGAGGTTTAGCTCTACCAAATTTTCTGTTTTATTTTTGGGCAGTTTATATTAAAAACATAAATTTTTGGCAGGAAGAAATGGATCAATAACCAGACTGGTTAAGGATGGAAAAGGAGGACTGTTTACCTTTTGAAATCGGATTGATTATGTTTGCACCGACAAAATTGAACAAAAAAACCTATAGGGAAAAGCCAATAATACATGGTGGTACGCGAATCTGGAAACAATTTTAAAAAGCTTTAAAATTGGATAATATACCAGTCTGTCTCCATATTGTAAACAATCCCTTATTCAAACCTTCCATGCTGGATAAAGGTTTCACACAATGGAAAAATTACGCAATTAAAAAGGTGGAACATCTTTATAAGAAAGGCACTTTTCTTTTATTTCAGGAGTTACAACAGATTTATGGAATACACTCAAATAATTTTTTCGATATCTACAACTCAGAGATTATGTTAAATCAAATACACAAGATTATAGGAATAGGGAACCAGAAATCCTTGATGAATGTTTGAATAAGCATCCTAATACAGAAAAACTAACAACATATTTATAATATCCTTTTAGACAGCGAGGTACCATCTACGGAATCACATAGACATACATGGGAAAATGAATTAAGTCAACCCATAACGAAAGATATTTGGGACAAAAGTTTACAATATATACATCAATGCTCGTTAAATGCCAGACATGCTTTAATACAATTTAAAGTATTACACAGATTACATTACTCAAAAGTTAAACTGAATAGAATCTTTCCACATGTCTCTCCTATCTGCGACAAATGTCAGCATCTAGAGGTTAACTTAACACATACTTTTGCAAATTGTATAAAAATTAAACATTTCTGGATTGAGATTTTTAGAATAACTTCTGAAGTTATTAATACTAAACTGGATCCAGACTCAAAACTAATAACATTTGGAATATCAGAACAAAGTTTAACACTTACAACAAGCCAAAGAAATTTCCTAGATTACAGTATAATAATCGGGAAGAAATTAATATTAAAATTTTGGAAAGGCCCTATAACCCCCACAATTAAAATGTGGATTATGGAAATGTCAGAGACCCTACACTTGGAAAGAATCAGATTTGCCTTAATGGACAAACAAGAACTCTTTGTTAGAATATGGTCTTCTTTCATCGATTACTTAAAAGGGTAGATTGGTTCGGCAGGGGGACCTAACTGAAACTTGCACTCAGGATCAGATGAAAAGTTATACTCTATATTCCTTGATCCTATCTCCAATGATGTATTAATGGTAAATTATTCCATTCCTTATGATTTTTTTTCTTTTTCTTTTTTTCTTCTCTCTTTTAATTACTCTTAATCTATATAAAAAAACTATTTGAGGCAGAATGATTCAATTGATAATATTAAAAATGTATGATTGATGTACACAAAATACTTATACCATAATATGTGTTTGCCAATTTATTGCTTACCTCTAATAATTATTTTTTTTTAAAGGAATTTGTGGTGGGCGGGTTAAGAAATAGTCAGTGAGGTAAACAAACATAATAGTTGAGTGGCAAATGACAATAGTGCAACTTCCCAATATTTAACTGAAGGGCATAATGGGTTATCAGGGCTGTATGTTGTGATGCACAGCCTGACACCTTGCATGTCATTTTAATATTACATTTATCCTATGCCCCTGGATATTTGGATCAATAAATTGAGGTTTTGTCAACTAATTACAAATCAGTCTAATTACAAATCAAAAACATGAAGCGCTGTGCATTGGGATCCAGACATCACAGACAACTGGCCTCAGTTCCCTGCTCACACCTGGCAGTGCTCTCCGTCTGAACCAGAGGCTGTGGAGCATTTTTGAAAGTGGGGGAGCTGAGCGATCATTGATCACTGGCGTTGGGAGGACTCGGCAAGGCAGTGGAGTGCCTCAGTAGGAGGGGAGTGCTTTTTGAAATTTGATGTATTAAAATCATGTTTTAGTGCATTGTATAAGTATGATTTCAATGTTTTTTGTTGATAGTATTTTTAAAGAGGTAACTTTTAAGGGGTAACCTTTTCCACACAAATGATTGTGGGTGTATGGAACAAGCTGCCAGAGGAGGTAGTTGAGGCAGAGGCTATCCCAACAATTAAGAAACAGTTAGACTGATAAATGGATGGGACAGGTTTGGAGGGATATGGACCAAAAGCAGGTAGTATAGCTGGGACATGTTGTCGGGTGTGGGCAAGTTGCGCCGAAGGGCCTGTTTTCACAGTGTATCACTCTATGACTACATTCTACCTCCACCATGCATGGATGCTGCAAAATCAAGTGCTCGAGTTTTATTGCCATATACTCAAGCATAGAAACATAGAAAACAGGTGCAGGAATAGGCAATTCGGTACTTCGAGCCAGCACTGCCATTCAATATGATCATGGCTATTCATCTAAAATCAGTGCCTCTTTCCTGTTTTTTCCCCATATCCCTTGATTTCGCTAGTCCCAAGAGCTAAATTATCTCTTGGAAACAATCCAATTCAACTTTAATGTCATTGCACAGATACAAGTATGGGTACAAAGAAATGCAGTTTAGTGTCAGTACGTAGTGATAGCAATATATAGATAAATACAGATAAATAAATAGTTGTGGAAATCTATCGGTGGGACTCTGAGTTCAGCAGTGTGATGGTGTTATTATAGAAGCTATTCCTCATCCTACTGGTGCGGGACCTGAGGCTTCTGTACCGCTTCCCCGATGGTAGGAGGACAAACAGTCCATGGTTAGGGTGGGAGGGGTCCTTGATGATCTTCCCGGCCCGTCTCAGACACCGTTTTCGGTGGAGGGCATCCATGGCAGGGAGCGGGGCACCGATGATGTACTGGGCGGTTTTCACCACCCGTTGTAGTGCCTTCCTGTCTGCTACGGTGCAACTGCTGTACCATACCGTAAAGCAGGTGGTCAGGATGCTTTCGATGGTACAGCGGTAAAAGTTGGTCAGGATCTGGGGGGACAGGTGTGCTTTTTTGAGCCTCCTCAGGAAGTAAAGGCGCTGCTGCGCCTTTTTGATCAGCTTGGAGGTGTTGAGGGACCAATTGGCCTCCACTGCCTTCTGTGGCAGAGAATTCCAAAAATTCACAACTCTCTGCATGAAGAAAGTTTGTCCTCATCTCAGTCCTAACTGGACTACCCCTTATTCTTAAGCTGTGTAATCCCCGGTTCTGAACTCCCCCAACATCGGGAACAATTTTCCTGCAGTTACAGGATGTGAAAATCTAATCATTTGAAGGCCACTATCTTCCACCGCATCTTCCCAGTGCTTGGTACCTACTTCCCGCAGCCACTGGTGGTCCTCCAGGATGCACCGAGCCACAGTCTGAACCATGCTAGTCACCTGGACAAATTCGGCACAGAGACTCTCACGGCAGCGGCGCAACCCTTCCGACGCTTCTGACAGCCTGGGACTCTTGCACTGAGGCTGCTCCATGGCCGGAGCAGCAACGGGCGACTTGCCAGCCTGGCAAACATATTCGTCAGCTCGGCAAACGCTCGCCATCCCCGGCTCCCTGCCACCATCTGTCCCTGCCGCTGCCTCTGCTTCCATCCCTCCTCAGCCCGGCTCTCCAACACCCGCGGTCCATGACATTTTTGTTGATCACAGAATATCTCAAGACAGAGTGTGAGAAATTTGTGATCAGTGTGAGAGCATGAGTATTTGGCCAAATGCGTGATTCTCACGCTCAATGCGTGAGAGTTGGCAGCCCTGTTTAAATACACAAATACATTATATCTCTTGCAAAGCACCCACAAAAATATCTTGCAATAATGTTCTTTGGTTCAGAGGTTTGGTATGTCGGTGTCGGCCAAGTGTTTTAGGTCCCAGGCCTGTGTTCCGGGCTTTGCCTGAAGTTCTGGGCTTCCGGCCCTGTGTTTCGTAGGCTTCAATGCTTTTTTATGGACTCCATGCCTGGTATGTCGGTGTCAGGTCCTGTATTTTAGGCCCCAGGCCTGTGCTGTGGGCTTTGAACTAAGTTCTGGAAATTCTGAGCATGTGTTAGTCCCCAGGGCTGTATTATAGGCTCCAGGCTTGTGTTTAATGCCTTGGCCTAACCTGTGGGCTTTGGTCTATGTTCTGGGCCTCCAAGCCTGCTTTATAGGCCTCAGGGTTGTGTTGTAGGCTCTGAGACTGTGTTATAGGCTCCAGGCCTAAGTTCTGGTCTTCCTAGCTTGTGTTGTGTGCCCTAGGCCAGTCTTATAGACTCCGGGCCTGTATTCAGGCCTTGGGCCTGTGTTGTGAGCTTCGGCCTATGTTCTGGACTACAGAACCTGTGTTTTTTAGGCCTCATGGCAATGTTACAGGCCCAGGCCTAACCTCTGGGCTTTGGCCTAAGTTATGGGCCTCGGAGCCTGGCATGTAAAGGCCTACTGGAGTCCGGCTCCTGTTGCTTGGGAAGGACTAGCCTGTTATCGAGGAAGGCCTACTGCCAACAGGCAACAGGCGAAGGAAGTTCTACTGATATCAGGCTCCCGTCGCTAAGAAACTCACACAGAACCGCTCGCTCACTCCAGCACTAATAAATGAATCTTTTTGCCACTGCTTCTCACAATGAATGCTTCTTGTAGTTTTGGGAACCAGAATAGCACACCACACTCCCCATGTATTGCCCGACATGCACACCAACATCTTTTGTACAACAGCTCTAATATGATGCATGTCCCAACTAACTCTTGTACTCAATGCTCTGACTGATGATGAAGGCGAGCAAGTTTGACAAACTGCTGCTGCTTCATCACCCCATCTATTTGTCTATCTGTGTGTTAGCGCTTTCCCCCCTCCCTCTCTTTCAGTAAGTTTGTAGACAGCAGCAGCAGCAGCAGCAAAATTGGTGATGTACAGGACTTTAAAAGCAAGCAACTGACTTACTCTCTGAAATTGCAGCTGGGTCCAGATTAACTGGAAATGTTGGCCAAGGAATAATGGCAGATTGAATTTAACTTGGACAAGTGCAAAGTGGCAAGTTATTACATTCATACTGTGCAGGGGGGCAAGTTACATCAGTGCAGCAGCAGCAGGACTTACACTGTAAATGGCAGCAGAGCCCCAGAGTATGTTGTAGGAGGACACAGAGGCTGCTGAATAGTACGAGTGCATGATTCCTCTTAAAGAGATAAACAGAGTGATGAAGTAGTAGTTTGTGAAGCTTGTCTTCATCAGTCAGAGAGAGAGAGAGAGAGAGAGAAGAGAGAGAGGTTGTGTTTTCTTCTCAGCTCTGCGGTTGAGAAGGATTGAAGCAGCCTTTCAAGGATTTTGCTGTTGGAGAAGGAACAGAGGCAGAGGGGCTTCATAGTTTAACTTATCGTTGGGCTGTTGAGGCTTTCCTCTGGTCTAGGATTCTCTACTAGTTTTTCTAGTTTTTTTTTTTTTACTAGGCGAAAAATTCCTGAGTTTGTTTTCTCTACATTGTCGAGGGTGCGGTTGTCGTTGGCGACTGCATAGAGTGCCTGGAGATCGAGGGCACGAAGATTGCGGTGTCTTTGTCTTTTGCACCACCATTTTCTCTGCCCTAAAGTTCATTTTGCACAGTGCGGCTGCCTGGCTTAATGTGAAGAAGGTACTTTGGCTTCTGGCTCGACTGGGGAACGAGCTTCCAAAAAGCTCTTGCTCCCGGCTGTGGACGAACTTGGGGACTTTCTGCTTCAGCTGGAGGTTTTTGCTATCACTCTGCTTTCTGCTGGTCCCCTGTCTTTGACTGTTGAATGGCTCTGAACTTCCACTTGGAGCTGAGCTGCTGGGTGCACTGGAGCTGGTTTGTGCCTCTACTGTCAGGATGGCGATGGCGTGGGGCGGCGAAGGACCCGGACATACGCTGTAGCAACAGTGGGGGTATGAGGTCATCTGAGCATGAACCTCATGTTGACTTGGATTGGACGGGTTTGGTAATCTCTACTATCTCGGTTCAAACTGGGCCTATGATGTCAAGGGGAGACATTACAAAGTCCTTGAATGAAACTTCTTGGGGAGGGAGCTATTGTCTCTTCGAGCTCGAAAGAGGAAGGTGGAGGTGATACTAAAAGACCCGGGAGGAGGGTGTGGCCCAGCATTGGAGCTGGGGGTTTAAGGGGTTTCAGTGAGGGGGTCCACATACAGGTGGATCCGTGGGTATCCAGGGTGAGACCCGGTTTCTCCTGCGGAGTTGCCCCACATGTATTCCAGAGCATCACTTATTCCACACATGTCTAAGTTTGGGGAGGTGCGGTCTAAGTGCTTAGGGCTCAATCTTTTGCACCCTGGGGGGGACCATACCAGAGGAAAAAGGGTCTTCAGTTTTCAAGAGGAGGGTGTTCATGAAGGTGGGTGAGGGGGTGGCGCTGAGGGGAGTTTCGAGGTGGAGTATAGGGGCCTCCCTAGAACCGTGCGTTGGAGTTTGGGGGAAAGGCACGGTGTCATGCGTGCGGCTAATTTGGACATCTCGGAGGGGAGTGTCCTATCGCGGGGTTCACTGCGAGAAGTTCTACCGCAGCGGGGCCCCGTGAAATGCGCCTGGCTGGCCCATTCCGCATGGCTTCGTCAAACCTCAAGTGGCGCGGAGTTGGTTCTCTACTGCGGACCCGGCTAGGGCTAATACTATCTCTCTTATGAGATCCAGGGCGGCAGTAATAGCCCATCTGGGCCTGCAGGTTTTTAATTTTTTTTGTTTTTTGTTTTTTTTTGTTTTTAAGTTGTCTGCCTCGGGGACACGAGGTAGATGGGGGAGAGGGTAAGGGATAGCCCCCCCGCACCCACATTCGTCAACCTGTGGTGTCGGCTGAAGGGCGGGGCACAAGGGTGGATGGGGGTGGGAAGGGGGCAATTGGAATAAGCATAGGAAAGAGAAGAAGAAAGGAGAGGAGAAAGGCCGCCCCGAGCGAGTCAAACGGAATCGGCTGGGTTGCGCACCTGCCGAAGTTCTGATACACCCAAGGGGTGCCTGCCAGCTCCAGTGTGTGCAGTTTTGCACCTGTGTCGTGGTCCAGCAAGGAGCTGAGGTGGTTCAGATGGGGCAGGGAATCAAAAAACGTGTGGGTGGTAAAGAGGCTGGGGAAGTTGTGGAGGCCGAAGACCCCATCAGTTATGGAGGGTCACCGTATACTGCAACAACCTTCTAGCGGGACAAAAAAAATGAGGTTAGTGCTGGCGAGGAAGAGACGGGCGTGTGGTCCAAAAGTGAGGGGATGTCTTTCTTCCTTGCCCATACACCACC